>CM042849.1:49323016-49942016 GCA_023653725.1 Bungarus multicinctus | reverse complement strand
CCGAAACAAATTTATAGATTTAGAAGGATATAAAATAGACATTTTGTTCATTATTTTTCTAAAAATCAGCAATATTAGAATTAGAGTTAGAATTCTTCATTGGCCATGTGTGATTGGACACATAAGGAATTTGTCTCTGATGCATAAGGTCTCAGTGTACATACAAGCAACAAGTGATAAATCATGATCATAATCATAAAATACAACACAGAGTGATAGTCATAGGATACTAAATAAACAACCAACATAAATCATACTAGGATACTAAATAAAACAATATAAATTTTAAGGTACAACCAACACAATTCTTCCACATAGACTAGTATCTAAACTTCTGGACCTTGGACTTTCTTATTCAATCTGCCTTTGGATCATGGATTTCCTGTCTGGCCGCTCACAGAGGGTCAGATTAGGTAATCATACCTCTTCATCCCTTATTCTTAACACTGGTACATCACAGGGTTGCGTGTTGAGTCCCTTACTCTATACTCTTTATGTGCATGACTGCATTCCCACTCATGCTAGTAATACTATTACTAAATTTGCAGATGATACAACAGTGGTGGGACTCATCTTCGGGGGGGATGAGTCTTCCTACCAAGATGAGGTAGACTGGTTGCTTTTGTGGTGTGGATACAATATGCTACCTGAGACTTCTCAGAAAACAACAACTGAATGAAAAATTACTGGTGACTTTCTACTGCTGCACCATAGAGAGTATCTTAACTATATTAACTTAATGCACCTGTGTATGTTTTGCCAATTGCACAGTGACAGATAGGACAGCACTCCAGAGGGTTAACGTCATTGCCCAGAAGATCATTGGTTGCCCTGTCCCCTCTTTGGAAGAGCTTTATATCTCCCGCTGCCTTAAAAAAGTTCAAAACATTCTCAAAAATCCATCTCATCCTGGGCACCCTTTTTTTGAACTATTACCATCTGGCAGACGGTACAGAATAATAAAAGCAAGGACAAATAGGCTGAAAAACGGCTTCTGTCCCAGAGCAGTAGCTCTGTTGAATTCCACTGTGTTCAGTGTTGGTGCGGTGTCGGGGGTGTGTGTGTTTCAATTCAGTGTATAGAATGTGAACGATGTGTGTTTGTGTTTGTTTTTGTGGTCATGTGCACTGAAGATAGTGTTTGATTTTGTTGTACAAGGTGCAATGACAATAAAGTAAACTAAACAAAGTTATAATCATAAGAAGATAAGGAAATAGATAATAGGAAAGATGAGAAGGATAATAGTAATACAGCCCTATGAGATAGTTCGACAGTGTTGTGGGAGTTAGTTGTTTAGCTGAATGATGGCATGAGGGAAAAACTATCCTTGTGTCTAGTTATTTTGGCTTGCAATGTCTTATAGCAGTGATGGCAAACCTTTTAGAGACCGTGTGCCCAAACTGCAACCGAAAAGCCAGTTATTTATTGCAAAGTGCCAACACAGCAATTTAATCTGAATACTGAGATTTTCATTTAGAAAAAACAATTCATAGATTAATATTTTTGTCTTAAAAGAGAAACACAACAGAACTTTCAATGATACAAACAGTTTTTGATATTTACAATTTCGGGCCCACCTCAACCATAATTTCATTAGTTATGTTTTTACATTTCTGAACTGTCTATTACCCTCAAGGAGGGAATCTTGCTGATGGCAGCTCTGTTTCCAAATATTTTTGGGCAACATTAATAGAGGATTTGAATCCCAAAATCAAACACAGCATTCCCATTTATCTTTCTAGCAAGTGTATGGCCCACTTCATCTATTCTTAGACAGCGGAAAAATTCCTGGTTGCGATGCTCCATCTACAAAATAGAAGTAATTGTGGATTGTCAAAAAGTCTGTTGCATAACACAATCAGACATATATTTTTAGATCCTTTTACACATGGGCTAACATCCTTATCATTTTAGCCACTTGATTGAGAATTTATGGACTTAGAATAATTTACAGCAATTAAAAGCTAGTGTGTTTATTTTCCCTTTTGGCAAAAAGAATCTTAATTGTAAGTGCTAGAATCATTAGAATATATCTTGGGTTTCTTTGGGGAGGGTGAGGGAATTTTTCTATCCCCATTTCTAGCTTGTTTTATATTAAAACAACATTCAACCATTATTTTAAATTCTACAAATTAAACAATCATTGATGATAACTGAAGTAATCCATTCATCCTCATTTTTTTCAGAAAGTAAATTATGATTCTAATATACTTTGTTGATATTCTGACTTGGCAATGTCCAAAATGCTTAGTTTGTACAACATGCTGGGCACATAGAAGGCCCTATTAGGCAGGTTGTGTTAACAGTTCATCAAAACTATCTGAAGAAACACAACCTACCACAAATCCTATAGTTCCTTAGTAAGAAATATGATCCCAATCTAGAACTTGCATCAATGAATATATTTAATGTCATGTTCATGCAATATATGTTATAATTTGCATTACTGATTTGCTCAAAATAGTCAAATTTGTTGACTTTGCCAAGCCAAAAAATCCTTTTATGACAGAGTATTATAAGGATGAGTCTTGTAGCTGTATGTATTTATAAATTAAATCAAGATTACCACAGTAGACAAATTAAGACAGTCAATTCAGGACCCAGCTGAGCAAGGGCTGTTACGGCACTGCCTGACAGGCCGTGACCTTAGTGGTGCTCATCCGCCGTGGAAAAAGGTTCTGGTTTTTCTAACCAAGTGCTTCACTTTAAGTCTTTGCTGCTTTTCCTCCAGGGGTAGAGGACTTGAGAAGGGGATTGGGGCAGCCCTGGATCAGACTTCTCATGGGGCAGCCTAGGGGAGCAGGGTCCTCCCCTGATAGAAAGTGAGGGGGAAAAGAAGAGCCTGATGGAGATGTAGCTGTAGAAGCGGAGTCCAATGTTTACAGCGGGCTGATGTAAACATTGGTCTCCGCTTTTGCAGCTCTAGCTCCATCATGCTCTTCTCTCCCCCCTCACTTTCTGACAAGATAAGGACCTCACCCCCTATGCTGCCCCGCGAGATGCATACATTGTATTCCATAGGGATCCTTCCAGTTTCTGGGTCTGTTCAGAGGTGGCCGCAAGTTCTGATGGGGCCCTGGGGGGAGCTTCCTGTGTGGACGATGCCTCTATTTGCTGGTATGGAGGGGGTTGGAGGCCTCTTGCTATCCTCAGTCTCCGGCTGATTCCATGAAATGGTCGGGCCTCACTTGTCTAACCAAGAGAGCCTTAGTATGACTGTCATTTTGGGAGCTATTACGAATTGAATTGATTCCCAGTGGTCTGCTAGTTCCAGCCTCACTGATTCGGTTAAGTGGGCGGCTTGGATTCCCCCCCCAGTATGCATCCGTTGACTTGCTCAAACTTAATGGAAAAGATAATTTAAAAATAGATCTGCCAACATCTACAAACAAGTAAAGTTATAACTAGCAGTCAGCACGGGTTTGTTAAAAATAGATCATGCCAAACCAATCTTATTTCATTCTTCAACAGTGACTAAATTAGTAGACCAGCGAAATACTGTGGATATAATATATTTAGATTTCAGCAAGGCATTTGACAAAGTAGACCACAACCTACTTCTTAGTAAGCTAGAAAAAAGTGGAATAGATAGCACCACCATTAGATGGACTCGCAACTGGCTGACAAACTACACAATGGGTCTAAATCTACTTGGAGGGAAGTAAGCAGTGGGGTGCCACAAGGTTCCGTCTTAGGCCCAGTACTCTTCAATATCTTCATTAACGACTTAGATGAGGGAATAGAAGGGGAACTTATCAAATTTGCAGATGATACTAAGCTGGCAGGAATAGCTAACACCCAAGAAGTTAGGTTCAAGTTCCAGATGGATCTTGATAGACTAGAACCCTGGGACGTATCTAACAAAATGAAATGTTGAGAAAAGTAAAGTTCTACACTTAGGCAAGAAAAACCAAAAGTACACATTTAGACTGGGTGAAAACAGGTTCAATACTGGTTGAGGGAACTGTGAGAGGGATCTTGGAGTCTTAGTGGACAACCAGTTAAATATGAGCCAGCAGTGTGCGGCAGCAGCCAAAAAAGCCAATGCAATCCTAAATTGCATTAAGAGGAATATAATCAAGACCAAGTGAGGTACTAATGCCACTCTATAAAGCCCTAGTAAGGCCATACCTAGAGGACTGCATCCAGCTTTGTCACCACATTTTAAAGAAGATGTTGAGACTCTAGAAAAAGTACAGAGAAGAGCAACCAGGATGATTAGGGGACTGGAGACTAAAGTATATGAAGAATGGTTACAGGAACTGGGTATGGCTAGTCTAGTGAAGAGAAGGATCAGGGGAGACATGATTTCAATCTTCCAATATTGAGGGGCTGCCACAGAGAGGAAGGGGTCAATCTATTTTTTTAAGCATCTGTAGGCCAAACAAGGAATAATGGATGGAAACTGAACAAGGAGAGATTTAACCAGGAAATAAGGAGAAACTTTCTGACAGTGAGAACAATCAACCAATGGAACACCTTGCCCTCAGAAGTTGTGGGAGTGCCATCACTTGAGACTTTCAAGAAGAGATTGAACTGCCATTTGTCAGAAATGGTGTAGGGCAGGGGGTTGGATTAGATGACTTACAAGGTCCCTTCCAACTCTGATTATCTGTTATCTGTTTAATCAGTTTCCATGGTCAGTGACAGCTGCACTGAGATTCTGACTTAGTTGCTGGTTACTGATTTGGAGTTACCTCTTTCTGGGTTGCCCAGGAGCAGGATTTCCTCTGAGATTCTGCCTTCTGCCATGGTATCCTGACTTCCTCTCCACGCACCCCAGGTATCAGACAGCAGGTGGACAGTCCGGGGTTCAGGATTCCCAGTCATTTTTAATTAATTTTGGGAGAGTTGGCTTGATGTCAGTGTTCCGACCAGTGCCCTAATGCAATGAAGAGTCTCAAGCCATATAGCAATAAAAATCTAGTTTTTTATTAGGAGCACCATGTCAGTATTACCTAGGTGAAGCCAACTCTGGCTTAACCCACTTTGTGCCTTGCCTCTGACCCTGTTTCCCCTCCCCCAAAGTGTATCACCCATCACATTCCTCAACAATGTAATTTCAGGGGTTGTAGAAGTTCTTCCCTCCAGTCATTGCTGATATCCGTGGAGATGGCCTTGACTTGGTCGGCCAGACTGCATCTTGTTATGACTGAGGAGTAAATTCCTTGGTGCAGCTGCGAGGCGCGATTTTCCATCCCCATAGAAGACAATATTATAAACTCTGTGTAAATGTATGATTAGACATATTTTAATAGCCAGTTATAGTTTACAATTAACTACTACATATGTTGAATTTTAATAAAGACATAATACTTCTCTAGGCACAGCAGACATTTTTACTAATGATAGACATAATACTTCTCTAGGCACAGCAGACATTTTTACTAATGATAATACAATGGCGGTATATGAAGCTAAAGTGTGTTTTGGAAATAAAGCAAAAATCATCATTTAAAAAACACACACATGCTCATTGAAAAGGTATCTCAGAGAACCAGTAGTTACCAGATATTGATATTGCTTGCCTGTACTTCATAATACATGCACTTTTTTTACCGTCTTCTTTAATAAGTCATCATTGCTACAATTTATGCTAGAATTAATATCTTCAACAAGTAAGGTGCTTTTATTTTATAGCCAAACTGAAACTGCATAGCTGGAATCTGCAGGGTTTAGAAAGGAAGTGGAAATCTTTAAATGGCTTACATAAAACATCTATATGAAGGTAGGAGTAACTTAGTCATTTAGCGATAAAATTTTATCATTCCAATTCATTTTATAAAAATATAATATCTACATAAGAAATTTGGAAAAAACTGTTGCAGTTTTATTACTTTTCTTTATTTAAGGGCTTAACATATTACTATTACTGATGCTATATATTTTTTTTCTTTTTTTCCTTTTTCATGTTCATTTTCTTGGTATAAAAATGTCCTTTTATCAATTTTGTATTGATGTGTTTCAAGTATAGCGAAATACTTTCTTATTAATATATGCAATTCTACAGATGACACAATCTGCTCAAAGTTGGGGAGTGTAATTGACTACCTCTAAGGTTCTTTCTATACTACCACACTAAATTAAGGATTTGTTGATTCTACATGCATTTTTACTTTAAATTTCTGTGAACTTCAAGCCAAAAGTGGCCTTAGTATTTTCATTTAGTGTTAGGTGACCAAATCTAATAATGGATGAAATGAACTCAGCCCTTGATAGATAAATATGTAAGAGTTCACATGGGTGTATATTCTATTCTTAGTTAGCAGCTGCTAAAATTCTCCTATAAAAGGACTATCTTTGCTTATGTTTAACACTGAGTTCTCCAGTGTTTTAATAAACACGGTGTTCTTATGTGCATATATGATAGAAATTGATAGGACATTACTTTTCAGTTCAAGTGTCAAAGTGAAGATATATTTTTTGTATGAGCAACTGTTGGTGGAATAATGGTGGTTTTCCCTGTTTTATTCAAAAGTTAGTCTTTAATTAGCCATTTCTACCTTCTTGAATTGAAGGCCTAATAATCATGAGCACATATAGAATTTAATATGATACTGTCTGTGAGTACAATTTTCTTAGATCTTAAATCTGATTTATAGAAAATGAATAATTGAAGTACTTGTCTTGGAGTCATATCCTGAAAATCCTTATTTAATGGTTTCCAAATGTAAGTTTTATGGATTTTAGTGGCATTTATTCCAGACTTGTTTATTGGATTTCTCTGTTTATTTTTTAGACAAAAATGGCACAGGTTAAGCAAGTGGGTCTATTAGCAGCTGGCTGTCAACCATGGAATAAAGATGTATGTGCTGCTAGTGGGGATAGATTTGCCTATTGTGCAACTCTGGCTATTTATATATATCAGGTGAGAAATATTTTAGATGTACTTTCTTTCTTTTTCTTCTCCTGCTGGTATATGAATATTTACTATACTGTTCTATAATTTTATATTTTATAATTTTTTAAAAAATAATTTATTTTTTAAAATTATGAAATGTGCTTGATCATATTAGACATTTCTTCAATGCATATTCTTTCTGTAGAAAATATAATAATAAACAATACCAATTTAAAATGCAGCATATTTTAGTAAGGTCTCCTGAACCATGGTTCTGCAGAATGAATGAAAAACCTAAAATAAGTGAACTAAAGGGTGAATTAAATAGGTGAACTAAATCCCTGAACTTAAAGGGTGAACTAAATAGGTGAACTAAATCCCTTCTATTTCTGTAATCTGTATGGCTCAGGACCACACTTGGAGTCTCTGAAAAGATATTTCAGAAGGTGCAGAGAAAATAGAGAAAGGAATATTTCCACAGCAAAATACATACTATGCTATTTAATTTTAATATAACAAGATAAATATTTGATTTAGAAGAATTTAATCATTCTTTTTGGATTTTTAAAATTTTAGTTGGATCATCGATATAATGAATTCAAGTTATGGGCAATTATGTCTGAACACAAGAAGACCATCACAGCTATTTCTTGGTGTCCCCATAACCAGGATCTGTTTGCAAGTGCAAGTGCAGAAAACCTAGTAATAATTTGGAATGTAATTGAGCAAAAAATTGCTGCAAAATTACACAATACAAAAGGTATGATATAAATAAAATGTTAACATTTATTTGCAACAAAAGCATTCATGTGCAATATACCATGGTTTTAATGTAAGATTATTTTTCTGATTTAAATAAATTTGATTCAGAAAATAAAATAAAAAAGAAATGAGAGAACTTGACTATTTTTTCCCCAGTGGGTCACTGAGCAGAAGATACAGATAGCAGTTAGAACTTAAGTAATTTATCTCTTAGCAAAAATGATGCTTGATCAGTTTGCATATGTAAAAAAGACATTCTATAAACTGCATCTTTTGCACGCAACTTACATTCAAAATATTATATTCAAGAAACATATCACTACACTAGTATAGTATTATTATTGTATGATAAAAACAAGAGTCTCTCTTTTCCCCCTGTGCTGATAGTTATGTTTATTTTTGCTAAGATAATGCCAGATAAAACAATTATGACTGTTTTCCATTATATGGTACAATATAATTTTTTATTTTATTACTCTACTCTAGAAACATTTAACTGTAATTGATTCCTGATTCTGAACTTTTTAATATATTTTCTTATAATATGATTTGGCAGTAAAGTATAGATCTTTCTTCTGCCAGTCTACTCACAGCATCTATTTTGCATCCAACTCCTATAGATTTGTTACTTTAAGTTTAACAATTATGAAAACTTCTTTTTTAATCTCTTTTTTGTGTTTTGCTTGGAAATCTCAAATTATATCTCAAAATTTACAGCAAAACAGAAATAATTATGATTTATTTGAAATCATAGACCTAATTTTCTTTGTGTTTTATTTAATGGCATGTTTAGACATTATATCTAAAAGATTGTTTTCTATCTTTAATTTTCTAAGAAAGAAGTTACAAACTCTCTTTACCAGTGTGAGAAAGAGGGTGCTTAGTTCTGGGGGAAAAAGTAAATTAAGTTGCACTATTAGTTAAATTCAGTGGAGATTTAGAAGTGTATTTTTTTCATTTATTGGATATCTTTTTATATTTCAGGTATTCCTTCGTCTCTTAGTTGGTGCTGGAATGTAGGTGATGCTGTTGCATTTGCCTCCCATAGAGGTCCATTGTATATTTGGACATTTTCAGGGCCCGAGAGTGGTGTAATAGTACATAATGAAGCTCACAGTTTTATGTCAGATATTTGTCTGTTTAGATGGCATCCCAAGAAAAAAGGAAAAGTAGTGTTTGGTCATACTGATGGAAGTCTTTCTCTGTTTCAACCAGGTAAGAAATTTATACCAGGGCAAGAGTCAATGCATCTTCTGATTAAAACAAAAAAAGCTATTATTATGAGATAATTTATTAAATGGTTTTCTTTTTTCAAATTTTATTCCCTTCACTCAAAATCTCAATGACATGCATCTTTGTAGCCATTTTAGATTCAGAGGTCACCTGATTTCAATAGTCTAATAGATTTCACAAAATATAGAATTGCCAGTACCATATATATTTGCTGTCAACATTAAATATATACAAATAAAAATGTAATTAATTGGCTGTTGATATTGACTATGATGATGTTGTGTAGTGTTGGAGAAGATTCTTGAGAGGCCTTGCACTGCAAAGAGATTGAATTGGTCAATCCTAAAGGAAATCAACCCTGACTGGAAGAATAGATACTGAAGCTAAAGCTCAAATACTTTGGCCACCAATGAAAAGAGAGGCCTCATTGGAAAAGACCCTGATGTTGGAAAAGTTTGAAGGCAAACGGAGAAAGGGATGGCAAAGATAGAGATAGATATCGGTAGTGTCATCAACACAGTGGTCATGATTTTCGGCAGACTCGGGGAGACAGTGGAGGACAGAGATGGTTGGCTTTCTAGGGTCTATGGGGTTGTGAAGAGTTGAATACAACTTAGTGACTGAACAGCAGCAACAATTGACAGTGAAGCAAGACAGCTAATTTGGTATAGTGATTTATGGCATCAGCTTAGTAACTGGGAGACCATGAACACTAATCCTGCCTTAGGCACAAAGCCAGCTGGTCCTTGGGCCAGTGATTGTCTCTCAGCCATAAGAAAGAAGGCAATAATCAACAATATCTGAAAGTCTTACCAAGAAAACTACAGTGTCTACTCCAGAAAATTGTTAGCCAACATTGACTCAAGGTCACACATGCATAAACACATAAAACCCACTTGACAAGAAAAATAAATTCACCTTATATGATAATTTTCCTATTATGCATTAGAATGATTTAAAAATAGTGCATATATTAACATATATTCCATAACTTAATTTTAACTATTTTCTCAGGCAACATTTTTTTTTTGCGTATGCCAATATCCTTCAATACTCTGAAATTGAGGAATGCTTACTAAAATCATCTGAATCTATTCGTTCTCATTCAGTACAAAATGGATGCTTTTCTATATTTGAATTTTTACATATAATCTTTTTATAACATAATTTTGATTTCTTGTATTTTATTTATTTAAAACATTTATTTAGCCGTCCATCTTATAACCAACTTTGGTTGCTTCCCAATCTAAATGTACAAAATGTAGCAAAACCATACCAAAACTATAAAACATGTTAAAATATTAAAATAGAGATGTGTGATCACATTTTTCTTTATTATTAAAGATAATCTGTCTTTTTAGATACAAACATATGGGAGGGAATAACTAGATTTGATAAGAAAAGTCATATATCCAAAGAGCCCTGTGTATTGAAATCATGTTATATTAAAAATAGACTTATAGTAGATAGAAATGTAAATCTTTTTGATACTACTATTTCAGGATTCAATTTCTAAATTGCTGTAATCAAGATCTATAGGCAATGAAGCACTTGTTTCACAGAGGTTTAACAGAGTAACAGAATTGGAAGGGACCTTGGAGGTCATCTAATCCAACTCCCTCACCCAAGCAGTAGACCCTATTATGGCGAACCTATAGCATGTGTGCCACAGATGGTACGCAGAGCCATTTGTACAGGCATGTGAACCCCAGGCAAACTTACCTCACTGTGCATGTGCGCGACTCTCGGTTGATTTTCGGCCAGTTTAAGGCCTTTTTTGGCCTGCCAGAAGCTTGAGGGAAGCCTCTGCAGGCTTTGCAGGCTGAAAAATAGGCCCGTTTCATCACTTCCGGTATTTCCAGAAATACAGGAAGTGATGAAACAGCCCTATTTTTCGTCCTGCAAAGCCTACAGAGGCTTCCCTCAAGCCTCTGTCAGGCCGAAAAAGACCTCAAACTGGCCGAAAATCAGCTGGGAGGCACAGTGCAGGTAAGGAGGCGGCGGGGGGGGGGAATTGTGCGAGCATGTGTAGGAGTGGGGGGGGCTGTGTGCATTGTCTTCTAGGTGCTGCCATGCGAGCGAGTGCAAGTGCACATACAATTTTTGGCACAGGAGCCCAAAAAGGTTAGTTACCACTGCCCTACACAATTTCAAACAAATGGTTGACCAATCTCTTATTAAGAGCTTCCAGTGTTGGAGCATTTACAACTTCTGGAGGCAAATAGTTTCACTGGTTAATTGTTGTTAGTCAGGAAACTTCTTCTTAGTTCTAAGTTGCTTCTCTCCTTGATTAGTTCCCACCCGTTGCTTGTAAAAAGGGATCTCAGCAACGGTCGTAAGTATGAACCAGTTGCCAAGCATGATAAACATGATAGTCCCTTGAATAGGAGAGGATTGTACTTGATTGCTTCTTCCATTAATATTTGTGTGCATATTGTATTGGGAATAGGAATTCTCCACATGTAGCAGGAAGAATACATTGCAAATATATAGTAAAATGAATAAATAAATAGAAAAAAATCATTCAAATCTAGCATGTTGCTACAGAATTGCATGTATTAATGTGAATCTATTTTAAACTAAGTAAGAGATTAGTTAAAAATAAAGTAAATGCACTTTCACATCATGAACCCAATACTGCCAAGTATTGTTTTGTCTATTTAAAATAAAAAAACAAAAAAGACCCCCAAACCCTTTTGTTGCTGTAGTTTGAGGCTGAGTCATTACTAAATAATTCAAGGCTGTCTTTTAATTATTAGTATTTAACATTTTATTCAACATGTTTACTTTATTTTAACTAATTAGACCTCTATAGCAACTACCAACAATGGAGGCATCCATGAAAAAAGGACAATAAGTTATTTTTGAAATACAAATAGATTTACATCCATAATTGAGCCCAAAATTGTGAGATAGCTAAGTGAGATAGTTGTTAAGTGAATTTTGCCCCATTTTACAACCTTTTTTGCTGTAGATGTTAAGTGAATCACTGCAGTTGTTAAGTTAGTAAATATGGTTGTTAAGCAGATTTGGCTTCCCCATTGACTTTGTCAGAAAGTTGCAAAAGTGATCGCATGATCCAGTACACTCTGACTGTTCTAAATATGACTTTTGTAGCTGCTGAATGTTGATCACGCAACCATGGAGATGCTTGCAATGGCCATGTGAAGAATGGTCATTAATCACTTTTTTTCAATGCCATTGTAACTATTGTAAGTCGACGAGAACCTGTACTAAGCGTTCTATATTTTCAGTACAGAAGGGCATTATATTTACTTAACTGTTATTCTGTCAGGACATGATTTGGAAGAGAAACTAATTCAGTGTACATATTTATTATATATTTATATTTCAAATGTATACAGGTATAACTATTTGAACATAGTGATTCTGTCTAGAGAATTTTTCTCTGTAAATGGATAAGTTGCATATTTTTATTTTTCAAGGTTGTAAGCATCAGAAACATGTTCTGAGGCCAGAATCACTCGAAGGGACAGATGAGGAAGATCCTATTACTGCTCTGGAATGGGACCCTCTGTCAACAGATTATCTTCTTGTTGCAAATTTGCATAACGGAATCCGTCTTGTTGATTCAGAATCTTTCTCCTGTATCACAGCCTTTAATCTTCCTAGTGCAGCAGCATCTGTGCAATGCTTAGCTTGGGTTCCTAGTGCACCTGGAATGTTTATCACTGGAGGTAAAAAAACATTTTTCATTTATATGATAGTAACATAGTATGCAGGGCACACAACAGACTTTTTTGGTCAGTAGGTTAAGTTTGTACCAAATTACCAAACTAATTACATAATTAGTTATGTAAAGGCAAGGATAAAACTAATATTTTAAAATGGTAATGATAGTTTTCTGACATCATTATCACTTCCTTCAGAAAGAAAGTTTTGCTCTCATTGCCTTTTTAGCTTATCTTTAATCTGATTCTAGAAAACAATCTGATTGGTTCAGAAAGTTGGGTAAGAAATGGGCATTAAGTGGACAATATATACATTGGGAGAGAACTTGCATTAGCTGGATAATATTAAATGACACTGAGAGCAGAATTTTCCTACCATATTTCAGTCCTATTTCTGAAGTCATGTTTAATGCTAATTAAAAATCCGATTAGATTTTGACTTTTGTTTTTAATTATTGCATTATGTATTATTTGATTAAAAATTAAGTTAATCTTTTTTTAATATAGATTCTCAGGTTGGTGTGTTGCGTGTCTGGAATGTATCACGAACAGCACCAATAGATAATTTTAAATTGAAGAAAACAGGTTTCCATGGTTTACATGTCCTTAATTCTCCTCCAAAGAAGAATAGTAAGTATACATATTTGTTTTAGTTTTGGACATGTTCATATAAAGCTGTGTGTCAAATCAATGAACCTAACATTTGGCTCTTAAGTGGTTCTGTATGGCAACAAAATATGGGGCAAAAATTTGTGATAATTCTTTTGAAACAGCCAGGATTTGCACATAAAGCAGTTCCTAGAGTCATTTAATAAAGGCATTATTTTTTATTTATTTTTATTAATTTTCTACTATTACATTTAATTAGTGCTTAATAAACATGATGTTGTCTAGGTTGTTTTGTTGCTTAACAATACAAATTATATTTCTAATCTTTACCCCTTTTTTCCAGCTATTGATAAAATAAATTCCATGTTTAATAGTATTCTGTATCTTCTTTCTGTTTAAGCTTCAATGGCCATTTCTGCACAGTCAAATATCTTCTTAATTATCTCTTCATCTAATGGTATTCATTTTTCCAATGCTGCAGAAATACAATCCTCGCTGCTGTTAATACATGCAATATTATATATCCACTGTATTTATCAATTTTTTCTGGTACTATACCTAATTTAAAAAATTCAGGTTTAAAATCTACATGTTTTCCTGACATCTTTTGTAGCCACATATCTATTTTTGCCCAATTTTTTTTTGCTTTAGCACAAGTCCACCTCAGATGGTGCCAGGTTTTTGGTTAAATTTCCAACATTTATAGACCTATTTTTGAACATTTTGGCTACCTAGCAGGTGGTAATTGCCATCTATTATATGTTTTCTTTCTAAGAAGTTGTCATTGTTAATTTATAACAATGTCATTGTTAATTTATAACAATTTATAATCTTTTCCATGTGTTTTGCCATTCCTCTAATTCTATATTATATCCAAAGTTTTTTGCCCACTCTATCAGTGTTTCTTTTACTTGTTCATCTTCCATTTTCAAATTTAATAGAAAGTTATATAGTTTCTTAATCAATTTTTCATTAGAGTTTCATTTCAATCTTTGCACGAGCATCAGTTAAACCTATTGTTCTCTTAAACTAAATTAACTAGAAAAGGACTTCACAGTATCAACAAAAATTACTGTAAGAAGCTCCTAAATATACTTGCAGAAATTGTATTCCCTGCCATCCAAACTGGTAAAATCCCCAGGCACATTCCTTGCTGTATTGTGCTGCTACTTCAATTTGTTGTGAAGTAAACTTGAAACATACTAATGAGTTTCCCTCTCCTAATTATTCCCAATGGCTAGGTATTGCATCATTCTTCATATTGATCTACGTTTTTGGTGTTGCTTTGTCAACTACTTTTTCGTCAACATTCTTTAAGAATCTTCGTTTTGATGCATATCTGACACAATAACATGAGAATAGTGGAAAGATTATTGAGATCTTGCATTATTGCCAGTCACCCTATGCCAAAAATAATCTCATTAAAAGAATTTTTGGTAACATAATAACATGATTAAAAAAACCCTATGGATTTCCTTATCAGAATAGCATTATTTACTTCATAGTACTGTCCTCTATGTATTAAAGTGGTTTCAGTTTTTAATAACGTGTAGGACTTTCTCTCTTGTCAGTGTTGTTTATCAGTATTTCAAATTATCTTTCTGAAAATATCAACAGATGTTTGTTGAACATTTTCTGAAAAAGAGACATTTGCTTGACTCTTTCTGAAATTTGTATGATTTTTTAATTTCTATGTTATTTAATAATCCAATTTCTTATGTCACAAATCCTAGCAGGTTTTCTCCTTCTGGTGTATCTATGTTATTTGTTATTTATCTTAAGCGTTTGTAATTATACATTCTTTGCATCATTTCCCCATAAGTATCTGTTCTTTTTTATTCTCTTCATTAGTGCAGGATTTCCTATTGTTTTTAAAGAAACATTTTTAAATTCGTTTTTTGAGATCAGTCATTAACCAAAAGGTAGTTATGGTTCCTGCACAGAAAAGTCTTTTCTGGTTTGAGTTTAGCTTCTATTGTTGCAGTTCTAGGTACACCTCGGTGTTCGACTGCTTCAAAATTAGTTGAATTTGGTACTCGACACATTTTGAAGCAATAATCTTGTCCCGGTACTCATCTTTCTTCTGATACTCAATGTTCAAAATAGAACTTGCTGGTGTTAGCTACCTTATGATTCACTACTCCTTCTGGCCTAAATAAAGGTCATATGGTTTGCTCAGTAATTGTTTTTAATACTTGTGCCTTCCGGAATAAATCCCAGACATCACTGTAATCTGTTTTGGAAAGATTTGGCCCTCTTGATTTACCCTTTTAAAAAACCTTTCCATTTTTAAAAGAATTACCCTAACACCAAATGTGACTAGGCTATATTTCTTTGAGTTTCCAATTTGTATTTAATTCAAATTGATGATTTTGTGGTAATAGTGACTAATCAGTTAAACAATACTCCCATCTTCCTCAAAGTGTTTTTTATCAGTTGTGCTCCTTTGCTTGGATTATTTATTTATTTATTTATTTATTTATTTATTTATTTATTTATTTATTTATTTATTTATTTATTTGATCTCTATGGTCCCTTCTCAACATGTGTCTCTGGGCGGCATGGTGAAGTATTTCAGCACATAAGAATAATCAAAATCACTCAGTATTATACTTAGTTATTTGGAAATAATTCTCTGTTTCAGAGTTCCCTTTGTACGTGGAGTGAAAACAATTTGCATGCTATCTTAAAAGTCATAATTTTATATTTAATAGTTGTATTACCCTATATGAAGGGACTCTTGGAAATGAATGCTTATTGCAGAAGATAGTTCCTCTGCCTCCTTCCAGTAATGCTTCAAAGAGATTATTTTCCTTCAGAGTGATGCCGTAGTCCTCTGCTTACGCTCTATTCCATTTATGGGATTATCAACCTGGTTAAAATGGAAAAAAAGACCCTGCACCTATAGGAAAAACACTGGGAAGGAAAAATAGTTTTAAATTACTAAATATCTTGGGCATAGAAACAAGTTGATTATAATTAATAAGTGTTTCAATGCCAAGTAGGTATAGTTCTGGGTATCAGTAGCTACACAAATTTTGATCTCTTTGATAGCTGTTCTTAAATGGCTATTATTTTCTCAATATTCTGGGACTTATTTTTTGTGTCTCAGATTTAACAGTTCTCTCCAACTACAATAACAATGTTTTGTGTAAATCTTGTAATAGATTATTCAAGAATATTTTTTTTATTTATAGTTAGCAGCAGATTTAATGGAGAAGGAAAGAATATCTATGCTAATAATATTTTACCTTTTTATTCAGCATTTTTTTCACAGTCTCCTACCAAAAACCATCATACATCATCTACAAGTGAGGCTGTTCCATCTCCAAGTCTAACACAGAATCAAGCATTTTCACTTCCTCCTGGACATGCTGTCTGTTGTTTTATGGATGGTGGAGTGGGGCTTTATAACATGGGAGCTAAGAAATGGGAATTTCTTAGAGATTTGGTATGTTTGCTCTCTTACCTAAACAACAGATTTAGATCAGTTCAACTGTATTTTATGTAATAATGTAATCTTATTCTAGAGATTATTATCCGAACAGCATGTGCAATATAAGTTGTACTTATATATAGATGCCAGTCCTCATCTGTTGCTTTTATCACCAAAGTTCCATTACCATGTTTGCATTTTCTACAGTCATGGCTATGGGAATAATTCATAGGCAATTCTTGGTAGCTCCCTGCTATAGCCATTACATGTTTCCATAATAGCCATTCTTGAAGATATGGATTATCTAATAGAAAATATTTTTGCGTATGTGAAACACTAACAAAATTACAGTCCAGTAAATACAGCACATAAAAAAAAACAAAGGAAGAAATATATTTCCCCATTTTGATAAAAATAAAAATAACGTAGTGGAAGAATAGTGTCTAGTGTGCTACAAAACAGTAATTTAGCAATTTCTGTTAGCAATAGGTTAGCATAATTGATGGAATGATAATCTACAAGAATATTGAAAGATCCTATGTGGTTGCTGTGATGAATACATAATACTGTAAAACTTTCACAAAGCCCATTTAGTAGATTTCAGTAATCCAAATTTCTATCTGGACATCCCCCTAAAATAAAACAATGTTTATTGAATCTGTGGTAGTCTCAAAATAACACTGACAATTTTATTTTATATGTAAATTAAATTAATTTGTCATTTATGTAATTATAGACATTTCTGAAATATTTCAATATTAAGTAGATGTTCAGAAGTAATACAAGTCTTCCCCATAATGGTCCATAAGAATAAGATTGCCATGTATTCAGTCAATAAGATTGCCATGTATTCAGTCAAAAAACATAAAATGCTGTCAATCAAAGTATCTCAGTGACAATAATAGTTAATATTTATGGACATTAACAAAACTCTAGGTATGTGGATATCTGCATTTCACAGAAAGCTTTGTACAATCCCTAAAAACTCATTCCTCATTCCAAATGAATGGCCACAACATCATATTATTTATATCTGGTAAAGTACTTCATTTGTGCATACGTACAATTGTACCTGTGTGGAATAATCTGGATGAAGGGCAGTTTAGAAATATGAGAATCAATAAATAGATTTTTGCTTTGAGGTGCATTTATTTTAAAAGATAAAACTAGGAGAAAAGAAAACACGTACTATGATATAAAGTATACAACAAATATTCTAAGGAGTTCATTTCTGTTCTAGGGTCATGTTGAAACCATCTTTGACTGTAAATTCAAACCTGATAACCCTGACCTTTTAGCCACAGCATCATTTGATGGAACAATAAAAGTATGGGATATAACTACTTTAACAGCTATCTGTACTTCTCCTGGCAATGAGGGAGTCATATATTCACTTTCATGGGCTCCAGGTGAGAATATTGAACCTTAAAATTTTTGATACACAATTGAAAAGAAAATTCTCACTGGTTGTGGGAGTTTTTTTTTTAAAGTGGGACAGCTGTGTTAATATTTTGCAGAAATACAGTGCTTGTGCAGAGCATTAATTGCTAACTTTGCAGTGTTACCCATAATCCCCAACATTAGACCTTCAAGAGATTCCCTTGAGATATTGGTGTATTTTGTGAAAAAGTTGCATGTTGTAGGAAGTATAGTCCAATCTTTTAAGTTCCTTTTTGCTAAAGTTCACAATTGAGTTCAGAATATTAATAAATAACAGCCAGTTCAACTCTTCAGTCATTGCTTTCTAATAAGTGAATAAAATTATAATGACCTGTACATAGCAATGCTTTTGACAGAGCATGTTGCAAAAAGGAGAAATCACAATAATTATATTAACAAATTTAATTCATAGGAAATGTAGAACTCAATTTAGTATAGTATAGCATTTTTAGTGTTCTTGTAGATTTAAGATTTTTAATGTAAGAATTTACCATTAACTATGTTTGC
Source organism: Bungarus multicinctus (assembly GCA_023653725.1). Lineage (NCBI taxonomy): Eukaryota > Metazoa > Chordata > Lepidosauria > Squamata > Elapidae > Bungarus > Bungarus multicinctus. Next base: position 49,923,496 of record CM042849.1, on the reverse strand, counting down.
AATGTATTGTGGGCATTAATAATAGCTCTTATGGATTACATGGGTAATCACAAAAAATGGGGCGTGGTAAATTATTCAACTTGATTGCAAAAGAATACCAGTTTCATAAAATGTTAATAGATATATATCTTGCTTAAGAATACAAGTTATTGTTCTGAGTAAATCTTGAAAGGCAAAACAATACTTTTTCACTTTCCTACTTACTAGTTGGACTTTTGACCTTATTTATTTTAATAACATGAAATTTGCATTTGAAACGGAACATAGTACAACTTCCTAAATCTTATATCAGTATAAAGAGAAATTAATAACCCCTTGTAGAGGGGTTATTAATGTACCATCAAGTCAGTGACCACATGGATAGATTTTCTCCAGAAGGAGCTGTCTATCAGAACTTCTAATGGTTATCTATCATTAGAAGATTAATGTACCATCAAGTCAGTGACCACATGGATAGATTTTCTCCAGAAGGAGCTGTCTATCAGAACTTCTAATGGTTATCTATCATTTCTGTAGCTGAACACAACTTGCTAACAAGCAATTAGAGGAAGCTTTTGTCAGATAGAAGATTGTAGGGTTAGATGTGTCCTTTAAAACTGGACTTTCAATTCAAGAAAATCTACTTTTCACAGTGTTACTGACTAAGATACTGAAATAGGAAAGGAATAATAAATGTGAATACAATGAATCTTCTGTATTTTTATTACTTTATTCTATAAAGGAGACTTGAATTGTATAGCTGGTGCAACTTCAAGAAATGGTGGTTTTATCTGGGATGTATCACGAGGCAAAATGATAACTCGCTTCAATGAGGTAAGTTCTTTATTTTGCTTGTTTTTACTAATGTTTATTAAAAAAAAGTTATGTCAATTTATACACTGTGTACTAACAATCTATTAACCAAGTGTGAATGAACGAAAGTGTCTGTATTTCTCCCAAAAAGCCTAAATATTTTACTGTGTTTTTTATGAAAGGAGACAGATATTTCCTGTAAAATAAAATGGAACTAAAATACCTTGTAGAGGGGTCTAGGATAACTTAGCATGGCCATCTCAGCGCAGTTTTGAGTATCACTATGTTTTGCTTGAATATTAAAATATCCTGAGGCTTTACCCATTACTTATATTGGTACTTTTAAGATTTTTTTTAAGGATCTGTGGTGGTGCATTGGTTAGAATGCAGTACTGCAGGCTACTTCTGCAGACTGTCAGCTGCCTGCAGTTTGACAGTTCAAGTCTCACCGTCTCAAGTTTGACTCTGCCTTCCATTCTTCTGAGGTCAATAAAATGGAGATCCAGATTTTGGGGGCGGGGGAATATGCTGACTCTGTAAACTGCTTAGAGAGAACTGTAAAGCACTGTGAAATGGTATATAAGTCTAAGTGTTATTGCTACCGCTATTGGACTAATCTAATTATTTACTGGTATTCAGAAAGGTTTTTTGTAGGGAGTTTATTTTGGCACATCTTTTGGGCTAGTTAAAAGATTCCATAAAAGCTACACTGGATATTAATTCCTACTTAGCTCTATTTTATTGTTCTATTTTATTTTTAGATTGCTGAGTGTGAATGGAATGAGTTTTGATTGGCAGTTTTTCCAAGGGCTCCCTGGCAGGCTAATATAAGGGTTTGGTTATTAACATATTTGTTCAAGTGAAATTAAAAGGATTCCACATGGTATTAATGGTATTTTTTCTGTGTAAAACTGCTGTCTGGTCTGATTGCTACAGTATTTAGACAATGCTAAGAAGTAACTTGTAGTTAGTTCAAAGAGGGGAACTCTTTGAATAGTTTGTAGTTGAAAGAAACCTTCTGAAAGCAAAGGTTTCCTGACTCTTTCCGGCTACTGAACAAATAACCAGGGAGTACAGTTTGTCAAAGGAATTCAGCTGACAAGAAAGAGGACAAAGAAAATAGTGTAATTCACAAGAGGATGAAAAAGCAATTGATTACTGCTGGCTGTTTCCTAACTACTACTGGTTGCTCATTATATGTGATAGCAGCATTGTTTGCTGTGAGTTAGTTCAGTAACTTCAGGATGCATATACAGGTAGTCTTTGACTTACAACTACAATTTGGATCAGACCTTTTATTGTGGTCATTAAGTGAGTCACATCTCATTTTACAACCTTTCTTTACTGTGGTTGTTAAGTGAATCACATAGTCATAAACTGAATCTGGCTTCCCCTATTGACTTTGCTTATAACAACCCCCCTGAGAGGGTTGCAAATGGTGATGACATGACTCAGGATGTTGCACCCCATCAGAAGTACATGCCAGGTGTCAAGTGCCTGAATTTTGATCATGTGACTAGGGTCACTGCAACCGGTGTAAGTATCAGACTGGTCATAAGTAAGTCACTTTTCTCAGTGCCATTGGAACTTCAAATGGTTGTTAAACAAATAGTTATAAGTTGAGGACTATCTGTAAGGCAGCCAGTGAACTCATTAAGTGATCAAAGAGTTTAACAGGGCTGCTCCATTCTCTGCCCCCCAAAATGTGGTGGCCAGATAAAACTTAATTTCCATTCTGAAAAAGTAAAGAAATCAGAAGCAAAACTGTCCATATGCCAGCATCTTAAGGAAAGTAGGGTATTCTTAAATGAGACATGGAATATTTATAGAGAGACAATATTCCAAGAACTGTCACTAGGGATGGAAGAAAGTCAAGTAGGAGGAATTTAAAAAGATAGTTGTAGTCTAAGTCTTATTAAAAACTTTTAATTCTTTAACCACATTAAAAAAAATTGGGGGGGAGTTGTTTCTGAGTGAAAAGAATGAGATGAGTATAATGGTCCAATCTAGAGCAAGTCAGTAGAAGTATATAGAAAGGTACAGAACAAATATTATATGTAGAGTAGTGCTAGAGATTATTATACTAAATTATAAATAATGATCCTTCTTGTTGCCCCTTCTCTCCAAACCAGCCATTATAAAACTTTCAAGAAAATCAGCACATTATGGGATGCTTCAGTTACCTTAGCTAGCTCAACCAAGTTTTCAGTTTGCCCCAAATTTCCCAGGGACTTTGCTGATTATTTCATTTTTCAGGCAAGACAAAGAGATAATTATGATGGATTTTATCTTAATCAGTAGAGAAACTAAACTAACATCATAGCATTGGAAAATTTGAGAAGTGACAATATCATTTTGGGATTCAGGCTACTATAGCTTGTGAAAGAGCATAATATAGTTGTACATGTTCACTAGATTTCAGGGCAGTCAATTTCAACAAATTTAGAGAAATGTTAGGCAGACTCAGTTGGACTGATTCTCATATCAAAGGAACAACAGAAGACTGGGAACTTTCATTTCTTCTATATATTCATTTTAATTCAATGAAAAGTTACCATTTATATATCCACAATGGCTTCTCAATATGTCACTCATTTCTCATTGGAATAATTTGCAGTTATACTTCCAGAATCTATCCAAGAAGATTTTTAACATGTGTATGTGTCTAGTTAAAAATACATGTAACGTCCTTTATCTTATGTCAGAGTAAAACATCTGCATACATTATAAAGTTTTAAATGTGTGCCATTAATTGCTGCTTGCATCTCCAAGTATCTTCAAAAAGCATTAAATATTCATATTTATATTTAGAATTTTTGATATTATAGACAAAAAGTAGGTATTTACTGTATATTGCTTATATGCTTACACATATTCACTTTATATTTTGTTACTAGAATAAAAACTTCCATAAGAAGTTGCCTCAGTTCAAGCTATCTGAACATCCATATCAGTATGAATTGCAGAATTCTTCAATATTGGGGCATTTAGTGTGTAATTCTACTTGTAACAACGCTTTGTATACCCAGAGTTCATCACACTCATAGCTAGAGTCTATGAGAGAAAGTCTAATGGTACAAATTAAATATAATTTAATTTGAATTTCATTGAATAAGTTTCCGACCTTTTTTCTTAAAGAACATCTTGTACCTCTTAAGATGCAAGTATCTTCCTAAATGACAATCTATAATTACGTACTTCATTCAGTATATAGTAAAGTGTCAAATCTTTGCAGTTTCAGCTAGCCATATTGATTTCTGGGTCTCATATTGGTAAAGCCTGGATATGTATTTTAAAGCCCACCACTGCAGTTCAGAATAAAATACTATCATATTTAATCAGTAATTATATTTTAAATATTAATTTAAGAATTTTGATAGTATTATATACAATATGTCACTTGACATACAAATTCCAAATTTTGATAGGCAATTATGTGCTTTAAAACTATTTTATTAAGAAATTTAATAAATGAGCATGTAAGAATATCCCATAATTATAACAATTTGGATCTGTACATATAATTTTGTTCTAATATTATTTATAAGGCTATGTATAACTTTCAAAATAAGTGCTTTAGAATACATGGGAACACAAATAAAGCATTTTGTTCCAGTAATTAAATAAGTCAGCTCTTTTTCCAAGTCCATGTAGTAGCTTCAGATGTTCCTTTTAGCAGTCCTCTCATGCATTCTCATGCACAACTGATATGCTTCATTATTTTTTCCTTCTCATATTGAAAGAGCTACGCTTGTGTTTGCATGCCTGTATAGCTGGAAACAGCTTCCAAGGCAGCTGTGTTCCCTGAAAAAAAGATGGAACTGTTTCCACATTTCAAAAAGAAGTGTTGTGTAAATGTGCTTGGAAATGCTCCCTTTTAAGAATTTTCACCCCACTAGTTAGTCATTCACTCAGTCCTTCATTCCATTCAATGACTAGTATTCTGTTTAGAAAACATAAACGTTAGAACATACCAGATTAAAGATGATGCAAATATTATAAAATTGGTAATAAATAATAAACAGAAATCTCTAAAATGTCAACGTAATTGATTTTACAGCCAATAAAACAACATTTGGCCACATTTAAAGAAATAGAACCCTACTAGTGAGCTAACAATTGTATATAAAATAAATCTGTACAAGCCTACACATTTAATTAATAAGGGGATTACAAAATGTAACAGTGCCTTTCATTGAATGAGCAATAAAATAAAACATGTCATTTCTTCTGCTACCTCTTCACCACAAGAATAGAATCTAGAGAGAAAGGACTTTCCCAAATTTTCTATCAAACAGAGCTGGTGAGAATTGAGAAAGACATATCAGCATATCAAAGACAATATGGTAATAAAGATCTTTCTAGGATAAGGGGGAATGTTCATAGATACATGGATAAATAAGACAAAAAGGAGTCAACTATTTCTTATTGATAGGCATTTTACATTTTTTGAAGCATGGGAAGAATGGAATCTTCTGCATTGCATGGAGTCATAAAGATTCCAAAAGGATAGCAACCTGCAGTGGTGATGGATTCTGGTAAGTCTCATTTGAAACCAATTTTATTTGCCACATAATTCTTGATTATACCTAATTGTATGGCATTTTAGGAAATGATAAATTGACAAGGCATTTCATGTCCAGGAACATCACTTTTTTCTTCCAAATATGTATATAATGTTAAAGAGTTTATTTGTTTGTTTTATTAGACTTATACCTACTGCAATCTTGGTGGTTTACCATAATGTCAGTACAGATACAATATCTTTAAAATAATTAGGTTTTTACCTTATGGAAAGGCAAAACGGTGGGGGCTGATCAAATTTCTGAGGAATGATTTTTTAAAAAGCAACTGCACCAACAGAAAAACTACCTGCTTTACTTCATGGAAGTAGGATATCACAACCTCTTTTTTTCAGTGATCAGATATATCAAAACTGGTTGGAGAAGATAATCTTGCATGTATTCTTGTGCCAAGCAGCATAGGCTTTAAAGCCAAAACTACCTTTAGTTTTGGCTTTCAATTGAGAATCTAGAAATAAGCAGTAAGAGTCTTATAATGGCGATAATGAATATAATTCTGAATTCCATTTTTACAAGACTGCAAAATAATGGTATTTTCTCTATTAATAGGCTTGCATTGTGAAAAAAAAAACATATGAGGCATAGAATTCCAGCCCCTGCATGCCTTCAGATTCCAGCCCTTGCATGCCTTCACTTGAGATTTTCAAGAAGAGATTGGACTGCCATTTGTCAGAAATGGTGTAGGGTTTCCCACTTGGGCGGGGGATTGGACTAGATGACCTACAAGGTCCCTTCCAACTCTGATTATCTGTTAATCTGTTAATCAGATAAGTAGAATTGAAAGAAAATGAATGGCTTATGTTGACCCAGTAAGCTTCCTTGGCTGAAGATGAACCTGGGACTCTCTGATTCTAAATCAACATTTCATATCCCCTGTATCTTTTATGAAGTTTATTGTGTAGGCATAATTTCATAATAATGCTTATTTTGGGATAAACTAGAGCTCCGTTGCTAAATCTCCTTTTAAAAAAATCTGGCTATATTTTCTGATGAAATGCAGATTAATAAAAGATCATGATGTAGAATTGCATGTTACTTTGAAAAAGACATTGATACAGATTTATCAATAACATAAATAATACTCCAGAGGAATGATTTGTATGTATTTACATATACAATGCATCATAGGATTGCTTGGGGAGAGGGGGTGGTATATAAATCTTGTAAATAAATAAATAAAATATGGCTGATAGAATAGATTTTTGTTATTATATATTTCTAAAAATTGTTAAAATTAAACATTTTTTGCAGTAACTTTAGTTGCATGTTCTGATAAAACCCAATTGATTTCTGATATATTTTTTCATGTTGTAATTCAGCATTATTCGGACAATTGATGGCAAAATTCTCCACAAGTACAAACACCCAGCTGCAGTTTTTGGCTGTGACTGGAGTCAAAACAACAAGTGAGTTATTATTACATATATATTATTTATATATTTATCTCATAGTACTAAAAATAATATTAAAATCACTGTCACTTATATAATATATTAGTTGGTTTAGGCTATTTTTTTCTAATACTGTAACATTGTCAGATAAGATCAACATGAACTTTGCTTTGTATTACCTTTTTTTCCAGTGTTACTACTCCTCATTATTGTTTCATTAAGCATGACATGGTCCAGTTATTTAACAATTATGATCAAGCATTCTCTACATTTTAACCATATTCACATGTAGCATCAAGAGTTAAAGTTAATATTGATAAAAGTTGACTGAAGTATGCATAATCTAATCATTTCAATTAATTAAAATAGTATTTGCTGACCCAGTTAATTTTATTTTATCTTTGTTTCATGATGACTGGCAGTTATAACTGTTTGATTAGCATCTTGGATTAGAATAGATACTATGGAAACTTTCCCTATAATATTTTTTTTTAATTCAAGATAAAAAAAATGGATGCTATGTGCTGTGCCATCAGAATTTTGAAAGTATGCTTTGTTTCACCACTTGAAAGCAGATTTGCAAGCAAATAAAATTGGCTATGCTGACAAAATTGTTCAAAATTATGTTTAGACTTTAGTTATGCCAGCCTTCCTTCCTTCCTATCCCCCGCTTCCTTTTTTTTCTTTTTCTTTTTTGGCATTGTTTGATAGTTTCACAGCTTTGACAGAGGATAAAGATGAAAATAAATTTTCCTCTGATATACTTTATTTTATTTATAAACATTTCTTAAATTTGTTTTTCATCCGTGGCCAATTATAATATACAAAAATCATAAAACATAGTGTAAATACAAATAAGTATTATAGATTTTCCACTAAGGAAATTAGTATTATTTTCAACTGCATGTGACAAAAAAGGAGTTGCTCTCAACTTGTGATGACCCAGGGTGGGATACAAAACAAACACAGTCACAGAAAACAGGCGAAACCCCTTTTATTCCTTCAGTTTGCTTCCAAGCTCCAAATATTTTTGATGGAAGACAAAAAAGCTCTCACACAGTTACACAAAGAAGGGAAAAAGCAACACAAACCAAGCAAGATAAGGGCTGGAGGATGTCCACAGATAACACACACTGGGAAGGACGCCAAACTCAGAGAAGAACTATAAACTAGAGGTATTTACATGATTTGTTTCCAGTGTTTGCCAGTACGCAAGTCTAAACTCTTATTCAGTTGTGACACCTGCAGCCCATGAAGAGGATCAAGGCCCTCTCCTCCCAAGGAGACCGCGTCTCTCCCTTATCCTCTCCTCCCTGTGTGCCCTAGGATGGATAGAGGGTGGATCTGGGTCCTCCTCTGACTGCTCAACCGGCCTCTGCCCTTCCTCATCCTCCTCCACAACCTCCGGAGCCACACTTCCACTCCCTGTCAGCTGTTCTTCCTCTCCCTCAGAGTCAGTCTCCACCAGGGGCATGACACATCTGTTGCTGAAAACTATGTTAGCCAATGTTTGTGCTGGACTAGCCTACAGAAAAAAGGCATTTAGAAATGTTAGACTTAATTTGGTTCAGATATAACAAAAAAGCTTCTCAAGGAAATAATGGGATATATAAGAAAAAACTGAAAATTGTTTCTTTATGTAATTCCTCTATGGTTTTATATATCAGAGCTTTCAGATTGAATTGTATTAGATAATAAATAGTGAAGACTTTTAAAAATCAATTTTTACATTTTCAACATTATTTTAGGAAAAAATACTTGTTTTAGTAATCAAGGCAGTGATATGCCAATAGTGAAATATTTTGTAACAATTTTTCTGTCATATGTGGTGGCAATGCTGTAAACCCCAACTGTACTGGAAAATGATTGATTGTATATATTGTGTTTCCCACCAAAAAAGACTCCAGGTCTTATTTTGGGGGGATGTCATCCACTGACTCACGTCACTTGGGCGTGTCACTCTCTGGCCTCCTTTTCGCTGTCAGAAGCCTTCAGGAACTTCTTATGCAGCTGGCAAGGCTTTTCTGGAGGCCTCTGCAGCCGATAACATAGCTCCAGATCAACCTGGAGCTTTGTTATCAGTTACAGAGGCCTTCAGGAAAGTCTTGCCAACTTTGCTGGCTGCAGAAGAAATGGGCCGGCAAGGCAGGTGTCAGGGTGTGTGAGGCCTGGCTATAACCATCCAAAGGTAAGTAGTAGGGCAACTCCACCCGCACCCCACATCCCCACCCTAGCTTAATTTTTATCTGTGCACTCTGGAGTGGGTGGGATCTTAATTAGGGCTTATTTTGGGGGTAGGACTTATACTGAGCATATGTGTAAAAATCAAGGTAGGACTTACATAGTAGGTCATATTTTTGATGAAACGGTATCTCATAGTTTGTATATTTAAGTATGTTTATTGAAAGCAAATAATATTTCAAATGAATCTATATTTAATTTTATAAATAGTTATTTTTCTCTATACAATTGAATAGTCTCAAGTGTCTATATTGTGCTGGGAGTTCAGAGGTTCACTCTAAGCAAAACATTTACTGAAAGATTTATTGGAAATAGTAGGACTTGTATGCTTCCAAAATGTTTTGAGAAAATACTTTGGAATAAACAGTGCAGTATCTGCATTGTTTTTTGGGCTTTTCAACATATCTAAAAAACAAACATAGTTCCTGTAATGAGTCAGTTAATTAAAACTGCTATGTCTTTAAGGCACTCATTAAAATAGTGCAATTTTTTCCAGGGTTGTATGGAAACCTAAAAAAAGATGTGGCAACTTTAATTACATGCTGCAGCTGTATACCTGTTCATCTCAAAGCACTTCTAAAATATTTTAAAGCACTTATAGTTCTAGAAAATAATTATTACAAAGGTGATTGGACAAAGGCCATTTAAAATTATTTCCACACTGGTATACCATTCTAGGAAAAATTATCAAAATGTCAGAAATGATTACTATGAGATAAATGCAATTCCTCTTCAATTTGGTCATCTTTTTTTCTTTTCTTTTATAAAATGTTTTAACTTATGAACCATCAAGTGTAATTGGGAGATGAGTGGCATACAAACAAATCTCCCTTTTTATAACCTTGTAAATATGGTAAATAAAATGAATAAATAAAAAATAAAGTTGAATTTCTGTATTGTTATTATTGTTATTTTATTCCACTTCACATAGGTTCCTTTATTTTTAAATATCCAAATAATGATTTGTAACAATTCATGCTGTGAATAAGCAAAATAACCCCTTTTCTATTTTCTGTAGTAAACTTGGATAATTGTATATCCCACATCTCCTTTCATATCTGTTGCTGATACTTAATAACCTTGATCTCAGCAATTTTAGAAGGTGAAATTCAAATACGGTAATTGATGGCTGTGAATTTTCTTACAGAGATATGATAGCAACTGGATGTGAAGATAAAAATGTCCGTGTTTATTATTTAGCAACAAGTTCTGATCAGCCACTAAAAGTTTTCAGTGGGCATACAGCAAAAGTATTTCATGTAAGATGGTCTCCCCTTAGGGAAGGAATACTTTGCAGTGGTTCTGATGATGGGTAAGTATATTTCCTTTAAACTTGTGTCACTACATAGAAGTATATTTTTGTCTATAATTATTGAAGTTAGTAAAATAGTTACTTTAGATTTAGTAAAGGATGGCGTATTCATAAAATACTAAGTTGTTCTGAAAGACCATTGTTTATACTGTAGCCTCCTTGTGCTGCTCAAAGAAACTGATGTTTTTTACTATAATCTCCCTGCAAGGCCTGCGATAGAATAAAATGTATGTTGCAATGCATTAATATTTGTGCTGTAGAACCTATTCACAGGATTCCACTACCTTAATTATTTATTTCACTAGCATAAAGGTGAAATACAGTATCTGTGTGTGCTCACACACATACATTCAAACATTTGGCTAAAGTCCAAATATCAGGGCAAATTATGTGGAATTCAAATTTAGACTGTAACCAAGCTACTTTTATTAATAAAAATTGGGATTGGTGCTCATTCGTTAAGTTCATACTGAATGAAACCTATTCTTTCAATAATGTTTTTAAATTATTATCTGAATTCTACACTATGCAATAATTATTTGATGATTGACATAACCAGCCTATGTTAAAGATCTGATATCTATGACCTATGTGTAGGAGAGGCAAATCCTGCTTTCTCCAAAGATTGAAAAGAAGCAAATTGTATTGTGATTTTGGCATTTTTAATGCAGCCACCATGATTTCAAAGAATGATTTATTTATTTACATTTCATAGTATGTTGCCTATCATAGCGACTTAGCATGCTATGGTAGCGCATCCAATTCAGAGGTGGTATTCAGCAGGTTTTGACCGGTTCTGGAGAACCGGTAGCGGAAATTTAGAGTAGTTTGGAGAACCAGCAAATGCCACCTCTGACAGGAGATTTTACAGTATCTTCCCTTGCCATGCCCACCAAGCCACGCCCACAAAACCGGTAGTAAAAAAAATTGAACCCACCACTGATCCAATTGCAATTTGATGCAATATGATACAAGTCAGTGGGAAGATGGATGTTACAAGCTAAATGCTTTCATTCAGCATCTTTCAAGGCTACAAGAAACTGGCAGTTTGCTTCTAATTATGTCAAAATGAAGGGTGGGGAAATGTTAGAACATGGTTTTCTCTTCTCTTTTTCCTACTGCCATGCTATATTTATTTATTCAGTCCTACTGATTTTAAGTGAAACCTATGTCTAGTAAATGTATATAGAAATGCAGCTGTAAAATATCAATACCTAATTTTGCATATTATAACTGCGGCTAGAATAACATACGCACAAAACTGGAAACTATCCCTTACCCCTTCAGACGATATGGTAATTAAAAAAATACATGAATGTGCTGATATGGATAGCTTAACTAAATTGAAAAAAACCCAAACAAAATAATGATTATTATGAAATATGGAATATTTGGTATGAGTGGTTAAGAAAAAGAAAATATCTGATATTTGGGTAAGTTATTGAAAAGATAGCAGATGTGCATTTAATTAAAAAAGATGTAGAGAAACTGTAACATTAAAAGAACAAAGGATTACTCTAACAAGGTAGATCATGTCAATGATAAAGAGAAAGAAAAGAGAAACCATTGCTCAATATACGCTGTAAAATTTATATATATATATGTGTGTGTGTGTGTGTGTGTTGATTAGTCTGTTTTAAATGTATGTCAAATAAATGTTTATTAAAAATAAAAAAAAATTAAAGAAAAAGAAATGCAGCTGTAATCTTCTAAAGCCTGCTTTAAGATTATGGAACAGATACCATATTTAGGACTCAAAACAAATGTAATAAAGATTGGGATATTCCACAAAAGGGCAAGTGATTATATAAGAGCAGTGTTCTGATTTGGCTGATGAAAGTGATATAGAACTACAGAATTATAACAGAAGTATTTATTATAGAACTGCATATGAAATGTAACCATTAAATACAATTAATGCAGATTGTACTGTGGACTACATGCAATCCTTATCTCCCCAATTTGTCTACTCTTCTTCTGGCAGTTCATCCTGATATAAAATAATGCAATACCTTTTCTTTTTTCCCTCCAATAGAGAATAGTAAAGGGGGTGGATACTATAAAATGGAGAAATGTTTCACATATAATTGTGAAATGGTGATTGATAGGTTTGAGTAATTATAAGATTAAACATAAACTACTCCATATCATCTGTGATAGAATGAATATTATCATCAGTTCCTTTAAAAAAATAAACATTATTTTCAAATACCAGTGTGGATATGGCAATTCCTGTAACTATGAAAAAATCACTACTTTGAAAAATCACTACTTTGAAACATTCCATTTAGTGAAAAACTAAGATCATGTCCCTTAATTTATAGTAAGATAAAATTCAGGAAAAAGGGTGCTACGACCAATTCTTATCAAGATTCTTCCATGCACCACAACTAGGTTTGTGGTTTTATCTGGAGATGATCAAAATATTGCAATAAAATGCCATCTTTTTTTTTATAGCACTGTTCGGATATGGGATTACACACAAGATGCTTGTATAAATATTCTTAGTGGGCATACAGCACCAGTACGAGGATTGTTGTGGAATACAGAAATACCTTTTCTATTGATATCAGGCAGTTGGGATTATACAATCAAAGTATGGGACACAAGAGATGGTACATGCCTGGACACTGTATATGATCATGGTGCAGATGTTTATGGTAACATGTTTGATTTTATGTTTTTGTACATTTATATTCCTTTTGAAAATCTTATTGTTTTAAAATATTGCACTGAAATTCCTTTATTCCTTTTCTTTAGGATTAACGTGTCATCCTAGCTGCCCCTTCACTATGGCTTCTTGTTCCCGAGACTCCACTGTGAGACTTTGGTCTTTAACACCTCTGATAAATCCTCTCCAATTATGCATCTTGGCAGACAGATCATGGGATGAGATAATTGGAAATATTGGTGGGTAAATGATAGCACACAAACAGATTATATATAAAATGGTCATATTTCCACATATTTTCTTATGGCTTTTGTAAAAGCCTGTGTAATATCTCTAATAAATTTATAGTGGTATCTTGGTAATCATCATTAATTGGTTATGGAAGGCACGATAAGTACCAAAAATGATGAGTACTGAACAAATTCTTCCCATAAGGATAATGTAGTGAGCGACAAGGCAGCCAACACCAAGTTCTAGTGTGTGCATTAAGAACGAAATAAATGTTAAAGACCAGGACAACATTTTCACGCCAAAATGTGTTGAGTTCCAAATTCAATGAGTTTCAAAGCGGTTGAGTACCAAGGTACCACTGTATTTTCTTCAGGTCATACATGAGTTATATTCTCTTTTTTACTCTAAGCATTACACACAATTTCTATAGATATTGCATTTTCATCATCCCTCTAGTCTTGTAGGTTGCTATAAATATGTTAATAATTAAATGTGTTGATTGATTTGATACACATTTTATATCCTTATTTGCCTGCTATATTAGAGTAAATAACCATCTTGTTCTCACTGTTTGGAATTGATTTTTCTTTGAACTATTTTTTGAGTTAGATTTCTCAAAGTTTTAGTGATGTATTCTTCTCTTTAAGAAGTCGCGATACCTGATAGTTTTAAAAATAATAGTAGTACTGGGATAATACAATGCTGTAAAATAATTAAATAATTGTTTTTTATACATTTATTTAAATACAAAATTAAATATATTTAAATTTTATTGCTTTATTGTTTGTACTTAGGTATAAACATGTACAAAATAAAAATATTATTTTAAATATGCCTTATCACTAATGTACAAATAAATAACAAATTTGACAAAGATACCTATTCATATCTCAGCTGACATAATTTATTATGTTCGTGAATGTATACAACTTTATCACAGATGTTTTTGCATAATTAATGGTGAAGCAGAATATGAATTCTTACTGAGTAAAAAACTTACTCAGGAACACATTCTGACACCCATTAAGCATTCTTTTTTCTTGCCTGACTTAGATAAGATTTGCAATGTGCAAATCATAACACCAGAAAGTAGATTTAATAGAAACAGACATAATAAATGTTCAGGATAATTGCCCATATTACAGAACAATACAGATGGTGAAACATGTTGATATGTTACTATAGAATACTAAGTGAAGTTGAGAGGGTAAGCAAACCAAGTATGACATGTATAATTGCCTTAATCTATGAGGTAAAAAATATATTGATATTATGTTCAATTTTTTTTTTTCAAAAATTATTGTTTTTTAATAGATCGTGCAGTTGAAATAGGTGCTCCTCCTTTGCTATGTGGGAAAGCATCTAGGGATATTAAACAAGAAATAGAGAAGCTAAACAGTAATCCTCGAGGAAGAAAGCTAAGGTGGTTTTCAGAATGTTTATCAGTAAGTATTGATTATTTTTAAAAAATGTATATATACAATATAAGATTTTTATGAATAGTCTCTATTTATTGTGTATACATTAATATTGAATTTAGGTTCACTGAAATCAATTGGCGTAGTCAGAACATAGGCATATTGATTTAAGTGGGGATTAAATGCTGCAAATTTGAATCATTCTAAACAATTAAATCTTTATATGTAACATAGAAGACCTTGTTTAAATCAGGCAAATAAATCTGCAGTTTTCTTTGTTATTTGTTATCCGTTGAAAGATTTTATTATGAAGTCTAGACATACCTGAAAAGGAAAGAGGGAAATTTGAACTGTATAAAGACTTCATTATGATTTTAGGCTAGAATAGAACTGTACATAAATAATCCAAAGGCTATATTATGCAAGCTTCATAAATCAAAGTACAATGCCAGTGAATATTTTGTAATTATATAATTTATTTATAGAATTCATATGTTCACTATATGACTTTTACTGAGCAGCTAGTTCTTATATTACCAGCATGCACAGAACAATTAGTTCCAATCTAAAAGAATAAAATTTTATAGTGACAGAAATAGCAAAAGATCACAGAAATAAAGCTTGTGAAGCCTCTGTAGATACCATGAATCTGTCAATATAATACTATTTATTTATTTATTTATTATTTAAATTTATATACCGCCCTTCTCCCAAGGGATTCAGGGCGGTGTACAGCCCATCTAAAATCCACAAATATACAAAAATTAAAAAAGTATTAAATTAATCGGCTGATAAATAAGACTAAAAAGACTCCCCCCCCCCCTTAAAACCCCAATTTAAAATTAAATGCTATGGAGACCAAATTAAAACCATTATCTCAGCCCAGGCCAGCCTGCTCAAAGAGCCAGGTCTTCAACGCGCGCCTGAAGGCCCTCAGGTCCGTGCCGGTATGGAGCTCCGGTGGCAGAGTATTCCAGAGGGCGGGGGCACCCACAGAGAAGGCCCTACCCCTTGGCGCCGCCAGACGACACATAGCGGCTGACGGCACCCGGAGCAGACCCTCTCTGTGGGAACGCACCGGCCTGTTGGAGATCACTGGCAGAATGCGGTCCTGGAGGTAACCTGGTCCCATGCCATGGGTCGCTCTAAAGGTCAAAACTAGAACCTTAAAGTGAACCCGGAGAGCCACCGGCAACCAATGCAGCTCGCGCAGGAGAGGCGTCACATGAGCGCTACGCGACGCTCCCATAATTACCCGCATGGCTGCATTTTGCACCAGCTGGAGTCTCCGGATGCTCCCCGCGGGGAGCCCCATGTAGAGGGCATTACAATAGTCCAGGCGAGAGGTGACAAGGGCCTGAGTGACCGTGCGCAAGGCGTCCCGATCCAGGAAGGGCCGCAACCGGTAGATCCGACGGATCTGATGAAAGGCCCCCCGGGAGACGGCCGCGATGTGATGTTCAAGCGACAGCCGTACATCCAGGAGGACACCCAGGTTGCGAGCCCTCTCTGCGGGGGGCAGAACTTCCCCCCCGATAGCCAGCGAAGGTGTCAGCTGGCTATATCGGGGCGCCGGAAACCACAGCCACTCGGTCTTGGATGGGTTGAGCCGAAGCCTGTTCCCGCCCATCCAATCCCGCACGGCCTCCAAGCACCTGGACATAGCCCCCACAGCATCGTTGGGGTGGTCTGGAGTAGAGATGTACAACTGGGTGTCATCTGCATATAGATGATACCTCACTCCAAGACCACGGATGATCTCGCCCAGCGGCTTCATATAAATGTTGAACAAGAGGGGAGAGAGGACCGACCCCTGAGGCACCCCACAAAGCAGGGGCCTAGAGGTGGACCTCTCCCCCCCCGCCAACACAAATTGCGAACGGTCGGAGAGGAAGGAGGAGAACCATCGAAGGACGGTTCCACCAATCCCCAACCCCTCCAACCGTCGCAACAGGATACTATGGTCAATAGTATCGAAAGCCACCGAGAGGTCTAATAGGACCAGGACAGAGGAGAACCCTCTGTCACGAGCCCTCCAGAGATCATCGACCAACGCGACCAATGCCGTCTCAGTGCTATGTCCAGGCCTGAAGCCCGATTGGGACGGATCGAGGTAAGTAGGTACTGGGGGAGTACCTCCAGGTACTGGGGGAGCTGACGTGCCACCACACTCTCAACAACCTTCGCCACAAAGGGAAGGTTGGAGACCGGACGATAGTTGTTTAAAATAGCTGGGTCCAGGGAAGGCTTCTTGAGGAGGGGGCCCACCACTGCCGCCTTCAGGGCGGCAGGGAGCACCCCCTCTCTCAAAGAAGCGTTGACAATCCCCTGGAGCCAGCCTCATGTCGTCTCCCTGGCGGCCGAAACCAGCCAGGAAGGGCACGGGTCCAATAAACAGGTGGTGGCATTCAGACCCCCCAGCAGCCTGTCCACACCCTCGGCGGTCACAGGATCGAACTCCCCCCAAATAACACTCACAAGACCTGCCCCGGACACCTCCCCCGGGACCATCCAATTGGAGTCGAGCCCCTCCCGAATCTGAGCGATTTTATCATGCAGAAATCGGGAAAACTCCTCCGCCCTACCCTGCAAGAGGTCATCCCGCGCTCTCGGTTCAAGTAGAGAGCGGGTCACTCTAAACAGGGCGGCAGGCCGATTTTCTGCTAACGCAATAAGGGCGGAGAAATACGAAGATTTCGCCGCCCCTATCGCTACAAGGTAAGTCTTAATATGAGATCTCACCTGTGTTCGGTCAGACTCAGAACGGCTCGCCCTCCAAATGCCCTCTAGACGTCTTTTCCGGCACTTCATCTCCCGTAGCTCCTCCGTATACCACGGAGCCAAATGGGATCTGTGCTGGGTCAGAGGTCGCAGGGGCACAACTCGATCTAGAGCCCCGGCGGCCAACCCGTCCCAGGTGGCCACCAGGTCTCCAGGCGAGCTGTGAGCCAGAGACTCAGGAAATGGCCCAAGCTCCCTCTGGAACCGCTCCGGGTCCATCAGGCGCCTGGGGCAGAACAATCTAGGTGGCTCCGCCTCCCTGCGGTGGGGGGTGGCGGAACGGAAGTCCAACCTAAGGAGGGAATGATCTGTCCATGACAAGGGTGTGATAACTAACTCCCCAAAATTACAGTCATTCAACCACTGCCCAGAGACAAAAATCAGGTCCAGCATGTGTCCTCCAATGTGAGTGGGGGCGGAAACTAACTGGGTCAGGTCCATGGCCGTCATGGAAGCCAAGAACTCCCGAACCAACACTGAAGTTTCACCGGACGATGGCAGGTTGAAATCCCCCATGACCAAAAGCCTGGGGGTTTCAACCGCCAGCCCGGCTATCACCTCGAGGAGTCCGGGCAGGGCCGATGAGACGTGGCAGGGAGCCAGGTACGCCATCAAAAGACCCATCTGAACCCCTTGCCCCCACTTCACAAATAGAGATTCACAGCCAGCCGTCTGAGGGACAGTGGCCTCCCTAGGATGAAGGGCTTCCTTTATAAGCACCGCCACCCCTCCACCCCTTCCCTGAACCCTAGGCTGGTGAAATGCAAGGAAACCTGGTGGGCATATCTCAACCAGAGGAACACCGCCCTCTGGGCCCAACCAGGTTTCGGTGACACCTACCAGGTCCGCGGCCGCCTCCTCAACCAAATCATGGATCAGGGGAGCCTTATTAACCACGGACCTGGCATTGCACAACAACAGCCGGGTATTCAGGGCCTGAGAATCCGGACAACCAGGGCTGCAGAATGGGTACTATCCTGAGAGCACATTGAAAAAGATGTTAGTTGCAGACTATATTCTAATATGGCATAAACAATATTTTCCTTTTTTAAAAATAATTCTAGCCCCGAGGAGGCAGTAAAAACTTATGGGATCTGGTTGCAGTAATAAAGGGTCAAGATGATAGTTTGCTCCCACAGAATTACTGCAAAGGAATTATGCATATGAAACATCTGATTAAATTTAAAATGGTAAGTTAAATATTCAGATTGAATATCTTTGTATCATTTTTGGTTTTGCAGTGCATGTCTATGTAGCCATAGTTTTCCTCACAGACCTGCAAAAATGAATTTGCATTACCATATGAGCCTCCTTCCCTCTCTTTCTTGGAACTGGGGAGAGTGAAAAGACAAGGTGATAAGTGGAATCTCACTGAGCAAAAAAGAAAGAAAAAGTGGTATTTCAGCTTGTCCTTATTTTCTCCTATTTTGGATTATTTTCTCTCATTATTTTCTTTGGTAGCAAAGGAGAACAAAACAGTAACTTAGGCAGCAAAAATGGCAAAGTCTTTCCGTTGATCACTCCTTACAAATTAGAGTGATGCACTTTGGAGACTAGAGTACTTTGCTTCAGTCCTGTAGGGAGTAATCCAAGGAGCTGGGAACTCTTGCTAATTGGAGATTATCTGCCCCCACATCTCTAGAGAGAATGTTGAAAACTGTCTTCTCAATTAAACTGGGCAGAAGTTTAATTGACAACTTCATTGGCACTGTGGGGATCCAGAATGCAACACCTATTACAGACCAGTAAAGCTTGATGGGAAGAAGCCTCATAATTACCAAAAATGTCATATAAAAAATATTTGCAAAAAATATTTGTAACAAAATTCTCTAAAACCATATGGATGGAAGAAGCATTTGAAACCCACTCTTGGGTATCAATTTCTCTCTCTTTTTATATATCAATTATTGCATTTGAGCCATTGAATGGCAGTGATTATAGAGCTAAATGTTTTTAGGGCTATGTTTAGTTTATCTTATGTTTTCCTCATTAGATTAAGCATGGCATTTACAGATGATAATCAGATCCTTAGTGTACAAATGTCAAAATATATAACAACTCTGTTCTGAATTACTGCAGATTTTACTGCTTTAGTTATACAAGAATAGAAATGCCCTGTTTATTTTTCTTTTTCAGAAGAATTTTCATTGTAATGAAACTTTTTTATTATAAAAACTACAGTATTAGGTTGAATTAATCAATTTAAAAAAGAAATATTTTAAAGCAACAGTTCTAGGATTGGCCTTTTTGTATATGCTACAGAAACTACAGAAACCTTATCTTTTTGCAATTAATAATGAATCGCCTTTTTGTACATTTAAAGTACATCTGAAACATTTGGGGTATTACTGCAAACACATCTGCAAACTGAGTTGGAACAAAGAGATGTACTTTTGTTCAGTATGTCTTGCTCCCAATAAATTCCAGTTAAGATTTGCTATAAGTGTCCACAGAAACATTTATTTATGTATTTATTTATTTATTTATTTATTTGATTTATATACCGCCCCCCTCTCCCCAAAGGGACTCGGGGCGGTGAACAGCCAATAAAAATACATATACAGAACACATATACAACATTAAGACAGTTCCTGCAAATAGAAATGTACTGCCCAGTAATATACAATAGGAACCACTGGTTATAAGGCACATGTATTATCTGCCAGACAGCTGCCTTTGTCTAACTATGTGATCTACAGAAAGGATTTTGCTTAGAGGAACAAAAATAAGATTTCTTTGAGTCACAAATAGAAGCAGGTTTGTTTGGGTACTCATTTATATCAAACATTCATTTTCTCTTTTGTATCTTTCACATAATCATAGGAGTATTAACTACTGTATGTGGTGAGAACAATTATATTAAATATGAACCATTCTAGAGACAGAGGAAACCTAAATATATGACGTAGTCATATATTCAGAAATCAGCTTTGCATGAAATGGAAAATACAGTTTCTTTCTAACTTAGGAAAAAATAATACGAAGTTCTACTGAACTGTTTCTTTGATTTTAAAAAACTACAATATTTTTGGTTGTCTTCCATATCAGATCAAATCTAGAAAGATCAAATCTAGAAATTTGTCAGGGTAGATGGTAAAATGATAGGGCAAGACTCTCTTCAATTGTTTCTTCTTCCAACATCTACCCAACTAATTTTTCCCGCACCTTGTCTTCCCTGTCTGCTTTCATCCACCAACACTGCTGATGTCCTACTTTTCCCTATGTTTCTTCCCCTGAATTACCTCTATACTACTCATATTTGTATCTGTTCCCTGAACAAAACAGCTTCATTTTGTTATGTATACAAAGCAAAGCATATATGTTTAGGCATGGACTTCCAAAATATTTAAATGTTCAGAACAGTTCATGCCTGCAACATTGTGCACATATCTTAGAAACATTTTTTTTATCCTTTTAGTCCAAAGCACAAGAACTTACAACAGTAAAGATGTCTAAATTTGGAGGAGGCATCGGTGTACCTAGCAAGGAAAAAAGACTAAAAGAAGCAGCAGAGATACACCTGAGACTAGGTCAAATTCAGAGATACTGTGAGCTTATGGTGGAACTTGGAGAGGTAAACATCTGGACAATTTTACAGTACATAAATTTATTATACTCAATACTAATATCACAAATCACTTTAAAGGAAAATATTGGGGAAAGGAGAGCAAAAGCAATAGCACTCAGGCTTATATATCCCTTTAAAGTGCTTTACAGCCCTCTCTAAGTAGTTTACTTAGAGACTCTCAGAATGTTGTCCCCAATAATTTGGATCCTCATTTTACCCACCTCAGAAGGATGGAAGGCTAAGTCAACCTTGAGCCTGGTGAGATTTGAACTGCCAAATTATAGGCAGCCGGCAGGCAGCAGAAGTAGCCTGCAGTACTGCATTCTAACCATTACATCACCATGGCTCATAAAAGACATTGCAATTAATCTAAAGCACGAGTGTCAAACTCTCCATGGCACGTTGTATCATGTGACGTACTGCAATGTTTTTTCTCCTTGCGGAGCTGAGGTGGGTGTGACCTGCAATCCGGCCCACCAGTTTGACACCCCGATCTAAGGGATATGAGTTCGTTTGAAATAAGGGAATGGTGGGCAACCTGTCAATTATTTTTTATATAAATGGTCTTCTATTTCTATTTTTTGCATTATTTTTAACCATAAATATTTGAGTAAAATCTGTTTCTGACAATGTATTATATGGTTACTTTTAATAATGTATGTAAAAAAGATCAATTCCATTCAATTCTACTGTAAGCATATAATTCTTTGATGCTTCTAGAAAAAAAAAGGGTATTTGATTTGTCTCAAATACTGTCAATTTAGTATAGTTGTTAAGGCATTAGGGTACAAACTGGGAATTCTAGTCCTGCTTTAGGCACAAACCAAACTGGGTGATTTTGGCCCAGACATTCTAGGAAGGAACCCTAGGAATGAAGTAATGCCAAACCACTTCTGAAATCTTGCCAAGAAAGCTGCAGGGACTTAGCCAGGCAATCACTAGGAGACACCAAATACTGTAGGGACATCCCAAGACAGTTCAAATGTTTTCAACTTTCATATTAATTGCTATCAAAATATTATTTTTTCTAACTTTTTTATTATTAAAGAAAGTAAAACTAATTATATAATGATTACTTAGAAGTAATAATCCATCAGAAAATACCTGTCCATCAGACTACCCCTTGAAGTAAACACTGTTTTTTCCAATTCTATCTTGGACAGTGAGAAATACCAATTTCTTTACTGATTTTTGTTTTTCTATAGAATTCCTTTATAAATATAACTGAAAATTTAATGTTATATTTTAGCTGTACTGTTAGAAATAAATAATATAAGTAAAAGTAAAGACTGTTAAACACACACATACAATCTGTGGTAGAAGTAATATTAGTCATAATTTATTTTTTCAGTGGGACAGAGCACTATCAGTTGCACCAGGAGTATCTATGAAATACTGGAAGAAATTAATGCAAAGGTAAGATTTTTTTTAAAAAAGTATACTGCATGTTTACATTGACTGTCAGGTTTTGCACCTGGAAGTGTGATGCTTAAAGGTAGGGTTTTTTTTTTTTTTTTTGCACAGTTAAATGTATACTTTTGCATAAAAATATTTTTAGCTAAGAATTAGAAATTACTTATTGTAATTTCTCACTTTTCCCATCCCCCTACACACACGCACGCACACACACACACACACTCACTTATATTTTGATGAATGCTACTATAATGGTAGATTTAATAAAGAATTTATGAAATATTTGAAGAAAGTATGAATGGTTAAGACCTACATCCCTACTAACTGAGAAACAGCTGGTTAACAACATTTGGACACAGTGAAGAGGAAGCTGCCCTCGGAATTTCTGATGGAGCAACTACACATTATATCCTGGCTCAAAAAGACCCAGAAGAACAATTGGAGGTGTAATTAACACTGTCATCCCACATTAAAGAGGATGCATCCAACAGTAGATCAAGAACCGGAAGAGATGGAGAGCACCCAGCCCGGACATGAGACATACCTCCTGGCTAAAGAAACTATAGCAGTGCATGAATACATAGCACCACAAACGTACAGCTTCTAACAGCAAGATCTCCCATCCATAATGGGTAACACAAGGAAGAACAGTGTTGATCATGAAAGCCTTCTCCCTCCAAAATATAGCATCATCCAATTACCAGCAAGTAATTTGCCTTCCCGGAGCCTGATGGATTACATCCCAGAATTTTAAAGGAGCTGGCAGAGTCATTTCAGAACCACTGCACCATATCTTTCAAAAACCCTGGAGCAGTGGGGAACTACCAGAGGACTAGAAAAGAGCTGATGTGGTTCCCATCTTCAAAAAAGGGGAAAAAAAAAAAACAGACCCAGGAAACTATAGACCAATCAGCCTAACATCAATACCTGGGAAGATACTGGAAAAGATAATAAAAAAACAGATCTGCCAACATCTAGAAACAAGTAAAGTAATAACTAGCAGTCAGCACAGGTTTGTTAAAAATAGATCATGCCAAACCAATCTTATTTCCTTCTTCAAGACAATGACTAAATTAGTAGACCAGCAAAATACTGTGGGCATAATATATTTAGATTTCAACAAGGCATTTGACAAACTAGACCACAACCTACTTTATGGTAAGCTAGAAAAAAGTAGGATAGATAGCACCACCACCAGATGGATTCACAATTGGCTGACAAACTGTATTCAATGAGCAATCCTTAATGGGTCTAAGTCTACATGGAGGGAAGTAAGCAGTGGGGTGCCACAAGGTTCCGTCTTATGCCTACTCTTCAATATCTTCATTAACGACTTAGATAAGGGAATAGAAAGGGAACTTACCAAATTTGCAGATGATATTAAGCTGGCAGGAATAGCTAACACCCAAGAAGATAGGCTCAAGATCCAGATGAATCTTGACAGACTAGAACACTGGTCCGTATCTAACAAAATGAAATTCAGTGTAGAGAAAAGTAAAGTCCTACACTTGGGCAAGAAAAACCAAAAGTACACATATAAACTGGGTGAAACCAGGCTCAATATTGATTGAGCGAACCGTGAGAGTGATTTTGGAGTCTTAATGGACAACCAGCTAAATATGAGCCAGCAGTGTGCAGCAGCAGCCAAAAAAGCTAATGCAATCCTAAACTGTATTAACAGAGGGATATAGTCAAGATCAAGGGAAGTACTAATACCACTCTATAAAGCCTTAGTAAGACCCCATCTAGAATACTGCATCCAGTTTTGTTCACCACATTGTAAAAAAGATGTTGAGACTCTAAAAAAAGTACAGAAAAGAGCAACCAGGATGATTAGGGGACTAGAGGCTAAAACATACAATGAACGGTTGCAGGAACTGGGCATGGCTAGTCTAGTAAAGAGAAGGACCAGGGGAGACATGATAGCGGTCTTCCAATATTTGAGGGGCTGCCACAGGGAGGAAGGGGTCAAATTATTTTCTAAAGCGCCTGTAGGCCAGACAAGGAATAATGGATGGAAACTGAACAAGGAGAGATTTAACCTGGAAATAAGGAGAAACTTTCTGATAGTGAGAACAATCAACCAATGGAACAGCTTGCCCTCGGAAGTTGTGGGAGTGCCATCATTGAGACTTTCAAGAAGAGATTGGACTGCCATTTATCAGAAATGGTGTAGGGTCTCCCGCTTGGGCGGAGGGTTGGACTAGATGACCTACAAGGTCCCTTCCAACTTTGATTATCTGTTATCTTATCTGTTATGTTATCTGTTGTGTTATCCTCATAATATGGAAAGTCCCAGCGGGTACTGTAGTTGCCAAGCTACAGGACCATGCAAGAAACTAATATGAGCAGAGCTCGAAGGGCATTGAGTATCACACTAGAGGCTCAAAACACCAGTTGTTCATTGATAGAACAGTTCTCCAAGATCAAGGTCTACATAAACCAATCTGAGTATAGCCTTGATTGACCACGAGAAGCTTAGCTCGATGCCATATCTTTGGATCTGTGCATGCTTGGACTTCAACAAGATCAACAAAAAATAAAGATCTTTATCAAGTACTCTCTGGAACTAAGGAAGACAGTGGAATTCAACTCAAAATGGCTTTCAAAAGTGGCCATCCATCATACACCAAGATGATACACTGTTCCTGCTATTGTTCTGCATATATTTGAACCTGTTAGCTAGATAATCACAAGAAATAGATATAGATCCAAAAGTGGAATTACCAGTAGCCATCTCTACAAGGATGACTTCAAGCTGTATGTACATCAAGATATGGAGGCTGCTGAAGTGAAGCTGTTCACAATGTATGGATTTTCATCCATAGTCCAATACCCAGAGACTGTAGACAGCCAAAGACAGAGCACTATCAAACCACTGTTGTGGAATAAACATAGAACATCCAGAAATACATCAGTAAGATGTCATCTAAAGATGACCTGCTGAGAGAATGCCTGAGGTAACAGTAGACATGGGATGAAGATCAATTAGAGGGGAATGCTATGGCAAGAAAAGACCCTGCATGTATGTTCCTCAGAGATTTGAGATTTGAAATTGAGTAATCCTACCAAAGACTGGAAAGGGCTGAGGCACTGATCGTAACAGCAAAACAACAGGCACTAAGTATCAGATGCATAGAAGCAGTGGTCTCCCACACCATATAGAACCTGCGGTGCAAACTATGCAGAGATGCCTCAGAGACAATTCAACACATAATGGTAGAATATAAGATACAGACAGGAACAGTATACACTGAATGACACAACCAAGTAGCTGACATTTTGTACAGGAACATCTTCACAATGTATGGCTTAGATCGGGGTCCCCAACGCTGGACCACTACCCACTACTAGGCCATGGACCATTCAGAACCAGGCCATCAAAGCGACAGGTGAGTGTGCATATGTCTGCAGCTTCACTTGAGCACTCAGTGGGCAAGCGCATGTACACAGCTTCATTTGTGTGAGCAGCAGGCATGCGTGCAAGTGAAAGGCACATGTGCTATTGGTACAAATGGAGTTGCTGCTCTCACCTGCTGCTCACATGGAACCATCCATTCTTCCCCAACTAGTCCGCAAAGCTGGAAATGTTGGAGACCACTGGGTTATACTCTCCCAAGTTCAGATGGGAAATTCCATAGACTGTCATGGAGACCAACATTAAGATCCTGTGGGATTTCTAGATCCATATCAACAGGTACATATTGGCCAATCAATTAGACATCATGGAAATAGATATGGAATATAGCACAGTGGTAATAGATATGCCAAATGACAACAACACCAGGAAGAAAGAGTATAAGTAGCTGAAAAAGGGCCTGAAGGAGGAATTAGAAGGGATTTGGAAAGTGAAAACCAAAGTGGTCTCACTAGTGACAGGAGCCTTGGTACTATAACTTCTAAGCTGGAGGAGTGTCTTCAGCAAACCCCAGGAATAACACCAGAGCCCACTGTCTGAGCTAGAAATGACTGAAAAGAGATCTGGAGATGTGGTTAAGGTAAATAATAAGTCTCTATTGGCAATTGTGAAAAAGCAAATTTGATGCTAAAAATTATAAGGAAAAGGACTGAAAGTAAAAGTACAGATATTATAATAAATATACAGTTATGTGAATAAGAAACTACACCCTCCTGAGTTCTATGGTTTTATGTATTAGCATATAGTAAAAAATACCTGATCCTTAGAAGTTCTTAAAACTAGATAAATACAATCTCAGATGAACAGCAACACATGACATACCAAATCATGTCATCATTTATTTTACAAAAGAAAAGCAAAATTAGAGAAACCATGTTAAAAACCTAAGTATACCTTTACTGCTTCCATAGGTATAGGCTAAGAGGCTAAGTAGCAGCCAGGGACTGATAATCAAGTGTCCTTGATCAGTTGATCATCAGCAAGTATGACTACATCTGTAAAAGCTGAAGTTTTACGAGTTTGCTGGTCTCCAGCATTGAGGTGTTTGCTAACACAATGCCAAAGAGTAAAGAAGTTACCAATGATCTTAGAGAAGCAATTATTGCTGTCCGTCAATATGGGTGGGTCATCTTTTCCAAACAATTTAAAGTCCATCATTCTACACTGAGGAGGATTATTCACAAGTGGAAAATGTTCAAGACAGTTGCCAATCTTCCCAGGAATGGACTCCCATCAAATTCATCCGAATGTCTGACTGTGCTATACTCAGAAAAACTGCAAAAAATCAAAGAGTTACATCTCTGACACTATAGGCTTCAGTTAGCATTTGGACAGTACAAACAGAAAAAGACTGGACAAGTATGGTTTGTTTGGAACAGTTGCCAGGAGGAAAGCCTCTTCTCTCTAAAAAAAAAAAAGTGGCAACATGGCTTAGATTTGCAGAGTTGCATCTGAAAAAATTGCAAGACTTCAGGAACACTGCCCTTTGCACAGACGAGACAAAAGTGGGGATGTTTGGCTAATTGCACAGTTCTATGTTTGGCAAAAATCAAACACAATATATCAGCACAATCATCTCATACTAACCATTAAGCATGGTTTGGAGGAGTGATGATTTGGGTTGTTTGCAGCCACAGGACTGGCACCTTGCAGTCATTGAGCTGACTATGAATTCCTCAATATATTAAAGAATTCTAGAGTCAAATATGAGGCCATCTCTGATAGCTAAAGCTTGGTTAACATTGCATCATCCAACAGGACAATTATCCCAAGTACACCATGAGATCTACAGAATGGCTGAAAAATAAAAGAATCAATGTGTTGCAATGGCCCAATCAAAGTCCAAACCTCAACCTGATTGAAATGCTGTGGTGGCACCTCAAGAGAACTAGATAAACAAATGCCCCCCAAACTTCAATGCATTGAAGCAATATTGTAAAAAAGAATGGGCCAAAATTTCTGGAAAAGTCATACAGAAAATGATTATTTATTTATTTATTTATTTATTTATTTATTGTTCGTATTTCTATACCGCTCCCTCTTCTAAAAGGGATTCGGGGCGGTGTACAGCCTAATAAATACATAAAATACAAAGTTACAAAATTAAATAGAATTTAAAACCAGATTAAACATAGATGTGGCTGCATCCAGAAAAATTTTAAAAATGAGATTAAAATTTAAAAAACCCTGTTAACTTAAAACCCCATAGACCCTTACTGGGCCAGGCCAGCCTGTTTAAAAAATAGGGTCTTAACTGCGCGCCGGAAGGAGAGGATATCTGTCATGGCTCGTATCTCCGGGGGGAGATCATTCCACAGGGAGGGGGCTCCCACAGAGAAAGCACGCACCCTCGGGGCTGCCAGCCGACAACGATCAGGTGGCGGTACCCCAAGTAGGGCGACCCTGTGGGAGCATACTGGGCGGCGGGAGGTTGTTGGTGGCAGCAGGCGGTCCCGTAAGTACCCAGGTCCCGAGCCATGGAGCACTTTAAATACCATCAGTACCACCTTGAATCGAATCCGGAAGGCCACAGGAAGCCAGTGCAGCCTGCGGAGAAGTGGTGTTACGTGTGCGCCCCGAGGGGTGCCCACGATCACCCGCGCGGCTGCATTCTGAACTAACTGCAACCTCCGGAGACTCTTCAAGGGGAGCCCCATGTAGAGAGCATTGCAATAATCCAAGCGGGAGATAACGAGGGCGGAAGTGACTGTGCGAAGTGCGCCCAGATCCAGAAAGGGCCGCAACTGGTAAATCAGACGAATCTGATAAAAAGCCCCCCTGGCGACGGCTGCAATATGTTCTTCCAAAGACAGCCGCACATCCAGGAGGACACCCAAGTTGCGCGCCCTTTCCACAGGGGTCAATACCTCTCCCCCCACGGCCAGCGAAGGAATAAGCTGGCTGTATCTGGGCGCAGGAAACCACAGCCACTCGGTTTTGGCCGGGTTGAGACGAAGCCTGTTACGACCCATCCAACTCCGCACGGCCTCCAGGCACCGGGTCATCACTTTGACGGCTTCGTTGGGGTGGCCCGGGATGGAGATGTACAGCTGAGTATCATCAGCGTACTGATGGAACTCCACCCCAAAGCCACGGATGATCTCACCCAGCGGCTTTACATAAATGTTGAACAGCAGGGGTGAGAGCACCGACCCCTGAGGCACCCCACAAAGCAGGGGCCTTGGGGACGATCTCTGCCCCCCCGTCAACACAAATTGCGAACGGTCGGAGAGGAAGGAGGAGAACCACTGCAACACGGTGCCTCCAACCCCCAACCCCCCCAACCGCTGCAATAAGATACTGTGGTCGACAGTATCAAAAGCCGCCGAGAGATCTAACAGGACCAGGACAGAGGAACAACCTCTGTCCCGAGCCCTCCAGAGATCATCAACCAACGCGACCAACGCTGTCTCCGTGCTGTGCCCGGGCCTGAAGCCCGATTGGAGGGGGTCAAGATAACTCGCTTCATCCAGGAACTGGGGGAGCTGACGGGCCACCACACTCTCTACAACCTTCGCAACAAAGCGAAGGTTGGAGACAGGACGATAATTTGATAACAATGCTGGGTCCAGGGACGGTTTCTTGAGGAGCGGCCGCACCACCGCCTCCTTCAAGGCGGCGGGTAAAAGCGCCTCTCTCAAGGAAGCGTTTATAATGCCCTGGAACCAGCCTCGTGTCACCTCCCGAGTGGCCAAGACCAGCCAGGAGGTGCACGGGTCCAACAAACAGGTGGTGGCATTCAGTCCCCCCAGCACCCTGTCCACGTCTTCTACAGTAACAGGGTCGAACTCAACCCAATTGACCTCACCGATATCCACCCCCATCCCCCCGCCCGGAGATGCCCAGTCGGAGTCCAGCTCATCCCGAATCTGAGCGATTTTGTCCTGCAGAAACCTAGAAAACTCCTCAGCCCGTCCCTGTAAGGGATCCTCCCGCGCTTCCATCTCTAAAAGGGAGCGGGTCACCCTAAACAGGGCGGCTGGGCGGTTTTCCGCGGACGCAATAAGGGTGGAGAGGTAAGTCCTCCTCGCCATCCTTATCGCCACTAAATACGTCTTAATATAAGATCGTAGAAGTGTTCGGTCAGACTCAGAACGGCTAGCCCTCCAACTACTCTCTAGGCATCTTTTCCGGCGCTTCATCTCCCTTAGCTCTTCAGAAAACCAAGGAGCCACTTGGGATCGGCACCGGGTCAGAGGCCGCAAGGGCACGACCCAGTCAAGGGCCCCAGCAGCCACCCTATCCCAGGTGGCGACCAATCCCTCAACCGAGTCGTGTGTGCGAGCTTCGGGAAATGGCCCAAGCTCCATCAGGAACCTATCCGGGTCCATCAGGCGCCTGGGGCGGTACCATTTAAGCGGCCCCGCCTCCCTGCGGTTGGGGGGTGCGGAACGGAAGTCGAGCTTCAGGAGCGAGTGATCTGTCCATGACAGGGGTTCTACAACTATATCCCCTACACCCAGACCACTCTGCCACTGATCAGAGACAAAAACTAAATCCAGGGTGTGACCTCCCACGTGAGTAGGGTCCCGAATTAACGGGGTCAGGCCCATGGCTGTCATGGAAGCCATGAACTCCTGAGCAATCCCTGAGGTACTGCCGGCAGAAGGGAGGTTGAAATCCCCCATGACCATAAGCCTGGGGGTCTCAACCGCCACGCCGGCTATAACCTCAAGGAGCTCAAGCAGGGCCGATGCCGCATAGCAGGGAGCCAGGTATGCGATCAACAAGCCCACCTGCACCCTGGGACCGAACTTCACGAAAAGAGACTCACATCCGGTCGTCTGAGAAACAGTGGATTCCCTCGGACACAGATCCTCCTTAATAACCACCGCAACAACCCCGCCCCTCCCCTGGGCCCTCAGCCGATGAAAAACCCGAAACCCGGCTGGGCACATCTCCACAAGAGGGACTCCCCCCTCTGGGTCCAGCCAGGTCTCGGTGATGCCCACCAGGTCCGCTCCCCCCTCACAGATCAAATCATAAATGAGGGGGGCCTTATTAATAACGGACCTGGCGTTACACAACATCAGCCGAAGGCCCAGGGCCCGATCGCTCAGACCCCCCGGGGAACGGGACATAACAAGGGGGTCGGAGCGTGCCACTGCCGACAAATAGCGGTGGCGCGCTCCTAAAACAGAATGTGGCCCCCTATAACCGCCAAATCTGCCTCTCCCGCTCACCGTACTAATAGCTTTAAAATCACCCTCCCTGGGACAACCCCCCATCCTCAATACAGCCCCATCCGACCCCAAACCCTCCCGGCAACGCTCAACCCACGACCCGGTCCCAGCCCCAGGCGGGTTGTCCCCCAACCCCCGCCCGGCCAACCCTAACCCCTTTAAAAATCTAATTAAAAATTTTAAACAACCCTCCCTCCCACGTTTCCGACGACCCCACCATCTCTCCGGATCCCAAGATCCGTCCTTGAGATAAGTCTTAGAGAGGTAAGAGGGCCAACTCTGAGACAGGGGGACATATCTCAGGGCCCACAGATGTTTCGAGGAATATGTCAATGTCTGTGTCTTGGGCTGGATCTTCCCTGACTGCCATCAACCAGGCAAAGGCCAAACCAAACGGGACCCAAGTCCAGGCTGGAGGAGTCGCACTCCACCGGCAGCTGGCATCCGGCCTCGCGGGGGACCCATCACTCGGGGGCGCAGGTCATGTTTTCTGGCCTCGCCGCAGGCCCTCTCACTGCCCACGGCAACGGCCCCGGCCCCGGCAACACTCCTCCGCCTCCAGTTCTGATGGAAAATGCCGGGCACCTCACCAAAACCTACGTCGTCCCCGAGTAGATAGAAACGCTGAGGACTGGCCGGACAAGGCCGCCGCCGTCCGAAAACCCCCAGCGGCGGCTCCAGCTCCGGCCCTCGCAGCCGCCCAGGCCCCAGCAGCACTCCTCCATCTCCGGGCCTGATGGAAATTGCCAGGCACCATATCCGATGCCTGGCCAAACAGCGCCCCCGTCGCCCGAGAGGCCCAAAGAACCCTCGGCGACAGCGGTTCCGGCCCTGAATCCAGTCCTGGCCCCGGCCTCCACACCAGTGGCGGCCCCAGCGGCGGCAATGACGGTCTCAACGGCCCCAGCGACGACGGCGGTAGCCCCAACGGCCCTTGTGGTAACGGCGGAGGCCTCAGAGGCTCCAACGGCGACCTCCTCCGGCCTTCCCACGGCCTCCTCTGCGCCGGCAACGGCCCCAGCGGCAGCAATGACGGCCTCAGCGGCGGCAGCTCCGACAGCGACCCCAATGGCAGCGGCAACGGCGGCGGCCTCAGCGACGACCTCCTCCGGCCTCCCCATGGCCTCCGCACCGGTGACGGCGGCGACAGCCCCAGCGGCCCCGGCCTCGGCAACGGCCTCAGCGGCCCCCGCGACGACGGCGGCAGCCCCCGCAGCAGCGACGACGGTCCCCAGTAGTGGCGACAACCACCCACAGCAGCGGCAGCCCCAGCAGCGGCAACGACGGCCACCGGTGACGGCGGCAGCAGCCCCAGCGGCCGCAACGGCGGCCCCGGCCTCGGTGGCGGCGCCGACAGCAGCAACGGCCCCAGCGGCGGTAGCGGCAGCCCCGGCGGCAGTCCAACGGCCCCACGGCCTCCTTCGCACCTCCCCGACCTCCTCGGGGCTGCCCACGCCCCCCGGGTCCTTTTGCCACCCCTGCCACAGGTGAGGACCCCGGGGGAGGGGGACTTACCCCGAATTTCGGCCGTGGCAGCGGAGCTCCTCAGCCCGACATCCTCCGGCCGCCATCTTCATGTTATTGATGCTTTCATGTTATTGATGCTAAAGGTGGTTCTACAAGCGATTGAACCATAAGGTGTATTTAGTTTTTTACGTGTGGCTTTCCATTGTGTAAAATAAATGATGTCATGGTATAATAAATCATATGTTTTTGTTCATCTGAGGTTGTGTTTTTAAAAACTGATAAGAACCAGATGACTTTTAAGATGTCCTAATATGTAAAACCATAAAAATCAAAGAAAGTATATTTTTGTCAAGTTTGGAACTTTTTAATTTAAGGAAAAGAATTAAGCTGATGTAATTGAAGTTTATTTTTTAAAGAATGCATGATTTGGAGAAAGTGAGATATAAATGCATCTACTTAAAACATTACAATGCGACCATTATCTACTGAAGCTGATGATTCAAAATAGACATGGAATATTCTTTTCATTCAGCTACTAGTTAAAATGTAGAAATCCATTTCTGAATATTGCATATGGTGATCACTACCAACTTAAATAACTTCAAAAAGTAAGTAGACAGATCTGTGAAGGATTTTGTACCAATGATTTATGGATTGCCTTGTAAGTGGTGGACTTGCAACTGAAACAGTAAAAGGTAATTGATGATCTGATCTTGGGACAACACTGTGATTTATCATTAAAAAGCAACTTGCAGTGATCACATAAAATGTTTTTCACAAGCCTATGTTCTTTAAAGCAACATTAGTGAAGATCATTTTTAATTAGAATTTCTGTGTTTTTTAAAATCGTGTTTTGAAAAAGAATAGGGCACATTTGAAAAGACAGGAAAGTTATAGCAACTTATATAAAAACTTCAAGTTCTGCAAATGAATAGATATAATATTAAACATAACTGAAATGAAAATAAACAAATCATTTACTTTTGATTTTGATTAGGAGAGCTGACCAATTAATTCGGGAAGAAAATGATGAAGTTATTCCATACTGCTTAGCTATTGGTGATGTGAAGAAGCTTGTTACATTTTTCATTTCAAGAGGTCAACTTAAAGAAGCTCTTTTAGTTGCACAGGTACTATTTCATGTGCTTATCATAGGCTAATAAATATTATACATCTTACCATAAGATAAAACTTTAATGACATACTATTTACCTATAGATTCTAGATTTTCTTATAGGAAAACTCCAGCATACTGTATACACTATTGTTATAAATTATCTAAATGACTGAAAAATAAGCTGAGTACATAGCAAAACTGAAATAATATTTATACAAATACTTAATTCAGAACATATTTGTTATTAAAACTAATAGTAAAAAACTGATTTGCAAAGTTAATTTTGCAAATTAATTATAGATAGTTAATTATAGATGGAACTATTATGTATTATTGTCACTGTGGAGTAGTGCAAGTTTTAGCTATTTCGTTATAAATATGGCAAGTGAAATAATGCTGATAAGTTGGGGCAAAATCTCAGAATGCCAAACATTCAAATTCAGCATTTATTTGAGCTTCTATGTAGGCTATCAAACAAAACTTGACAATTTGGGTTAACAATACCATTGTATTATAAATAGTACAGTGGTAATATTTTCAGCACTGTTATATGAAATCTAATTTACAAGTAAATCGGTGTCTCCCTATCTTTGACCGGTGCTAAGAGTGATAATGAATAACGTATTAGTTTTGGCTCATACTGTTTTATTGATTTCAGGCGGCATGTGAAGGAAATATAAAAGCATTTCAGGGTTCAGTAGCAGATGAATCAGAACGTTTTGAAGGGAATAGCATAGACAATTACAATGAGTAAGTTTATATTCAAAATAGAAAATGCATTTTTCATATATTTTTATCATGTTAATAGATTGAAAAACGTTGTAGAATAATGGATCAGTTAAAAATAAAATAAAATATTGCTTTACACAGTCTGAGTAGAGTGTTTATAAAACAAAATTTTCAGTGTTAATTGTATGCTAATTGTCTATGCTTTGTTTTGGTTAAAGTTAAAAAAAATGCAAAAATAGCTCTTTTTAAAAAATGTTTATAGACTGACAGATTAAGACTTTATTTGTCAATTAATCAAAAATAAAATTAAATCCCTTCAAATTGGAGCTGGAAAGAGCTTAAGTAGTTCATTTTTTAATGAATCTGAGTTGATTTAATCTTTTACAGTTACCACATTGAGGTTACTTGTGTGCCAGTGATAGAATTTAGACAGACATAATAGATTTTGTTGATTTGGTTAAAGTGTTTAAGCTAAATGTTGGTGCAATCAGAGAGAGATAAAAGGATCAGTGGATTTAGGAAATTTTAAAGTGGGAAAACTTGTTATATTTTTGGCTATTTTTGATTGTAATTATTAAAATCATTTCTTTTCTATAGTCTTCTACATAAAGTCAGTAAAGAACTTGCTGAGTGGTATTTTCAGGATGGCTGTGCAGTGCTAGCTGCTTGTTGCCATTTAGCTGTTGAGAATATTGAGGTAAAGAATTTTCTTGTACACTTTCTATCTAATAAGGTAATATTGTTGCTTTTAAATTGTTGTCATATCCCAATTTAAATTGTTTACATCCCAAGGGAATTCAGGATGTTGACCCATGGGTAATATAAAAGTATATATAAAATATTAAATTTAGCTTGGTAGATCCTATTTCCAAGCCATATTTTGTAGGAATAAATACAAAGTTACTGTTATACTCACTGGAGAAGAGCCTAGTGCTGGGAAAGATTAAGGGCAATAGAAGAAGGGGACGACAGAGAATGAGGTGGCTGGATGGAGTCACTGAAGCAGTAAGTGTGAGCTTCAATGGACTCCAGAAGATTGTAGAGGACAGGAAGTCCTGGAGGAACATTGTCCATGGGGTCACAATGGGTTGGACACGACTTCGCAACTAACAACAATACTGTTATAGGGATTAATACTTTAAAAGTGGATAGTTCTCACTGATCAAATTTACATAACAGGCTTTTCATTGTTGCATGATATTGCACATGGATCATACTATTGTCAGATAAACATGCTTGTCATACCAATTATGTAAAACCACAGACAGAAGCAAGGGGATAAGAAACTGAAATATGGGTCATTTTGTAGAAAAGGTGCGTTCCACTTTTGATGTTGTTAGCTAATTAAGGATGCTTGATGTACATTCTGATGATAAAGTTTCACATCCATTTTAAAAAATAAAATAAAAATGCAATCATTTCCTAATTGATTGCCCCCTTACTAAAAACAATCAAACAATGAGGAATTTGGTGAGGCTGATCATCAATATTGTAAGAAGGTACTGGGATTTATTGTTTTGCACTGTTCTGCGTTAGAAATTTTATTTATTCATTCATTAATATAATAGATTTAATTCTTAGTCTCTTCATTGGGAAAGATGCTAGTCTGAAAACCTCAGGAACTGTTATGACTGTGCTTAGATAACACTTTTCTAAATGAATGTATGGTCAGACTAGCAGTTACCCATCATGTTTTAAAATATGGGATCTTTTTTTTTTTACATGTGAGTCTCCTGACATTACTACATGATAGAATAACAATAGTGACCAGGATTTGGGGGGAGAGACTCAAGAATGATAAATTTCAGTGATGAACACAGTAATAACTCATACTTTTATCTGGGCCATTATATAAATGTGCTGGAAATATCTACAGATACATTTTTACACTTCAGCTCTCAAGTTTAAGACTGATACAGAGGTGCCATAAATGTATGTATTTCAGGAAATGAAAGTGTCTGGAGGATCCACATATGCAGACTGTTCCTGAAATTGTCATGCACACAGATAAAATGTTTAGTTATGAATGGTTTGGGAATATTGTCTACTGTTTCCATTACTGTTCTTAGTTATGAATAGAATAATTTGATATGGTCCATATGAGATGATTTGTTAAGGTTGCTATGGTAAAAATCCATATTTAGAACTGGCACCAATATGTGTCCTGAATATTCTCCTGGATACAAAATGTAGTTCCTTCCCTTGTAATATCTTTTGTGATTTGACACTCTCTGGTAATCTTTTTCTTCCTTCAGAAATGTTCATTATATTTGTTGTGTAGGTGGTGGATATAAATATTAAGGTTAAACATTTGATAAATCTGTTGGCTTCTTTGTGCAAGGCAACTCTTTTTCAAACCAAGTTCCTCATCTGAAAAGCAGTTGATCGGAAAGATATTCATAAAGTAACAATTTTGTAATAGATCATGTGGAACACTTCTTAGCATACCTTCATGGAGAAACTGTTGTTAAGGGAACAGTAGCTATCGTTCATCCCAGTTGATAATCTCAGAGTGTCCTGAGTCCTGAAGGTCCTTAAAGAAAATGAAAATGTTCAGATCTTTTTATTCATAATTCATATTTATTTATTACAGCCCTGAGGCTATATATTAATAAGATATTGAGTAAAATTTACATCCATCTGTGTTTGTGTGTGTGTGTGTAAGAAAAAAATAATAAATTATGGAGTGAGAATTCTACAATGGATTCATGGCAGACATTTTGCAGTAAATTACGGTGTATAGATACTTTACCTGCTCTTTATAATGTGCATTTCTTGACTGATGAGAAACCAACTTAAGGGGAAAGAAGCCAAATTTTTCCCTCCTTACTGCTTCTGGTCTGGTCTTTCTGGCTGCCTTTCATAAAGGTCAGATAAACAAAAGAAGTTCCTCATTCACTCTAGAAAGTCCAGATAATGACAGTAACTTGGCTCTAGCTACTCTCCCATTGAAATGGTTTATTCATGGTTTGTTTAGGTTGCTAGGCTATAAAGAAAAGATTTAGCCAAAATGTGTAGATCAGATTCGGTGATGCATTATTTGTCACCCTGAAATGTGGGCTTGAAAATGAATGCTAATATGATAGTCACAATGAATCCTTGTTAGGCTTAATGATTTTTTTTTTTAATTGAGCAAGCTTGCCATGGCAAACCTGATTCGGGGAAATGAACTGGAGTTGGCAGTCAGCGTGGGCACTGTCTTAGGAGAATGTGCAGCTCAAGCAACTCATTATGCGCTAGAGTTACTGGCAAGAAAATGTATGACTATTCCGACATGGTAAGAACTGTTTAGTCCAAATTATTTATTTCTTTAAAACTGGACAGAATACAGAAGCCTCGTGTATTCAGAATTAGCTTTTAACAAGCTGTTTTTTTATATCCTAGGATTTAAACTACAGTGTCCTTAGAACAGAGAAACATTGTATAAGATTAAGTGAGATATTGTCATTTGGCTATTTTCAAGCACATTGAAATAGTAACTGATATACCAGTAAGAAGAAGTAGTTTTTATTAGAATTATAGGACTGTGCTCTGCTTGCATATTTGAAATATATTGTAACCACATTTGTGTACTAGGTTTGTTTCCCTGTACTACCTAGAAGTAATTCATATACACATATTTTGAGCTTATTATTTCAGTGGTAGTGTTAACATTAACATGATTTTCATGGGAATACAAAGTGCCTGTTCATAAATTGTTCATGTAATTCACTTGTAGTAAGATCTTTCTGTGTTCATTAAGAATATATTAGAAAAAAGTCTGTACAAATTTAAATAATCCACAAAAGTGGCCCACAATGAATATTTTACTTCCTAGAGGATGGAAATAGTCACTATTAATAACTTTTTTTCCAGTACAAATATAATTTGCATTTTTAATTTTTTCCTTCACTTCCTCCAGTCTTTCATCTTCATCTTATTCTACCCGGGATTGTCACGGGGTAGCCAAGGGCAACATTGATTTGAGAAAGAGGGAATTAATCAGCGAGGTTGCTTATAGTAGGATATAATATTTTGTTTTTTGGTTTCTTTTGTCTTCAGAGTGAGAATGAGGTGCTATATAGAGCCACAGATGTGTCAACATACCTGTAAGAGAGACCCAGGGAAACATAATATTTAGAAATATGAACTTTCATATGAAAAAATGTATTATTTTTGCCAGTTGGCTATACCAGTTTAGTACATACTGGCCTGACTTATCTAGTTATATGCCATATCACATTATATATTTGGATCAGAACCAAACTGATATCTCTTCATTGCTGTAAATATTTTTATGATCCATTTGAGGCTTCTGCACTGATTTTTTTTCCTTCTATTTCCTCTTTTCCAGGAGTTTCCAACTCCCATTTTATTTTGATTTCATGGGATTCTGCAACAGTGTGGGAAGTAGAGACTGATAGGGTTAAAAATTATCTCTTTCTCATTCTGCTGGATCATGAATCTCCTTTTAAAAGTGTCATTCAAAATCATATGTATTTGGATCATAATCTGGACCAGAACTTTATGAGAAGACAATGTTTTTCTGCTTCACAGCTTAGTTTCCTTTCTTGGACATGTAATATTTTTAATATTTTGGCCTCTGAGTTGGGAAATTTGTTAATTTTTCTCCTTATATATGAGTGATAGAAAATTAACGCTGAACTGAAATTTAACTGAGTGGATGTTCATATTAATATTTTAGTACTATTTTGTGTATTACAACTTGAATATCTTTATTATAGCTTTCCATCACCTGGATACAGGTACCTTTTTGTTTCTAGAGATAAATATTAAATATGTTTTGATTACATTAAAAATAACAGCAACCCATCAGACGGATATTGATTTTTCAACTTCAATAAAATATTATTGGTATGAAACATATAATAGATTTATTGGTAAAGTTTTAGAAAACATCATATAGATTCCAATGAGAGCTTTAAATTGTGAGAAGATGAAGGACAATTCCTTTAAAACATGCCATTACCCATAAGGGACACCATTAATATCTATAGTTTAATCATTGCAATTTTTGTAGCATAAAACTACTATAATTAAAAATCCTCTTACACTGTAAATGTGTCAGACCTAGAATTGATAAGTTACATATCAATTCTGTATGTATCTGTGGTATATGGAGGTAGATATCTAAGAGAGCCGGTTTGATGTGGTGGTTAAGGCCTCAGGCTAGAAACTGAGAGACTGTGAATTAAAGTGCCACCTTGGGCCCCACACTAGCTAAATGACCTTGAGCCAGTCCCTGTGTCTCAGCCCTAAGAATGCACTGGCAAAAACACTTGTGAAAAAGCTTGCCAACAAAACTGCAGGGCAATCTCCAAGAATTAGACACAATTGGATAAAAAAAATAGAAATATTAATTTCAAACAATTTTGGGGCTTTCATTATAGTGTCATTTTATTTGAACATAAGGTATACAATATAGTATAAAGTGTCTCAGAAAACAAGATAAAGGTTCAAAGGAATATGATAGACTTGAACATTGAGACCTATCCAACAAAATACAGTTCAGTGATAATTGCAAGACATATCTGGATGTTCAAGTAGACTACAGAATATGAATCACCCAGACTATGAATCTGACAAAAGAGCCAATGCAGTTTTGGACCGCATCAACAGAGTGTCACTATCTTGGGAAGTGATAGTATAGTTCTATGCTGTACTAATCAGACTGTGCCTAGAATATTGTATTCAGTTGTAGTCCCCATAATACAAAAAATAGGCTGAAGAATTTGAAAGAATATAGAGAATAGAAACAAAAATGATAAGGAGCTTTAAGAGCACAGAAACTTATTACATTTAGAGTAACCTTCAAATATTGATGGGATATTGTAGACTAGATAGTGGATAATATGATAAGATTGGAGCATATGATAAGAATGGAAGGACACAAAGTTTACCAATGGAGATCTAAACTTGAAAGAAGGACGAATTTTCTGTCTCTCAAAGCTTTTAAACAGTGGCACAGCTTTTTCTCCTGAAGTCATGGGTACTTCATCATTTAAGATTGAAAAAAAAAAAGATTGGACAGTTATTTCTTTAGGATGGTATGAGAAGTCTTGCCCTGGCAGAGTTTAGATTGGAAGACTTCCAACATCCCTTCCAACCTTCTGCTTCTATAATTCTAAGTTATTTATTTATATACAATACATATTAATATTTACCAATACTCCTAGGAATATAAAGAATGGATTTGTATAAAAACAACATACTTACTAGTAACTTTTAAAGATTTCTATCTGTATCTTATGCATGGATCCCATCTAGTGTTTATTGTTTTCTATGTAATTATTTGTGAACTGCTCAGAATCAATTGGAGTCAGGAAAAGGAGGAGCGTCTAAACTGAAATAAATAATACAATTCTACAAACTATGCTTTGTTGAACAAACCATATAGATAGCTTTGTTCATGTTACTATAGGTGGATATGCATTAAGCTAAAAACATAAGATAATGTTATATACAGAAGAGGCCACTGGAAATAATTATTGATCATTTTGATTGAGTTGTCTTTTATGATAACAGTTTGATTGGCTTGTATTTTATTGGTTATACAATGCACAACCATGTATAAAT
The DNA here is from genome assembly GCA_023653725.1 of Bungarus multicinctus. Lineage (NCBI taxonomy): Eukaryota > Metazoa > Chordata > Lepidosauria > Squamata > Elapidae > Bungarus > Bungarus multicinctus. The sequence goes on along the minus strand of CM042849.1, from coordinate 49,882,602 downwards.
GGATTGCTTGCAGGAAAATTTCTGCAGTCATAAAATTCATAGTTCAAAAGTATGAATTTATTTTCCAAGAGTTCATAAGAAGCTCCTTGTGTAAGGGTTAAATAATAAAATAAATTGCCTCTTTTATAACTTCGAATATAAACTTAATTAAGCCAGCTTTTATATACTGAGATAGTAGAGCATTCTTAAATGGAATAATGTTCTAACTTAGAATCAGAAAAAGGAATTATACAAGTAGCTGAATTATAGATATTAACAGAACAAAGGATTTTTTAAATGCAAGCACTATTACATTTCTCTTGCATTTCTGCAAGAAAGGGAAGATATCTGTTTCCATAGCAGAAAACATTTGGAAAAAAATAGTTTGATCGAATTATCCCAGGATTGCTGAAAAATTACATTTTGAACAAATCACAATTACCTGTGTTTTGTGATTTGCTCTAAGAGAAAGGTTTCACTTTCCAAACCTCGAAAGATGGAGAGTATGTTATCATAAGTCAAACTGAAGTTAATTCCTGGTTTCCTAGTTTAGGAAATTTGAAGAGAACTGCATGTGTTTTTAGCATGTTACAGCTTACTTTAATTATCTTCTAAACCAGAATTCTGGGAGTTGAAATCCACACATCTTAAAGTTGCCAAGTTTCAACAACACTGTTCTAAATTAACCATGCTTTCTCAGAGCTCTTTATTTTCAAAATGTTGTTCCATTTTTATTTACAAATGAATAAAAAGAAGTACAAATAGTCTTATCTTTGAAGTTGTTCCTTCATTTTTGTACATTATGAAATGCCTCACTTATGCATATTGTTTCATAGGGATTTAGCAGGAGATCTTCTCATGATGATTCCTGATAATGAACTACAATTAATAAAACTGTGTACTTTTTATCCTGGATGCACAGCAGAGATAAATGACCTACATGAAAAGGTACACTTGAGAGGCCAACTGTCTCTTAGCCATTTATGTGAGTAGCAGAAGAGGTTTTATGCTCATTAATTCCTAGTTATGTTTATTAGAAGATTCCTTCTATTACAGAGAATTGTAGATTCACTTTCACATTATTTAAGTTATCCCACTTTCATTTGGCATCAAAACTGCTAGAGACTCAAATTAAGAATGTTGGGAAAATGAATACTTCCATTTGAATTAGAAAAGCAGTAGGGAAAAATATCTCACATTATTTGTACATATGCAGTAATTGCAAATGATATTTTACCTTAAGAGATTGATTCTTCAGAAATATCAGTATGTGCAGGACATATACTTATTGCCCATTGAATTGGTCAATATTTTTGTAGCATAAGGCAATGGAAAATGTCTGTGCATACTCATGCTATTGAACTATGACCATTAAAGTTTTAAGGTAATTAATGTGAAAAGTAGATATGCAAGTTTACATCTGACATTAAACCGATTACTTCTCTGGACACATAGTATAATATACTGTATACTGTGCACATAATACATTTAGTCCAATTAAGTTCAGGAACAATCATCAGATAGATAGATAGATGGATGGATGGATGGATGGATGGATGGATGGATGGATGGATGGATGGATGGATAGATAGATTACTTTATTGGCCAAGTGTGATTGGACATACAAGGAATTTATTTGTCTTGGTGTAAAATACTCTCAGTATACATAAGGAAAAGGTACATTTGCTAAGAATCTAGAATCATGATGATAGTCATAGGGTACAATCAACAATCAAATACTAGGAAACAGTCAATATAAATCATAAGGATATAAGCAACAAAGTTACAGTCCTACAATCACAAGTGGGAGGGGATGGGTGATAAGGAATGATGAGAAGATTAACAGTAATAGTAGCGTACACTTTGTAAATAGTTGAACAGTGTTGAGGGAATTAGTTATTTAGCAGAGTGATGGCTTTGGGGAAAAAACTGTTCTTGTGTTTAGTTGTTCTGGTGTGTAGTACTCTATAGCATCGTCTTGAGGGAAAGAGTTGAAACAGTTTATGTCCGGGATGTGAGGGGTCTAAATATTTTCACAGCCCTCTTTTTGACTCGTATAATATACAGGTCCTCAATAGAAGGCAGGTGGGTCGTAGAGTGCCTGCACATATTAACAATGTTGTCTAATTTATCTTCTAAAACAAATACGTAAGCATAGATGCAGTGCAAGATGGTATGATATAAAGTACGGTCATTAAGATTATACACTGCCCTGAATTGCGAGGATAAAAGGTGCTTAAGAGTGCATTTGTGCATACATATTATATTCATCAGTAATTCCTTAAAGAGGCTACAGTACATTCTCTTCTGAACTTGAAAAATGAAACTGGGAAAATGTTTGATTTAAGGTGGCACTAGCAGGTGTGGAAAGCATGTTCTCTCTCTTCCTCTCCCTCCCTCCCCCTTTCTGTCTTCCTCTCTCAAACACACACATACACATCTTTGTATATGGATTGCTGCACGGTTCTGAGCATTATGTTCCCAAAGCCCTATTAAATTTTTGTTAGCATGCAAATTGTAGAGGTACAATAGTGGCTGAAGATATGAGCAATGCAAACACACTGCTCCTCTCCATGGCCTGCCCACATGCTCTTGTGCCCTTGTGCTACAGATTAGAGGAGGAAAATGGAGTTGCAAGAAAGAACTGCGCTTCGTTTCAATTGTATCAGACTCACTTTGTGAACATGAACAATTTTACACTCTTCTTTGCTGATAATTGCATTAATTTTGCTTGTTTCTATCTGCTATCATTTTCAGTGCAGATTACCAGATGTAGAAGAATGTATGCAATTAGCAGAGAAAGCTCAGACAGATGGAAATATATTTGAGTCAATGAAGTATTATTTGTTAACTGCAGAACCAGAAAAGGCACTTCCTATAGGGATTCAGTATGTCAAAGGTAAGGCTTGAAATAATTCTGAACCATTTTTTAAAAAAAATACTAATGTGTTTTGTTTATCTGTTCCCCTGTTCTACTTTTTTATCATTTTTTTTCTTTTCTACTGCTATTTAACAGAACAAATCAGTAGTTCAGATTGGACACTTGATGCAGTATATCCTTTTTTGGATCTACTCAGTTATATACGCACAGAAAAATTGTTGCTGCATAAATGTAGTGAGTAAGTATTTTAATACTAAAATTGTGAAAATGAGTCTTCAAATTTATTCATTGATTTTGCTTCATGGGATTGACAAATATACCAACATTCTACATCATTTGTGATCTTTATCTAACCATTTTTGTTAGTCTCCCAGGCCTTAAAGGAGTGATACTTCTTCTCATCACTCCTTCCCTTCCCTTCTCTGAATTAAGTGTCTCATACAAGAAACTATTCCATTAATATGAAAAAGTAGACACAATCTATGAAAGCTAATGCAGCAGGAAAATTGGTTGGTTTTTAAAGTAACACAAAATTTCTTTTGTATTTGCAAAAGACAATATGGATATTTCTTTGGAGATTTCCTTTTCCAATTATGCCTTTTGTTATAAACAGGTGTAATAGTTTTTTATGCATAATTTATTTTAGCATAGTTATACTATAAACAAGAATGGTGGTTTTACATTTCCAGATGAAGAACAACTTTAGATACTTCTAATAAAAATAAAAATCCGTTAGAACAAACACTTATTTAAACTATTTTTTTTTGCATTTTCTGATGTTTATTATATATTCATTTTGCTGCTTTCAGAAAATCTTCAAAGGAAACCCAGTGTTTTGAAAGGCTTTATAAGATGTGGTTTTCTATGGTAGTAAAATAGTACAATTATCTTAAACTCAGAGTCCTCCAAATATTTAGAATTACAGTTCCATTACTACCAGCAGATACAGGCACCAATCATGCTTTCTACAAGTGATGCTACATAAAACTTGAGCACATGGTTTTAAAGAAAGCTAACTGAATTTCTCCTTTACCTGATAAAAGAATACCTGAACTCGTATTTTTCAACCTTAGCAACTTTAAGATGTAATAACTCCAATTCCCATAATGCCCCATCCATCATGGACAATTCATGACTGGCAGCGGAGTTCTACGAGTTGAAGTCTACACTCAAGTGTTGGAATATACTTCTAGGTTTAAACAGGCTGCAGATTCTCTCCCCCCCCCCCCTCCCCGTTTATGGCACCTCTATAACATGCATAGGAATGTTTTACGAGTTGACACACAAATCTTAAAATTGTTAAGATTGAGAAATACTCACCTAAACCAATATTTTTGTTTTTAAAAAATCATTAGGCAAGCAACTGCCTTAAAAAAAACAACCAAAATGAGTTTTATTCAAATTAAACAACTTGTAAGCACCTCAGATTAACCAGAAAAATAGAATCAACATAAATAACTAGCACTCCAATTATGTGATTGTGTTTTAGTACATAATGAGGTAGAAAATACCCTAATTGTCACAACACAAATTTTGAAGTACTCTGAAGACACCTAGAATTCATGTACATACATTGAGATAAAACAAATGTGATATTGAAGATACCAATACATTTGCTCGTATACATTTAAAAATGTATACGAGCAAAATGAAATATATATGCAAAGATGTCTGCATACAGCAAAAAAAAATGTATAAAACATGTCAAACACAGCAGATGCCAATAGGATTTACCAATCATGAACTACAGAATTAGAACCTTCAATAAAGGAAAGGAAAGGAAAAAGGAAAGGAAAGGAAAAGAAGAGATCACTGACCCATAAGATCTGGACTTGATAATTGGTATCTTTTCGGAATAGCATTTCAAAGTACAGAAGTAGATTAATGGGGAATTCCAAAATAATAAAGATGTTAACATAATGTTGAATTATGTTCTCAAGCCTTGAGATCTGTCTTTGATAAATTATGTTTGTACCAGGCATGAGAGATTACTGAAAGCATTGTTCTAAGAAATTAGGAAAGGGGTATTATTCAGAATAACTCCAATACATGGAAATGTCAAATCTGCATTTAAAAAGATAGCATAAAAATGGGTTCTTTTTTTTTTTTTTTTTTTTGGGGGGGGGGGGGGGGTTGTGTGTGTGTTATTTTTCATTTGAAAAAAAAAATATTCTAGTTGCCTAACTAGGTTTGTTTCTATGTGCTTAACTTTTTTATAGTAACTTCCTATATTTGCTTTTGTTCATTTGTCTGCTTTTAAAAGATCTTGTTTTAATGTTTTGTACATCTCTTACATTTCTAATGTGAATAAGATATATACATGCATGCAATAGTAATTAGGAAAAGTAATGAAAATATTTTTTCCAGGTTTAGAAATGAATTGTTAATATTATGTGGCTACATTGGGGCTTTACTGGCTATTAGAAGACAATATACCAGCATTGTACCAGCTCTTTATGAGTATACAAGGTAATTCTTCTGTAATAACTTAATTGAATGTCCTTCTAGGAATTAGGAGAGCTGTATTTCTCCCCCCCTGCCCTCCCCCCCCCAAAAAAAATCTGTCATTCTAAATGACCTGATTTTTCACATCTGTGTGGCTGTAATTAGTATTTGATCAATGTCTAACTTTTTTCAAATATATCTAGTTTTCCTAATGGAAAATACAGTTTAAGTACAAGAATGACATTTGTTCAATAGTTGTTCACAGCTGTTTTAAACCGTGTAGCAACTTTTTGACTGATGAATCAAACTAAAGCAAGCACGGCTGAGTCGATCTAATCTCTTAATTCAAACTTTATTGAGTACATCATTTTGGCACCGATGACAGCAAAATCAGATCTGACCATTTCCCATATAAACCCACATAGTCAAAGTTCAGGTTCTCTTTCCCCCCAATTAGATCAAGTCACATTATCCAATGGAGTCACCTGGTATTGTTGTGAGAAAGTCTTTTAGCTCTGATAAACACCTGCCGAAATATCCTTGGTTCTCACAGCTGGCACCTTGATGTGTAGAACCTAAGTTCTATCTCCCCTTTCCTTCCCCCCATAGTTCATTGGCAAGCTGAGAAACGATAATAGTTGCAACAAAATCACCTTTGAAGCTAGACACCATGTTTGAATTGGTATCAAACCCCTCACTTTTATATTAAATAGAAATTGAAGTAAGAGCATAGACAAACCTTCTCCAACTCTGAATTTCTTTATCCCAGGAGCAGCCTGAGATCACTAGGCTGGGAAAAGTTGGAAAAAATCATCATAGTTTAGGTTCTATAAACATTTTACATTTAAACTGTCTGGACTATGACAGGTGTTGATCCATATAAACTATATGTTGCTATCATGGATCAGTATCCATATTAAATGTATACTGACCCATATGGAATAGAGTGTAATCTATATAGAACTATCTTGTGTTACTCTATATTTTTTCCAGTCAGCTTTTAAAAAGAAGAGATGTATGTGTACCCCTGAAAATCAATCAACTCTCTGAGGAACTAGATGCTTGGAGAGTCTGTAGCCAATCATTAAACAAGTAGGTATATGGTACTTTATTTGACATGGTGTGAATTTATGACATTTTGCTTTATGTGGAAAAATTGCATGGATTTTTAGAATATTTTTCAGTTGTGAAACTTTATGTCTATTCTTACAAATACTAGCATGTCTACATTTTATAGGTCTTCTGATGAATTACTACAGATACCACCATCTGAATTGCAACAACAGATTTATGCAACAATGCTATCACGAATTAAAGAAGAGCATCTTCAAATAACTATAGGAACAAATTATGTTTCTGGATCTAACCTTCCTGGTCATTCAGATGTTCATATCTCTTGTTTGACAGGATTAAGAATACAGGTATTGGAACAGAATTGGAGTAAGAACCTAGAAGTATGAGTATTATTGGTTATATCCAAATGGAAAGTTGCTTACACTCTCCCGTGATGGCACAGTGGTTAGAATGCATTACTGCAGGCTGCTTCTGCTGGCTGCTGGCTGCCAGCAGTTTGGCAGTTTGAATCTCAACCAGGCTTAAGGTTGATTCATATCCTTCTGAGGTCAGTAAAATGAGGATCCAGATTGTTGGGAACAATATGCTGACTCTATAAACCACTTAAACAGGGCTGTAAAGCCCTGTGAAACAGTATATAAGTTTAAGTACGATTGCTGTATTCTTCCAATTGAAGTTTCTTGAATCTCCTGCAAGGATAGTATCCAAGATAGCATTATGTTAATGCCTGGAGTCAGTTTGGTTTAGATGAGGAAGAACAGGCTGAAATACAACTGCTCATCCAGGCTGTGCATGGATGAATCATTTGATTTCAGGAATGTAGCAGCTTTGGTTCTTGATGGGTTATATTTCCTCAGACAGATCTGATATGTAGTTTGGATTTTATTTTTATTTGAGGAGCAGGTGGCAGTTGTAGACTGTAAACCTCTTGTTTTCATTTCTGCCTTTTCCTGGGAGACTTTATTTATTTTATTTATTTATTTGATTTGTCAGTTGCTTACAAGATAATAGGTATAAGTAAAAACATAGTTATGAATATATGGATACATATAAGAAAAATAAAAGAAACAATAGGACAGGGATGGTAGGCACGTTGGTGCGCTTATGCACGCCCCCTACAGACCTCTTAGGAAAGGGGTGAGGTCAATAGTAGACAGTCTAAGGTTAAAGTTTTTGGGGTTTGGGGAAGAAACCACAGAGTCAGATAGAGTATTCCAGACATTGACCACTCTGTTGCTGAAGTCGTATTTCCTGCAATCAAGTTTGGTGCGGTTAACCTTGAGTTTGTAACTATTGTTTGCTCTTGTGTTGTTATGGTTGAAGCTGAAGTATTCATTGACAGGTAGGACATTGCAATGTATGATTTTATATACTATACTTAGATCGGACCGAAGGCGGTGTAGTTCTAGGTTTTCTAGGTCTAGAATTTCAAGTCTGGTGGCATAAGGTATTCTGCAACAAGTAGAGGACTGGAGAACTCTTCTTATGAAATATTTTCTGGACTTTCTCAACTGTGTTAATATCAGATACGTAATGTGGGTTCCAGACTGATGAGGTGTATTCAAGTATTGGTCTAGCAAATGTTTTGTATGCTCAGAATACATTGTATGCTCTAGTTAGTAGTGTAATATTACCAGAGAAAAAGCTACATAAGATTAGGTTTAATTATTATTAAGCTTTACTCAGTCACTCACACCTTAGTCACCTTGCATATGGGCCACTGCAATGTATTCTGAGTATAGCCACCTTGGAGGCCACTCGGAAAATATAGTTAGTCCAAAATATGATGGGATAAGCAGTGAGATGTGTACCTTATTATGCCCATGTAACATCTCTGATGTATGAATTGCAGTGGTTATCTGTGACTTTTTGATTGGAATTCAAAGTGCTGGTTGGTATCTATTAAGCTTTACATGATTTTTGTAGCACTTCTCCAATTGTACCTTCTTCTCTGATAAGTTCTGAAGTTCAGCATTCTTCAGGTTCCAATTGTTAAAAAAATGTGAGACCTAAGAAATGCATCTTCTCTGTCATTTCTATTGTAATATTTCTCCTTAAATCTATATGAGTCCTGTCAGTTGCCTATTTGCTTCAAACATTACAGATAATTGTTATAAGATTTTCTTGAAAAAGATGAAGAATTATTATAGAATTATTCTAGAAGGAAAATCCTCTATATTTGAGGGTGATTGTTGTTAAAGAATAAGATGCAGTAAAAACCTCTTACTTGATTTCAGGAAACAAATATCTTGTCCCCATTTCATTCCAATATATGATGATGGATATGTTGGATTACAATGAAAACACAGAATTTCAATTCTCCGAACAAAGGTTCATGAAATGAAATTTGCTTACCTTTTCTTTCCCCCTTCTTCACTCATTTTCTCAAAATCTGCTCATGGGAGCAGGACTCTGAGGCATGATACAGAAGGAAACTATATATGTTAACATAAATGATCATGTCTCTAGGCATAAGCAATAAATATTTAATATCTAAACTTTTTTTGCTTTAATTATTTCTTCTAAACTTGTAAAATATTTTTATTTTTAAAGTTGTAAGTGCATATATATTTATTTAATGTATTTTTCATACAAAAAGTATAATTTGTTTATATCTTATTGTATAGGGTCCTGTATTTTTCCTTGAAGATGGAAAGTCAACGATTTCACTCAACGATGCATTGATGTGGGCAAAAGTGAATCCTTTCTCTCCACTGGGAACAGGAATACGGCTGAACCCATTCTGATAAAGAAATATTTCTATTAATAATGATAATTGCTTTTATTTTATTAGTAGAAAGATTTGAGGTTGACACTTGCTTGAACAGTTTTATAAACTTTGTGAATTATAAATTTAATTTTTATATTAAAATTGATAACCCAAAGAGAATTTCATATATCATTGGCAGCCACGGGCTTTTAGAAGATTGAAATTAGGTATCTGTGAACACTTCTGTGAAGCATATTGCTGGGTCATATAATAGCAATTTATGCTTTGAATTATTCCTTAAAGAACGCATGCATCCTATTTAAATAAAGTTTGTGTGTTTGTCTCCTCCTAGTGGAAATTAAAGGGCATAGCCTAACAAGTGCTGTTTTGGATAAAAGATCCACTGAAACAAGTAGAAATTTTGCAGCTGTGATGCATGATGGATTGTGTTTTCATATTTATAATAAATTATTAATTTGTGTAAATTTAATAGTTGTATAGTAAATTGGTTAGCAGGTATTTTGGAATACTTAGCTTATACATACCATAAGAATGTTTTTAAAATATATTTTGAATATATGGATTTGCATTTGACATCCTTTATTTTAAATGATTAAGCATATTTCTAAAATTTATTTTCCAATAGATCTCTTTTAAGTAAACTATTGATTGTACCAAAATACACTTTGTAAATTTACAAGGAATTAACTCTTTTCATTTTAGCGTTTGTAAACATAATGGCATTTAAATTTCCAGCATCTAAATAAATTAGGTTTGTTTTAAATAAAGGTCTTTTTTTCTGAACGTATATAATCAAGTTTCAGTTTATTACCACTACCTCTTCTTTGGGTTGCAACTTCTACATGTCCTATGTAGTCAGGATATTGGGAGAGTGCACTTAACCAAAAGCATTCTGGCTGTGAAGGTAAAACACGATCTCTGCTAAAATCTTTTAAATGCTTTTCCATAGTGGATGTGTGTGAAGCTCCTCCCTGAAATTGACTACTGAAAGATATCTAACAGCAAGTAGATATTTTGCACATTGCATGTATTTCTTTTCAGCTTCTGTGTTGAATACACAGAAATCTTTGACTTTTACACATTGAAAAATGTGTAAAAATCAAAGGTTCATGTATGTTCAGCACAGATACTGAAAAGACTGCTTCAAGAACCAGCAATGACTAGTTATAGGTAAGATTTCTTTAGTTCTGTATTTTCCTTACCAAAGCTAATACCTCTGCTTTTCATCAACATATCCTAGAAAGATGTATTACAGTAGTAATATGCAATGGTTATTTTGCTTCGTTATGTGTTCAGATCATTAAACTTCATTCAATAAGCTCTGCCTCTTGCTGTCTACATCTTTTTTTTCTATCTTTGATTTGCTTGTCTTTTTGTTTCTAGAATTTCCTTTGTAGGAACTTAAGACTAATCTCTACAAAAGAGTTTAATTGAATTTCTAGTTTTAGCTAAGATAACGGGACAATTAAAAACATATTACAAGAATAAATATACAGTTTATAATTTTACTTTTTTCAACTTGGATCTTTAACATTTGTAAAGTATGATATTCTGTTTTATATACAGACTAATAGTTTGGTGTTGTGGTTAAAGTGCTGGCTTAGAAACCAGGAGATGTGAGTTCTAGTCCTGTCTTAGGCATGAAAGCCAGCTGAGTGACTTTAGGCCTGTCACTCACTCTCAGCCCAATTCACCTCACAGAATTGTTGTGAGGAAAATAGGAGGAAGGACTGTTATGTATATTCACTGTCTTGAATTATTTATAAAATAATAATGACAGAATATCTAATAAAGTATTATTTATTGATCAATTGTATTGGTTGATACTGGTATATATTTATATGGCAAGGAAAGAGCTACTTCTATTTATGAAAGGTTTGAGATCCGAAAGTTATTTTTATATGGTTCCATACGATCCCCCACCTCTCCCAAACATTTTCTTATAGCATGCAGGAAAAATAATTTTAATGATAGTCAGATCTTATAATGAATCTTCCTTATTATATTAATTCTTCTGTGGGAAAAAGATACCCTGTAAACTTGAGTTCTGTTGTTCCGATAAGTATGAAAAATTTACAGCAATCCCTGAAATGGAATTAGCTACTACTTGTTCTTATATTTTCAGCAATAAATCAGTATATATATAACATTATGAAATGTATATGTTTTAGATTGAACTAATTTTCTTCCTCTATTTTTCCTCCTACTCAATACTTTAAAAATATTTCAGAGTATTTAGAAACTGAGTAGTGGGCAGAAAATTTGAGCATTCTGTTTCTTGATCAACAGATTTGAATTGACAGCAACCAGATATCTGTTAAATTATGAAATGGGTAGTTTCCCCACAAACTTTCATATGCATTAACAAGAAACACAGGTTTCTTCATCAATAAAAGGACTAAAAATTAAGAAAGAAACATTTAAGTTACAAGCTTTTGCAGACAACCTAGTCTTTACCCTGGAAGAACCACAACAATTGGGGGCTAAAACTCATAGAACTGTTAGAATACGGAGAGGCCGCAGAACTGAAAATTAACAAAGAGAAGACTAAAATAATTACTAAGACTATGATGAATAAACAAAAAGAAATATTAAGTTAATGGGCATCCAAATAGTTAACAAAATAAAATATTTCGGGATTCAAATATCGGCAAGATGTACAACAATTAGGGAGCGCAACTATATCACATTAATTAAACATATAGCAGGAGATCTGGAAAGATGGGGAAATTTAAGGTTATCCTTTATGGGTAGAATAGCTGTAATAAAGATGAATGTCTTCCCCAAATTACTTTTCCTCTTTCAAAATATACCCATAAAACTAGACAAAAAGTCCTTTGTCAATTTGAATAAAATAACATCAAATTTTATCTGGCAAAAGAAAAACCCAGGATTAAACTAAAACTGTTATAAGATGCCAAAGAAAGAGGGGTTTTGGTTTACCAGATTGGGAAACATACTATCAGGCAGCAACACTTAGGTAAAGGATTGGATAACTCTAAAAAACAAAATATTATTAATGTTAGAAGATACTATGATACTGCAGACATGAGGTCCACAAATTTTTTTAATGACGTAAGATTAGACAGGCATTATTTTTGGTATGGAACAAAACCAAACAACAAATATACATAGAAACCCCAGTTTGGCTATCTACTCTCGAAGTCTTAGTATACCCAAATTTTTTTAGTCAAGGAAAAGCTGTTACATATAAAGATGAGGTAGGAGAATTAAAATCAAGTCAATTAAAAGAACAAGGGGTGGAATTGGAATGGTGGACATATCTACAAGTTCAATCATGGTATGAGAAAGAGAAGAGAGAATGGGGGATCAGTAGGCAGCCTATAACACTACATGAAATACTACTTGGATCAGAGGATAAATTGATAAGGAAAATTTATAGATTCTTACTGGACTGTAAGCTGAAGGAAGAGCAGGTAAAAGAAATGATGTTGACATGGGCTAAAAAGTTTGAATATAGTATTAATTTGGATAAATTGCAAACTTTATGGGAGAGAAACAAAAAATAACACTGGCCACATCATATAAGGAAAACCTATATAAAATGTTTTATAGGTGGCATCTTTCTCCAGCAAAATTGGCCAAAATGTATCAAAATATACCACCCATCTGTTGGAAATGTACCCAAAAATACAGATCATCATTTACCAAGTATGGTGGAAATGTAGAAAAACCCAAAAGAGTTTTGGCATAGAATTCAGAGTGGCTTGAGATGATGGCAAAAAGTGGAATATAAACAGGAATTTTTCTTACTCGGAATCATAACAGAAAAATACAAAAAAGGTGATCTACTTAATAATACATGTGATCACCATGGCAAGGCTAGCTTTTGCTCAAAAGTAGAAAGATAAAGAAATTCCTGATGAAGCTGAAGTATTAAAAAAGATTTGGACTTGTGCTGAGATGGATAAATTAACTTTGGAAATAAAAGACAAAGATGAAACAATACTAGAAAGTATGGGATACATTCTATCAATGGTGGGGAAAAAGGAAGGATCCAGAACAAAAAAATAGGGTTGGCAGAACGTATGAGTAGAAATAGAAAATGTTCTATAAATGTATATAAAACATGTACCTTATGCCACAATATGTAAGACAAATATGTCAGGACGATCACATCACGTCCAATGTTTTTAACAATTTATTCAATAAAATTTTTGTAAAAAATTAAAACAACACAGGTTTCTTGTTAAAGCATGTGTAAATTTAGTAGCCTCTAATTGCTTAACAAGTTTTCTCATTTCAGTCTTGTCATTTGGAGGCATTATATAAAATGATTATGTATATCATAAGATTTCCATGATCTCATGTAGATGTAGTATGTCTTGTGCTAGGAATTTAAGTTCTTCAATAATTATATTGCCTACTCTCCTAGAGAACATTTTGATTATGCCCAGTTTTCAGATATCTTCTACTGTAGGAAATGGAGCTGTGAAGATTCCTTTTCTGCAATAGATGAAGGATAATAATAGCAATAAATATCAGTCTCTCAGTAGCAACAAGATGGGTTTTGCCATAGGAATATCTTTTGGATTAAAAAAAAAGCTTAGCCTAATTTTTTATTGCATTTTTATTGTGTTCCTACTGCTTTTCAGTCTCATAACTTTAAAAAGAGGTGCTTTCTCAAGGGCTCATTAAAACTCTTCTGTCCTCCTTTAACGTGGGAGAAACACAATTTTCAGGATGTTCTCAAACCCATTTGACTGGTTCTAAAATTCTGAAAGATACATTCTAAGAAGCTTCCTTGGTTGATGAAAAGCTGAATTTTTCTGACGATTCATTGATTTCCATCAATTTATAACTGTACTTAAGAGTATTTAGCTATATTGAACATTTTACATTGTTTCTAAACGATTAAGAAAACACGACAACAAGGCTGGAGCTGATTCATTTTATTAAAATTATATTGACTAAGAGTTCTAGGTTCTGCATTACTGTATAATAAAAATTTACATTATAGCATGACGAGGTAAATTTCCAGTGATGGAATGGATAAAATTATTGCATTTTCTTATGCTTGTTTAAATATCATGTTAGCAATAGGTCTTTGATGTCAGTATTAATAATTTACTGGCTTAATTGTAAAGCTCATGTTCCTCAATATACTCATATTTGATTATAAATCTTATTTTGCATTTCTGAATTTCTTCTCTGTAGTTCTTCAAAATGTGTACCTGCAACTTCAGTATTCATGTTTATATCAAATGCAAATTTCTCAGGTTGTTTCACTTGAATAGTTTTGAAATGGACATCTGTTTTACCTCTGATTTGTGTGGATGCTACTCCTAAAAGGGTGGGGAAAAAATTTTCAAGCACATAATTTCATTTATAATATAAAAAAAATGTTTTAGCTTCTAAATATTTTTTAAAATGTGAGTTATTAAAATTGTTAAGATTCTTCCACCTATGAATATTTGAGAAAATTAAATAGAAACAAATTTTCAGCAATATATCAGTTTCTGATTATTATCAACTCAATCCGTGCAAACTCAAAATTGGCTCATTGAAATACGCTAAATATTGTTAAAAATGAAAATGTAGGACATACTTTTAATAAATAAATTCAGGTGCAGTTCACTCTAAGAACATTAGACGTAGAGCTGGAAATTGAGACACAAATGACAAAAATAAAATAGGAGGTCCAGGAAGAGGAGGAGTCTACTGAAAGAGTAGCTAGAAAAATAGAACAAACAAAACAACAAACAAAAAGAAATAATAAAAAGGAGATAAAAATAAAAATGACAATGATTGATGAAATAAACAAAGGGGAGAGTATTTTAAGGGAAGTTAAACAGATTTTTTTGGGAGAAAGATAGGGGGTAAGAGTAGACAACTTGAAAATGAGACAATGGAACATTGTAGAGAAGAGAGAAATAAGAGGATTTGCCAAGAAGTGGCAGATAGAGACAAAGATTTAAAAAAGGAATGTGGGAGACAAGCTAAGAAACAAATAATTAAAGCCTCAATGTGGATGAGAGATGATGGTTAAAAAAGATTGTTTTAACATAAATGTGTGTATGTAGTTAAGACACATAATCATTAAATGTAATAAATACGAATATTAACATTTCATTGGAGGAAAAGGAATAATATGTGGCATTTGATTGACATTAAAATAATATATTGAAATATTGCACAAGATAATAAAAGATTACAACTTAATAAAAACTACTATTATCAGAATTACATAACTTGTTAAACGTAAATACGATGAATACTATTTTATTTGTACTAAAATGTGATTAGAAAGGAGATATTTTTTAACTATAACAGTGGCATAATTAAAAATTAAAAAGGGGATAAATAATGTAAAATTACAACTCAATATAAATTTGAATTGTTATTAGAATTATATAGTCTGTTAAACATTGCAAATATGATTATCAATATATTATTTGTAGTAAAAGAAGTGATGCTAAGACTATAGAGATTGACACAAAAATAACATACTGAAATATTGAACTAAGAATGATAAGTTAACAAAGTAAGCATATTAATGTTAAATTTTAAAAGATTGTCAATTGTACTGAACGTGAAGAATATTGTCATATTTGTTTTAAAATATAAGACACTCTGGTGCCACGCTGTTCACACAATGATATGTTTGTTGAAATAAGAAAAAAATAAAAAATCTATGGCAAAAAAAAAGAATGCACAAGGGGCAACATGCAAAAGAAAGCAGTAATTGCTTTGTCTCCTGCTTATATCACTTGAGATGAAACAAATAGGCTCAACCTATGGGGTTGCCTGAAATGATATTCAGAAGACAATTCTGACATTTCACTCAACCTCCCTTTCCTTTTCTCCCTGATAATACAAATGATAACGGTATTTATGGAAGGTGCAGCTGTATTTTTCTGCAAAGAGGTTGCAGATGCTTTTTGCGGTAACAGCCATTGTCTCTAAATAATTGTTTAACTTTTCTCTCAAAACAAAATTGAAAGAAGTAGCAACTACGTTTGCCTCTTCTGCCTTCATAGTCCCTGACACTATACATATGTTTACATCTTGTCATATGCAACAAGGAGGACTATGCTTTATAGGGGAAGAGGGAAGAAGTAACCAAGCAAAAAGAGGAGTTATCACATTTCCAGCTACTTATTATTCTTTCAATGAATGTAGATGAGATATTGAGAAAATAAAGAAGGCTGATTTTCAAAAGAATAATTCTTACTAATAGGCCCATTATTATGGGTAATTTGAGATCCGTATCTGCCTTCCAACAAGTCAGAGGCAGCCTTAAGATACTTCAATAAGAAGGCTCTTTTCTGCTCCACCTATAGAGTATGCATAATAAGTGTGTGGGCAGATGACCATTTATGCAAACTCATACTTCAGGAGACATTATGGAGCCCACACTCCCTACTTTGATGCTGACAGACGATGAGTAACATAGAGGCAATAGTGGAACTCACTCTTCCTCAGCTTTAAATATTACTCCAAGAAAAAGGCTCAGAAGTGACAATATGGGGAAAATAAATGTGTAGACATTTTCTAAATGGCTGTCAGGAAAAAAGATGAAAAGCAACTAATTGTAAATTAAATACAAATATAAGAAATATGACACAGTTGATAGGAAAATAAACACTTGGTATAAGTATAGAATGAAAAAAGATGGATAAATCAGAAACTGGTATAGAGAAGGAAAGACAGAATTAAGAAATATTAAGATGAATTATAGCAAAAAAACAAAAAGTAGAGTATATTCTGCTCAAAGTTTTGTTACACTGTTAACAGAAGTTACAATTTGGTTAAACGCCTAAAATGAAAAAAGAGATGCTTGAATTAAGCCATGAATATTCAGTCATAACTATTTCAATAGAACTTATTCCTAAACAAGTATTTAAGTTTATCTAATCCTTTGAATAGAACTGTAACCTTTGATTTTCAGATTGAAAAAAGAATGCTTACTATTTGGCACAGGAACAGATTTTTCCTTTGGAAGATTAGTTGTACCAAATGAACGAACCAAAATAGAAGAGTGATCAATGGCAAGTTGTCTCAGTGTTGGTTTAATACCAAACCGTGCTGTAAATCAACAAGAGTCATTTATCTTAAGCAACACATATGTTATTAAATATGCCAGCTACATTGTATAAAATTTACATTTCTAAACCACCCATTTCCTTCATAAATTATTAACCTCTATTTATGATTATTAAAGAAAATGTTTCATTAAAGAGACAATTGAAAAGAATATAGCTGGAGATTATGCAGACATTGATATTCTGAGAGCTCTTATCATAAATCTATTCAAATTTTTAAAAATAAAACATGTCTATGGTATATATACAGTGACAATATTTTAGTTACGATCTACTCTTTTTAATGCATAGAGATTAAAATAGATAACACTAATTGCAAAACAATCAACAGTTAACAATAAAAAGATGATAGAAAGCAATCTAACAATGCAGTTAAGTATTCAACTAATCACTATTAAATATTTTCTATTACAAAGGTTAACAAACAAAATTAACAAACCTGAAGACCCGTGCCCTGTTGTGCCATAGTTTCAGAAATATTATCTAAACTGAAAAACAGAATAATCACTAATGGCTCCAAAAATAAGAGAAGGAGTGACTTCCAATTTCCCCATTGATTTTCGTTGTGGGTAGCTGACAGGGAGCATTAGAAATCTTCCTTCCTTCTCATTCCTCCCTCCCTTCCCTTGCCAGGAGGCTGGTAAGTGGCTCTTGCCAAGTAAGGTTGGGAGCAAGAGAGTGCATGAGTGGCCAGTGTGCTACAGGCTCAAAGGGAATGGTGGTGTATGCATCATTTCTCTATTGACTTTTTCTCTGAAAGCTTCCCATAAGCAAAAACTTTGCTTAGTGGAAGATGTCAAGGATTAACAATCATATAGATTCCTTCCCAGTTCTCCACTGACTTATGGAAAGTCATCAGGAAATCATCAAAATCATCTGACCAGAGCCAAGTGCAGCAGCACAGTGGCAGAGCTGAACCAGCAAAAATATCCCCAAATTTTATTCCCTCAAGACTAATGGGACCCAGTGTTCTGTAAGTTGTTCTATTTGAGGTACCTTTTTTGAAAACATTTTGCCTTATGTAGCATTTCACAGAATTGAAGCTTACAAAGTTTCAAACACACGAGTTTTGGTAGTATATAGATGAAAAGAAACTGGATCTCCAGCAGGTAACTGTAACTCTTTCTGAGTTCTTTTCTTATCAAATTGATTCTGGATAAAGTACAAGCCATGGAAAGTCCTTTTAAGGTGAGTTTGAAAAGTGCAGCTAACTTTATTGGTTTTTTAAAATACACGTATTCCTATTAAGTTAAGCAGGCAAGGAAATATCCTTATGTTATTCAAAAAGATGTTCTGAGAAAGATACTTACATGGATGTTGTTCTCTCTCCATTAACCTTCGTTGCCTATGTATGTCAAGGATGGCATTTATTTTCTGTTCGTTTTTGCAAATATCAGGTTCTGCCATTATTTCTGTCAGCCTGATATTGTTTTTAATAGCCCTTGAAGCAGTTGATCTAGCAACCGGTGGTAAATTTTCCTGGTAAATACGATCAGTAAAATCAATCTTTTCCTCTTGAATATGTTTTATACTACAAGAAAAAAAGAAAGCATATTCCAGTTTCTTTCACTAATCAAGTAATAAAGCAATGCTGAGCTGCCTGTGTGCTTATATGTATATTCTTAAACTGAAACTTCCTCAAATTAACTTGAAATTCTATAGATTCACAAATCAATGACCACATTTATTTGTGGTTGTTTGCTTCCCATCTAATTTAACTTTTCCTGAGAAAAATTATAGTAATGGATTGTGCTCTTAAAGAAAGGAATTGTCTTCTATTATTAATCCTAATATTTAGGTATTAACATACAATGTTCAAATATAGCACTGAAGAAACATACCGACTGTTTGTCAGCATTGTATAAATGTCTTGTACAAATATTTCTGCAGCTCCTGGTTTACAATGAATTGTTCCATCAATTAACTCTCGTGTAGGCTTCAGGTTCCTTTTTGTAAAAAACTTTAACAAAGAAAAAAAATACATGAATTTATTTTCATATCCTCAGTTATTTATCACAAATAATAAGAGATAAACAGCTTACTTTACATAATGCAACAATTGCCATCAGTGTAGACCTGTGATGGCGAACCTATGGCACGTGTGCCACAGGTGGCATGCAGAGCCATTTATGCCGGCACATGAGCTGCAGGCAAACTTATCTCATTGTGCATGTGCGTGCCTCACAGCTGATTTTCCACTGGTTTGAGGCATTTTTCAGCCTCCCAGAGGCTTGAAAAAAGCCTCTGCAGGCTTTGCAGGCCGAATAATAGGCCCGTTTTGTCACTTCCTGTAATATCGGGAGTGACAAAACGGGCCTATTATTTATCCTGCAAAGCCTGCAGAGGCTTTTTTTCAAGCCTCCGGAGGCCGAAAAAGGCCTCAAACCAGCCATAAATCAGCTGTGAGGCACAGTGCAGGTAAGGGGGCAGTGGGGGGGATTGCACGTGCATGCGCAGGGGGCGTGAGGGGGCATGTGCATTGCCTTCTGGGTGCTGGCACATGAGCGCAATTTTTGGTACAGGAGCCCAAAAAGGTTAGCCACCACTGGTGTAGACTATGATGCCTGACACAGTATGTAACAGAACTGGAAAGACACAACTATTAAAAATATTTCCCTGGAAATACAAATACCCTTTTTATATTCCACTTGAAAAACAATAGCATAAATTATTTGTCTATGATTGCTGACTGATTAATAGCCAGTAGTCTAAAGAAGAAATAAGAAATCCTCATTTTATTTTAACTTTTAAATTTTATAGAAAATTCATAATTTCATTTATTATTCACCTTTTCAAGCATTGTCCAGTTACTCAGTTTGACACTTAGGGAGGTTCCATTTACAAAGGAATGCATATGAATATCTTCTGGAAAGTACCGAGAGAATATTTCGGCAATAAGATAGCCATTTGAAAAATCCCTATTCGAAATAAAAATATAACATTAAAAAATTGAATGAAAGGCTAACTTTTGTAGGATTTGTCTTAATTTAATTATGTCATTCCCAAACTGTAGATTTTTACTTAAGAAGGATGATTGCTTTGGGTGACTTGTTGGATTTACTGTATATACTTAGCTATACTTCCTTTTCCTAAAGGAAATCAACCTTGACTTTCTTTGGAAGGACAGATACTGAAGCTGAAGCTCAAATACTTTAGCCACCAAATGAGAAGAAAAGAGTCTTTGGAAAAGACCCTGATGTTTGAGAAAGATTGAAGGCAACAGGACAAGGGGATGATAGAGAATGAATAGTTAGATAGTTTACTCAATGAGTTTGGGCAGACTCGGGAAAGGAACAAGGAGGCCTAGCATGCTATACATGAGATTGTGAAGAGTTGAACATGACTGAACAACAGCAAAATACTTCCTTCTAGAAAAAGGCTTTAAAAAAATCCTTTCCCATTGTCCTCATATCGCAGATAAATAAAACTATTTTGTTTTGCAACACCAAATTCAAATTTCCCTTCCTGAAAAAAGGATCAAAAAGCAAGAATTGAATGATAAAAACCATATGATATAACCAATTCCCATTTTATCCTTCCTAGCATTTTTTCACAAGTGCAAGGTCTATTTTTTTTCCAGATCAGCTGAGTTTTGATCCATTGTTTTTAACAGGAACTGACCAACTGGCTCATTACCTGAGCCTTTTCTGTGTCTCCCAAAAGATCACCCTTTATCTTTAGAATTTAGACCTGGAATCAGTTCAATACAGATACAGGCTTTAATTTGGAGGAAAGAGATCTATTGTAAGGAAATGAGAGAATGATAAAATTGATAAATACATTCCAATGGACCTGGCTGGACTTTCCCTGTAGGCATGATTCCAATGAGAACATAAAAAGCAAAAGTAGTTACACTGGTCTATAAGCAAAAAGAATCTCAAATCAATACTTGGTCAATACTTTTTAAAACAAAAACTTTTTAAAACTCTGCAAACATCCAAGATTCTATATCAGACAAGATAATATAAAAAAAATCAAAAGAAAAAGATATAGAAAAACTAAAAAAATTAGGCCAAGCATTGCAATAATTAACTTTCTCATTAAGAGTCAATATCAAGACTGCGGACTGATTGAATTCACCACTTCCTTTTTTAAACCTTACTTTCTTGTATTGTTGCATTTAATATCTATAGCATCTATAACTGCCACTCTTCAGCTTCCTGAAAATTCATTCTGCAGTCAGTTTTTTTAATAACTGTACAATGGTTTCAATAAACGTAGAAATTTGGTAAATAGCTAAACAAATTAAAAACTCACTATGGTTCATTCAAATAAGAACACAATGACACTGTATGCAAGCTATAAGGCTATGAGTTTCTTTGCAAAAAATGGAGAATGTACAGTATATTGGGGTTAGAGCACAACTATGGGGCATATGTGAATTTTGTTGAGATTTTTTGGCTATTTCTAACAAACAACCCTGTTAGCCATTTTGGAATTTTTTAAAAAAATGACATTTAAAATACATTTTCTATTTCTACAATATGTCAAGTACTATCAGATTCTTGGCCATTTGATCAAGAACAAGAAAAGTCTTCAAGAGGAAGAAAAATAATGACAATCCTCTTCCTGAATTTATTTGTCTTACCTACGGAAATTCTTTGGTGAAAAACTGAGGTCGAGACTCTGAAGCCATCGCAATACTGTCAGGGGCAATCCAGTACGTCCTGGACATGTGGAGTATGACATGAAGGCAAGATAATTCTTCTAAACTGAGGACTTCTTAAGTTCTTATATATTTTCCACTTTGTCACCTATCACATTTACATTAAAATACCACAATAATTAAGACACTATTATGGCCACCTACTTTATCTTATCAATCCAATTTTGTCACATTGGTTAAAACTCCTATAAGCTATAAACTCTCCATAAATTTGACAGCATTAATTCCCAAAGTTTTTTTAACATTGTCTTGCATGTGAAATTATATCTTCCTCAGCAAATATTTAAAGAAAATAGTATCTCTCTGCTTGGCACTACCACTCATTATAGTGATTCTGAGAATTACTATTCCAATATAGCTGATCATTACCACAGTACCTTGGATAGGACCAGGCAGCCTTTCCTGGGGTGACTAGAAATACTTCCTTGGTATCCACTAGACTTCTTTATCTTTATAATTTTATAAATAATAATTATAAACAATCTTTATAAAAATTTTTTTAAAGAAAATCATAAGAAAAATTGGCATACTGTAAAAAATAAAACAAGTCTAAACAAGTGTGTGGTTATCATTTTTCTTCTTTCCTTCTTATGCAGATATTCATCTATAGGAGTCACAGTCATTCCAAAATAAAAATGTGAGTGGCTGCAGCACAGGGATTTGTTTAGATATGTGTCCATTTGCTTAGCAAAACATAAAGATCAGAATGGGGTGGTAGAAAATGTTCTGAAGGCTAAAAGGAGCCTTGGGAATAACCTTGCTAACTTATGTACAGTAAAAGGGGGGGGGATAATAGAAGAAAGCATGCTTTGAGATAGGAGTGGGAATGGGAAAGAATAAATATGAGAAACATTTTTATTTAGAAATTATGGTTTGTTTATTCTGTCTAAAATTGAGAGCTGAGTCATTTTACTCTCTTTTGCATTCCCTAACCCCATGTCTATATTTAATTTGGAAAACAATAAATTATGGATCCCTCCAACGTGTGAATAGTTGCAGCAATGAATTCAGCAAGTTGTAAATACGGATAAGATCCTATAGCGGTAGCAGGAGTCGCTAGCCGCTTCTGCGAGCCCTTTGTCAAATACTAGTTTCTGATTACAATATCACTGAATATTTTCAGCTCTTTAAACAGTTAGGGAGTCAAGTGCCTTTCATCTTTAAGTTACCTGATCTATTATTATGTACTCTATTGTTCTTATTCCTTTCAAATCACTCCGAGAACTTCCTAGAGCTTTCACATCCGTTCAAAGTTTGCAACATTGTCCAAATTGTAAACACCCACCAAGCCAGGCCAAAGTTTAACAGACTTTTGTTGAACCCCAAAATCTTGCTAGACCAACATGTACTTATCATTTGCAAATCCTAGGACTGAAGATTAGGCTGAACCGGAAAAAGGCAAATGGTAAACCACGCTCCTCCCATAATCGAGCTGGATTATGAACGCATTTGAAATTGGCTTCCTTCTCCCCTCCCTGAAAGAAAATTCAACTTTTCCCTCCACACCATCCACCCCGATTCAGCCACTTCTTCCTTTCGAGTCCTTTTGAATCTCGGTCCCCAATGATCCTTTCCATCTACACGCGCGATTCCCGCTCTTACTTAACAAGGGCCTCATACTCCCCGGTCGCCGCGTCTTCCATCACCATAACAACCATCACCGGAGCAACCTCTTAAGCGTCAGTCCCACCCCCTAAGGCAGGGGAAAAAAATCAGCAGCCCAAGTGCGCATGCGTTTCAGCGATTGGGAAAGTATGTATAGTTTTGAACTGTAAAAAGTCGCGGGTGTCTTTCTCGCAGTAGTGGGCTCGTTTTCTATGGCGCGCTGTACTAAATCAGGAGGTCGACTCCATAATTAAATGAACTAACCCACCCACCCGAACCGCTTAACCCAGACAAAGTTCGAGGTCACTTGTGGTCCATTTATATTCTCTCTGGGTTGCGTGTTTCTTTTATCTCCAAATCTAAAAAGCGACTTGGCTCGTCCCGTTTTCTTGATCTGCCGATGCTCTGGTTCCCCTCCTTTTATGTATGTAGGAATAACCTGTTCCCAATCAATTTGATAGTTGCACGGACTGTTCAAACTCTGTTTCTGCATTGTCTTCAAGTGCAAAAAGCGAAATACATATTTCTCATGAAGAGGAAGGACAAAATTGGCCTTGGGATTCATTTTTAAAATCAAAATTGAAAGCAGAATTGTTTTTGTGATTTTTTTACTTTTAAGTTGGAGAACTAATTTAATAAATGTGATACAAAAAGTTTCATTGTACATTTTAAATTGATAAAGGACTTGAAGCAATTATCTAACCTTTACTACCCTTCCCAAAGTCCTTTCGCGTTACCTTGATAAAAGATTTGCTCTTAAAATACAAATTTCCAGCTCTGATGCCTGTAGAAGTGATCTTTTTAAAATTATTTTTTATGTGTATGTCTTGACTGAGGGTGAAAAAAACCTTTCCTTGATAATACAAAGGATGTGGAAATATGCATCCTATTGGAGGTTTTTTGAGTGTTGCAAAAAGAACAAAAAGTTGCATAACGCTTCTTGAAAACCATTTTCTAATTGATGAAATCAAAAATTGTCAGATTTAAACCAATCTAAGATGTCACAGATACTGCAAGTGAAAAAAAATGGAGAAAATATTCCAGAAGTTGGAATGGATGATATAAATCATCTCTCCAAAGATTCAAACTTGGGCACATTTTATTTGTATAATGAAAATTTTAACCATTCAATGGTTACTGAAATATTCTTGTCCTAAGGGATAAACTATTGGAAAGTTATATCAGTTTCATTATATCAGTTTTAAAACATGCAATTTTATATGCAAATTACATTACATCTGACATTAAAGCACTGCGCTGATGTAGTTAATTTTTGGGTTGGAGAGAAACTGTTGTTAGATTTTGCATGTTGTTTATTTTAATAACAGGAGATGATAAGGCACAACGGGTGGCATTAAACATTAGTCACCATAGAGCATGAATAAAGCACACACCCTTTGGCCTTAATAAATTCAGAGAAGTTTGAAAATAAACAAAAATCATAGGTATGCAAAATAAACATAGAAAGTACAACCAGATAACATTAACAATAGCTTTCAGGCTACAGGTCATAATCCATTCTCTTAAAGCAAAATATTTCAGCAAATGTGGGTGGGTGGATGGATGGATGGACGGCATGATGATAAACACTGGTTCAGATTACATAATTCAAGTATGATGATCATGAAAGAGAGAGCTATGGTTCAGTCCTGGATCTTCTATTTTTCAATATTTTCATTAATTGTATGGAGAAATATGCTTTTAACTGACACAATGACACAAAATGGAGTAGGATAGTTCATAATCTACTGGACAGAAATCCAATCCAAAATGATCTTGCTAGGAAGTAATGGGCTGTCCATAACATAGAGACATGTGCAAAGTTCTTCAAATAAGAAACATAAATCAAATGTGGATATATAAGATGAATATTAAATTTTTAAAGGTTTCCCCATCCAGTCGTGACCGACTGAAGGGAGCAGTGTTTATCTGATTCTCAGCTGAGGGAACCTGTGTTGTCTGAAAGACATTTCTATCATCATGTGGCCAGCATGAAAATATGAAATGCAGTAACCTTCCCACTGAAGCAGTGCCTATTTATCTACGGACATTTGGATGCTTTCTAACTGCTACTGGTAGATTGGCAGGAGCTGGGGTAAATAATGAGAGTTCACCCTGTCACATAGTGCTCAGGTCTCGGGCCAGGCTGTCAGCTTTCCAGCTGACAAGCTCAGTTTCTTAACC
The DNA here is from genome assembly GCA_023653725.1 of Bungarus multicinctus. NCBI lineage: Eukaryota > Metazoa > Chordata > Lepidosauria > Squamata > Elapidae > Bungarus > Bungarus multicinctus. The sequence continues at coordinate 49,856,971 of CM042849.1, read as the reverse complement.
TCCAAGCCATTGCGCCCCTTAAGATGGAATATATCTGATCTGATAACAATAATTGTGAAAAGATTTTGGAATAGTATTTGTTGCAGATTCAATATTGACCAACACAGGAAGTGGCTATGAAAAGCAAATATAATTTTATGTCACACCAATTAAAGTAGAATTTCTAAATTGTGGGAAGTAACTTTTCTACTCTTTTTTTGCATTAGTTTGACTTCATCCTGAATACTCTATCCAGTTCTGGCACTATATTTCAAGAAGAATTTAGAAAAAAATAGAATGAATTTTGAGATGGGTAAGCACCTCAACAGGGTAAACGGTAAAACTTATGAAGAGAGATTGAACGGGCTGTGAACATTTTACCTTGGAAAAAGATAACTGGCGTGATGAGATAGCATTTTTCCAACACTGAGAAGAATGTCACAGAAGAAAGTCAAGATCTGTTCTCTCTATTATTCCAGAGCACAGAATTGTGAGCTTAAGTTACAGCAAAATTTACAGCAGTTGAATTTGAATTCATGCTTGGAATAAGGGCTTGGATTTGATAATGTAAATGTTCTGTTTCAATGCTATAATTATACCAATTGAGAAAGCTTCCTTGGAATTTTCATACAAAATAAACCAAAGGAGTCATGATTCTACAAAAGTCCCAGTCTCAATATATTTGAAAATTACTATTACAATTGTATTATTACTATTGTTACTATTGTTAGATATTGCAATCCAGTGGCATCAAATCTGGATTGCACTGTTTATTTATTTAATCTTTTATTTGTATAAGTCCCCATCTTTAATTTCTGTGCATTTTAAAGAAATATAATCATGTGCAAACATTTATGGTATTCTTATGTAATGACTAAAGCAGTACTACTTAATTCCCTGTTTTGTCCTGAAATTTCCTGGGTGATGCCAGGACAATTAGGGGCTAGATGACAAAAGAAAAACAAATAAATTTACAATAGTAGGTCTTCATAAAGTATGTATGCCAGAAAAGTCTGAAAATAAAATGACACTTATTTGTTTAACCAACTTTCAAGTTTTATATATGTATATCAGTTTTAGAGAAAAAGAAAATGTACTTAACACATAGACAGTCATCTTTACTCAGAATATATCAAACAATAATTAAACTAAACAATAGATTTTATGTAAAATTTACAAGTTCTAGACTTTCAAAACATTCTCCCCTATTCCCATTACCTACATTATTACTTACATAGCATTTCATAAAATTTTTAAACACAGGAATACATTGTAGAATCATTCCATTCTAGCTCTTAAAAGACCAAGAATCCACTAAAAAGCAGTTAATCTGTCATTCTTTCAACTGCAGTAGGAACATAGAAGAAAGTAGCTTCTGCGGGAACAGCAGTATTTAAATAGATAACCTACTACTAAGAGAAGCATATTATTTCTTTAAAATGAAGTAAGTGAATCTTTTTCAACTAAACTAATTCTTACAGGGAATAATGATCTTTATTTTAGGCTAAATGTCGGGGGCATATAGCAGGAAATGGGCACATCTTGGATAAAAAAATGAATTATCTGGTTTTATTTAAATTTAAAGGTAGCCTTCTAGATATGGTTACTTAATGGCTGTTCAAAGTTATGACAGACCCCGCCCTCCCCAAAAGCTATTTGTGACCCTGTTTAGAAGTTATGGCCATTGTAGCTCCTCATTCACTCTTACACCTAATCTCAGGGATATTGCAACCCAACTCTCCCCCCCCCCCCACTGGGACCATGCAGGCCTTCGGCCTATTCTTCACATACCCATCAACCATTGCACTTAGTTTTTGAAGATCTCCAGATGTCTGGATGTGCAGATCACATTAAGAAACAAAATGCAGTGGTTTGTCTCTTGCCCATGGCTTTGTGAAAGCAATGGAAAAAATGATAGCCACTTCTAGGATGTATGACGCACTGTCTTTCCCCAACATGAAAAACATAGAGCTCTTCAGGGAACAGCAAGCACAAGATGTCTTGAGGGTGGGTGGGGAGGGCTTTGGGAGGTCCAGGTCAGGCAGGCCTGGGCATATGCGAGACCTCCCTCACCTCTGTTAACAACCCAGGTATTGATTTAACAGCCACATTGGGGAGGGCAAGGGATGAGAATTGTTAAGCAAGGCCATCTCACTTAATGGCCATCATCACTGGCGAGTATATGGGCAGGCTTCGTTACAGCTGTATCTTAAGGATTACCTGTATATATAATTGCAACTATTAAATGAAATTAGTATAATCATTTCCAAATCTTATTGTGCTTAATAGCTTCCTGTTTCAATTGCAGTTTAAGAAAAAATTAATCTAGAACTGCATCCAAATCTTGGGAAGATCCTTATGACCTTGAGATCACATGTTGGGGAATTTATATAGTGAAGAAAATGGAAAGAATGGGAAGCATTAATTTATTTGAAATCCCATTTCTTTTTCTCTCCACTGCATTCCTATACTTTTAAGAAAGAAAGAAGAAAAGATTCAAAAAGAATTTACAATTTGCACTGCAATATACAGTGTCCTGGATATAGCAATAGCACTTAGACTTATATACCGCTTCACAGTGCTTTACAGCCCTCTCTAAACAGTTTACAGAGTCAGCATATTGCCCCCAACAATTTGGGTCCCCATATTATTGACCTAGGAAGGATGGAAGGGTAAGTCAACCTTGAGCCACTCAGAATCAAATGCCTGGAATAAGCAGTGAGTTAACCTGTGACACTGCATTCTAACCACTGCACCACCACGGGTCAGACTGAACAAAAGTAAATTTTAGATGGAGTGATTTATCAGTAAGGACTATATTGTAAAACATACATTTACAAAATATTAGGGCTGTGTAAGTCCTTCCAAAAACATGCTTTGGAACATGCAAAGGAGTGCACAAAGCCCAACTTTTTTAATTGCTAAGATAGCTGTGGAGAAAGTTGCTGCTGTCTCTGTCTGCATATGGATGCATGTAAAGCCACTGCATAAGTGGAAATGGTTGGAAGCAGATTCTTAAATATCTGGTTGTTTTAATCATTCACACAAAAAAGGCCTTCACACATATTAATTTGCATTTCAGAACACTTTTTTCAAAGAATTTGTATGCCTCTGTAAAACATGAGCACATTTATATTTAATTTTAGTAGTACTTCAAGGAATTCCAGATTATGTTTGGCATGATTTTAATTTGCAGGCAAGTTTGTTTAGGCTGCTCCCTACCATACATAATTTTCATGTGTAGCATGTTGTAGAATATTTAAGTTCTGAAATACTATTCACTATTTTATTGGTACTGTAAGAAATTTTTCAAGATGTTTGGCAGTTGAAGTTGTGGTACAAGATGTAATCTAGACTTTCCTATATAATTTCGAATTCGTAGTCGGCACAACTGGCAAAGAGAACATGGAGTAACTGCAATTGAATAAAAAATGATATTAGCATTAGATAGCATTCTCAAGAACTTATATTTTGTACTTATTACATTATATATTTTTATCATACTTCATATTCAAACAGTCATTTTAGTTGAATATATTAAAGTTCTTGGATGCATTGTTATATTTACTGACGTGCATCTAACAAATATGTAACACATATGCATATTTTCGGTAAGGAAAATTAAGGAATATTTGCAAAGTTCAACAAAACTTTGAATGATTAGGGGAAGAAAATATAAATTTATAGTAAAAAAAATGTTTTCCTAGGGAAAGTGAAGTTTGCAACCTGCTCTAGTCAGACAGGAGGATGGAAAATTCTTCTCCCCTCATTCTAAATTTAATATATGTGCTTCCTCAGCACTGAGAAAGAGAAAAAGAAGCAGCTTGGGTTTGATGCTGCCATCCAAAACCCAATAGCAACAAAGAAAGAACAAATACAAACTTTACCTTCATGTAACAGCAGTATTTTTTCCACCAAGCTACTTGAAACAGCAACATCTACTGGTCGTTCAAACTCGGAATTTTTGGCATTAATATCTGCTCCAAACTCAAGAAGCATGTTTACTATTTCTGTATTAGGTAGCCTTGCAGCTGCATGCAATGGAGTTTCCAAAAACTTTCCTTTTTGCACATTTGCCCCTATGGATTTATAATAGAGTGCATTTCACATTAACCTAAAGATATTTTAATAAAGAATCATAATCAGATCACAGTGTTTAATTATTGTTTCTCAGAAATAAACATTTGTTAGCAATTGGTTTCATTTATATTCTATTTTTCCACACCAGCAAATACTAAAAATAGTTAATATAACTTCGGAAATAATAGTAAAACTAATTACAATGTAAAAGGCCAGTAAAATAGACGCATATTGGTTGTTTGTAAAGCAGAAACCATAGCTTTGCCCAAGTCAGATAGTACATTAAATATCTTGGGGAAACTGCAGGAGTAAACTTCCTATATGACAAAGAAATGAGCCTTGGCTAGTGGGGACATGTTTAGAAGTGCCTCTATTATAGATATTAACAGTCACATAGTTTCATAACAGAGGTACTAGAGTCTAGGTATACATCACATCAAACTAGATTACATTAGACTAGGGGTGTCACACTCGAGGCCCGTGGGCTAGATGCAGCCCATGGGGTGCTTATATCTGGCCCGCGGAGCTGACCTGGAAACAGTGAAGGACTGGCCCACTATGCCTCTGCCAGCAAAAATGGAGCACAGCAAGGTCACGTGTGCCCCCCCATGCCCCATTTTTTGTTACAATGGTCTCCTGAAGCCCTCTGCCAGTGAAATGGAGCCCAGGGGGGCCCACGTGTTTTCACTGGCAGAGAGCTAACAAAGCAAATAAAAACAAAACAAAAAAAGAGAAATGTTTCCCCTTTTGCATTTGAGCATGCAAGAATGTACAGGAAAGGAGAAAGGGAAAGACAAGGAAAAGAAGGAAATATGGGAAGAGAGCAAGGAAGGAAAAGTAAGAAAAGAGAGGAAGGAAGGAGAAAGGAAAAGGAAAAGGAAAGGAAAAAGAAAAGGAAGGAAGGAAAGAAAGATTATAATGAGAGCAAGGGAGAGTCTGAGGGAAGTCCTACCTTAACACTTCGCCATCACAGGTATCCTCGACCTGAGTGACAGCACGCCTACCCTGGCCACACACACCCTGTCCCTGAGGTCAAACACAACCCTGATGCGGTCCTCAATGAAATCAAGTTTGACACCCCTGCATTAGACTAATATATCTAGCATTTAAATATATCGTGGTGAGTAAAATGTGTGCATATGCAGTGGGTAAGAGGAGAGGTTGAAGAATTCTGGTAACTGTTTAGGGATGAACTCCATATTGATGGAAGTGTGGAACTAATCACAAAAATAATAGGTTCAGGAAGATATGGCAGGGGACATATTGGTGACAGGTTCCACTTCTGGAGCTGCAATCTTGATGCTTAGAACACTGATAACCTTAACTTCTTCCTGCTGTTAGTAAATAAAACGTCTGATTGTAGATCTTATTCATCCATAATGTGGTGAATAAAGTAAGTAACTGGTGTGTATTTCCAGAACCTAATTGGGTTAAGTAGCAATGTCATCCTTTGGAGATATGGGCTAATCCACATTAAGAATACATGTTCAATTCCTAATTTGTTAACTGGTCACCTTGAACTTAGATTGTTGGACATAAATTGTCTTAGATATTGCTCTTGCTGTGAGACGCCTTACAATTCAAAGGTGTTCTATGGCTATGAAAGATTTTGCCCCTGGTTAATTTTTAACTCTTATATTTGTTTTGGCTTTTGCCTTGATATTTTAGTTATCACACAAGGTGGCAGCATTTATATAACTTGATTACACTTGAAAAAAACTAAACAGACTTGATATTAGATGGGAGATCAGCATGAATTCCCAGAAGTGAATACTAAACTGAGAAGTCAAGTAAATATCTTTTAAAAATGTATTTTAAAAATCACTTAGAAATCATTGTTAAGAAAGTAATTGGGCATGTCTCTGCAAGTTCCGAGAATAGAATTTAAGGAAGACTTTGCTTTTTTGTTATAGAAATAGAATCAGTCAGTCAATGTATAGCCGGAGCTGATTTTGCAGAGGTACCAGAATGATCTGACATAATAATGCAAGTTTATTTATTAATAAATAATCTTAATGAATCTTAAAGAAAAATGACACTCCATTAATAAGATTTAAGTTATAAAAGTATGGGTCTTTAAAACAAGGGACCTCACTATATTTTTTTAGATATAATATGGATAGTGATCTAAGTACTGTGAGTTGTATATATAAGTGAATTGAAAAGTGGCTTAATTTGAAATATACAATATAGTTGATATAAGGATTAATTATGACAAGTATCATTTGAAGCATATTAACATAATACATTTCTGTATGTTTGTAAATTAAAGACTTCCAGAATCAATATCACCTCATCCTGATGGTTGATCATAATGAGAAATAAGTAATGTATTTTTCAGGAATAAACTACACTTAAAAATAATCTTTATTGTTCATCTGAAATTGATGCAGAGCTACTAAAGTGGCCTAATGAAAAAAAATGTGTTGGCTTTATAGCAAATAAACACTATAATAGGTATAGTGAAAACCTGGTGGAGTTCAAGAGGAAACAAACTAAAAATACATCAAACAATATATATTACCTGAATGCAGAAGTTTGTGAACACATTGTTTCTGCTGTGAAAAGCAAGCCACATATAGAGGCGTTCCTAAGTGAGGAACATATAGGTCAACTTCTATGCCCCAAGAAATTAGCAATTCTAGACAATCACTGTGACCTAAAGAAAGCATAATGTAATTAATTCCAAAACAAAATCTTAAATTTTTAAATGGCTGATGCATTTTGTAATCTACCTATTCTAAGGCTTACCTCTGCTGGCTGCTTCATGAGTTGGCGAAGGAAAACATGTCTCCCATTGAATTTTTGCACCATATTCCAATAGAAGTTGTACACAAGATGCACTCCCTCTTGAGCAGGCATTAAATAAGGGTGTTATCCCATCAATAGTTGTGGCATTCACCTAAAATATTGGTTCGATTTATTGATGGGGATAAAGTACATGTTTACAAATCATACTTTGTATTTATTGCTCTCTTGTATCCAATGTGGTTTGGAGATACGAAAAGTCTAGGGTTTGCAGTGTGACATTTTGACAATACTGCATAATTTTTTTATCTCAAGGTGTATCAAACATCTAATATGTACCCCTTTTCCCATGTTCAAACCATTCAGAATGCAGCTAAGTAAAGATTAAAGGTAAAGGTTCTCCTCGCACATACATGCTAGTTGTTCCCAACTGTAGGGGGCGGTGCTCATCTTAGTTTCTAAGCCAAAGAACCAGCGCTGTCTGATGACGATTCCCTGGTCATGTGGCCAGCATGCCTAAACGCCAAAGGCACACAGAATGCTGTTATCTTCCCACCAATGTGGTCCCTATTTTTCTACTTGCATTTTTACATGCTTTCGAACTGCTAGTTTGGCAGAAGCTGGGGCAAGTAACAGGAGCTCACTCCGTTACGCAACGCTCGGGATTTGAACCGCCAAACTGCCGACCTTTCTGATCAACAGGCTCAGCATCTTAGCCACTGAGTCCCCATAGTAGTTAGTAAAGATTACATATACTTAATTACATACTGCAAGGAAATATCATTTTAGTAAAAAAAAAAAAGTAATAAGCTAGACTTCCAATAGGTATGATACGTATTACCTAATGCTTCTAAGAAAAGCTTTCTAGCTATTTAACAGTTTAAAGTAATATCAGTGTGATCACTTACATTTGCTCCTGCTTCGAGAAGTATCCGAGCACATCCTACATGATCTCCAAGGCATGCCTCATGCAATGGTGTCACTTGATCAATGGTTAAAGCATCTACATTGTATCCCTAAGCAGAAAACAAAAATTAACAATCACAATTTAACTATTCAATTTCGTAATGAAAGATAAATTATATAACAAGAAGCCTTTATTCAATATTTGCATAACATACACATTTAACCATTATTCAAGAGGAATGTAATCATGAAAAAAAAATTTGTATACTTCATGACATTTGGGGGTTTGATTTAATACTGTAAACCACAATATAAAACCATGTTGCTTACCAGCTAATTGCAATTACTATTTTTACAGTTATTTGTCTTACTCTTTGTTCTTTGTCCTATGCCAAATTTCAGAAAAAATCTGATAAAAATTCAAAGCAACTGTGTCTTTTAATATGTGGAAACAGAATCAGTCACATAGAATGCAACCAGCAAGGAGTACAACATCTAAGAGATCTGACTCCCAGAAAAGATAGGAGGCAAGCAACTTGTGTCATATATAGCACATGACTGACAGGGAGAAGTGGAGGGCCATTCTTAGAATCAGGAAGAGAGGGCACTACTACTCTTTGGGTATCTCTAATTAAAACATTGCCAGGTGATGCAGCACTGGAAACCAATTGGTTGCTCAAGATCAAGGTTTCAGCAGCCATTTTCCCACATCCAGCAGGTTCAGACATGGGAAGAACCACAGATCCCATCATCCTTACTCAGCTGGCTGGAAGGTGTGGCCTGTGGAACCTCTAGAATGGCAATGTAAAAATCCCAAAACTACTGGAGAAATGGTAATTCTGCCAACAGATATCAGTGTTGTTGATGATAATGTAGTTAGTGGCATTGTTACTCATGGAGGTAATTACATACATTTTTGACATCAGGGGAGTCCCAGCACTGCAAATTTGGAGATCTTCTGAAATATAGAAAATTCTAAAGTTTTACTGCCAAGGGCACTTAGGAATTTTTCAAGTTTTAGCTATCTTAATCAGGAAAGGATGGCAGTCTGTATTTAGAATATTTTTGAATCGGCTTGTGGCATGGGGATATGCATGCTGAAATTGTTTTAAGTCACTTTAAAGGTTTGCCCATGCAGAAATATGGGGTCTAACTTTAATAAGAAAAATAAAAATACAGTGAAAAACCTATTCCACAAATTAAACTAGCCATAAATTTCATAGAATAGCTACAGCAAATATTCCGTATATCAAGGGAAGGATCTGGGTATTAAAAGATTCAATAGTAGAAGGCAGAGGGTTAACTAGCATATCCTTCCTCATCAATTTTATTCAACTAGGAAGCAATTCTTGCATAAATTGGAATAATGAGAATGAGCAGTTCTTAATTGTATAGCCTGCAAAGTCATATTAGAGAGTCATCCAACCTGAGATCACATTGTGGTTTAGATAATCTCATTCTATATTCATATTCCAATTTTGGTTACCTTTAACTACAGCCTTGTGCTCGTTGTGTATATGGTTGTTATTTAAAAATCATGTTGGCTGGCTATGCCCTGGAATAGCTAGGATACTGATTGCAGAAGAGAGATACGTATACATCTCTATCACAAAACAAAGATACAGTTAGCATGGAATCTTTAACAACAATGTGAATTTGATTATTTTTATCACCTGAGCCTGGGTTGCAGTTATTTGGTTAGTTTTTGTATTGTAAAATTGATAGTGTTCAGAATCCTAAAACACTATGCCTGGATATTTATTACTTCATTAAAGTTGGCACTTGGAGGGAATATATCAGATTCTGATCTGTACGTCACCATCACTGTTATATATACTATAGTGAGAATCTTGGAACTGTATAAACAAATAAAGAAACCACAGAAACCAAAACTTGTGATTAATGAAGAATGAAGTAATATCATTTTCATGTTTAACAAAGCAGTAAAAATTTAACAGAAATTAACATTGATTTTAGTTACACTTTCACCTTTTACCTGTGCAATTAATGTTTTGAGAGAAAGAAGACGCCCTTGGCTTGCTGCTTCATGCAGGGGTGAGCGATCTGCCCAAGAACCTATGGAATAATACCATGGAATACATTAAATTACATAATTTTCATTAATATAAAAGAAGTAATACACAAAACGTAAGTACATAACTATGTGAATCACATTAAATGAACAAGCCTGCTCCCTGCTCTCCCCAATTCATTCATTAATTGAATACATAGGTCATTAAGTGTGCATGGGATATCTCAGAAGTGGAATGAACACCGGGGAGGGGGGGGCTAGTGCAAGAACAAGATATATCTCCAGCCATCTAAGGCCTTGCCTTGCCCATCTACTGAGATATCTCATGCTCTTCTTCCCATCTCTTAGGGTCTCCACAGTGCTTGGGGCTTCTCCACACAAACACCTTATCATCAATCGCTTACTTGCCTTTCGAAGATCTCCAGAACAGGCTGGGCTACATGGCAGAAAAGACCTTTTTCCCCGAGATGCTGGCAAAGCTGTTCTCCTTAAATCTTGCGTTCTTACACACACTCATTTTTGATCAGAGGATTTAATCTTCTGCAAGAACACAACATCTATTGCATCTCTAAAGGCCGTGTCTGGTCCCAGCCTGGGTGGTGTGCAGGCACCCTCTGCACATTGCTGGGCGCTTTGAATGAACTGCTTCGGGGATTGTGGTGTGAAGGTGGCAGCAGCAATCAATACAGGGCATTTTTCATGCTAGTTTTGACTGGAGGAGGCAGGACTGCGAAGCGGATGGGCAGCTATAGCAGGAGAGTGAGTCAGAGTAGCGGCACTGTCACTGGGGATGGCCAAACACATCACAGTGAGCTAGGTCTGTGCAGTTGCTGAGCACCATGCCTGGAAAGTCTTTGCCATCTGTTCTCATTCACCTTCTGTAGTGTCTTAGGCGTGCTCCCTAGCATGGCAGGCCGGTGCCTCCACAGCTGTTTGTATTGTTGCCAGAAAGGTCCTCTTACTCCAGGTAACCCCTGCAACCTGTAGGCACCTCCCTGCTCTCCTTATCTTCCCCAGGGCATACCCGGCAAGTGCAAGTTTGCTGGGGTACCAACCTCTCCATCTCTCCATCCATCTCCTGGGTGGTGCAATTGACGAGGTCCAAATGGGTTCAGCACTCCACTGGATGGCTAGCATTTGAGAAAAAGATGGCTGCTTTTTTGTCATGTGGCCCAGTCTATTCAGGAGCTCTAGATATCTTTAAAAGTGAGGGATGAGGGACCGGTACCAGGTTGGGAAAGAGCATGTGGAACCCGGTCGGCTAGCAAAGCAGACTGTGGAGACTGATGGGACAGGATTGGGTGTATGTGAATAGGCAGGGTTTATGTTGCAGTATCTCTGTGGTCAGTCGTAAGGTTGAATGATGCCCTTGGTACTGCAATATACATAACTTAGGAACTGGGTTGGTAGTACTTTGGGACAGGTGTCGTAACTTTGAACTATCACTAAATGAATTGTCATAACTCAAAAACTATGTATACTATGAAAACTCTCATTTTCACGACTTTTAACTGGGTGAAACGATGCATCATAGAGCAACAATGTTTTAACCAAGTCTCTCCAAAGGGCTAATTTACTGAATATACAGAATATATGTGACTCCCTAGGGAATAAAATTTGAGAACAAACATTGTGGCTGCTTCAGTGCTACTAACTGCTGCATTTCTGGCCTGCTGCTGTGCTGACATCATTTTTATTATTCAATTTCCCAGATTTTTTTCCAGATTTTGTTCTATTGAACTTTATTAATTTATTTGATTCTTTTTGTTAGTTTTTATTGTTTTTTTAAAAAAGTATGGTTTACATTCTGTAAGCCACCTCAAGTCACCATGAGCGAATAGGCAGCACTATAAATTCAATCAATCAATCAATCAAGGGAAGGAAAGAAGGAAGGAAGGAAGGAAGGGATTTCTGCTCCTTGCCAGATCCCCATAAGGAAACGCAATGAGGAAGCTGGTAGGAAATTGGAGGTTACTCCTGCTCCAACTGCTTTTTTGCATAATCATTCTGTTTCTTTGTTTAGGAAAGGAAGTATCTCTGAAACAATGACCCAGCGGGCCATGGGTTGTGTAGTTCTTACTAAATCTGGATCTCATCCCTCAGTATACATCTGGTGAATCACTCTCTGAATAGAAAAAAATGGTAATGGTATTTTGTTCCATTTATCCACACATGGGAATGCTTTCAAGTTGTAAACCCAAATATGAATGAAATATTAGAACTGAGCTGGAAGTTCCATTAGCTGCAAATCAATTAATGGAATTCACTTAGTATAGTGCTGTAGCCAGGGGGAAATGGCCCCTATTTCTTTAACCATATCAAAATACTGGTGTGTCTTTCAGCTCTCGCCCTATTGCGCAAACTAAGCAATTCAATGCATGGGTTCAAAACATATTGCTAAACAGCTGAAGAGAAATCCAGAAATACTTATGAGCTTTCCAGTGTTCATTCCGTGCAAGAAATAAATTCTCCTGATTTAAATTATATGTAGATGTGTGCATAATATTTGATTTTAACACTGCACAAAATTCTACCACATTGTGGTAAAAGGAACAATATCTTATATACTAGAAAATGAAATATAAGCCACATATCTTGCAACAAATTGTGTGAGCAACAGACCCCAAAATGTATAGTTGCTATTTACAACTTCCTTCATCCATCCTCTGCAGAGAATTCATTACACATTTGTGCCAATTTGTTTTGCTGCCAAATTAGCTTTAAGAGCTGCAGCATTGGGGAAAGTATACCAAGCATATAAAGTGCCTGATTAGTATCCCTGAGGCATTCTGAGCTTGTCCTAGTACTATTAATTTTGTTAAAAGTAGAACACTGCAGTCAAAATATTTCTTACTTTAGTTTTCATTTTCCCTTGCAAAACATATTGATTCACATCCTTGCTAACTTTCTTGTTTCCTCCCTTTAAATGTGCATGCTGTACTTCTTAGAAAATTGTGGCATACGTAATTATTGCAAAGCCATGACATTCATTCTCTCACAATGTCAAGATAGAATCCAAAACTCTGCATTGAACTAAGCCTCCATGTCCATAGTCTCTATTATAGCTATACTAAGAGCAAATATAGGCTAGTTAACATCTTACTTCAGGACATCTTACTGTGGGCCTCCTTTTCCTATTTATTAGAACTAAAGGTTATCTCCTATATTTTATATTGGATTTTAATCCTACCTTGCAGTACCCTGTTATGATTGCATTTGCAAAGAAAAGGGGATTGTAAAACGTTCATATAATTCATTTGAAAATACTGTAAGTTACTTCTTAGAGGAATGATTTATCCTACATTCCCTCCCCCTTCCTCCATTTAATTTCTATAGGCTCTTGGAAAGGACAAGAATATAAAGCTGTGTTCTTAACATTTTAAAACACCATACAGAAAACGCTCAAACAATCATGATTTTTAAACTTCTAAGTCAAAGTCCAACAAGAGAACAGATTTTTCTCAGTTATGCAATGAATTCTTGTAATTTAATGATTGGTGGCAGAATTATAAGAACCCTAGAAGTACTAGAGATATGATTCTATATATGAAAGCATTTCAGTACTGTACTTGTCTTTATCAAGCTTTCACAGCATTGGGTACACTGAAGAGAAAATTAAGTTCCAATTCAGTTTAGCTCTTTAAATTTAAGGAAAAAATATTAAAGGCTATTTGGGGGAAAAATACAACATCTAACATTTCCTTATGATTTTTTTTTCAGTGGCTGAAATGCAAAGTACCAGTGGCTATATTTAGATTCTGCATTGCAAGTCATATGGTATCTAATTTACCAGGAACAAGAGCTACAGTTCTGTAAATATTGCAGAGATCAAAGTTAAAATTCTACCATAAACAGACAAAAATAAGGAAAGTTTTAAACATTGTATACAGTACCTAAATCTCCATCTCCCCATGGCATTTCCAACCAATTTTGACTATAAATCCTGCTCATTTTAAATAAGAAAAACTGTTTCTTTAGCTGATTCTTGTTAATAACACGTCAACCAAATTTGGAAAGAGCTTCTTGCACTCAGTATAAAATGAACTTTCACCTGCAAAGACACTGCAGAAAACAATATCCAAAGACCTACGTTTAATAATATTTCAGCTTTCCTTGCTAAGTCCTGTATAGTAAAAATGCTATCTGCAACATTGCATCCTTTAAAATATATGCAATATTTCATTTTATAATCAACTATGTGATCTAAATTATAATGATTTGAATGTGGCTATGAATTCAAATATATTCTGTGAATTTATTAAGTAAATTTACACAATAATCTCTTAACCTCATTTACATTTTTAAAAGAGAAAGATGTATTTTATTTTATACAACTTTGTAATAAAAGAACTAAACATTACAGAAATGTTTAAAGTTAAACTTTGCAATATCATGTTATGAAATAATAGCCTGGATGTCTATCATATAATGTGAAAATGGTCACATGTAATTGGACAATAAACTCAAAATGTCTGTTTGCATAAAAGTATTTCTGAAAAAATACCAGGCCCTCATATTATTACACAAATAATTATCTGCAGTATCATCTTTAAATATTTTGTAAGAAAGGACTCTTAGATAATTTCCTGATTTATACATAAGCTATACTTTTTCTATACTTCAGAGATTAATTTATGGCTTTGGGGTAATTTATTTGCTCCGTCTATGAAACATTAGCTGTTTGAATAGACTTTTTTGATTAAAATATCTGAATCATGGTCTACAACCAGCCTAAGACAATAGAGAGAAGGGCATTTATCCTACAATCCCTAAAAATGGAAATGTATTTAGAATTTTAACAAAATTTAACAGACAGAACTTTTTTCTTTTTTCTTTTGCTTTAAGTGACCTAATATTTTACCCGATGAGTTAGTTCGCAATATCAAACTGGACATACTGCTTACAATCTTTAGTTTTTCATGGTGAAACCTCACTTCTCAACTAGAATAACTCTTGATTCTCTTCTTTAGAGTTGTCCTTCCCGGAGAAATATTAAAATGTATTTGGTGACTAGAACTTAATTTCAGCATAGATATTATTACAAACCTACAAAATAATAACCCTGACATTTTTAGGACATTTTACAACAGCAAAAATAAATGTGATAAAACTATGGTTTTTCAATAGACTTTCAGAATGTTATTGACTAATCATCCAGTCTCTTTTTTCATTTTATTGCTTGAATATATGTTAAAAGAGAAAAACATTACAAAAATGTTCTGGGAAATGCTTCCAATCCTACCCAAGTAACATTTTAAAGATACAAGAAATAATGCATGCTAATGCATTTTGACCACATAAAATACATTTTGACCATATAAAATAATACTGATTAATGTATTTGCTATATTGACAAAGAGCAGGTCAGAAACAGAATGCATATACGTATTATGTATCAATGACTCAAGTCAAGCATCTGGGCTTGCATTGTCTTTCCAGCATTGAACGATATAGAAACATAATAACATAAGAAACTGACAGCAGAAGTAGTCCCAGTGGTCCACAGAGTCTGCCCTTTGAGATTTTTGTTTTTGTTTTATTTTCAATTTATGTATTTATTACTTTTAATTATTAATTATATATATATATATATATATTTTAGCTCATCACACAATCACCCAGATGGTCAGGTCGTATTTGGCATTTTTGTCTACTATTGAGTTCTTTCCAAGGACCTCGAAAAGACAGATCTGGATGTTTGATGGTGTTAAGATATCATCCCAGGATGGAAGCTGTTCCAAGTAAAGCCACCTTTTGCAATTGACTGATGGTGAATTTTCTCAGTGTTGATGGTGCTCAAGTGGCGCTTCAGTTGTGTTGGGATTGCACCCAAGATGCCCACTACTATTGGTATTACACCTTTGCTTGCTTTTGCCACAGTTCTATTTCTCTTTGCAGTTCTTTGTATCTTTGTTATCTTCTCTGGTTCTTTGCCTTAAAATCCGCTGCTTCCAGGTACTGCCCCATCCACTAGCCGGACTTTTTCATCTTTGGTTCTAGGATTATACCCCCTCTGATGCTGGATGGGATGCATTGCCCCAAAAGACCCCAAGAGAAATCTGGGAGTCCTCCTGGATTCAGAACAAGGACAAGGTGGGAGTTGTGGCTAGGAAGGCCTTCATATTATGTGTTGCTTGCATCCATTCTTTACAACCTTCTCCAGAAAGGGAAGGTTAGAATCTGGACAGCAGCAATTTAGATTTTTATTTTATTTATTTATTTATTTTTGTTAATTGCTTACAAGATAATAGGTATAAGTAAAAACATAGTTATGAATACATGGATACATATAAGAAAAATTATATATAATAACATTAGGACAGGGATGGTAGGCACGTTGGAGTGCTTATGCATGCCCCCTACAGACCTCTTAGGAAAGGGGTGAGATCAATAGTAGACAGTCTAAGGTTAAAGTTTTGGGGGTTTGGGGAAGAAACCACAGAGTCAGGTAGAGTATTCCAGACATTGACCACTCTGTTGCTGAAATCGTATTTCCTGCAATCAAGTTTGGTGCGATTAACCTTGAGTTTGTATCTATTGTTTGCTCTTGTGTTGTAATGTTTGAAGCTGAAGTATTCATTGACAGGTAGGACATTGCAATGTATGATTTTATATACTATACTTAGATCGGACCGAAGGCGGCGTAGGTCTAGGTTTTCTAGGTCTAGAATTTTGAGTCTGGTGGCATAAGGTATTCTGCAACGAGTAGAGGAGTGGTATAGATAATGGAAGGTCTGCTGGTGATAAATGATAAGCATGTCACCATGTCCTTCAAAACCAGGGAAACAATCCTCTCCTTCAAAGAAACCAATACAATCACATAAGCCCATCAAGTAGTCACCTTATTGGCTATGTAATAATCCAGAGGGACCAGACTCTAACAGAGGATTTGGAGGGATAAAAGGGGTCCTGAAGCCTCCTACTCTTTAAAGTCATTTATAGATCCAGACTTGTTGACTTCCATCCCTGGCAGCCTAATAAGGGATGCTGGGTAAATGTGGATGAGAGAATGTTTGCATAAATGTGTGTGAAAGAGCAAATAGATATACATTAATCAGTAAAGTTGCTATTATTTTAAATTCACTGGGTCTCTGTGTATTCTAAAGAACTGTTTGTCTCTCAGTATTCAGTTGGAAATGATTTAAATGTGGCAATTTTCCAGGGCTGTGAGTGTGTGAGTGCCCATAAGCTAAACCTGAGAGGAAGCATATGTAACAAGTCACAGAATCTGAGTCCAAATAACATCCCAAGAATGCACCCTAGGCGACTCATTTGGATCTTTCTAGTGAAAGTCTTAGTACAATTGCAAATTAATCGAAATGATTTTATCTGCCCAAATAGTGTTAAGTATTCTATACCTCAATTCTGTAGAAGATCCCGAGGCAATCTTTCCCCAGTAGGGAATACATAAACAAGGCCCCTAAGCAGTTATAAAAAGATGAAATAAGGCTGGAGAAATAAATACATTTTGCCCATTTTATCCCTATGATGTAGGCCCAAACATGGACACTTGTGTTTGGTTGGATTTACTTTTTGTTTTTCTGCAACAAAACTCTTATGCTCATGGAGCTCTTGGAGTGCCTCAGAAAACCAAGGTATAGCCCAACATTGGCATAAAAACAAATACAGCCTTAAACAAAAATAAACAATATCTCTATATTGACATACCGTAGACCTTTTTGAATCCCCTACAAAGGCCTTCCTGGACAGTCAGCCCTTAATCATTCTCTGGAAGATCATACTGTAAGATTGGGGAGTAATCTCACCTCAGGTTAAACTAACTCAAAGTAGGAAGCAGTCACTAAGAATTAGCTTCCCTGGTCTCTCTTCTGCTTGACTAGGGTAGACCATCTTAATTGTTCCAGCCTAGTCCCAGAAGACAACAAATATCAACTAGGGTTGAAAATGATTTGATCATGGTAGAAATTTCAGAATAACATCCTCCATCTTCAAATCAACTGCTCTGAGGTAATGATGATATATAGTGTACGTTCATGTGTGCACTGAGCCAGTGATTATTTTGGCCCTGATTACCAAGAAAACAATTAATTCCTAAGCCTTCCAACTACTACCTTTGAGTATGGAGGATGAAGCTCCCAATACTAATAGTAATGGGGACTCCAATATCAACCCAGAGCCAAAATCTGGGCTCTCAGATAAGGGGTAATGCTGAACAGCAGGCTGGACTGTACTGTACATAACCAAGAACTGACAAACTACAGTTTGAATCCCCCCCAAACAATTGACCAAATTGTATTTTGCAATCATGATTTACTGTTGGAGGGAGTGGACGGAGAATCTGTGCATTTAGCTTTTCCCCAACCCTTTAACTATGATTGAAGGAAATTTCAGTGTCTTTACATTGCCTTACTATTTAGTTCATTCACTCTAAATGATCAATTTACTGAAGTGAATGAATATAAAATGTTAAAATGAAAACATGTTATTCTACCATCTCTTAATCATGAATGCAGTGATAATGTAAAATATTAAAAACAACTTATTTTGAGGTGAATAAATTACAATGCAATTCTATAAACATCAATGAACAAGTAATTTGAGTTCAATAGCATTCCATGTGAATTTGTGTAATTTTAACCATTCTTTGGATGAAAAGAAGTATACATATTAAATTAAATTAATACCTTAAATACAAACTAAATGTGATCTCTAAATTAAATATACTTCTACTCTGGATAGTAAAAGGAGTGTCTTCCATACATTGCCTTTACTTTAATGAGAAAGAAGTAATGGCTGAAATAGCTGATTATTGTAAGGAAGGTTTCTATTAAGAAAATGGCATAATGAAAAGTGTTAAAGCTGTTTTCTTTGCAGGATATTTCTCTGGATCAAAATCCGCTCTTAAAATATAATCATTCAGTTATATGGTTAACATATCTGGTTTTAATCCAAAATGTAACAAAATCTGTAATAATATTTATATTTTAATAATGACTATAAAATTTCAGAATATTTTGAATCGGGTCAGTTGGATTGTCAAATATAAGCAGGCAGATTTGTTGTTGTTGGCAAATATGTAAGCAATAAGCAAAACAAGATTGTTTATTGTTTATAAGAGGTTTCACAACTCCTTCATCTTGTAATAATATTTTACAGAATATATTAGATATTGACTCATTTCTGCAATTATATTTACCTGTAATCCTTTTCATTTGCACATAAATATGTATATTTATTACTATATTTATATTTACATATAAGCATTATCTACCCTTCCTCCCTGCAATTACTTAGCAATTTTACTTATCTATATTATATATTAATGCACATGCACAGACATAAACACACACAAATATCAATTTTGCCTATTGCAAAACCATCTCCTACAAAATGCATATGGCTTGTTTTTAAATAGTCTACTACTGGTAAAATTGCACAAAAGCATATGCCCTAACAACAGATTAAAAATTCATATTTACATTGAAATTTTACTTGAGTCTTAACAAAAAGTGGACATGCCAGCAAACACCAGTGTCCTACAAGCTGCTGAAACAATGAGTTTACTAACCTTGGCTGGTGAGAATGCCCCAGTTAGCCTTCCGTTTCACAGGGCGCTCTTCTGTGCATTCTAGGTTTCTCTTTGAGAGATTCTGTTTAATGCTGCTCCTCTCAACAACAGCATCTGTGGACATTTTTTTTAAACTCCTGCCAAGGCCTCTGTGTCATCAACGCTATTCCCTGCAGAACATTCATAATCTGCTAACTACTTTCTTTCTTCCTTGACATTCTGGCTGTACTTATTTTAGAATAGCTTCCCGTAGAACAGTCACTACCGTTAAACCCATTCAGCAACATTTACTAACAGAACAGGCAGCTAGAGTGAGGGAAAGAAAAGATTGCACTGGCATGTTCTATTTATAAAGTAAGAAAGAATCAGCTTAGCTACGACATGGGTCTGTTTACATTATTTAAATGGAAGACACTCTTGGATTTTTATTCAAAGCTGTGCTAGAAACACTGCCCCATGATGACCCTAATAAAGACCTATCTAATCCCAAATATCCTTTGAAAAAAATGAGATTAACCACTACCACCATCCCGTCTAAATACATGTTTGCACACAGTACACAGATACTGAGCTTCTAACAGTCCCTTAGCATCTGGTTATGCCAGCAAGGCTGGGGACCCCAGGGGACTGTTGAACTTCTAAAGTAGCTCTGCTATTATTAACATTTCTTTATCTATCATCTTCCTGTTTGTTCTGTTTTTATAGTTTTAGTTATTTTCATAATTAATAAGCATTTTTGTATTCATTCGGTTTTAGTTTTGTTGTACATTATCTACTGTGTAGAACATGCTTTTGATGAGATGACCATCCAGGATGGATGGATGGATGGATGGATGGATGGATGGACAGATGAAGGTAGATATGTGAGTAGTTATTGGAAACAACTGGTATGTAGATTTTATAACTATTGTCTGGTTTTCAACCTATCTCAAATATGACATGTATTTAAAATATATTTTAAAACATGCTTATCCTAGATGGCCAGAGGGACTTAAAGGATATACTCATATTTGTAAGACTAATTCAGATTAAGTGAATTGATTTATATGCTACAATCCCAAATTTTCTAATTTCCCAACAGAATGTCAGGTTCACTTTTACACTGCTCACTGACTTTAGATCAGGGTGAAATAAAACAGCAATTAGGATCAGAGGAAGCTTCAAAAACTGGGCTGCTTGACTGACATGCTCTAATTGCCCGAGCCAGCCAATCACCAGAGCTCTTTGCCTATTCTCCACCTTCTATGGCTTAGCAACCACTTCTGTCTTACTTAGCAGAACCACATGTGTGTGTAGCATGGTATGCTTTGTAAGAAAAGCAATTCTTTTGAAAATGTGTAAAAATCTATTTTTATCATTTATTTAAATTGAATAAATGTTTTTGGAATAGGTAGACTTCAAATGTTAAATTCATGTCTACAATCCAACAGCCAGAGCCAAAGGTCAAGATCTTGTTTAAGAAAGAAAAGCAGACATATGTTTAAAATTAAGGAATATGGCACCTCTGCAGTGCATCATAGCCTAGGAATTTTCCATAGCAGAATTCTTTTGTAGTTCTTTCTCATAAACACCCCTTTCTATTTTTTAATTACAACATATAGGGACAACGCTTATTTTTACTATATTTACAACAACCAGGACTCAGGAATAATGAGTAATCTAGTTTCATTAACTCTGAGATCTACTAATAGATTCAAATCTCCTCTTGCCCTCCATTCTTCTCAAATACACCCATAATGCTTAGTTTTGAATAACATGTGGCATGCGCTTGCACTCTATGTAAGACTTGAGACAAATTACTTGTTTATTTAAAGTATTTATACTGCATACTTGGTTCTAATGCAGTTATACATTAATAGACAAATTTAAAGATCTAATTTACTGTCACACCAGTCAGTCCCATGCAACCGGGACAGCCTGGGGTGATACAGCTATGGTGGTTTCTATGTGTTTTCACTGCACACACCCCCCCCCTTTTTTTTTTTTGCCTCCAAATATGGAGGAAGCAAGAAGTATAAAATATGGGAAACATCATCTTATTTCTCTTAAACAAAAAAGGAAAAAAAAAACCTAAACGCAGTTTAAATTCAGACACCCATTTAATCTGGGGAGCCTTAGGGCATTTAATATATGTGGCCATATGATATCCTCCTGGGCATAACCTCCATGGTAATTGTCTGATTGAAAGTTTTAGGCTGTCCTAATCATTTTGTCATAGTATAACTCCAAGACACAACCTGGCACTAAACTGGTACATTTAAAATAGTATATGCTTTATTAGAAAACACAGCAGCAGAAAACAAAATATAGATGGATGTCGCATTTGCATAAAGGGTTTGAAGTTCGTTAATAGAGGTCATAAAGGGACTATGAATAGCTTCCTCAAGAATGAAGACAGAGCTTCTGGAAATATAATTGTAAGATGAATCATAACAGGCTTTGTACACATCCAAAATTATTTAACATAAATTAACACTCTTTCCCATTGGCTCCTTACTACCTAGGGAAGCCAGAATAGGTTGGATTATTCAGCCACTCCATCTTGGAATAGGCTGTTTTTGTTGCTTTCAGAAAGACTCAAGAGAAATATCTAACAAGGTCCTCTTTCCTGTATTAGTTGAGGGAAGAGGGGGAGATGTGTTTTCTCAAGCTATACAGCCAACTATATCTCTTGGACTTCCTTCCTGGAGGCAGAACACACTAGGATACAATCATTTGTGTATGTGTTTGTACTGATTTACTAGAAACTTTCTTCTAGAGACTTGCCTATGCAGAGGTGGCCATTACAATCAGACTTAAAATCTTAAGTGAGACAACAAAAATAGAAAGGAGAAAGGAGAAAAAACAAAAGCAAAAATTTTCCTGTATAAATTCTCAGTATTAAGATAAAACTGACAATAGCTGGCTATAATTTTAATGCTATCATTCCAATGCTTCCAGCAATTGATCTTACCATGATGAGAAAGGAAAAAGCTAATGGGTTTGCTTAATAAAACCAATGCTTGCTTTACAATAGCAGTATTCACTTAACAACCACCATGAAAAAGATTATAAATTTGAGGACCATCATGTGGTGACCCGCTTTATGACTGTGACATTCCATATTCCTTAATCTTATTTTTATAACTTACCACTGAAACTAGGTTCGATTTGATTTGAATGGAGGGTAACTGTTAAAATTGGAGTAGTAGTACAATATGCTTTAGGGACCAGCTTCACAGCTGCGTAGGCTGCCTGAGTACCTTGACTCCATCTGTAGAGCTTTTGGTGTCCTTCCTGTCACAGTTAGATCACAACCTGATTACTATGGGGTTCCCTGTTCCCACTACCCACTGCAGGGAAGCTAGGCCTATTAGTTTGATCCACACACAGCTACTGGTAGATCTGGATTTCAGAGGGAGTTAGGCTTGTTTATGTTGGTCTGCTGCATGATCTATCCAAAGCCTTAATAGCTGCTTGGAATGGGGGAGGGGCAGTGGAGGCTTTTGATCTTTATGTGACTCTCCTGTGAGTTACAGAGGAACTGAGGGAGTTGAAGCAGTACAAGAAATAGAATAGAATAGAATACTTTATTGGCCAAGTGTGATTAGACACACAAGGAATTTGTCTTGGTGTAAATACTCTCAGTATACATACAGAAAAGGTACATTCGTTAAGGATCAAGAATCATAATGATAGTCATAGGGTACAATCAACAATCAAATCATACTAGGAAACAGTCAATATAAATCTTAAGGATACAAGTAACAAAGTTATAGTCCTACAATCACAAATGGGAGGGGATGGGTGATAAGAGTAATAGTAGTGTACACTTTGTAAGTAGTTGAACAGTGATAAGGAGCATTGTTGTGATCTACAAGGGATGAACTTGACCATACATGGGGTATTTCCATGATTAAGGCTCTCACCTACTTCATAGTGTTAAGTGCTCTCACCTACCTCATAGTGTTAAGGATAGTGAAGTGCCATTATTTTTCTGCCCTTATTGCATTGATGGCTAGCTATCCTGCACTCCTGTTTCAGCTGACAGTCTTGGATAAAGGAACTCAAAGAACCCTTTGTAGGGCCACGTGTAAGAATCTGTCAGACAAAGCTTCTCAAATTTGCTCACAATTGGATACCAGCCTTGTTATAGCTCCAAAGCTATAAAATTGGACAAATTCTTGTCCAATTATCTGAACCTGTTGGGCCCAATGAAGTGGACAGAGGACTGTGAGCTCAGCCACTTCTCTTTAGATCAATGCCCCTCCTGACTTGTTAAAGCAAACTGGGGGGGAGGGGGCGGGAACTGGCATGTGAGTAAGCTTTAGTGGTGGAAAACTCTTTCTTGAGTGAAAGGTTGATCCTTTGCCCCTTAAGAAGATTTTGGTCTGCCCCCTTCTCAGGAAGCCATTGCTGGGCCCAACAATACTTGATAATTTGGATGATCACTGGCATGGGTGGGACATGTTAGACTGGCACCATTGCTCCAGACTGTCCAAAGGTCCCTCAATACCTTGTTAAATTAGCAAGCCAGATGAACCCAGGGAACTAATGAATTAGTGAGTTAATTAGTGTGTTAATGAATTTAACATCCCTTTGCCCATTATTTCTTTTTAGCTATCTTTTATAGTTTTTAATGTTAATCATCATCATCAGTGCCCTGGAAGATCTGCACAATAATGCACTGGAAGATCTGTAAGAAATATCATTTGCCTGCAAGCAAGAACTGGTGGGACCATAAAATAGACAGAGTCATAGAAAATGAAAAAGCTAAATTGCTCTCTGACAGGCACCTTCCACATAAAACCCCAAACTTAACGACTGTCAATAAGAAATACAAAAAAGTCTGGATAGTGGATATGGCAGTATGTAGAGAAAGGAAAATAGAAAAGAAAGAACTGGATAAGATAACAAAATACAAAGACCTGCAAACAGAAATGGAACGACTGTGGCAATATAGGCATCTTAGGTACAATCCCAAACATCTGGAGCACCACTTGGACACCATTGCCATTGACTAATTCACCAACTATCAATTACAAAAGGCAGCTTTACTCAAAACAGCCTAGTATGATATAACATCATCAAACATCCAAGATCTGTCTATTCGAAATCCTTGGAAAGGACCTGATTAGGTAGACAAAAATGCCAAATCCAGTCTGAACATCTGGTTGACTGCAATAAATAACAACAACAACAACAACTGGAAACTTTGCCAGAAGTTTGGGTTTGAATGTAGCAAAAATTACTGGGAATACCAAGTTGACAAAGTTCTTGAAAATGAACAGGTCAAGATATTGTGGGATTTTTTAATCCAAAAGACAGACAGCTGGCTCACAACACACCTGACATCACTATTGTAGAAAAGAAAAAAATCTGGTTCATTGATATTGCAATACCAGATGATGCACGAATTGAAGAGAAATAACTAGAAAAAATATCAAAATAGCACGATTTGCAAGTTGAAATTTAGCAATTGTGGAGGAAAATTTAGACTTTAGAATTTATTTGATTTGTCAATCACTTACAAAATAATAGGTATAAGTATATACATAGTTATGTATACATGAAATGGGTACATATAAGAAAAATAAAAGAAACAATAGGACAGGGACGGTAGGCACTTGGTGTGCTTATGCATGCCCCCTAATAATCAATCATAATAATAATAATAAATAATAAAAATAATAATCAATGGTTATAACCAGTAGTAATAGGAGCCTTGGGCTGCCTAGATACATGGAAATTTTGAACTTATCAGACTTGAATATTCTGACTTTGCAAAGAAATACCCTACTCGGAACTACCTATCTACTCAGACGTTACCTTAACAGCTCTTCAGTTCTTTGTTAAGATTACCAGTCCCAGACTGTAAATCAAATTGAAGCTTAAATCAACAACAACAACAATAATATAAAATATCCAGATCCGTCTATCCCAGCTCCTTGGAAAGACTTATTATTTTGTAAGAAGCTGTGGCCTTCCTGTTTCTTGGGTAACAGGAGAATAATTTAAAAAAAGAGCTGTCCAAAGAATCAAGGATATAGAAACACAAAATGATATAGCTATCCTTTATGGGCAACTTGAAATGGCTGAGCAAATGCAAACATACTTTTCAAATAGGTATTTGAAGTTACAACTGCCAAAACATCTTAGGGAGATATTTACACGAGCAATTCGAACTGCTTGACACAACGGTCAGATATGGGAGATTCCATTCTATACTCTATAATGAACATCTCTGCATTTGCGGAGCAGCAGAGGTAGAAGTCCTGGCTAACATCCTATTTGACTGTTGCCTGTATAAGAGGGTGAGAGACAGATACCTCAGTCTATATACCAAACGAATGACCCATTGGGACCCCCATATAAAAACAACTTACCTTATGTGCGGCCAGAATCTGAAAATAACATTTTACACAGCACAGTACTTAAGCAAAATGGTTCAGTTGAGATCTGCATATGTGGAACTAATTGATTGCAGGGGTAACACCAAAATATAATTTTATTGTATTTTATCTATATCTTACATTATTGTGTTTTATTCCGATTCCATTTTAGACTATTTTATTCCAATTTCATTTTAGATTGTATTTTATTCCAATTTCATTTAAAATTGTATTTTATCCAATTCCATTTTAAACTGATTTTATCAAATTTTAGTAATAATTGGTTTCTGGAATTCTACACTTTGATACAGCCCAAGGATTAATCAATAAAGATTGAATTGAATTGATTCAACAGGTAGATAAAAATGTCAAACCAGTCTGAACATCTGGCTTAATGTATTAAATAACAATAACAACAACAACATATTAGAGAACACTTATTTTGTGAGAGAGACAAATAATTTGAAAAATAAATAAAAAATATGCAGTTTGAATTTTGGGAATGATGGCATATAAATACAATAAATAAATGATATAATAATAAAATCATGAAAACAACCCCATATTTAAAGGAATAGTTATCCAGACATTATATCAAAACACATTTCTTAGGCTGTTGGTTTATATACATCTCATTTAGCACACATATAGTTTAATGGCTCAACAGTTCATCCTAGTTCTAGAAAAATAATATGCTGAATCCAGTGGTGGGATTCAGCCAGTTTGCACCACTTTGAGAGAACCAGTTGTTAACTTTCTGAGCAGTTTGGTGAACTGGTTGTTAGAAGAAATCATTAGGGCAGAGAACTGGCTGTTAAATTATTTGAATCCCACCACTGGCTGAATCCTTAGTATTATATACATATTGAGTTGAATAGTCTATACGCATTCCTTTCATGGCCATCAAAGTTTACTGTACCTAGAAAGCTTGAGTGAGTCTCTATTGTTTTTATTAATAGAACTCTGATCCTTCTGGAATGTGGATCGAGAAAACATGTTGTACTGTTTTCATTCTCCAAGCAACTGTTGTTGAGTGACATTATCAGTTGCAATTATTAAATGGTATACTATGAAAACATGTGAATGCATCCAAGTTCTTCAGATTACATATCTAAAAATATGGACCGCTATATATTTCTGAGCTGAAGGGTCAGATAATTGGGAATGATTATAAAAGGGAAAAATGGTAGAGGGCAAACCTGTTTTTTTATCAGAACACTTCAATAGTTTAATATTTCTAAATGTCTGTGACAAAAAAAATCTAGATTTAATCAAGACTGTTAAGTTTCCAATTAAAAAAAAATAAAGAAAAGATTTTTCCCTACATATCAAATTCAACAATTAATCTGAATTTCCAAGCCTTTTTTGGCATATCTCTTCTGTAATTTATTCTCTGGGTATAGAATTGTTGGGAAAAGCTTGAGCAAAGATTGTTTTTCCTTCTTGCCTATGTTCCAAATCAATACATGAACAAAAAACTGTAAAAATAAACTGTTAGAGGAGAATAAAGCTTGGGAATGTAGAAGTACATGTGTAATCTTAAAAAATATATAACACTGTAAACTTCCATATTCAATATTTATGTCTAGAAAAATTAATAGCATACAATTTATAGAAATAATTGTAAATTATTCTTACAAAAGATGTGAGGGATCATACAAGGAATTCCATATATATCATATGAGGAACTCCATAAGTCCATATCTTCTTCTCACTAAGTATGTTCAAGAAAACATGATTTATATGTGTTTGTAGGCGCACCTTGAGTTTTGTGTAGATTCATTTGTATTCATTATTCTTTGATAATTGTTAATATACATTATTGTTTAGAACACGATATTATCAATATATTTATGAATTTGTGACCAATTCATTTATGTGATGAATGTATTTGCAAAAGATTTCCCACTAATAATCAAATTGGGAGGTCTGTTCTTCACTTTTAATTTTTATATTATTGTTAAGCCACTTCTTTTACTAGCTAACATAGTAAACACCCATCAGAAAAATCTTCAGGTATGAAGTGAAATCACTCCACACAAGCAAAGTACCAGCAAAGGAGGGGAAAAAAACTCCAGAAATGTTCCTGAGACAGGAAGTCTAGTCCTGCCAAGAATGTAATAAGGGTTAATGGAGAGGAAGTTTCTGTAAGCAACACCAGTATGTTTCCTTCCTGCCTTCATTACAGGATTAGGCCAGTAATTTCTTCTAACAACCAGTTCTCCGAACTGCTTAGAATATTAACAACCAGTTCTACCGAATAGGTGTGAACTGGTAGAATCCCACCCCTGCCTGTCTTACAGTATTTTGGTTGAGTACTCACAGAAATTCAAACATCAACTATAAGCTGCTCTGTCCCAAAGTACCCCAAAGCTCTTAATGAGTGGTAGTGATCACGTAAAACAAGATACTCTCTGGGGTAGTTTGGATGGAGGCTTCTAAGAGCTTTCAAGATATATTATTTATATTCAAGATATATTATTTATATTCAAGATATATTATTTATATTATGCCTCAAAGCAAACTGGCAACCAATCTAATCATTTTAATAGTGGAATAATTTCTCTTAGTCAATCTAGAATCAACTAGTTCATTTATCTAGTTTGTAATAAACTAGAATTATCATCAAACTCATTGTAAGAATTGTAGCAAGATGTACATGATACTTATCTCAGCTGAACATAATAGGAATATACTTTTTCAAGAATTCACACTACAGAGTGGCATTGTTGTATAAGAGTAGTGACGGCAGATAAGCTTTATTTTGCTTGTATGCACATTTTTTAGGAGATGAGCACATCAAATTTAAGTGGTATCATAAGGCGTTCAGCTGTTTTTAAAATGGAAGAGTAGGGGGAGGGAATCACTTGAGATACCAATTATGCAATTAATACATTTAAATTCCTTACATTTAATTGATATAATTGCACTTAGTATATAGGGCTACCAGATCTATGCTGCAAAACTTCAAATGGCCAGTAGGTGGCAATAAATAGTTTTTTAATCTGCATATTTGGTACTCCTATTAATCAATTGGAGGAAATTCCAGGATCAAAAATCAGAGTTGAACGGAGGCCCTCTAATCCAACATACTACTCAGTACAGATCCACTATGCAGTTCAGACAGTCATCACCCTCTTTTCAAAGTTGTCCAGGTATGAGGAACACAGCACCATGACACAACTTATTTGATTGGTTAACAGTTCTTAACATTAGAAAGCTCTCTACTATCTAACCTGAATTTATTTCCCTTTAGTTCCAACCTATTCCTCTCAATCTTTTGCAGGCTAAACATATAAAATTTCTCAAGCCGCTCTTCATGCTACTTTGTGCCAGCCTCCTCAGCAGACATGCTTACAGTCATCTTCCTTTTGTCAACCAAAGATTAGCAGATCCCTTGTTTCTTCTTTTGCTTTCTGACAAATGAAATTGTCAGTAAGGCAAGACATGAATTTTTTATTTTATTTTTTATTTGTCAATTGCTTACAAGATAATAGGTATAAGTAAAAACATAGTTTTGAATACATGTATACATATAAGAAAAATAAAAGAAACAATATGATAGGGATGGTAGCACATTGGTGCGCTTATGCACGCCCCCTACAGACCTCTTAGGAAAGGGGCAAGGTCAATAGTAGACAGCCTAAGGTTAAAGTTTTTGCGGTTTTTAGAATTGTTGGACCTCTGTGTTTTCACAGAGTTAGATTTCAAGCTGGAATTTGGAAATCTTTCATTGTTGTGACCATATGCCTTCTTTGAAAGTTGGATCATCTAATAGAGAAAGGCAATCTTCTGTTTGCCCAATCAATCGTATAATAAACTTATACAACAATTTCACTCTTGTTTCTCTAGGAATATCTAGATGGAATTTGATACGAGTTTTATTCTGTTCATCCATTTGATCCAGTTCAAATCTTTTGGGAAAACTGAATCAACTTGATTCATAGCTTCAGTTTCTTAATTCAATATGACATTCTGTTTTGCTTCAGCAATAACATTTAAATCAGACATTAAATTTAAACAGTTTCAAATTGAATCAGAATTTTCCATAGCCTTATAAATAATATTTCCTGGCTCGTAAAAATATTTTTGCATGCTATTGAAAAATTTGTATTTTTAAAGGTGAAGTGTTGATTATAAAACAGGCATATTATAGATATATTCTTGCAACATTGAGGACCAATTGTGCATCTATTGTATAAAACAATATTTCAAGAATTAAAATAGGATTCATTCTCCTCTATTATGTATTATTAATGGGAGACACAAAGCTTCAGAGCAACCATGACTAGAATCTTGGATGTGTAATAGGAAATGTTTCCCCAAATTGATATTTCTCTCAGGAATCTTTTTATAATGGTTAAACAGTCATAAATTCACAATATTCTACCAAAATAATATGTTCTCAACATTTCAGCATTTGCCCACCTCATTTAATACTGTTAATTATTGCTATATTTTGTATTATTTTTGCACTATGTTATATATACATTTTAGGATTATTCCTAAAGAGACAGGTTTTTAAAAATGCTACTGTGTTTAGAAATTGTCATTTTTAATTTCTTGTTTTTGGGCACTGCCATGAATTGAAATGAGAAAGATGTTTTCCAGTTCCCAGAAAACACTTGTTCATAAGACCTGCAATAAGTTTCAATTGTACTTTGAAGACAAACATATGGAGTAGAGGGTCAGTGTCACACAAATATTAAATAATATCCTATATTGTATACTCCTATTACATATAAATTATTATATTTGTAAATTTATGTTATGGATTGCTGAATATTTTTTATAAATTATAATATTACTACTTTAACCATTATGCTACATATTTTCTAGATCTTTTTGAATAATATTATATGTAAGTGCTGAATTTAGAATAGCTAATTATTTCATTCCAATAAATAGCCATATAATTTTATATTTTATAGATGAATTTTTGACAGTCTCTTCTCCCATAACTGTATGTAGCTACTTGGATGGGAGACTACTAGGAAATCTCAAGGCTGTAAGTTGCATTGTAGACTATACATCTTGTGAAAAAATGTCAGGGCTTTCTTATTATTACCAAATAAACTATCTGCATGAGTCTTTGAACTGAGGAGTTAAACTTACTGTATAAACCAATTGAAATATACATTTATTTTTGTCTGTTGTGTTAAAATTATCTTATTATTTAAAAACACAACAGAAATCATAAATATTTTAAAAGAAAGCCCTGGCATTTTTTTTCAAGATGTACAGTTACTAATTACTAATAATTCTGAAAAAAATTACAATATTGCTTGCTATATATAGAAGTCAGATTTGAGGTGGATATTAACTGAAAAGAGGATGACGTTTTGGAAATTTTATGAATGCCAATTATTAGTATATGTTACAGAAAATTAATATATTTTTACAATATACAAACAGAAATATTAGACTCCATCTATTTTATTTAACTTCTTTCCTATTAAATGGCCTGCTATACATGACAGGACCAGCACATTGCAATAAGACAATTGATACTTCTGAGTGTAACAACAAATGTATGAATGCAGATAACAAAAAGCAATAGTATGGAGAACAAATGCTTAACAAGGTATTTTTACAAACTTGGCAGATCAGTAGCAACAAATAATAGAAAGAAGCATACCTTGTCCTTGAGGAATTCCATAAAACTCGGCAGCTATTCTTGCTGCCTCTTTACGATTCCCTTTTACAATATAGAAATGACTGAGTATTGCAAGGCTGATTTTTACAAAAAGTTTAAAGCAGAAAAGTGAAAGTATTGTAAAGTAGACATTGGATAGTTGTTGGGCAAAAGGCCGATTTTCCTCTACAACAGTCATTGCTGCACAAGAGTCTTTGTCAGTGTTTAGAAACAGCTCTGAAATACGTTGCTAAGATCATATGGCTCCAGCCAGACACTCCTAGGGAACAGCTGGTCCTGAGGAAAGAAAATATCAGCTGGTAATGATGTGTGCAGCTCAAAATATGAGGATTATTTATACTGTAAATAACACTGAGTTCACTAACACTCCTACTAGCTTGATGGTATTTAACTGAAGAATACATACAAACAGCTTCAAGAAATCAATTATAAGGGGCTAGTTTAAAAGGATCGATAAGTACAAATTACAAGGTTTTGTACTGCTGTAAAAAAGGATCTTAAGTCAGAAGGAAGAGCAGCCAAAATGTACCATGCTCAGTCACAGTTCAGCTGGCATTAAATTCTCTTTCTCGAGATATTTTAGCTGCCGTTGTTCTTTTTAAGTATCCTGTATCCATGAGAACTTCTGCTTCATCAATCAGCTATGCCCACTAGAGTGTTGGACAAGATTCCTTTAATACCCTCAAAGAATGGTATGGCTGTTAATACTGAATGGATCTTTTTAGCTGTATTCTATTACTTATTTTATTATAATTTTTTATAAAATGAAATTTTCCTTGCAACTTAAGCTGCTAAAAACTCCAATAACAAAAGTTAAAACTGCAAAAGATTAGGGAAAAATTAAATGAAATTAATGACAAAAGATGTAGTTACCAGTCTCAGAACCAACAACAAAGCTATTGTGGTGGATATCTCCTGCCTGTGGGACTGAATATCAACAGTAAATGAATCAGCAGTCAAGAAATATGCAGCAGACTAGCCCTTAGTATAGTAGCAATGAAAGCAGGAATGGTATTCAGGGAGTTTGGATTGGTTTGGGCAAACCTCTAGGGAAAACTTTAAGTGGTTTGTAGAACTGGTAGGGAAAATTTTGACTGGTGCCGCCCCCCCTCCCCTCTCTCACCTGCCTTCCCATCTATCCTATATTCTGCTGTTTATTAACTCATCTGATTCGAGTGGCAGAATGGATTGCCATGGCTCAGCTGAGCTAAAAACAGCTATAGTCGGATTTAGCATGCGAATTGCGCGTTTAGTGTGCCTCAGCAGAGGTAATCCAAACCCCCTGAATACCATCCCTGCTTTCATTGCTACTATACTAAGGGCTAGTCTGCTGCATATTTCTTGACTGCTGATTCTGCTGCCACCATCCGCCTCCCACCGGCCAGTACGCTCCCACAGGGTGGGCCTCCTCGGGGTGCCGCCGGCTGGGCGATGCCGGCTGGCAGCTCGGAGGATGCGGGCCTTCTCTGCAGGGGCACCCTCCCTCTGGAATGAGCTACCTACGGAGATATAAGCCATCACTGACCTACGGGCCTTCCGGTGCGCGCTGAATGACCCACCTTTTTCAGCAGGCCGGTCTGGCCTAGTGCCATTAGAAGGGTTTTATTTTTTTAAATTTTAAACTTTTATCGGGTTTTTATTGGTTTTTATTCTCAAATTCAGCCACTAATTTAATAATTTTTAATTCTATTTTAAATTTTTATGGACTGTATTGTTTTATTATGGCTGTTCACTGCCCCGAGTCCCTATTTGGGAGAGGGGGCAGTATAAAAGTTAAATAATAAATAAATAAATAAGTAGAAATACTTGTTTGTCAGTCTTAGATTCATTTGGTTTGGCGCGCCTCAGCTGACCTTTCTGAAAAGCATATCTGTGCTAGGTTGGTGTCATTTGCGTTTGGCAAACCTCTTTCTCTTTGCCTGCCGTTCATCATTCCTCCATGCTGGCAGCTCCCTCTCTCATTTCCATTGAGCGCAGTGCCAAGTATCCTCTTTGATAGTGTACATGCCTAAGGTTCCCCCCACTTGCAGGCCAGCATTGGGGCCATTTAGCTTCTTGGTTCTGGCTCCCACATCCAGCTTTGGCCAGACTCACTTAGCACACCAGGTAGCAAGTCTCCCACCTACCAACCTCCCTCTCTCCCCCAAATCCTCCATCCTTTCCTGGATAGGCCCTGGGACTCTTCAATGGTCTTTCTATAGAGATATTCTATAAAAAACATATCCTCCCAATAATCGATTGGTACCCTGGCTATTCTGATGCTGCTTATGTCCAGTGGCTGCTGAAGGATCAACAGACCATAATTACAATGCAGGTGGCAAGATTCTGCACAGCAGCACTGGGTATTCATGGGAAATGGGTGATTAATTAATGGCTTTACACAATAAGATAATTTCCTGGAGAGCAGATCTATTAAGAGATACCAGTTTTGAAGTTTTAGTTAAACCTCCCTGTTGGAAGTGAATACAAATAAGTGAAAAGGAGTGGAAAAAGTCTCTCTCTCTCTCTCTCTTATTGGTTTATTATATACCTGCAAAAGGGGTTGACTTCCCACTCCCTTTTCAACCTCACCCTGGCATCTCCTCGTGATCCCCCAACTCTGCTTAGATCCAGGCCTGCTGCTGCAACCTTAAGGGAGTCCTCAACTTACGACCAGAATTGGGAACAGTATTGCTGTTGCTAAGCTAGATGGTCATTAAATGAGTTGCATTCAGTTTTATAATGTTTTGCCATGGTTATTAAGTGAATCATTGCAGCTGTTTAGTGAAGCTTGACATCATTAACAAGGGCAGCTTTCCCACTGATGTCACTTGTCATAAATCTATGCATGCACCTCAGTCCTGTGCATGTGACCATGGGGATGCTGCTACAGTCATATGTGCGAGGATCCATCATAAATCCCTTTTTTCAGGACCATGATGGGAACCTGGAACTTTCTCAAAATGAACCGTTGTAATTTGAGGAATACTGTTGGGTATTTGGTTATGAACTGTACAAAGTTTAATCCATGTGTTTCTTTAGCCACGTTCTCACAAGGTCTTTTTAAGGTGAATAATATCTAATCCTTCCCATATTTCTCTTTTAACACCTATTCATCTGAGCATGTAGAGGAAAAGCTTGATCCTCTGGATCTCTAAAACTAGATTCCAAATACGAGAATCCCCAAACAAGGGGCAAAATCGGTTCCTTCCCAGCTCTCCAGTCAACAGACAGTTGTACATTCAGATGGACGAGTTCTGTCTGCCTGATGAGGATTCAGGGCTCACTGGCAAAAGCCCCTTAAGAGCCCCCAAATCAATTAATAAGCCAGCCCCCTCCCCCTCCCCAGGTGAAAGCAGACAGTTGGTGATTATTTTTCAACTCTCAGGCCCAGGACAATCAAAGCCCTTGGCTTGTAACATCAGAGGCCCCTCCTAAGCTCATTGGCTGGAGTTTGCCATGGCAACATCCAGCATCTTTGGTGAGTCTGAACCACAGGGCTGGGAACCTCTGCTCAAAATCCCTGGAAATGAGTGGATTGCAAGGATGGCACGATGGGCATCGCAAGGGTCTCCCTTGTTTGGGCTTGGCAAAAAGAAGAGACAGTTCCCATGAAGGAAGAACTAAGAGAACCAGATCAGAAAAGTGGGGTTCAACCCCAGAACATGGACCTGCCTATAACTACCATGTCAGCAGCCTCCATACCTGGGACCAAACACCTGATGCACCATGGCAAAGGTACATTTCTCCAGAATTGGGGAATTGGCTAGTTCAGGGTGGCGATGTGATCTAGTAAAAAAAAATTGGCTTCTGGATGTCCCAGTTGGAGAGGCATTGAGACCACAAAGCTAGAAAATCACCTGGCTCAATGATTTTGGGAAATTAACCTAAAAAGGGATTCTATCAACATAATGTAGTTATTTCCCAAACACATGTGGCCTGGTGCTTGATGTATTTATTTATTTTTCTTTATTATAATTTAGATTGTTATCTACCTAATTTATTCTTTCTCTAAATAGCTCAAGGCGGTTAACATACAGAAGGCTCCTTCGAACCCACAAGAAGAAGCTGCTGAGGTAGGCTACAGCTGAGTTGATCGATTGTTGATTCTGACTGCTTTCGAGTGTTTTGATGGGAGATATGCCTTCAGAATCAAATGGGAATCAAATGGGAAGTCAGGATAGATTGAATGGAGATCCGTTTTCATGGATTATGTCAGTGTTTCTCAAACTGGGCCACTTTAAGGCATCTGTGGATTTAAGGCCATTTAGCAAAATGTCCGCTGATCTGAGAGAGGAAGTGATTGTGTCTCTCCATTTTTCAAATAGGTCAGCAAGAGGGAAGAAATGGTCCTATAGTGAACATCCTTGGGTATCTCTCAGAGACCAGTGATGGTCCCCATCTCCAGATTAAGCAGATGAGAGATTCCTTTGACTTTCAGATCCAGGAATTCAAGAAAGATGAACAGCGGATGAAAGAACAGCACAGTTGTCTCAAGCAGAGAGTAGATCAATTTCACACCACAACAGAAAAAGTGCAAAACTGTGTGTGGCAAAAGAGAAAGATTGCACCATGCCACTACAACAATCCATCAGTTAGGCCCAAATAAGAAATCTTTGATGAAACAAACTGAAGAACTCCAGAAAGAACTGTGCAAGTCATTATCCATGTGGACTTCCTCAAACATGAAACAGCTGCCTTAGAACCTTTGCCAAAGTCCTAGAAGAGGTCTGAAAACTTCTGAAGAACGTAAGGAGTACCTTTACAGGCTTCAGCATGAATTGGCTGAAATGAACCAAAGTCCCTATGTTGAGATAAGCCACTATGGCCAACTGAAGGAAAAACTCAACCCTCTTCTGTATTCAGGGAAAATAAGAAGAAGCACATCAACAATCTGCAGCAGGAGGACCAGACTTGTGTCCACAATGGAAGAGCTGCGAAGGACAACAGAGAAGGATTAAACCATGTCAGAATGGCGATCCAAGAATTAGAGCAGCAGAACAAATGTTTGGAGCAAGGCAGTGAAGATCTCCACACAGAAGTAACCAACCAAGTGAACTGCTTCAGAAATGACTTTAGCACCCCTAAGCAACTGGCACATGGGACATTCTCTCTCCCCATAGTTGGATTGGAGGAATGGCAGCCTTTTGCCCTTTTGAAAAAGAAAAATAATTTTTTCCCTTCCTTCCCTTGACTTGCCACCTATGTACCAGGGGAGTCAGGTGAGCCCCACCCTTACCAGGTGAAGCCCCATCCTTACCCATCACTGCAGCACTGTCAGCTGCGCTGAAAAACCTCCCAGCCATGATGCATCAGGTCCTCAGAGCACTGAGGAATCCCAGGGATCCAAGCCAAGAATGAGAGTGGAGGTGGTAGCCCTGGCAGTGGTGAGGTTGAGAGATGCATCCAAAAGCTCAGCTCAAAGCCTCGAGTGCCACCTGAGGACGAGGGACAATGGAGACCAGGGTGAGGGCTCTGTTGTGGGGAGAGCAGAGAGTCTGGCCAGACCCAGTCCTGGGAGTCAAAACTGAGTAGCCGAACGACCGGAACAGTTGGGATCCAGGGAGTCCACAGGAGAGGAGAAGAGAGGAGAACAGCTAGAAGCTGAACTGGGAGCCGAGGGGTCTGCAGGAGACGCCTTGAGGTAGCAGAGACCCTCCGAGGCAGCAAGGCTAATGGAGCTGGTGGCAGGGCTGGAAGACAGGGCTGGGTTGAGGGTCTCGGGGGCAGGCAGAAACTCCTGCTACTCCAGAGCCTGCAAGAGAGAAGCAACAGAAGGGAGAAGACGGGGGACACCAAGACCAACTAGAGTTGGTCAGTGGCCTCTGGGTGGTGAAGTAGTCTTAGGGATGGGAGAACATAGGAGATAGATTGATAGGGCTGGAAGGGACTTTGGAGGTCTTCTAGTCCAACCCTCTGCTCAAGGCGGGAACTTTATATCATCCCAGTGAAATGGTTCTCTTCTCCATTCTGAGAACTCACAATTTTTAGAGGCTTATTTTGCTTATTTGTTCCTCTTGTCCAGAATTTTCTCCTGACTCAATCCTGAGATACAAGCCATCTGGTCCACGATTTGTGCTTCTCTTACTAATTTCGTGCCTATTTGGAATTATATACCGATTCTATCTCACTCGGTGTCACTTTTCATACATTTTTTCCTGTTTTGCATCAAAAGGGATGCAAAGAAGGAATTAAGCATTACTGGGTTCATTCTGCTGCCTGTCTCCTTCTCTTCTGCTGCCATTAGCGGACCTCTTGTTTCCTTGACTTCTTGTTTCCTACATTTCTTTTCTGATTTTTGGCATTAGTTGCCAGTCTTTGTCCATTCTGGGCCTTTGCAATCCCGATTCCCTCCTTGCAAATTCAGTCTCCTTGCTGGTATTCCACTTTAGTTCTGTGCCCTTCTTTCCATTTTTTTCTACTTGATGTTTTTGTCCCTCCACTTGTCAGAAGGCACTTTGTGCAAACATGCTGGTATCACATGGCATCTTTAATTTTTCGTGTCCTATTATTTTTGTTGGCTCCTTAATGGTTCATTTTTCAGGGTTTCCTATCGTCTTGAGCTGTTTTTCCTTTTCAGACATCCACTCATGGAATCCTTCCTAGTCTCTGTTAGCTTGTTGAAGTCAGCTCTCTCAAAGGCTAAAGTATTAGGCTGCTTGGCAATGCTTGGACTAGACCTCCAAGGTCCCTCCCAACTCACTTATACTGTTATTGTTGCTTCGTTAAGTTCCCTGGCTGGATTAAGTGTGTTTGGGGTAAGAGCCAGAAAGGTTGAATGGGATATTTGCCAGTTTCTTTGCAGGCTGAGAGTAGACACTGGGGTTTCATTTTAGGCACATAGCAGAGGAGGGTTTTTTTTTTTTAGCAACCAGAGGGCCTTTTTTTTATCAAATTGGACACATTAGAGTAGAGATATAGAATTTAATTATCTGTTAAGACACTTGAGTTTTTATTAACCAAAAATGTTTTTCAAAAAGTGGACCCATATAATAGAGAAGGGAAATAGAGTATAGCCATGTTAGGATTTTTGAGTTACTGGAAGTATTTTTAACTAGTAGATTTGTAAAGCATTTGATATACATAACACATGACAAACACAATGTATAGGTATGTATCAAAGCTTTTTCAGTTATTGAAGGTTTGTTTTTGATTAATCTTCTTTTCAAAAGTGGGCACATATGAATCAGGGAAGAAGGAGAGGACAGGTAGATGTTAGGCATGGCCTCCTCCTTCTCTTGCTTCCCCGAGAGGCTCTGGAGCAGCAGGAGCGGGCCTGCCCCCGAGACCCTCCACCCAGCCCTGTCCGCCCATTCCGCCACCCGCTCCCTCAGCCTTGCTGCCTCGGGGCTCTCTGCTCCCCCAAGGCCTCTCCTGGGGACCCCTTAGCTCCCCTTCAGCTTCTGGCTGCTCTCCTCTCTTCACCTCTCCTGCGGGCTGCTTAGACCCCGATTGCTCAGCCTATTCGGTTGCTCTGTTGCAGCTCCTGGATCCAACTCTGGCCAGACTCGCCTGGCACACAAGGTAGCAAATCTCCCACCCACCTCCCTTCCTCTCCCCCCTAATCCTGAATTGATCAATTGTTGATTTTGACTGCTTTGGACTGTTTTGATGGGAGATATGCCTTCAGAATCAAATGGGAATCAGAATCAAATGGAGGTCAGGATAGATTGAATGGAGATCCGTTTTCATGGAATACATCAGTGTTTCTCAAACTGGGCCACTTGAAGGCATCTGTGGATTTCAGGCCAATTAGCAAAATGTCCGCTGAACTGAGAGAGGAAGTGATCGTCTCTCTCCATTTTTCAAACAGGTCAGCAAGAGTGAAGAAATGGTCCTATAGTGAACTTCTTTGGGTATCTCTCAGAGACCAGTCATGGTCCCCAATTCTATTTCTTTTTTCTGCATATTCAGGATGGGAAAGTTGCAGCTGAAACATGGGAGAATAAGCACAACCAAAGCAAAATTGTCTCATGTTTAGGCTGTAGTGGAAAGCAGGACAATTAATATTTACCGGAATTAAGAGGAAATTGCTCCAAGAAAACTAACTGAAATACCACAAGAATTAGCCAACCATTTCTTCTGAAATTCTATGGATGTTTTGTTTAAAGATATTCTAATGTTTATTCCTCTTCCAAGAAACTTGGGAAAATCTTCTTGAAATACTGGACCTATTTCCTACAGATACAGAAAAGACACTATTCACTGGGTTCTTGGACACTCCGCTTCTAGTGGAACACTTTTTTTTGCAGACTTACCTCACAAATATAATTTGTTGCAGAATCACACACCCAGATATGTTGTGACTATAGCCCTAAGAATGTACAAGTCAGCTGTCATCAATATCTTATGTCTATTGTTCCACTCAGTTTCCATCTGTTGCTGGCTGGGTAGCAAGGAAATTGTTCACTGGTGTATCATGCTACATGGAATTTTGTGAGAGCTTTCTTTTTCCCTTAGTATTAGGTACGCCTTTATATGTAAAAAATGTTGGGACTATTTTCCTTTCTAGTGGACCTCAGTTGTACTTCCTGCCCTGTATTCTGACCTACCAGCTATTTTCAGTGTGCATTTGTAATTACGTTTGTTGTGTACTCTGGCTCCATTTGTCTTCTTAATAAAAGACAATTCCTTTGAGATGTTATTGAAACAGATTTCCAGTTAGTTTGTCCAATATGGAATCATAGTCAGATCATCAAAAGCTATCAAGAACTATTGCTTTAATATATAAATAAGAAGGCAAAGTACTGTGTCTTTAGGTATGTTAGGGCAATCTGAGCTGTAATCTCTAACAAAATATGACAACTAATAGTTTTCTGCACTTCTTTGCTACCATCTGGTGTTTATTTGGAGTTCTGCTAAAATATGTTTATATTAATTCATCAATGTCTCACATTTCACCACAGCAGTGTCTTCTGTTTTTTTCTGGTAACTCCTAAATCAGTTTAGTGGGAATTGACAGGACTTCCCTTTTAAAGCATATATGAAAGGTTGAAGAAAAATTAGAGTAAAATACAAAATCTACTTTATAACTGTGTTTTATATTTGTGAGACAATCCCCCTCCTCTATCTTTCAGCTCATAGACTTTTTCTCCCCCAAATGTATTTAGGATTATAGTCTATTGTCTAACACTTACTTTGGCAAGCAGAAAGGTAGCATCACCGGTTCCTGGAAAACTATTTGCTGTCCATACTCGATTTCCATAGTTATTTTTGACACCATGAGCACCATAGTATTAATGCATTAGAATACTGTATTGAAAAATAAGTTTTAAAAGGTATATAGTGTTTCATTATTTAGTAAGCTTGCAACCGAACTCTCCACACCGAAGTTGGAGTCAGATTTCTTTTCTTTTTAAAACGCCTTTTATTGTGCTGAGAAATATAAGTAGCAGCGTCCCCTGTCGAAAACTTGCCATTTCAATGTCTACTTGTTAACTGAGTTACTGCAGCAAAGAACATGGCCGGGAAGGCTCAACCAGAGTGCAAGTAGTAGTATGGTCCTCCCCGTACTTCCAATGAGCTGCACCCCTTTCGAATAACATCCCACAAATAAATAAGAGCAAGGCAGTTAAAAGCCTTTTGTGTCGCAAGGGGGTGAACGGTGCTCGCGGCAACACCCCTTTCCGAGGGAGAGGTGCAATTCACGGGCTATCCAGGCGGCGTAGAGAAAGTAGCATTAACTCTTCCTTCTCCAATCAGCGCCTTCCAAATATGAGTTAGGGTAAAAATAGTCTCCAATGAGCTTTAATGCGTTGGAGTAGTTTTCTTAGCAATCATTCCGACACTGCTTCCCGCTTTCCCCCACTGGTACAGGATCGGGGAATGCTGTTAATCCATACATTCGGATAGCAGCATAGCATATCAAAAATAAACTTGGGGTTGTATCAAGGATTTCCCGATCCGGTAAAAAGGTTCCTTCCTGAATTCGGCCTCCTCGCAGGTTCACTTAACTAAGCTTTAAAAGCAGTAGTTCGCATCAGGCGCACTTCCGGTCACTCTAACTTTCCTATCTCTATGGAGGAAGTAGGACAAAAGATGGTTGCTGAGGCTCATGGGACTTGTAGGCAGTGGGATTGAGAGGTGATATTCCGCCTATGGGCGGGCTGAGGCGGACGGGTGCTCTCCTCTCGCGGGGTGGTTGGGCGGGTTCGTTACCAGGCAAGGTGCTGCGTTGGGCCTCTCTTTCTCTTCGATCGCGGACACCGGCGGTCCCAGTCGCAGCCTTTTCCTTTCGGATTCAGGTCCTCGTGCCTCTCCTTAGTTCGAGCCTGCCTCCCTCTTTGTTATTCCGGAGCTGAGGCCTGGCCGTCCCGGAGGGCAAAAAGAAGCGGGCAGTTGCTCGCTCGTACGCGTGTGTGTCGTGAGGGCTGGAGGGACGGCGGGGAGATGAACACCGTCCTAACTCGAGCCAACTCGCTCTTCGCCTTCTCGCTGAGCGTGATGGCGGCGCTGACCTTCGGCTGCTTCATCACCACCGCTTTCAAAGAGCGCTCCGTGCCCGTCAGCATCGCCGTCTCCCGTGTCATGCTGTGAGTGTGCGAATGAGGGAGGGCATCGGCACAGGCGGCCCTTCTCTGTCCCCGGAGATGGAGACCAGCAGCCCTTGTTCCGGCGTGAAGAGAGGGAAACGGAGGGGAAACCCAGTCGGATGCGCGTTTCTGCTTTTCATAATTCTTTAGGGCGTTTGTTAGCCTTTGTGCTGCTTGGTTGCTCCAGCTGTCACGGAGTGACCTGAGTTTTGCGGTGCTGAGTTGTAGTGTGAAGTAACACCGCCCCCTCCCCCTTTGTTTTACCCGTTTTCTAAATCTCTCACCTTGCCCTGATGTTTGCTTTTAATTTAAAGCCTTTATATAGTCTCACAGGAGTTGATGGAGAATAATACTGAGATCAGTGTCTCCTCCTGTTTGATTGTTGACTATTACATGTCATTCCACTCCTTTAATATATAGCTGCTTAGTTCACGTTTAAAGGAGCTCTTTATATTGCTCTTGCAAACTTCTCTAGCTCTCTATTTTTGTCAGGTCTTAATCTAATTTTTCTCTAGATTGCCAGTTTCAGAAGTGTGGCCTTTCCTTCCTGTTCTGTCATTTCCTTTTTCTTTAAACCAATGAATGAACAACACGAACCCTCCAGTGCTGTAATCTGCCTTCTGGCAAGCTCCCTTGAGAGTGGAGGCACAGAAAGGCGATTCAGTTTAAAAACGTCAATTGCTGTTTATATTGACAGCTTCTTTGCTAAGCATATTCCAGTTTGTAAGAAGTTAGAAAGTGTAAAACGTTGAGTGTTATTTTATAATATCTTGCTGCATTAGCAAAATAAATCCTATTTCAATACACTTTTCTGAAAAATTTAGTAGACACCCTTATGAACTATGGATTACAGATTTCATATATATAACATGGTTAAAGTGTGTCATGTTAAACTGAACTGCATCAATGAAATGATGAAAATACAGAGAAAATACATTTATGATCTTTTCTTATAGTGAGCGAGTTCCTATAACAACTCCTTAATTTAATGTTGATTCCAGGTTAACTAGCAATTTACATTGTGTTGATTATACTGGATATTTATGATTGATTACTTGTTGATTATAAGAAATGTTTAAGATATTTTACAAAAACAAATTATTTTTGTAATCTACAAATTAGGGTTATTTAACCGAATAAATTATGTCTAAAAGAGACAATGCTAGAAAGGAATACATGAATAATATTGAATAATACTTTTATTTTTATTTCGTAGAAAAAATGTAGAAGATTTCACTGGACCAGGTGAAAGAAGTGACCTTGGAATCATTACTTTTGACATTAGTGCAGATATCCTTTATTACAAATGTTAGCATTAAGAGAGTAGAATGCCTTATTGCCTTCAACAGAACAGGTAAAGTGACATCAACTCTATCTCCTTCACTCGTAGCAAGCAGTGCAAGGGACACTGCCTCCAAAATTGACAGATATGAATATTAATGTGTGAACAAAACTCTATAATACTTTTAATTTCAAATGTGATGGTCCAAATGTGCTTATAGAAAAGGAGTTTCAAATTGGTTGTATTTTAAATCTTATATTGGATGTTCTGACATATATAATAACAGG
Organism: Bungarus multicinctus; assembly: GCA_023653725.1. Classification (NCBI taxonomy): domain Eukaryota; kingdom Metazoa; phylum Chordata; class Lepidosauria; order Squamata; family Elapidae; genus Bungarus; species Bungarus multicinctus. The sequence goes on along the minus strand of CM042849.1, from coordinate 49,813,590 downwards.
AACTGAAAATTCAGGTTTTGCTTCCTCATTTATAGGAAAAGGTGGAAACAATAGTTAAGCATAATTTTTGAAGTCATAACCGTAGAACTGAATACAGCAAAGATGCAGTAGTAGTAGATTTATTTATATGCAAGTTTAGTGAGCAATGTAACACCAATATTTATTTCTTTGGCTATTGTTTTGATACTTTTTGCTGATGATCATGCTTATACTGTGCATACTTCCTTCATTTAACTATCTGCTAACAAAGCTCAATGAACAAAGTAACACAGTTTTGCACATGGCAACTTGAAAGTTCAGCAATATAGCATGGAAAAAAGTCTGGAAAAAAAGCAAGAAAAATAGTCAGTTGCATTCATTGTAAATAGTAAAAAATGCAACAACGAAAAAGCAAGTAGCAAAGAATGCAAAAAGCAGATAAATTGAAAAATAATAATCTTAATAACCAAATAGATAATCTTTTTTTAAAGTACATAATGATTCTCATGCTTCCCCCTTTTCCCTTCAACTAGGTCTAATCAATGGCAGGAACAAATCTACTTGCTGTTTTATTGGATAATACCAGTGTCTATGGCAGGGGTGTCAAACTCAATTTCATTGAGAGCCTTATCAGGGTTGCGTTTGACCTCGGGGGGGCAAGGTGGAGCGTGGTCGGGCGGCATGGCCAGCTTGCCGTCACTCATGTCACGAGGGCCTCTTGCAGCTTTCTGCCAGCAAAAACGGAACTCGCGGGGACTGCACGCAGCGCTCAATTATCGGCCATGATGGCGTCCTGCAACCTTCTAATTTCGCTGGCAGAGGCACTGCGGGCTGGTCCTTCACTGCTTCCAGGGCAGCCCCGCTGGCCAGATCTAAGCACCCCATGGACTGGATCCAGCCCCTGTGCCTTGAGTTTGACATTCCTGGTCTATGACATTGAGATTTTTGAAAAAAGCTAAGTAGAGGATGTTAGAGTGCTCAAAACACTGTGTAATGGAATGGTCTTTTTCAATTTCCAAATCAAAGTAAAATTGTGGACTGTATGTTCTGAGCTCATAACATTCAAAATTCTCATTCTTAATTCAGAATATTTTGTATACTTCTAGTGAGCACTTTCTCTGTTTTCATTTCTACTCTACCAAACTTGTAACCAGCAAGGCTTTAGGACTTGTTGGAATGCTTTGAGTTTGAATAATGTTCGGGCTAGCCAATCTGTGTGTATACTTTTTTCTTTCTTTAAATAGCAGCTTGGCTTGTTGAGATTTGTACTGAATGTGAATGTTTTGAAAAGAGTGATATTCTGAAACAGCATATGTTCCTTATCTTTTTCACATCTGCAAAGTATATTTGATTGGAACGTGAAACAGTTATTTCTATATTTATCAGCAGAATATTCAACGAAGAACAATGTAAGTGTGCATTTAACAGTGAATAAATGGGAAATTATACTAGATTTCATGCTATTAGAATTAGTAATCTGCACGACAAAAATACATGGGAGATACTTTATTTCTTATATTCTCCTCAATCACCAAAATAAATCTTAGAACATATTCTGGCAATAATTAAAAAGCAGCAGTTGATTATATTTTGCAGTTGTTCTTTGACAAGCTATTACGTATGATGCATTATAATTTGCACCATTTCATTTTCCTGAATTAACTATTTATTTAAGAGAATGTATATGGCTGCCCACTCACTGTCAGTGACTCTGAGTGGCTTACAAAGATTAACTATAAAATATATATAAAAGTTTATCCATATTCTGAAAGTTAACTTATCTGACAGCTCTAGCTTGAATACTGTTCTCTTAATAAGAAGTAAAGTATTTCATGTATTGGCATTACATACACCATATAACTTAAGTTTCCAAAATTTAATTCATGGCTATCTTAATCAAAAAGGACAGCAACATTTTATATAAATCCTTCAAATCAGGAGTTCCCAATCCCCAAATCGCAGCTTGGTGCTGGCCACAATCTATTCGGAATCGGTCCAAACCTGCATTTGTGAAAGTAACACATGCATACGAAACCATCCCCTCTGGACCCCCTTGCACCACTGCCACCACCAGTCTGCCAAGCCAGAAAGGTTGGAGACCCTTGCTTCATGTGGTCTTATTAAAACAGACTTCTGCATAGTTTTAAATGTTTGAGTGCTTTTCTATTTATTTGTTTTTTTACAATCTGTAGTTCACCATGACTTATTGGGGAGATTAGTGGCATATCAATTTAATAAAAAATTAATTACTACCTAATCTTTCCGTTTACAATATTATGGCTTGAATTATGATCTTGTCCAAAGGATCATTGCAACTATTTATAATTTTTCGTCATTTATTATAATTTTCTAATGCCACTGTTTTCTTTATAAGAAATACCCTTCCTTAGAAAAAAGGGTCTAATATGATACTTCTATACTTTTCTACATTTTTCCAGATACAGCTGTATTTGCATAGTGAATGTGTAAACATTTAATTTTATTTGCTGAATAATGTAAGCAACCTTGAGAAAGGTACACCTACTGCAATAATGTTTTCATAGTTATCACTTTCATACCAATATCTCAAAACAAATAGGCTTTAGCATTAAGTATTTATTTCTTTATTTCTTTATTGATTTTTTTATGATGCTTTCAGGGAAATTATATAGAAAAAAGTATGGCTACTGTTGTTACATGTAAATTCAATCATCTCTGTATATCCTGTATATCCAATTCAATCATCTCTGTATATCCAGAGAAAGACAGTATATAACAATGTATATGAGACAATGATGTATGCTACATGAAACATGTTTAATCTCTCTGGTAATGCTATAGTTTTGATGAAATAAGTAGTAGTTATTTTTTGGCTCAGAAAAATAGTTCTAATCCTAGAAATTCTTAAGATAATAATTTCAAGTATTACTTCCAAGCTTTTAATGATCCTAGAAAATGCTGCACTACAAGAGTACAAGAGTAACCCTGCAAATTGCATATGGTCTCCTTTGTTTTTTTAAAATGACAATTTTATTGATTTTCATGTAGAAGATGAACATAAAATCAGAATTTATAAAAAGTATTAAAACAATTGAAAGTAAACCACGCATATAAAAGATATAAAATAATGATACCGCAAAGAAAATCAAGTAAGTGAGAAAACAATACATTAGTAATAAGTAATATTTGATATTGGTTTTGTTGATAATAACTTTTTAGTTTTAATTGTAGGCATTGAATCAAGTTGTCCTTTGGGACAAAATTATCTTGAGAGGAGATAACCCAAAGCTGCTTTTGAAAGATATGAAATCAAAATACTTTTTCTTTGATGATGGAAATGGCCTCAAGTGAGTAAATTTCTCCTTACTTTATTTATTGATATATATTTGTGATATATATATACCCCAGGATAAAACTATAAACAGTCTTACACAGTCTTCAACAGTATATGTCTATTGCATCTGAGCTTCTTCCATGGAATACATGTAATCCTTAACAACAATAATTGGGACTGGAATTTTCATTGCTAAGCAATGCACTTAAAGTACAATATCATGTGATTGTATCATTTGGCATTGACAATTGTGGCAGTCCCCATTACTGTGGTTAAGCAATGATCACAAGCAAGGACCTCCTTGATACTTCCTGCCAGCTTCTAACAAATGAGGTCAACGGGTAAGCCGACAGGAAGTTGCAAGCATGAGCATAGCTGGGCCTCATGGGGATGACTCTTGTTTTCCTGTGAGAAGGTGCACAGGTAACTTCCGTAGCACTGCAAAAGTGGCTGGTGGGCAGGTGGATAGTGTGCAGACTCATGCAATTCATAGCCAGGCTTTTCAGGAGATAAAGTGTAGGAGAGCAACTTACAGGAGTGACTTACAGCCTTCCTGCCAGCTTCCCCATTAATTTTGTTTGTGGGAAGTTGGCATGAAAGGTCACAAAATGGTAATCGTGACCATAGGTCACTGCAACTGTCAAAAGTGCAAGCTGGTTGCCAAGCACCTGGTTGGTGATCACATAACAGCTGTTGTGTTGGGATACCTAGAACTTTGAGGACTGGTCATAAGTACCGTTGTTCAGCACTGTCATAACTTTGGACAGTCACTGAATGAGTGGTCATTAACTGAGGACAACCTGTAAATAGATACTTTTTCTTTTGAGATAATTCACTATATGTTGACCATATATTTATAAATGCTACAAGTATCTACTATATCTCTAATATAATTTTCAGAAATTCTCTTTATGTATTTGATAGACTTGCTTATGAATTAGCCTGACTATAAGTCTTGAATGTCTAATGAGTTGCCCCGCATTAGATGACCACAATAAAGAGATGCAGTTTTCATCGTTTCTCAATATGAAAAGTGAACATTACAGTTCATAGTCAAATTCTTATTAAATCAAGTTAATGATTTTTTCTGTTGACATGCTCATAAGGCTAATGCAAAGCATTTAAAGGCATGTTTCACAAACTGTAACGTCACAAGCAAAGAGCTTCTCAAAGGTCCGACAAAGATTGAGTTGCTTCAAGGGTATTCCTGGGTATATGTACTTGTTTGTATACAGACAGAAGCCCTTGGGTGCATGTGCATGTACGTGCATGAAGAAATTAAGACCCTTGAATCAGCCACACCAAGTATTCTAGAAACATTGATGCCTCAACACTTTGAGGAGCGGCCCTTACACAAATGCCATGACACGCCCTTTTTGAATGTTTTGCAAAGCAGTTATGCATCATTTTACTTACTGTAGCTTTTCTTGTAGCTTAAAGTACTTAAATGTTTCTTCTAACTCTTTGTTCAAATTGCAGGGGCAACAGGAATGTCACTTTGACTCTCTCATGGAATGTCGTACCAAATGCAGGAATCCTACCTCTTGTAACAGGAGCAGGACACATATCTGTTCCATTTCCAGATACTTATAAAACGGCCAAAAGCTATTAAATTATTGGGCTGTACCTTGAGTAACATATTTTTATACTTGTACATTATAAATTTTATCAATTTTTAGTCTCTTGCCCACTGCAATTCAAAGGTACTGTACTTAATTTCTTTAGGTTTAGCTGAGAGGGAGGGACATTTTGTCAGATTTGTTTTCAGTTTAAAAAAGAAGAAATTCCAATCTCGAGGAAAGGTGGTTGTTTAAATTTGAGAAAATGATTTTGTGTTTACTATTGGGAGAAAAATACCTTTCTTATAAATAAACTTTTTGAAATCAGAAACAGTTTGGTTTGGTATAGTATGAGTTATTTTTTTACTTCCATTCTCCTATCTGTGCATCCTTATTTGAACTTTCAGTATTGCCAACATGGCATATTGCTATACAGAAACAAATTTTGAGTAACTTTACTCAAACTGAGCATTTACTGAAACACATTCCTTTGTAAAAATCCTTTATAAAAGAAATGGAACATGAACAAACTTCCTTAAAATGATATAGCATCCTTTTTAAAAGAAAAAAAAAAGGTACGTCACAGTTTTTAGGATTTGCATTCTGGCTTGATATTTGACAAAAAATTAAGGTGGCTTGTCTTTGTGCAGTCAATTTTGAATCTGATCTTAAGACAAAGATTGAAGTAGCATTGACAAAAGCTGTGGTGGTTGAGATTAGAGAAGATACACCATGGGATATATCATTGAATTTCAAAATCAAACTGTAATTCATAGATAAAATTGAGCAAAAATACAACTCATGCAATATTAATATATAAAATAGATTAACAGCTTATTTTGTTCTAAAAAATCTTATTATACTTTCCATTTTTTTACTTGTTTAATGCAGTGATCAAACTAATCCAATTCCTCATCTATTTGAACAGTATTTTTAATTCATTCCTATTGACAAATGAGATATTTAAAAATTATACATTTTCTCTTATATTAATTATACTACTTATATTTCACCTAACATACTTCAAATAACACATAATTAAATCTTGACATACCCCAAACAGCACTGTAGAGTGAAAGATTTGCAAAATCTCTTATGCACATGTAGCTTATAGATCAGAATAAACATTTTTTTCTGCATACATGTATGGATGAGGGACAAAATATGTGTAAATTCTGAAAAGTTCATTTTCTGAACCATTTCATTTATTTAAGGCTAATTTCTTTAAAATTAGCCCACTTGGCATGATTTAACGTTTAGATTTTAGATTTCTCTGAGGCACTGTTGCTTATTGTGTCTAAGGAAAACAGTTTGGTTGCGTTTATTTCACTTCAGACGCTTCCCAAGTGCCTGCTTTCTTTTTATATAGCACTTTTTTATGCTATCTATATAAGACTACAGTATGTTAATTGGTATTCAGTTACAATAATGAATAACTAGATTAGTGGCAATAGTACAAGATATAATGAAAAATTGAGCATATAGAAAGATTAGGATAGACGTAACAATTTGTAGCAAATACTAATCAATCTGATGGGGTAATAGTTGGCAGATATTGTTTATTTCTTTCCATATACATGGAAATTTCATTATCTGTATAGCCATGAGGAATTTGTGTTATTACAGGAAACAAGTTGATAGAATGCATCAGTAAGAAAAGATTGAAAGTATTTCTGTTGGAAACATATCTTCCTTCTGTACTTTTTCCATAGCTGTAGTTAGTTGAACCTTTTAATTTCCTATGCTGCAACAGGGAGGGTATTCTGTTTTTAATGATTCTTCCCTTTTTATTTTTTTCTGGGAATTGTCTTCTACAAAATATATTTTGAAAGAACAAAGCCTATCTTATGGAAATAACATTTGCCTTAGTTGAAGTTCTAGAGACTCTAGATCCTGGAGAAATTAACTTAAAATATATTGTACATATGCTGTCCAATTTCTGCTGAAGATAAACTGATATTTCCACTTTTTTCCTAATTATTTTTTCCTAACAAAACGTAATGTTTAGCCACTAAAATCTTAAGTGTTTTTGGTTTTCTTACAGAGCTAGCCAGATCTTTATTGGCATATCTTCATCAGATCAAATTGCCTTTTCTAAATTGGCTTTTGAGATTTAGTTTGCACAATTTATCACCCATCCATTAATTCGTTCCACTTGTATATTGCTAAATCAGTCACAGTTTACAGCAGTTTACAGTAATAATCAGCAATGAAAACGGGCACAGTAGAAAATTAAATACCCAAAATAAAATATAAATAACTGATACACTAATTTGTAAAAAATGCACAAGATGATTATACTAATAAAAGTGAATAGAATGGATAAATAATGAAATAAAATAACTACAGTTATAGTAAAATAAAGTTGGCAACAACAGTCTTACAATAGGCCTGAAACTATCAAACGGTATATCACTATAAGTTTAAATTATTTTTAATAATTCTTGTCTATTTTTTAATATTTACAATTGCAGTCATGAGATCTTGATTGTAAAATTCCACTTGTATCGTTAACTTGGTGTTAAAGATAAACTTAGCCCAATTTGTTGAATGCAGCAACTACCAGTATGAAGATTTTAGGAGCTGGGAGCAGAGGGTGTAATGAAGGGACCTCACTCCATTCTGATGCTCTTTCCCAGTAGAACTATTGGAAAATAGACTCCCTTGGCTATCTATTTATTTTCTAATTCTGTAAGGTGGTGATAACTTTTTTGTCTGTTCTTGTTTCTATTTGAAACAAGATATGAAAAGCATACAGAGCATGGTTTCTAATCCCCCCCGCCCAGTTCCTTAATTGCAGTTCCACTGTTGAAGGTGACTGCAAGGGAGGCAGGAGGCCTTTAACGTGGTCAGCATCTTTCCAATCCAAGTTGTCAATGTCTTCATTGATTCAGGTGCCTTATTTTAAAACATATTTTTATTTAAAAACATTTTTTTCTGGATCTTTTTCCTCTGGTCCTATTCCATACTGGTTTGTGTGCATAATTACAGAGTCTCAAGCACTTTAAACAATTATTGCATGATATATACTCTAGATTATGAAATGAAAGAGTTGGAGTTGTTAGTGACATTTAAATTAGCTGTCCAAGTTCCTCTCCCATAGAGGTACATTTGATGAACTGGTCTGTATTTAAGTAAAATGACTAGTCTGTAATCTCTGCTTCACTGACAAACAAGTTTACAGATATTGACATCTTGGCACCTGGCTTACTCTATTTCAACAGCTGTGGTGGGGATACATGAAAATGAGCAGTGGTGGCACAGTGGTTAGAATGCAATATTAGGCTAACTCTGCTCACACTGCCAGGAACTCAATTCCTTTGATCTGAACTGGTAAGCTCTTCCATAACAGACAAAAAAGAGAACAATAAATGAAGCAACCATTCCATGTGTTGCAGCAATAGCAGAAAAGCTTAGGAGAATCTTCAGCCAACACAACATACATGCACATTTCAAACCCAAGAATACACTAAGGCAGAAACTAGTCCACCCCAAGGATAAAACACCCAGGTACAAATTGAGCAAATGGTATATGCAGTACAATGCAATAAGCAGATCTGTACATTGGGGAAACAAACCACTTCATAAACGCATGGCACAACATAGGAAAACAAACCCATCAGGACAAGATTCATCAGTCCATCTTCATGGGCATTCTTTTGAAGTCAAAGGCCATTCTTTTGAAGACAGCACAGTCCACATTTTAGACAGACCCCTGGTTTGAAAGGGGTCAAAGATGCCATCAATATCAAAATTGAGCAGCTCCCTTTCAACAGAGAGGGAGGAATACAACATTATCTATCTCCAGTCTACAACCCAGTCCTTTCAACAGTTTCAAGAAGCCATTTGCACTATTCAGGTCATGACACAGATAAATGTCCAGGTGGCCTCAACAATTCTCTAAAAGAATGCAAATGACCAGCTGTCTGCAAGGAGTACAAATCTTTCCATTCCTCATCATCCAGTCAGGATGGTGAAGAAACTTCTTGGATGAGAAGCGAAACATCTTCAAAGAAAAACCAGAAAGTCCAGTTGCCTCTTGAAAAAGCAACTTTGGGATAACTATGATCTGGATGACTGAGAATCTCCATAGACAATTTACACAGCTAGAATTTTTTAATGCTAACTATTAAACGAACAACCATTAGGTGGCATCATTGCATTGCTAAATAAGAAAAGCAAGCAAGGTTTATTTTTGGACAAATTTCTTCTTCTAAAGTTGCTATATTGTTTTTTTGTTTGTTTACAGATAAGTATCCTTATGATCTGCTCTAGAATCTTCCTAAGTACATGTCAGATTGACAATCTCTTGTTTTTATATCTTGTACCCCACTCCCTTTTTTTGATAGGAACATTTAGTTTTTTTCCAATCATTTGGCAGTTCTTCAATTGCCAATTCTATGATAATACTAGGAATCTGGCCAGATGATCATATTTTTAAAAAATTGCCTTGGGATGCCATTTATCTTATTGGAGATTTAAACTAATGGTTTACCTCAACCATATTTTTTGGTTCAATGTTTAATCCTGCTACTTTATATTTCTCCTCAAATTTTTATGGCTCAAAATGTTTTTGTTGAAAAAGACAACTGAAATAGAAATTAAGTGGCTTTGACTTTTCTTTTTTAGCTGTTCCCATTGTGCAATTTGCTTCTCATTCAAGAAGCTTCTTCAGTTTTTAAAGAAGCTTCTTGGATGAGAAGCAAAATGTTTTCAAGGAAAAAACCAAGGAAATCCAGTTGCCTTTTGGAAAAGAACCTCTGAGACAATTAATTAAGGGAAAAAAAATGATCCCCAATGCATTGTTCAAAGAGATGTTGCTAGGCAGTGGCTTAGAATGTTACCAAATCTATATTTTAAGTTTCTTTCTCACTCTCTTCCCAGTCCTGTGATTCAGTGTAGACTAGAACTATCTGTAAGAAAATAGAAACAATTTACACTTTTCCTTACACATTTGTAAGGAAATGTGTAAGGAAACCTCATCTTCTGAGTTTTTACTTTCACGACACCAGATTTCTATAGTAAGTATCTGCAGTCTTTCTTTGTGACCTACTCTTTGTTTAATTTCTTGTATCAGTATTTTTCTGCTATCAGATTTTCCATAGGGATTTAAGATAACCATATTGGTGTTTTCCATACCAGGTTTTCCCTTTTTGGATGCCTTCAACTATCCAATTAGAATTCCATAACTGACATAATTTTACTAACTGTTTTGTTTTTCCTCAGATTACTTTCTGTTGCAACACAATCAAACTTAAAATTCTTTGGGTGTGTCAAAATTTATATTTTTAGAGTCCAAGAAACATGGTCCATATTTATCTTTCTCTATTAATATCAAGAACTCCAGCATTACACAACTATTTGATTTGAAGTAAATATGTCTAAGAATTACCTTGAGGTAAGATTAGTGGCTGATATATTTTATAAGTAAATAAATAAATATGTCTGAACTAGTGATTACATAATGGAAAAAAGACTTTTAATCATGTTTTTTCCTCCTGTAGTGTTTTTTATTATTGTTTTTGGAACATATCTAGTTTTCTTATATCAAGTGCCTTCAAAATGGCAGTCATGCAAAAATGAAATGACAAATAAAAAATATTAGACAATTAAGACTTCATGTTCGATGCACCATTTATTGAAATAGTTCAAAGTAATTAAAAGTGAAAGCAAAATTGTATCTCATTTGCAAACTTGTTTGTTCAATTTCTAGTTTTCACCAGTAGATGTCAGCCCATTTCCTTCAAAAAATGAATAATATTACTTAGATATGTATTTCTGCAGCTGATTGCTGAAGGTTTCATTCAAAACCAAAATGTAAATATACAGGTGGATTTAGACTAAACTCATGCTTTTCAAGAGAAAGTGTTCATTAATAAACGTACAACATTATTTTCTTACCAACTATAATATCTAAAAGAAGATAGGAAAATTTCTTAATTAAGTATAACTCAAATTATAATTCCAATAAGTGTTCAAGAGAAAATATGTTTGGTTAAGATACCATGGAGCATGCTAGCATGAAGTTTAAAACTACTTATTCTCTGACTGGCATATTTTCTCCACCTTTCATGATCTTTGAGATATAATTTTCACATTTCTATGGATGTCTCATCCATATCTCTTATCTTCTTGAGTGGTTTCCAAGTTTTATATCATCTTGGAAAATTGCTTGTATAAAAGGGAAATGCACATGCTATATAGCAGGGGTGTCAAACTTATGTCATCATGGTGACGTCACATGACGTATTGAGACTTTTCCCCCTTTTGCTAAACCAGGTGTGGGCGTGGCCAGACGTGACGCATCCGGCCTGCGGGCTGGAAGTTTGACAATCCTGCTATATAGGAAGAAAAGCTTGTCAGGTGATATAATCATCAGTACAGATACATCATGAAGCCTTTTATTCCAGAAAACAAACAATAACCTAGTTTGAATTGAGGTGTCCTCAATGTTCTCTGATCTTGGTTGTTTTCTTGCAGACATTTTACTACTCAAACTATGTAACATCATCAGTGTTATTTCTAATCTGAATTTCTCTAAGCCCATCTATCAGGCCCATCTACCATCTGTCAGACCTTTTTTTCTTTTTCTATTCAATCTTGTCCAATTTCTAGAGATTGTCTGGACAAAGTCCCTGGAGGGTTTTTTTTAACAAGGCTTTTCAAAAGTGGGTTGCCCTTGCATCCTTTCTGGAGCTGACAGAAACTGATTGGCACCAGCTGGCTTTGTGCCCAGGTGGAACTATAGCTTCATGGTCTTCAAGTTTCCAGCCCAGAGGAAATAGCTTCATGGTCTTCAAATTTCTAGCCCAGAGATAGTATTCAGCAAGTTCTGATCAGTTCTGGGGAACCGGTAGCGGAAATTTTGAGTTCAGTAGTTCAGAGAACCGGCAAATATCACTTCTGACTGGAAACGCCCACCAAGCCATGCCACAGAACCGGTAGTGAAAAAAAAATTTGAATCCCACCACTGTTCCAGCCTGCTGTACTAATGCCTATACCAAACTGGCTCTCAATCAAACCTGAGCTCAAAACTTGCTGGCACCTTGACTGTAGACCAATTAGCATTCTCAGGTTTCTAAGATAGAAATTCTCAGGTAATTTGAAAAAAATATACAAGAAGAAGATATGGCAAATCATTTTCATTCTGTTGCCAAGAAAATTATATGGATGGGTTACATATAGTCACCAGAAGTTGAGCTCAATTCAAGAGATTTTACTTTTCTCTGGAGGGCATTCTTAAACTTGCTATAGTGCCTTATCCTTCAGCTGAGTTATTGTGATTCCCTTTTCAAGGGGAACATTCAGTTAACCAGCTGGACCTAGTTGAGCAGCAAGCATCACATCAAGTTCTACTTTTGATATTTCAATCCATAATACTCCTAAGTACCAGAATGACTGAAAGATCATGCAATGGCCAACAGAATAAATCTATTCTATGCAAATAAATGAGAGTTATTTCTACATATGTTAGCATAAATCTATTCTCCGCTCCATTTCATGCTCTGTTTCTATTTTGTTCTTTTAATCTGAAAAAAGTTTTTTTAAACTTTACATTCTTACCTTATTTATTTTTTATCAAGTTTTATCATTTCTATTTTGTGTCTCTGTTGTCTTTTTCCTATTTGTTTCCCTTTGCTCTCTTCCTCTCTTATTCATCTTTTCCCTTATTTTATTCTGTTTTCTTTTAAATTCTTTCCTTATTATTTTATATTCTATTCTTTATTATGTTTTACTCCTTATTTTCCCTAGTGTTTTCTTCTCTATTTACTTTTATATACTTTCATTTCAATCTTTTTTTTCCCCTTTAACACTTATTCCTTTATTTAAACTTTCTTTTTGTCTTAGAGAGATGAAGGGGAGAGAAAACAGAATGAGGGAGAGAAAGGGAGAAGGAGGGGAAAACACTGACTTCTAGAAATTCTGTACTTTATGCCTTGAAGAGGATCAGATTGGAGATATTTGTAATAAGTGGTCTTTGCATTACTTAATAATGTAAAATAAAACTAAGTAGGTATTTAACTGCAGTCTAATGGAATTTGGGAGTCAATGGAAATGAGATAATTTCAAAAACTATATTAATAACATTTTAAAATACTTATTCTTCTTTGAGGTTTTTCATTCATGCAAAGAAGGGAAATGGGGCAGGATAAGATGCTGAAGAAAAGCAGAAGAAAACAATAGTAATGAGTCATATTTAGGAGTCTGTTGAATAGATTCCCATTATACCAGACCTTTTAATGTGAAATAAACTACAAGAAAACAAGGCAATTATTTTTAATTAGAGTTATATTGCCCGAAACAAATCCTTTCTTTTCAAATGGGCAGACTAGAGTTCCTGCCTTTATGCTGTTCACTTGAATTATTATAGAGATAACATTACATTTTCCTGTAGATAGGAATCATGGTTCTGTTTTCTAAACAATCGTAATTAATTTTTAAAACATTAGGAAACAATTTTCTAAGTTCACCTCCTTTTTGTCAAGTTTAGATTTATCAGAAGGCTCTCAGTTCTTCTCCAAATTTTTCTTTTTTCTTCCAGCATTAGCTTTTTCTGGGTTTCTGTGATCACCGTGACATTTCCAAAATGGTTCTAATAATTCATGCAGCATACTTTCAGGACAGCAAGGCAAGGCAAACAAGGCAAAAATATGGCTCACTGAACATTTTAGTTAACAAAATATTTCCTAACAGTAGTTTATTGTGAATATTCAGGGTTGGGTTTGGGGGGGGAGGGTTTCTTTCTTTTTTAGCACAATATTCTTATTCATCTTATGGAGAAATTGCTATGGCATTTTTAAGGAAAAAACATTTTGGTGAAAATATGTAGGGTTCAAATTATGTCACAATTATGTGAGTTCATTCATTGTATAATGTTTGCTCTTTCTTGGCTTCTCATGTTTCCATTAAATCTGAAAGGAAATCTTCATAAAGCTCATTTTGCTTTCTACTAGGTAAAACTGCAAACCCATTTTCTCTATTCCTAACATTGATGCTATATTTTTTTTCAAAGACCCAATGTCTTTTATAAATGAATTTTATTGTAATATCAGTAATTCTGTCAAGATGAAGATTTACCATGAGAATGCTCAAATCAAATCAAATCAATTTGGCTTGAAAGGTGAAAATGCACATACTTCTGAATAATGCAGATCCAGTAAAATATTTTATTTGCCATGAATTTTCATTGATGGATGCTATTACCCTGAGCACATAAAAGCATTCAACCTTCCAATAATTGAAACTGATTGAGAAAGGAAATACCTCTGTTGCTGACACAAGCAAATTGTCTATCATTAGATTTTGACAATAGACAGATCTCTTCTTTCTTTTCCTTCTTTTCTTTATAGAAGAATTCAAGCAATTGAATGCCTGGGGGTAGGAAAGCTTAAAAAGCATAATTTGGCACTGATAATTAACAGGATCATTCAATATCAATCAAGCAAATAAAATAGATCCCCAATAGTTATGTCAGTATTGTGGATCTTCCCAGTTGTATAATTCATATTAATACGGTAATGAATAGCCTATTAATATCAATGAAGAAAAAAACAGTAAATGTAGAAAGACATGAAAAGTAGGGCATGAGTGAGAATGAACATTTTATTGCCACGAATATCATAAAAGCAGAAAATAAAAGCAGAAAAAAGTGTATTTCTCTTCCTGGAGACATTGCACATTGAGGGGAGGGGGGACATCCAACAATTATCAAAAGAGAATATTTTTCAATTTCAGGTAAATTGATGGATTTTATGGAAAAGGTGAAACATTTCAATATCCTGAATTGAATACAAATAATGTTATTATATGAATTATTATAGTACTTCAGAAAGGATTCAAACAGCCTTTACTTTTGTCAATTTTGTTGTGCAGCAGCCTCATTCTACTCTTGTTGAAATTCCGTTTTCCTCATTAATCTACATCCAGTACCCCATAATGACAAAGTGAAAGCAGAAGTTTAGAAATGTCTATAAATGTAGTTTAAAAGAAAAAACTGAAATATCACATTGGCATAAATATTCAGATCTTTTCCTCAGTACTTTGTTAAAGCACCTTTGGCAGCAATTACAGCCTTGAGTCTTTTGGGTATGATGCAACAAACTTTGCATACCTAGTTTGGGGGATTTTCTGCCATTTTTCCTTGCAAATTCTCAAGCTCAGTCAAGTTGGATGGTGACTGCTGGTGAACAGCCATTTTCAGGTCCCTCCAGAGACATTCAATAAGGTTCAAGTCAGGGTTCTGGCTGGGCCAGTCTAGGACATTTACAGAATTATCCCTAAGCCACTCCTGTGTTGTCTTGGCTGTGTGTTTAGGATTGTTGTCATGTTGGAAAGTGAAACTTCAGCCCAGTCAGAGGTCCTGACTGCTGTGGAATAGGTTTTCATTATCCCTATATTTTTCTCCATTCAGTTTCCTTCAACCCTGAGTAGTCTCCCAATTCCTGCTGCTGCCACCACCATGCTTCACCATGATTCACAATGATATTGTGCAGATGATGAGCCATGCCTAGTTTCCTCCAGATATAATGTTTAGAATTGAAGGAAAATAGTTCAATCATGGTTTCACCAGACCAGAGAATCTTGTTTCTCTCAGTCTGAGAGTCCTTTAGATGCTTTTTGAAAATCCCAAGCAGATTTTTGTGTATTTAGCACTGAGCAGAGGCTTCTAACTAGTCACTCTGCCATAAAGTCTAGATTGGTAGAGGGCTACAGTGATGATTATCCTTCTGGAACTTTGTGCCATCTCCACACAGGATCTCTGGAGCTCAGTCATGACCATCTGATTCTTGGTCATCTCTCTTACTAAGGCCCGTTTCCCTTGAAAGCTGGACGACCAGCTCTTGGAAGAGTCCTGCTTGTATCAAACTTCTTCCATTTGTGAATTATGGAGGCGCTGCTGTGCTCTTAGGAAATCTTTGGTGCAGCAGAAATTTTATTATAGACTTTTCCAGATCTGTGCCTTGCGATAATCCCAGTCTCTGAGCTCTGCAGATAGTTTCTTTGACCTCATGGCTTTTGCTCTACTACAGTATGCATTGTCAGCTATGAGGCATCACTATAGAGAGGTGTGTACCTTTCCAAATCATGTCCAATCAATTTAATTTAGCACAGGTAAACTCCAAACTAGATGTAGAAATATGTCAGCAATAATCAAGAGAAATGAAAGGCATCTGAGCTAAATTTCAAGTGTTGCAAAGAATTAGAATAGAATAGAATAGAATAGAATACTTTATTGGCCAAGTGTGATTTGACACAAAATGAATTTGTTTTGGTGTAAATACTCTCAGTATAGATAAAGAAAAGGTACATTCGTTAAGAATCAAGAATCATAATGATAGTCATAGGGTACAATCAACAATCAAATCATACTAGGAAACAATCAATATAAATCGTAAGGATATAAGCAACAAAGTTACAGTCCTACAATCACAAGTGGGAGGGGATGGGTGATAAGGAGTGATGAGAAGATTAACAGTAATAGTAGTGTACACTTTGTAAATAGTTGAACAGTGTTGAGGGAATTATTTGTTTAGCAGAGTGATGGCTTTTGGGAAAAAACTGTTCTTGTGTCTAGTTGTTCTGGTGTACAGTGCTCTATAGCGTCGCATGAGGGAAGGAGTTGAAACAATGTTTGTCCGGGATATGAGGGGTCTGTAAATATTTTCACAGCCCTCTTTTTGACTCGTGCAGTATACAGGTCCTCAATTGAAGGCAGGTGGGTGGTAATTGTTTTTTCTGCAGTCCTAATTATCCTCTGAAATCTGTGTCTGTCCTGTTGAGTTGCAGAACCAAACCAGACAGTTATAGAAGTGCAGATGATAGACTCAATAATTCCTCTGTAGAACTGTATCAGCAGTTCCTTGGGCAGTTTGAGCTTTCTGAGTTGGAGCAGAAAGAACATTCTTTGTTGCGCTTTTCTGATGATGTTTTTGAGTTTTACCACCATTTCTATGGTTTTGAGTGTGTTTAGTTCCAGATTGTTCCGGTTACACCACGAGGCAAGTTGTATAACCTCCTGTCTCGAATGAGACCAACCACTGTTATGTCATCAGTAAACTTCTGAATAAGGGTCTGAATACTTATGCCAGTGTGATATTTCAGTTTTTCTTTTTAATAATTTTACAGACATTTTTAAAATTCTGTTTTCACTTTGTCTTTGTGGAGTATTGAGTATAGATTAACGAGGGAGAAAATGAATTTCAATAACTGTAGAATTAGGCTGTAGCATAACCAAAATGAAAAAGTGAGGGCCATCTGAATACTTTCTGAATGCACTGTATTTATAGGATACTTATTAAAAACCTTTGTGAACAATGTAGGAATTAAGACATATGTTTCATTGATTGGTTAAATCAGTATATTGTATGTAAAATTAAACTTAGAACATATAGTTTTAAAAAGTTATAAAGATATAATTTTGAATATGGAAATGTAATATTTAGTTATTTATATCTAAACATAAACTATTTTATCTTTTATTGATACATGTGCTTTCTATTTATTGTGTATTAGATAATCCCATCTTCTTATATATAATGCACCAGTTCTATGTAAATGTTTTAATTTCTCAGTTACGTATAAATTATTTGCACTGATTTGGTCTCTTTTTTTTCAAATAATGGCACAATAATGCTATGGATTAATCGAGCAATGTGAAGTTGATTCACTGATTCCTAAGGGTAATTATCCTCACAAATGACCCTTTACCCACATGGAGTAATAACTGCCTATTCTCACAAACCACATTTAGATTCTTGAAATATTTGTTCAGTTCGGGGATCTTAGTTACTTTGAGTTATGAGTTCCTGAGTCTCCAAAGGGCTAGTTTTCATTGTCATTATTCATGTGATGGTTTTCACACAGAGAAGAATTGAACAGAAATTCTTATACAGTTATGAGTGTTTGCTTGCATGTATATACATCATAAATCTTTAAGTCAACACTTATTACTTAAGGGACTTTGGCAGCATGTAGAAGTTTCTATGAGGAACATAGAAAACTTCCATTCAAAATGGAAACATGTTTCAATCACACATGTTTAAAGTATTTATTTGTATTTGCACAATATGGGTTTTGTTCTCTTACTTAGTCTACCTATTGCCCTTCATATTCCTTAAATTTAGAAAATAAATTTATTTTATACCTATCACACAAACCGGAAACTATAATAAAAGCAGAACTCAGACTAAGCACAAAGAGATAATAGCTTTTGATAAAGGAACACTTTATCTCAGGAAATATGGTATATTCTTCCCTGGTTAAACAGAAGCTGGATATTTATTGGCCCAATATGCACTAAATACATCATGCATTTGCAATATGGGCAAATCCAAGCTATCAAATCACTAGAAAACAGACAAAGCAATGTTAATAAAGCTACTTTACTAATAATGGTGACAGCAGTTAAGAATCTACATAGTTTAAAGTTCATGTTTCATTACACATGCAGAAAGAGAAGAAGGAGAAGAGGAAAAGTATCAGATTTTCAAAAATGCTATGTAAATCCATTTTCTCCTTGTGTTTCTGTGTATCCTACATTTAGTTTAATTTCATAACCATTTCCTGCCTGCTGATCCTATTTTTTATTATAGAAAAATAGTATAGAATGGCAAGTTCAAGGATAAATAATCCATGCCTATATTAGGACTCCAGGTCAATGCAAAACTTTTAAGATTACATCCTCCACAATTCAATTGTAAATAATGATTTTAATTAAACAATTTTTTTTCTTTTAGATGAATAGATAAATATTTCAATGGCTTTGCCATTGTCTCCTTCATAGGGCTTAGAGAAAGTGACTGGCTTATGATCACTCAGTTAATTTTGTGCCTAAGTCAGTGTTAGAAATCATGTTCACCTGTTTGTAGCCTGCTGCTTTAACAACCATACCAATTGGCTCTATAATTATTGACCAGAACATTAAAATATTGATTCAGTGTGTGGCTGCCATGAAAAAATTAAACTTGAATATCATTAGGAAATTAGTTAAAATAAGACTGAATACATTATATAACTCAATAGAAATGATAGCATTATAGTTTGTTCCATCCTGATCATCATATTTCAAAAATATTATTATAAGTAGGATCAATGCATAAAAGAATAATCAAATTCATTAAAAATGTGAATTAATTTTCCTTTCTTATAATACTAGAACCTTGTAATCTGAATGAGATTCAGAATAAATAAAGGAAGTATTTTCCAAACAGCACAGCTTAGATTTTTTAGATATGTATGATGAAATCAATTTAAATGTCTTTAAAATAAAATTATAAAAACTATTAGTTCTATGCCAGTATTGGTTGAAGGGTTGAAATAGAATCCTTAATAATTTGGGAATAGCATAACAAAGATGATATAATTGCATTTATCTGCTGTTTGTTTGTAAGCTTCCAACAAACACCTAATTAACCAATGTGAGGGCTTCCAGGTCAGGATTTATAGTGAGTTAAACATCCCTGTGTCTCTATGACTAGAACAGCATTGTGGTAACATCAATAGATAGGATACGGGTTATAGCTGATTAAAATCTCTCCATAGAAATGAAAGATCCTGGAATTGCCCACTTGTACTTTTGAGAATTATTCCTCACAAAAAAACCACAGGAATGCAGTTTCTTATGCTCAGTTATGAGTTGGATGGCTTGGAGATGAGGATTATTAACACATCCTGAACTACTGAGCAACTTTTACAAACATATGGCTCACAAAATTCTCATGTATTTAAACACCTTTGGATTTACTTAATTTATAACTTAAGAGAGAAATTCCAAAAGGCAGGAAAAAAAATCAAGACTCTTGGTGAGTTGCCTTCTTTTGGGAATTAAGAAGAAGGAAAAAGGTTGTCTTAAAGAACAGCTTTAATTTCAAAGCAAAAAAAACTTAACAGAATTGTAATTCAAAAAGGTTTTTAACAGATAAAGGAAACAGCCATTTTTGAAAACAGGATAATGAACTTTATTTTTCCTGGAAATACCTTTGAATATAGTAAAATTAGTTAGAAAAAAAGACCAGACCAGTTTCCTGATTATTTAATATTAAAAAGAGTAGATAATTGGTAAATTTTACAAAATAAGAATATAAGGGAAAGATAAGGCTAAGCCATGTAACTAACTTATAGAGCTAATTAATACTAAAGACAGAAGAGCACAAAACGGAAAAAAAGGACAACTTTGACTGACTTTCAACATAGTAATTGACATATTTTCAGTTCCTCATAAGATAACCACAAGAAAAGCTGTAAAGTTAGGAAAAGAACAGAGAGCTTCACTAGAACAACTAGCAGATAAAGCATTTCACTGGATTTATTGCAGAAAATATTTGATGAATTTAGCAAAAGAATTGACTGCAATAGTTGCCAATTGTTTGGATTAAAAAAAAGAAGATGGAAAGATTTGACGCTACTCACTATGGAGGAGTGAATTGAAGATCTATCTGAGATAGATAAATTAATCATTTTTGATTAGAAAAATATGTATATTTATTAGTGACTGGAAATGTGTGCATACAAATGAAAAAGAAACTTCTGATTTATGATTTTTATAATTACACAAAATAAATTATAGAAAGAATAGAATTATGATATAACTTTAGATACAGAGGTTAAAATATAATTGTACTTATAACTGCTGGGAAGAATATGCCTATGTATCATTCTTTATAGATTGTTCTTTTTAAATTTTCTTCTATTTTCTTATGCACATTTGGCTTTTTTATTTATTTCTTTGTTTTTAACTTCTTTTCCATTTAGTTTCCTATTCATTCTCATTATTGTTCTTAATTTTTGTTATGAAAGTATATTAGCTATTGTGACAACAAATTGTTGGCCTTTTAATCAAATCCAGTATGAGGTTTTATGTCGCTAATCTTTATGTAAGCATAATATATTAGTTTCTCAATAAATTTGTTTACTGATTACACCTTATATTTTCCTTGTTTTATGAAGCATATTTATTAAAAAGTATAAGTAACTTAGGTATAAAGCTATTTCTTCTTGATCTGAAATAGGTATATTTTGTGGATGAAATTTGGACCAGCATCTGTTTTTGACTGATTAAATAAACTCATTGGTAATAATGTACATAAATTTGCAAGATGGAATTTTCCTTTAAAGTTAATCCAGATCCATAATAACTGCCAATGTACATAAAATAAATATGATAATATTAAGGAGTCTTTGGTGTAACAATTTCCAAAGAATTTTGGGTCAATGGGACTGAGTTTTGCATCTAGGTTACTTTTTACCTATAAAAGTTTTCAAACTATAAATGGAACAAATATTTAATCTGAAAATCTGGTGATTTGTCTCTAATGTCAGTGCCAAAATCCTTGGTAATTAATTAAATGCCTGGTTTGGAATGACCATTAGTCAATTTTAGTACATTTTGGAAGAATTCTATCCTTTGGGAGGCTTTGTACTTGGAATGCATGGACTATATTGCTACATATTCATATAGGAAACATAAGGTGGTGTCCAAGCAGCTAATTCAACTGAAATAACTTAGATAAAAGATATCCAGTTGTTAGAAGCATGTAGAAAAGAATACAATATTTGTACAAAAAGTAGCTACCAAAATCCTATTGTACAAACCAATCACTGCTCTTGCATACTTATAACCAGAAGGTTCAGCTGTCACATTGCTCTTTAGATGTAGTTATGAAAGATGTCACTTCTTCATAAAGTTAATCTTCTATTATTCTTTTGTGGTTCTTAAGGTAATTAATTCCAGGTAATTAAAATGGCTTTCAATTGGTTTTCAAGAGTAATTTTTTTATTTCACTTTTTTTTTAGTTTAGTTTACTTTTATTGTCATTGCACCTCATACAATGAAATCAAACACCATCTTCAGTGCACATCATGACCATGACCATGAAAATAAACACAAACACACATCCTTCACCCTTCACACATTGAACCAAAAATCCCTGACACTACACCAACATTGCACTATACAGCATTTTTTTGTCTTGATTGGCTGGCAAAACGCTACAAAACAGACAGAAGATATTAGAAACACCAATCAAACAGAACACAGCAAACTCCAAGACCGATAAACACAGACCAAGACTCCCAACCAATCAGGATGAAGAAAAAACCATTCTAACAAAGCACAAGGCTAGCACCAAATTTAAAACAGAAACGGTTGCAAAAGCCTGACACACAGACGAACCCAATACACAAGCCTGATGATGGCAGATGAGATTCTGCTGAAATGTCCCTACAACTTTAAAAACACAAGTATAATGATGTGGGATAATATCCGAACAAAGCTGAATACCATATATGTGTGTGTGTGTGTTAGGTTTTTGAGCTGATAAATAGTTAAACAAGGGAGACTAGGATAGATCTATTTCAAGCTACTTAGCTCTCGTCAGCTAGCCATACCATTACTGGGATTCGAACCAGGGAAGTATTATATGTGAGGCAGTTGTAATTGCCATTAGGCCACTGGTTCTCCTCCAGATCAGTTGAGACAGGGGAATGTTACAACACCCTGGTAAGCCCCAATTAAGGGAGGAAGCATACTGCTGTCCTTTTCTGTCTTTCGGCTCATCACCAGAGACCATCCAGACAGAGAGCTATTTGTTTCGTTGACTTTTGTTTATATGCGTGTTAGATTTTTGAGCTAATAAATAATTAAGCAAGGGAGACTAGGATAGATCTATTTTGAGCTACTTAGCTTTCATCAGCTAGCCATACCCTTACTGAGATTCAAACCAGGTAAGTATTATATGTGAGGTAGTTGTAATTGTCATTAGGCCACTGGTTCTCCTCCAATATATATATATTATAGGTTGGAATTTGAGTCGTTAAAGTTACATTAGCACCCAGTTCTGTGAATAGCTTGCAAAAATGTCAGTACTTGCTTGCATTTCCACAGTAGAATTCAATTGGAGACTGGAGATGGGATCTGGAAAGCATCTGTACCTTACTTTATCAAAGCAAGTAAAAGCTTTGGTCTACGCAGAGGAGTAATTTATTTATCTGTTTATTTAATTTCTAAACAGCCCATTTCAGCTAAGCGACTCAGGGCACTTTGCAATAATTGAACCTTTCTCTACCATAGAAAAGTGATGCTTTTTCTATGGAAACCTATGCATATAGAGGTAGTAATGTTATATTTGTCACTAGAAAAGGATATCATTGGTCCTGGAATAAGATTTATAGTACGTGATATATTTTATTTCCTTCACCTTCCTGTATATTCATATTCTTTGTTAATTTACAGATTTGCTGTTGTGTGGGATCCATTGGCTAACTAACTAATTGGTCCTTTCAAGGAAAAAGATGCAAATGTTTTAATAGTTTTTTAAAAAAATATTCTGAACATTTGACTCTTTTATGTAGTCAATTTTTAATCAGGTCTTTTCCCATGTCCAACAGCTGGGAACTATCTAAAATACATCAGTGCAAAAGGAATCTTGGAGCAGACCACTTGGGATTAAGAATGGTACTGGTTTTCAAAAGCTTCATCTACATGTCCTATTTATCATATAACTCAAAAGGAAGGATATATATATATATATATATATATATATATATATATATATATATACGCACACACACACACACACACACGCATGCATGCACACACACACAAAACCTAGGACTGAGATACACATAATCCCACTTGCTTACTATCTATTTTTAAAGAAAGAGATACATGAAATATTCAATAGGACAAGGTTTTTGCAGAAGACCAGTCATTCATTTTGAATTATGAGTCATTTTACAGGAATGAATTCATTGTCAATATCTAAAAGAACAATTTATTCAAATAATCATCTTCATTGTCACTTACTTCAATTCCTGTCAAGGAACAGACTCCCAAGAGAGAAAGAGAACGAAAGAGAAAGAAAGAGAGGGAGAGGGAGAGGAGAGACGATGGAGGGAGGGAGAGAAAGAGAGGGAGAGAGAGAATACAATACCATACTTCACTGGCACAGAATAAAGGAAGAATAGCAAAGCCAGCACAGGAGGCCAGCAGTCCTTTTTCCCCCTTAATAATTTTGGACGTATAAAATCTCCTCCCAGGACTTTTCCAATTTTAATTATGTAAATAATTTTATATATAAATAAGCATGTTGTCTTCTTACATATTGTAGGAAGTTAGCACCCACCCCTCTCCTAGAAAATTGAAATAGCCTAGGAAATATTAAAAAGGCAGAATATTTCCCCTAAAAAGAATAGAAACTCAAGAAGCAGAAACTCACCCCAGAAAGAGAAACTCACCCCCACCTTTGTTAATGGGTGGGCCATTAAGGCCTGGACCAGAATACTTTACATAAGAAGGAACTCCAGGTAAAGTTATAGAAATTGCCAAAACTCCTTTTAAGGGCATAATCGCCCAGCAAGTCTAGACCAAGCCTGGAACTCAGGACAGCCTACAGAGTTGCCCCTGGGAGTCTGACAACCAATTAGAATACAAGCTCCAATTCAAATCCCAACAGAGGGTATAAAACCCAGCACTTTCAGTATCGCAGTCCTTTCTTTTTCCTTGACCTCACCTTGTAGTATGTGATCATCCCTCTCTGGAGCTCCAGGCCATGTGGTCCTGTACACCATTAAACCTTCCAAGCAGCCTCCATGTTTCCAGTGTCTTTCTCCCCTTTCTCTTGGAACTGAACCCAGAAGGATATTTATTTCAACAATATAGTTTAGGTATAAATTATTCATCTCTTAAACAGATGTTGATGATCATCATTTTAAACCTACAATAAACACTGCAACAATAGACATAATGCTAATTTGACTTTTTGGTGTATTTTTTTCCTTTTGTCACTTGTGACTGATTCTGTTCATTTTATACATATAAAGTGTTGAACAAGTGTGAGAAAACATTGCATTCAATCTGTGCATGACATGCATGAGAAAGCAGAAGTTGTTTAAAGAGCAGTGGAAAAGCCTTAAGATTAGCATAGCATTTTGTGTGGGTAGGCATTTTTTCTTTTGTTTTTTGTTTTGTTTCCTAGAGTCCAAGTGGTAAGTCTATTAGATATTTCCTGCTATTCTTTTGACTTGTAAATACTATTATTGTGCTTTGGAAAGTGTACTGTAGTGTGGAGAAAGATTTATAATTTTTTCCATTTATTTAAGATGAAGACTTTGACAAGTAATAAACAATAACATATTAATACTCACTGAATGTGCTTATGGGTAGATGTTTTGGATTCCACAACCTTTTCTTTTCACCAGTTTCTTCAATGACAAATCATCCACTGGGATTTTCTTAAATATATGTTTCTGGCAGAGAAGTTATTAAATGTCAATTCATACTCTAATATAACAAGAATTGGCATTTGGCTTTGTTACTATATCTTACTTTTGAATTTTGTCCAGTATACAAGTACAGATGTTTTTGTTTTAAAATTCAGCTGTTTCTCTGGCTCCTGAAAATGTATGTCCTGAAATATAGAATCCAAAACATAGCGTATGATGTGTGATATTTACAGCACGAAGTCCCTGATTGAAAAATAAGAAGTTGCAAACCAATCTAATGATGGAGGAGATGCAGAAGACACATGCGGTGAATATTTTTTTCTTTACTTTAGGAATTCATCTGAACTGCAGTATCTCTCTAGCATTTAGCAACAAAGCTAGTAATAATTCACATCTTTCTTTAAAGTTCTGCATCAAATGTTTGGCAAACCTCTGTGACTTTAATACATTAACTTTATTTGAGAATTGAACAGTGTGATTTTGGATAGGTGGATTTATATATCCTTGTTTATCAGAATGTTGCAGACATCATTGTGTTATTACTTTGCGATTTAAAATATGGAATATATAGCTCCATATCCATATCCATCATTCCAGTAAACCTTTCAACAGGTCAGCAAGACTGAGCACAACCTTGGAAAAGTTTTTGAGTACCATCCAAGTAAGGTGGATCATGTCTGTCCTATAATTGAAAGACAGCTTCTCACCATCTGATTTCACATTACTACTAAGGTGAATGTGTGATGTAATCTAATAGGCCATCTTTTAGCTGTAGTGCCAATTAGCAAGGGAATCGAGCATAATAATGGCTCCATTATTATTTAATTATTTCACGAATACAATCATCTGGTCTTTAAATAAAAAAGAACATCAACCTCCTAAACTGGTAAAGAAGTTTATATCTATACTGCTTTATAAGACATAATTATGATTGTTAATGCTACCACAATCACCAATTGTGTTGAAAAAGGCTATGAAGGCATCACATTTCCGCAAAAAGCATTTACTACAAATTAACTATGAAAAAATTAAGGGCATGCACTTGGCAAAGACTTGTTAACAACTGCCCTAGAGTTTTGATGGAAAATGTATTGAATGAGTATCCTGTGCCTCACACTTGTTTTTTGTGATACAATATTCCGGGAAGCCATGTTGCCTAACTTTTTTCTTATGCACAAAGTTCAGTAGGGTTCTTCTAATTCTTCTGTTGCAAAGTTTGCATTTCTATCCTGTGTTCTGACCCAAACCTGGTTCCAAGAGAGCAAACACAAGACAAATGCAGCAGTATAACCTTTTTATGTTTAACCTAAGAATCCTGTTTCTTCACAGATAAAAGGTGCTTCCAACTAATTAGCTCCGACAAGAAAGAGCCTTGCCAAGTTTTTTCAAGTCTGGCAAAAAACAACTGATAAGAAATAGTTTACAAGAGTCTTCAAATACCAACTGTAATGTTCATGAGGCTGAGTTCAAAACGTCTTTGCCTTCTGCAAAGAAGGTTAATTTCACAGCTAGCTATTATCTTCTTGAAGGAGGCGCCATTACCTTGCAGCCTTACTCCCGAGTTACCCATGCTGTTGTAATTGTTCTTTCTTCCAAGCAATCCTGCACTCACGCGCACTTGGCACAGGCTTCTCGGGAACCTCCTTATCACTGCTGCCAGCCCCCACAATCTCTGAAGGCAACAGTCCAGTCCCTAATGGTCCTGGCCCCTTATCTGAGTCCTCGCTCTCCTCACCCGTCTGCACCTACTGCCGGTTAACCACAACATTATGTACTATTAATAGAAAAGGAATTTGAGGCTGATTTTTTTTGTCTATACTATGTAGGATACTCCATAAAGCACTAGACAGGAGTGTCAAACTCACATTGTCATGGCGGTGTCATATGACGTATCGGGATTTTTTCTCCTTCGCTAAACCGGGTGTGGGCATGGCCAGTGTGGCCCACATTTGGCCTGTGGGATGCGAGTTTGACAACCCTGCACTAGTATATTGTTTTGTTTTTACTCCATTTTATTATATAATATTTTTCCTCTTTTATTTCTTCTTTTATCTATGTTACTGTAATATATTTAATCAAAATCTTTTGATATATATGTTGGGATATGGCTTTTAATAAAGTGCAAATGAAATTTAATAAAGTGCAAATTAAATTTTGAGCCTTCACACACATTACTAGGACACCCTATAGAAACAATTACCAATAAGGAAACTGACCAATGAGGAAACAAGATAACTCCAAGACAGACATGGATGTTCATTCATTTCATGGAAAACATTAAAATGCAGACTTTGAAGTGAAACAAATAAGCTTTGATATACAAGATGTGTCAAGGCTCTCCTAGTTATTCCAACAAGCTGACACGGCACTTCACTGTAGAAGGAAAGAGAGATAAGCACTGTACATCCATAAATATGCTGCCTCTGTTCTAGGCATTCATTCTACAAGGATTTAATAATAAATTGGCACCGTAACAAGAATTCTATACTTACCAGAGCCTTCAAGGTAATATGAAAACACACATGCAAAGCCATGTGATGAAATAATTATAACACAATATAATTAATACAAGCTAAATTCTTATTCCAAATCACCATGATGTTAACACAAACATTTCTTAGTTTTCTGGAGGTGTTTGTGACATTTGTTACAATCTACTATAAAACACCACATCCAAATGTCAACCCTTTAAGAAATTGTCTGACATTCTTGAGAAGGAAGGTAGGCTTCATTGAACCATTGAATTGGGTTAACATCAATAAAAGTAGAAACAATATCAAATTGTTAACAACTAAAACTGTGGGCCTCCAGACAGAAATTGCTGCTGAGGGAATTCACACTTCTGCGAATTTGAAGAATTTTATTACCAGCATGGCTAGTGCTTACCAGTCCAACCCCCTGCTCAAACGGGAGACCCTATACCAGTTCTGTCTTAGGCCCAGTACTGCTTACCACTACTGCTTACTTCCCTCCATTAAGGATTATTCATTGAGTACAGTTTGTTGGCCAGTTACAAATCCATCTGGTGGTGGATGCTATTTATCCTACATTTTTCTAGCTTACCAAGAAGTAGTCAAATGCCATACTGAAATCTAAATATACTATGTCCACAGCATTTTGCTGGTCTACTAATGTAGTCACTTTGTCAAAGAATGAAATAAGATTGGTTTGGCATGATCTGTTTTTAACCAATTTGAGCTGACATCTAGTTATAACTTTATTTGTTTCTAGATGTTCACAGATCTTTTTTAAAATTATCTTTTTCAGTATCTTTCCAAGTATTGATGTTAGACTGATTGGTCTGTGGTTTCCTAGGTCTGTTTTTTTTTCCTTCCCTTTTTTGAAGATGGGAATCATATCAGCTTTTTTCCAATCCTCAGGTATTTCCAGGTGCTCAAGGATTTTAGAAAGATATAGTACAATGGTTCTGAGATGACATCTGCAGCTCCTTCAGAACTCTGGGATGTAATTCATCTGATCCAGGTAATTTATATTCATCAAGATGAAACAGTGGTTCTCCTAAAAATTTCTTGCTTGTTTTAATTTTAATTTTGATTCTATCTTTTACAGTTATGTTTTTTGTAGGTTTGGCTATAGTTTTGTTAAGACAGATACAAAGAATGAGTTAAACAGCTCTACTTTCTCTGTATTGC
Organism: Bungarus multicinctus; assembly: GCA_023653725.1. Taxonomy (NCBI): domain Eukaryota; kingdom Metazoa; phylum Chordata; class Lepidosauria; order Squamata; family Elapidae; genus Bungarus; species Bungarus multicinctus. The sequence goes on along the minus strand of CM042849.1, from coordinate 49,784,866 downwards.
CTGTTACTTTCTTGCTCTCTTTATAATTTAATGTATGTTGCCTCTCTCTGAAAGATCCTTTTATCATGTCAACTACTCTTGCCTGAATAAGAAAAGTCCATACCAGTGGTGGTATTCTACTGGTTCAGCCGAACTGGTAGCTCCAAGGATCATCAGTGAGGAACTGGTTCGCTCCGACGATCAGCTGCTGGGTCCTCCCACCTTCCCTGGCTCTAAACTGACCTTTATTTCCTGGTTTTGAAACTCAGCTGCTTCACACGGCACAGCGGATTGCCGCGCATCAGCTGTTGAAGACATACATGCATGCGTAAAGCCCCACCCACCAATTCACGCCCACAGAACCAGTGATAAAAACATTTGAAACCCATCACTGGTCCATACATTCATTCAGTTTAATAGCTTATTGTCTTCGCTGTTGGAAGTAACATTTAACAAAATATTTGTACAATTTTTCCCATCCACAAAGGAAACAAAATAAATTTTATAATTTTCTGTACTTTTTTGACATAGCTATTCCTGATATATTTAAAAATGCCTCTACTAATTCATAGTGACTGTAGCTTAGAGGAAGAGCATATTCTCTCTTTTTTACTATTTAAAAGATTTCCAAAAGGATCTGCAAATTCTTTTATGTCTTCATTGTTATTCAATCTTTAATAATGTAACTTTAGCAATTTTCATTTTGCACTTTCAATATATTATTTTAGTTCATAATGTTTTATAAGATATAACATATTTTGTTTGGTTTTGGTCCTTGATTATAAATCCATAAATTCCCACATGTTTTTAAGCCTATTATGTTTATTTGGAATGGGCAACAGCTTTAAAATAAGGAAAAGTGCCAACAATCCTACTGATGTCCAACTGGTAAAGTCTCAGCAGTTGTTCCTCTTTAAAAACCAGCCACCTTCCTTACAGCTTGGTACCCAATAAAGTAATTCAAAAAGACTAAAAAGCAGATTAAAATAAAACTCTCTTTGGGATTTTGCCAGAAACTCACACCCAAAAACCTCTAGATAAAAAGGTAAATATTAAGGAGTATAGAAAAAAGGAAATAGGAAAATAAGGAGCTATTTTGAAAACAAAGTAAACATTAAACATTTGTTAATCTACACTACCCAGAACAGGAAATAGCAGCCAATGGCAGTCCAAATAATACTGAATTTCAGCACTTAGATAACTAGCCAATAGTAAAAAATGCTAGGAGATCTTAAACACATAGTGATGGATCAGAAATGGTCTTCTCTTGACCTAGGGGAGATGCAATTTATGAAACACAATGCCTAGTACCTATGGATGTTCAAAGAATGAGTTCATTTACAAAACTTAAGGGAATCTTGTTATAACTGACCTGGGCTTGGGTAGAATAGCCACTTGACCTATATCATGAATCTGAAGAGTGTGAATATCCACAAGAACATTCATTTATTATCTTTTAGATTGAAAAGCAAAGTATCAATTTAAAAAAAAGAGGTTAATTAACAAGCATACAGATAATTTTCTGATAGGCATTAAATTAGATACAAGATAATTAAACATAAACAACTAAGCATATATATCTGTTAGGAATACCCTATAAGTTTCCCAAGAAATAACAAGTGGTTGGGTCCAGTCAGTCCCTTTTCACAGTGATCCAGGGCTGGTTATAGCACTGAGTTGGCAATTGATATCTCTTGTAGATATATTTTGGCAGGTTTCATATGGAGGCAGTATATTCATTCTGGCTCTTCTTGATCTCTCAGTAGCCTTTGATGATCCAGAATATAACAGTGTGTGAGTAGTTTGGGGGTCTCTATTAAACAAAGTCATCTTTTTGGACCTATGAATCATGGTGCCATTGCTTGGCAGTGCCTGTCTGGAAGAACAGCATCCTCTTGGAGATCCAATGGCGCCAACTTTTTAACTATCCTCAAGGCTCTGAAGGTCTAGGTGTTTCCTCAGGCATTTTAGCCAGAGGTGGGGAGATTTCTGTTATTAAAATTATATTAGGATTGAAATGTATTATTTATCTCAGGTATCATGAGCTATTGTGTTTAACTGCTGAGTTTTTAATCTAATTGCCCAGAGTCACTATAATCAGAAGAGTAGCCATATAAATTATTTAAATGAAGTAAATGTAAATCAATAAACTCAGTTCTTAACGTCCAAGTAATTATATTAATATGCTATTGTTAGCAATTTATTTTTAATATCATTTTATTCTCTTTTTAATATTTTGACGACAATTCTTACATTCTTTTTGTGCATTTCACATATTTTTTTTACCTTTTCCTCTGATATCTTTTCCTCTGACATATCCTTGATACTTTATCTTCAATTGTATAAAGCATTTGCTTTATACTTGTGATAAAGGATACATGTTACTTCTTTACATATCTCTTTTCTCTTTATTATATTCTTATTTTTTCTTTATTCTCTTTTTTCTAGTCATATGTTTCCATAAGTATCAGAATGGTTAAACAAATGGCAACTTCAGATCTCAATAAATAAATCCTCTGTCCTACATATTGGCAAAAACAATCAGAAAATAAAACACAGGCTGAATAGTCAAGGCCTTGTTGATGACCCAAACTCTGTAAAGGATCTTGGAGTACTCATCTCAAACGACCTAAGTGCTAGAGTCCACTGTAACTACATAGCCAAAAAGGCGCTAAGAGTTGTTAACCTAATCTTACGTAGCTTTTTCTCTGGTAATATTACAATAATAACTAGAGCATACAAAACATTTGCTAGACCAATACTCGAATACAGCTCATCAGTCTGGAACCCACATTACGTATCTGATATTAACACAGTTGACAAAGTCCAGAAATATTTTACAAGAAGAGTTCTTCACTCCTCTACTCGTTGCAGAATACCTTATGCCACCAGACTCGAAATTCTAGACCTTGAAAACCTAGAACTTCGCCTTCGGTCCGATCTAAGTATAGTATATAAAATCGTACATTGCAATGTCCTACCTGTCAATGAATACTTCAGCTTCAACCATAACAACACAAGAGCAAACAATAATACAAACTCAAGGTTAATCGCACCAAACTTGATTGCAGGAAATACAATTTCAGCAACAGAGTGGCCAATGTCTGGAATACTCTACCTGACTCTGTGGTTTCTTCCCCAAACCCCAAAAACTTTAACCTTAGACTGTCTACTATTGACCTCACCCCTTTCCTAAAAGGTCTGTAGGGGGCATGTATAAGCACACCAACGTGCTACCGTCCCTGTCCTATTGTTTCTTTTATATTTTATTTTTCTTATATGTATCCATGTATTCATAACTATGTTTTACTTATACCTATTATCTTGTAAGCAACTGACAAAATAAATAAATAAATAAATAAATAAAGTAGATGGAGTGATTGTGATTGTGTTTAGCAGTCTGACAGCCCATGGGTAGAAGCTGTTTTTAAACCTGTTTGCCCAGGTAGCTATGTGTCATGCCTCTGTCAGAATCTGTCCCTGTTGGAGCCAAGCAGCTGACAGGGAGTGGGAATGTGGCTCTGTTGGCTGTGGAAGAAACTGGGGAAGTGCAAAGGCCAACTGGTCAGAGCAGGGGAGAGGTAGAGCAAGGGAGAGGGAATTCAGAGGAAGACCCAGGCCCACCCACTCTTCATCCTAGGGCAGGCAGGGAGGATTGGAGAAGGGAGAAATATGAGTTGCATGGCTTATGGGGGAGGAAAAAGCCCTGATTCCCTTCATTAGTTGCAGCTGGGAACACACTGTTTAAAAAGGGAAGCTGTGAACAGCAAAGTTTTTGGGAGGAAATCATAAATTATCTGGTATTGTCGGGGCTTATCTGTGTTCCTGGCGTCTTCCCAACTGTGTGTGTTTTGCTGGGCTTTCAAGTCTGCAATTCCTTCTCCTGCCCTGTCAAGTTAATTACTGCAGCGTGGTTTCTGTGGATTTTTATTTACAGCTTGTATGTACTTTGTTTTTGGACTGAATTTCCTCCACTTAAAAACTGTTCTTGGGAGTTTTTTCTCCGGCCGAAGGTAACCTGGACATTGGGGTCAAAGTTGGAGGTATTAAAGGGACACTTCTTGCTTATTTGACTGTGTTGCCTTTGTGCCACTCTCTGGGTCATCACACTATGCTTCAATGTCTTCTGCCTGATTGTAAAAGTGAAAAAAGACACTGGCCAAGGTGTGAGTCATCCCTAAGTATTTTCCTTATTCTGCTGAAACAGCAAGATCTGATGATGTCCTTCAGTGGTGTTAGAGGACAACCAATGGTTTCTTCTGCTGAATTGATCATTCTCTGTAGTGCCTTCCTGTCTGCAGCTGTTAAACCAGTGTATCTTACTGTTATACAGTATGTGAGGATACTTTTTATTGTGGACCAATAGAAAAAAGTCATCAGCCGTTGTTCCATCTGGTTTTTCCACAGTACTATAAGAAAATGAAGTCTCTGTTGGGCCTTTCTAACCATCAGGGACGTGTTGTATTTCCAGGTGAGGTTTTGACTAATAAACACTCCCAAGAATTTAAAAAAAGAAACCCTCTCCACACAGCCCCCCTCAATATACAGTGGGGTAGGTTCTTCTCTGTACTAAATAAATCACTAAATATATTGTTTTTACTGGGATCTAATTGTTTTCTTGCCAAATAAGGTAGATTTCCATAATGATTCTGTAATTCACAACTGATTACATCAGCCTTTATCATGCCTGTCTGCCTTTTAGTGATATGCCATAAAATTAGAGAGTTAAATAATTTGTTTTTATTTATTTTTAAGGTTAACAATACAGTAACAATATTGGAGGTTTTGTAGGCAAGGCATGGCATGAACTTATTTAATGATCGAAATCTAACAACAGTGGTTCAGAATAAAAGTAAAAATACTAATAACTGAATATCAAAATCCTGTATCACTGCTATTAATTTATACTGATTTAATTTTAGAGAGTGCTAAGAAATTGTTTGTTAATTATATACCCAATTCAGAACTGTGCAATGTATTTATTTCAGTCCTAAACTGAAGGACACTACCATCTGGATTTATGCTAAATATCTGAGTAGAAAATTTTTCAATTTAGCATTTATTAATGTTTACTTGAAAGTAAATTGCAAAGTTTCCATGGAACTTAATAACACTATATTTATTTAAAGACACAGTGTAAGTTATATTCAGCTTTACATACACTTTTTATATTTATTTGAAAGTTTATTTGAATTTTTAAACAATTGAGCTATTCCATGGTAAAAATTAGAATAAAAAAAGATTAAAATCCTAATGAAACAATAAAACCACTGTTTTTATTTTAATTGAAAAGTAATTGCAATGATAAGTTTTCATTCATAACCAACCAACCACATTTATTACTGGTATATTACCTGGCCAAAATGTTGCAGTCAGAAACACTTTTCCAACACTGTCATATCCAGATTCAGATTGCTACAGTAACTAGTTATAGACTTACGCTTGGATGAAGAAGTCTACCATTTTTATTTGCAATTTTTAAAACTTATTTCCATATTGTCCATTCTATCCTATTTTTTCCAGAACTGTTAATCTTTTTGTCTGACCATTGCTGTTACAATTGACCACTGATGTGAATACATTAATGTAAAGATTAATTTTATTGCCTGACATTAGATATGATATGACTGAAGGACCAAGTGAAAAAACTCCATCAACTTATTAGTTAATCTTATCTTGGTGTTTCATATGTTTAATGGAATCTGCAAAAAAGAAACTGCTTTTTTCTATCCAGATATCTTCTTGAAAGGAAGACAATAAGCATAAAAGTTATATGTTGGTTCCTAGGTATGAATTGCTCATTTTCCTTTGAAAGTTAGGTAGAGGAATCCCAAATCATCACTAAGCAACAGTTATGCAAGATCTAACAACTTTGAGTTATAGCTTCTGAAATCTGCACCTGCCAATGTTATCAAAGACAAGCTGCAAAGAGTTGCAAAGAATACTGAAAGTGAGGTGGTGATTCTCATAAATATTATGATAACCAAATACATGATTTATAAATACTTTTTGTCAACTGAATGGTCAGCTATCACTTTTTTACCAATTGGTAAAAAGAAATAAGTTGATACATTTTAGTGTTGACAGAGTCAATGAGGTGCCCCATTAGAAAACCTGAAAAGACAGGTTGGGGACAGATAATTATGGAGAAAAATTATCTATGATGTCACTAAGAGTTGACACTGACTTGATGGCACTCAGTCAATCAATCAACATAACGTTAAAAAGAGCACAAACCTGCAAACTTTGATAAGTAATTTGTTGAAATGTAGAAAAGCAGTTACAGTTCCTCCGGGAGCCTTCTGACTCTCTCCTCTATCACTCAATCTTTTTTTTATCTGTCTATATGCTAACCTATCTATAGAAACAAATGCATTTACATGTAAGTTTTTGACATTGAAGGTTACTAGATTACATTTTATACTACTCAAGTGACCTTTTATTTCTCAAAGGTAGATGGCAGTGTTCAAATATAACCAAGAGGAGACAAGCTAATTAAAGCAATATATTTTGCCACTTTAGCAGGAGTTCAGAGATATAAAGTAATTTATCCTTTTTCCATCTAAATCATATATTTAATTTTTTCATATTTTTTATCCAGGACACAAAAACCCAAGAATAATGAAGCACCAAAAGCCATATGATGCAAATTATTGGTATAAACTATTCATATGGAATTTCTACTCACAAATAACTGATTTATCCATTATATGACAAGCTTGCTACCATAAAAACATAAGGGGAAAAGCCTGTTATTCTCAAGAGAGAGAGGGAGGGAGGGAGGGAGGGGGAGAGAGAGAGAGAGAGAAAGAGAGAGAGGGAGAGAGAGAGAGACTTTTTCCACTCCTTTTCACTTATTTGTATTCACTTCCAGCAGGGAGGTTTAACTAAAACTTCAAAACTGGTATCTCTTAATAGATCTGCACTCCAGGAAATTATCTTACTGTGTAAAGCCATTCAAGTTATGATATAGCACTTGTGATAATTATTTCTAATGATTTACTGTTTGACAAAAAAATGCATATTTTCTTTGGGGTTCTCTGGAGGCAAAAAGATTTACACCTAAATGTCATGACTGCTGCAGGGATTTCCTTATATGTTCCACCAAAGTTTCACCAAACCAATGGTCCAGAAATTGGAGTTGTCTTATCACATTTATAATTTGGCCATGTTTCAGTTCTGTGGGGTTGGCTGGTACCTAGATGCTTTTTTGGGAGGTGTCCACTGATTGGTGACTGCATGTGGTGTTGTTTTTGTAGTTCTGTTCATATCAGATTGCCTTGTCAATTTGATATGAATGGCTTGGATATTGCATCTGATTGGTTAAAATTGAACCCAGTTCAATTGTTCTCTCAGTGGTGCCTTTATCTGAGTGCTGGTCTTCCAGGAATTCTCTGCCTTTTCTACATTTGTTTGACTGTATTTCTATATTATCCCAGTCAAAGAGATAGTTCATTTGAGGTCATGGGTGACTGTTAGGTATTCCCGATCTTGCTTCTTTCCTTATGTTATGAAGTTATGTGCTCCTTGACTCTTTGCTGTGATTGATGTCTTGTTTGTCCTAAGTAGTGTTGGTGGTAATCTTGACAGAACAACAAATTACCTTCCATGAGCTACAAAGAATGAGATAAAGAGGCCCTAATGTAAGCAAGTTCTGGAGATGCCCTAAAATCCACAAGGCAATCTCTTGTTGTGCCCCATTGTTAGACTATTCAACATTGCAATAGACTCTCTCTGTCACTTTTTTCAGCTTGATTAAAATTCTTTTCAAAAGTTACCAATATATAATACTATAGATGCACACAGAAATGGAATTATACTAAGACATTACAATGCTGCTGCTTCTCTTTTGGAATTTTCCCTATTGGTTTCCTAATGAGAAAAGATCTTGCATTTTCCATGATTGATAGACACTGAACTGACGTTGACATCAGACACCCCTTATGACTCCATCAGCTTTTTCTTAGTGATGAGCTGTAGTAGATTGAGACTTGTTTGCCTTGGTGCCCACTGTTACATTGACTACAGTTGAACTAAATCTGTCATTGCTTGGTGATTTACTAGCATACAAATATCCTTCTATAATTATTTATGGTTAGTTTTAGTTTATGTCACCTGAATAGTTTGGTTTTACTGGCAAATCTGAGTGGCTTATTGCTTACCCTGTTCAATGTCATTTATGAACAAGTTAAAAATAATCTATCTCAACGCAAATTCTTGTGGGACTTCTATTCCTTGAGAAAAGTACTCATTGATTGCTGTGTCTTACTTTCTCCTTTTTTACCAGCTTGCAGTCCATAAAAAGACAGGTGATATCATCCAATGGCTATTAAGTTATATCTTTGAAGAGAAATTATAACAAAGATTTTTGGAAGTCCAAATATACAATTCATTTCCATCAATATACTTGTTGTCACTTTCAAAGAATTCCAAAAAAATTGGTGAAGTATGATTCATCTTTGCAGAATTCATGCTGACTTTCTTTCAGGAAAGTTTGTTTCTTTATAGTTAATTTTTTAAAAAATATTACAGTTTTCACTAATTTGCTCAGAGCAGAAATTAAGTTGGCCAGTCCCAATCGTCTGAATATTTTCCATAGCCATTACCATTTCATCAAACTTTTTAAAGAAGCTTTCAATTAAAGACTGTATGTTACCAGTCTTTTCAGTCAGATCTGTTTATTTGCAATTCAATCCACTGTTGCTATGTGTAAGTTAGTCAGGAAACAAAGAATACTAAAGCAAAGTGAAGATATAAATTAAAGGAACAAGGAAGATATTTTCTGGTTATGCAGATCCAAAGTTAAAATAAAAATAAAAAGATAAGTTCCAAATATTTTGCAAGCTAATAAAGTACAAATACCCTGTGGTGAAAGTCTAATATTGATGTAAATCAAATAAAAGCACTTTACCATCTGAGGACAGGCTGTATTTCCATATGAAAAAGCAAAAGTTATTCAAAACAACAACATAAATCAAAAGGAAGAGTAAAAAAACAGTTAAAATGCAGGAAGAGGTTAAAGTACATCAGTATTCAAGCAGCCAATCAACTTCAAATTCAATAGTGAACGTTTAAGAAATTCAAAAAGTTAATACTCAGGCATGCTTAGAAAATGAAATGCTATAAAGAACATGGATGCTCTACTTTCTGACAACTCCCAGAGGGAATTGGAATATTCAAGATTCCCCTTCCCAGATGGGTCCACAGCCATTCAAAAGCCATCTGGGTTATTCATGCTCCCATTCTAATCCAGGGAGCAGCACTAATAGAAAACCAGCTCTGGCAGCAAAATCACAGTTAGCAGGAAAGAGAAAAATTCATACTGTTCAGCAGCCATCTTGGGTGTGTGTGTGTCCAGAAAATTCTTCTTTTGTAAACAAAGGGGAATGTGTTGGTGCTAGCTGGTAATTTCCAATTTGCATTTATCTAAACATAATAGTATTATGGTCACTCTTGCCTATTCATTATGCATGAAATCATTTGCACATAATTTTTATCAGCTTTTAATAAGTTTAAATGAGTTTTGGTAACATTTAAGGATCCAGTCTATTTCTGTAAATATTCTCCATGGTGAACTTGAATGGTATTCATTAAATCTTCAATTTTCTGATTTTTTTTCAAGTCATTAGTTCTTGACAAATGAATGAGAGGTTCTATTTCTCCTTTTCAGGAAAAAAGAATAAACTTTGAGAGCTAGTGAAGTATAAGCTGCTTTTAATCTGTAAATACTATTGTACTACTGAGCCATAGAGAAGACAGTAGGGTTTCAGTTTCATTTGTGTTGTCATATTGATGGATTAGCAAATATTATTCATGGGTTGCATGCCAAATGACGCCTTTTGAATTTGAGTCCAAGGAAAACAGCAGGAATTCCACCTGATGAAAGGCCTAAAGGAGTTGTTAATTCTGGCTATTTTGGAGAAATAATAGGTGACTGCAAAACTGAAACATATCAAAATATGCAACCATTCCTTTCAAAATAGCTTGCCTATTAGATTGAGTGTGATGGAGGAAGTAAAAAAAAAAGTGTTTAAAAAGTTTTCACTGCATCCTGGACATCTCAGAACATAAACCCCTTGAAAGACTGCTATATACAAAAGAAACTGAATAGTAATATGAATGGTAATTTACAATATAGACAAAGAAACCTTCTCTCCCCAACTTGTTCCACAATTATTGCAACTTTTTTTTCTGTAGTTTAGTAAGATAAATTAGTTCTTGGTAATTTCTATACAGCCTTATGATTAAATGCAGACCATGCTAAGCACATTTGCTGGCATCATTGTAATGATAAAGTGCAAGGCTTTTTATTTTGACATTACAGTGTATTTCTGCCTATAATCATAAGTATTCAATCTATTGCCATTTTTGATTGAAAACAATAGAAACTATTGCCTTTATAGAATAGCTTTTGTCTAGTATTAAAAAGCAGTTGTGGGTCTTTATTAGTACTTGGATCCAAGCATGAGAGAAAGGGATTAACCATTTTCCCCTATGGCATTTTCTTGATCCAGTCCCTTAATCTCCAGCTGCTAATAGCAGCAGGGAGAAAACAATACAGACACAATATGCCCCTCAGAACTGGAAGAAAAGAGGATAAGAATTCTTTTTTCTAAACTACCGGTAACTTAAAGAAGTAAATGGAAAGAAAGTTTCCCAGCCTCCTTTCCTCCTCCACAATATTCTCTCTCACATAATTCAGGACAACTCCCGATGCACTGATCAGAATTTTCTTCAACAAAGAAAGAAAGATGATTACAGGAGAAGTGGATAGAAACTCTCTTCCTACCTTTGTCAATTAATTCTTAATTAATGGGCTGCTATTAAGGTTTCAGGAAAATTCTACCTCCTAATTTGTCTTGCACCCAAGGATGTGTTTTGTACCATAGAATGCATAATTTTTGCAGAATATTCTGTAATTGGTTTTGGAACAACAATAAGCTAAAGAAAATGACTGAGGAAATAGAAGTTCCTTCTCCAGTGCCTGCACTTAAAAGAACCAAGAGATGAGTAGCTGCTGAAGTTCAGTTGAAAGCTACAGAGCTACAGAGCACAGTATAATCACTATCACTCCCAAGTAGCATTGCTGCCTGTCCTTCCTGGGGCAGACCAAATGTTACACTCTAGGTCTAAACCAACTAAATACAAAGCAGGGGTTTTACTTTTCAAAGAGGACTGCTGGTCTTCCACGGGCAATCTGCAACTTTCCTGAAACTCCATTAGACACCCAAAGATGCTTCATCACCTCAGTTTTTCTTCTAAAGCTTTCCAAACTAAGCATTGAGTGAGAGCTAGCCACATTTCAATTTCCAAGAATGTGTATGCAACCCATATAAAACCCAAATCCATATTTGGAAATAAAAGTAATGTTAGAGGGTGACACTTTTCTTGGCATCATGCTTATTTCCAATCATTGTTTTGAACTAAAGGAATCTCAGAAACAAAATAAAATTCAGGCATATTGCATAGATGCCTGCAGACTCCATCTTAGGGACACAGAATTCAAACTAAGTACTTGTCCAAGAAAGAAGGAGGAGGGGGGGGAGAGAAGGAGGAGTGAGCAATCCAAGTATTTATCTTGTTTTACTTGGGCTCTTCCATCTGTCTTCCAGAATTTTTTTGTTTCATACAGTATCCTGCATTGCATTTAGAACATAGAACAGGCGTGTCAAATTCAAATTCATTGAGGGCTGCATTAGCATTATGGTTGCCGTCAAAGAGCCAGTTGCATGTAAGACTATGACAACTCACAGTGGCAGGTGGGCGTGGCTGGGTAGGTGTGGCTGGGTGGTCACACTCTCTGTGATTAGGTGGGCATGGCTGAGTGAACGTGGCTGGAATGACACCGCTCACTGGGCATGACTGACTCAGGACAGCTGGGTTGGGATGGAATAAGTTGCACTGGATAACGCGACCTGGGAACAATCCACAAGCTCCTTGCCTCCCCAAACTGTTGGCAGCCAACCGCGTGCACACACACAGACACACAGATACAGACAGACACACACACACACACATGCACCACATTTTAAGTTTGGGGACTTTTATTCAGAGAAAGGAGAGGGCCTTCTCCCCAAGCCCAAGCATGATTGGCAGTGGTGGAGTGTGTGTGTGTGTGTGTGTGTGTGCATGCGGGAAGGATGATAGCTTGTTGGGGTAGTGTCCTTAACACAGCTTCCACCATCCCCTCCTCCACTCCAGATATCTGTCAAGGCAGAAGTTGGACTCGGAGGAAACGGATTCCTCCAAACTTTCTCTACGTGCTTCCACCTGCAGCAGTGTTGCCTTCTGAAGCCTGTGGGGGGCCAGACAAGGCTTGGAGGGGGCATCTGGTGGTCTCCAGTGGACGAAAGTGAGACCATGGCAAGCACCAAAGCCTTGTCCACCAGAGCAGTCTTGCCATCCCTCTCAGACCATGTAGAGGACCTCTGGACAGCAGCATGGGCTTCCCAGAACCCTGGGCAGCAGAAGGCAAATGCCAGCCTAGACCTCGAGCTCCCAGGGCACCAGGATCCTGCAGCCCAGCCCAGCCCAGTCCCACTTCCCCGAGGGGTGCCCTAATGCACTTATCTCCTCCTTGAGGTTGCTGCTGTGCTTGGTCTCTTTGGCCAGGTTGCTCATAGTGGGTGTGGTAGGGCAAAGTGCATGGGTCAGAGGGAGACCCACTCCCTCTCCATGTGAGCAGACCCACCTTTGTAATCAAAGCATTTTCACCGATAGCTTGGGAGAACAACAGGAGAGGCTAGTAGGGGGGGGAAAGGTCAGGAGTGAGATTCAAATATTTTAACAACCGGTTCTGTGGGTGTGGTTTAGTTGGTGGGCATGGTTTGGTGGTCATGTGACTGGGTGGACGTGGCTTGGTGCTCATGTTATTGGCTGGGCATGGCCAACTCAATATCACTCACATCGAGGCACACATCTCCTCGCCTGGCCTCTCATGACTGTGGGGATGCTGCAACAGTTGTAAGTGTGAAAAAGGGTCATAAGTCACTTTTTTCAGAGCCATTGTAACTTTGAATGGTCATTCCACACAAGCAAAATACCAGCAAAGGAGGGGAAAAAAACTCCAGAGACATTCCTGAGACAGGAAGTCTAGTCCTGCCAAGAATGTAATAAGGGTTAACAGAGAGGCAGTTTCTGTAAGCAACACCAGAATGTTTCCTTCCTGCCTTCCTTGCAGGATTAGGCCAGTAATTTCTTCTAACAACTGGTTCTCCGAACTGCTTAGAATGTTAACAGCTGGTTCTAGCGAATAGGTGCGAACTGGTAGAATCCCACCCCTGGAGAAGGGGATGGTAAAAGGGCAGCAGGGCTGCTGGTTGCCAAGTGCTAAGGCAGAACTTTTCTCAGACCCTCCCTCTCTCTCATTTCCACCTCCTTCCTTCCTCCCCTTACCTCCCTCCTTCCTTCTCTCCCGTCTTCCTTTTTATTCCCATCTCCTTCCTTCTATCCTTCCTCCCCCTCCTCCTCCTTCCCTCCCTCTGTGCTCAGGAAGGGATGAGGGGAGGGGGAGAGAGTGGCAGCACTGCCAGTGGCCATCACTTTCCAACCAAAGGGTGGGAGGTGGGATAGGGGCCATCCCAATAAAAGGGAAGTGCTTATGGGCTGCATGGACAGCAGGCAAGGCTACTGGAACTCTACTATGCACTGTTTTACAACAACTTCATGGCAGCCACCCAGGCCAGAACATGATCAGCCTTAGATCTGGCCTGCAGGACTGTCCTGGAGACAGTGAGGGGCCGGCCCCTACTGCCTCTACCCCAATCCATCCCTGGCCAGTTGTGCATTCCCTTTGGGAGCACATATAGGAGGCAGTGAGCCTATGGGGTCTAGCATCCCTGGTGATTATCTTGCACTTGCTTCCCGCAGGCTGACCACATTCTGAGTGCTTCTCTTTCTATTGCCAGCCAATAAGTAATCAATTATTTTCACACAATTATACTTCTTTCTAAAAACAAGCATTGGCTTTTTTTAAAAAAAAACCTTGTATTTTAACAGGTCTCTATGAGGAAGCTAATTAAGTGTTTTCCTGTTTGTCCCCAAACATGGGCTAAGACACAGGAACCTGAAATGATTGGCAGGACTCAAACTTGAAGAATTTTTGAGATGTAAGTTTTTTAAAAAATTGTTTATACCAAAGTCTTTCTAAGATTATTTTAATGGTTGATCGTTCTGTCTATCATTTGTCTCCCCCCTCTCCCCCTCCATCCATCCATCCATCCATCCATCTATCTATCTCTGTTTTCCCCAAAACAAGACCTATCCTGAAAATAAGCCCTAGGATGTGTTTTTTACGTATGTGCCTAATATAGAGCCTCTGTGGCACAGTGGTTAGAGTACTATATTTCAGGCCACTTCTGCTGACTGCCAGCTGACTGCAATTCGGCAGTTTGAATCCCACCAGGCTTGGGGTTGACTCAGCCTTCCATCCTTCTGAAGTGAGTAAAATGAGGGCCCAGATTGTTGGGGGGAAGAGGCTGTAAACAGCTTAGAGAGGGCTGTAAAAAAAACAACCCCAAACCTTTTCAGTGATGTTACATAGTAAAGAAACTTGGAATACTCATCTCTAATGATCTAAGTGCTAGAGCCCACTGTAACTACATAGCCAAAAAGGCATTAAGAGTTGTTAACCTAATCCTACGTAGCTTTTTCTCTGGTAATATCACACTACTAACTAGAGCATACAAAACATTTGCTAGACCAATACTTGAATACAGCTCATCAGTCTGGAACCCACATTATGTATCTAATATTAGCACAGTTGAGAAAGTCCAGAAATATTTCACAAGAAGAGTTCTCTGCTCCTCTACTCATTGCAGAATACTTTATGCACCAGACTTGAAATCTAGACCTAGAAAACCTTGAATTACGCCATCTTCAGTCTGATCTAAGTATGGTATATAAAATCATACATTGCAATGACTTACCTGTCAATGAATACTTCAGCTTCAACCATAACAACACAAGAGCACATAATAGATACAAATTCAAGGTCAACCGCACCAAACTTGATTGCAGGAAACACGACTTCAGCAACAGATTGGTCAATGTCTGGAATACTCTACCTGACTCTATGATTCTTCCCCAAACCCCAAAAACTTTAACCTTAGACTGTCTACTGTTGACCTCACCCCTTTCCTAAGAGGTCTGTAGGGGGCGTGCATAAGTGCACCAACGTGCCTACCGTCCCTGTCTTATTGTTTCTTTTATTTTTCTTATATGTACCCATTTCATGTATTCATAACTATGTATATACTTATACCTATTATCTTGTAAGCGATTGACAAATCAAATAAATTCAAATTCAAACAGTTTCTGGCCAAAATCCCTGAAGCCATCAGGAAGTTACAGTGCAGCTTCCAAATGAATATTGCTGCTCACCTTAGAGAGGCAGCCACCATCAGTAGACAGAATGTGTGTGTGTGTGGGGGGGGAAGCATAATAGAGGTTTTTCATGGTAAAAAGAGAAGATACATAGAATATAAGTGCATGAATAATTCCTGCCTGAGGTGGGGCAGGAGATTTATCTCAACTTTAAGTTAAAGTTTATCTGAGTATGTTATCTGAGGTCAAGGAATTTACTGCAGGACATTTGTCAGAAACTCCCACAAGCATCTCTTTTACAATAGTAAGATTCTACAGTATTTGTTCCCCCAGTCAGCTGCTGAAGAAGCCATCTCCTTCTCTGGATTGCAAGGCCAGTCCTGCTGGGAAGAATTACAATATTTGACTAATTCTTGTAAGTGTTTTACCTTATTTTCTACAGATTGAAAGTATTCAACAATCATGAATTCTATGTCTATGAAGCATGTGCTGGGTATCAATTTCTTTTCTGAAGAATATATACCCTTTAAAATAAATGGTTTAGAATGACACAAAGAACAACTCCACTTCTGAAACATAACCTTAGTAGACTAGGCCATGCTTTCTTGTAGCTATGATAACACAGCATTGCCTTTTCTTTTTCTTTTCAAGTTTCATTTCAATATTGTTCCTACCAGAACAAAAAATTGCCTTGGTTCCTAGTACAATTACAAAAATGGAATGAAACAACTTTTAGGCAACTATCCCAATAAGCATATATTAATAGTAGTAATAATGGAAGTTGTTTTGATAATATACTTTTCAATTAATCAATGAATTGAGGTGCCATTGAATTCAAAACCAACTCTGAGTAGCTCACAATATAATAAACTACAAAACCAAATATACAATAAAAATAAAATACAAAACAAAGACAGATTGCTCGATACAAAATTATTGACAAAAACACATCCAGAAAGAGGCTCCTTTCATCTTAACACAAGATCTGGGAAAACCTCAAGCAGGAGAACTTATACCATTACAGACAAGTGACTGTCTAGTCTCTTCTTAAAAACCTCCAGTGATGGAGTGCTCACAATTTCTGAAGGCAAGGTGTTCCACTGGATATTTGTCCTCACTGTTAGGAAGTTTCTCCTTAATTCCAAGTTGTTTCTCTTTGATTAGTTTCCAACCATTGTTTCTTGTCCTGTCCTCTGGTGCTTTGGAGAATAGTTTGACTCTCTCTTCTTTGTGGCAGCCCCTCAGATACTAGAATACTGCTATCATGTCACCCATACTTCTTTTCTTTAGACTAACCAAACCCAAAACTTGCAGCTGTTCTTCATAAGGTCTAGTCTCCAAGCCCTTGATCATCTTAGTTGCTCTTCTTTGAACTTTTTCCCAAGTCACACCATCTTTTTTGTAATATGGTGACCAAAATTGGCTGCAGTGTTCCAGGTGTGGTTTATAAAGTGGCACTAATATTTCATGTTTTATAAAGTGGCACTAATATTTCATGTTATCTTGATTCTATGCCTCTGTATATACAATCCAGGATTGTATTAGCATTTTGGCTGCTGCTGCACACTGCTGGCTCATATTCAAGTGATCATCCACTAGGACTCCAAGGTCCCTCCCACAGTTACTGCTTTTGATCCAGGTCTCATATAACATGTACTTATAAATTTGAGTTTTTCTGCCTAAATGTGAAACTTTGCTTTTCTCCACATTAAAATTCATTTCATTGGATAAGGTCCATTGTTCAAGTTTGTCAATATCTTTTTGGATCCTGAGCTTGTCTTCTGGGATGTTGGCTATTCCTGCCAATTTAGTATCACCTGCAAATTTGATGAGTTCCCTTTCTATTCCCTCATCTAAGTCAAAATAATGAAGAGTACTGGGCCTACAACAGAGCCTTGTGGTACCCCACTGCTTACTTCTCTCTATATGAATGTAGTACCATTAAGGACTACTTGTTGAGTCTGGTTTGTCAGCCAGCTACAAATCCATCTGGTGGTGATGTTGTATATTCCACATTTTTCTAGTTTATCAAGAAGTAGATTGTGGTCTACTTTTTTAAAAGCCTTACTGAAATCTAAGTATACTATGTCCAATAACATTTCGCCGGTCTATTGATTTAGTGACTTTATCAAGGAATGAAATAAGATTGGTTTGACATGATCTGTTTTTAACAAACCCATCCTGGGTACTATTTGCTTTATAACTTTAAACTTAATTTTCTTCTAGTTGTTCACATATCTTTTTTTTTATTATCTTTTCCAGGATCTTCCCAGATATTGATATTAGACTGATTGATCTGTAGTTGCCTGGATCTGTTTTTTTTACCTTTCTTGAAGATGGAAACTACATCAGCCCTTTTCCAATTTTCAGGTACTTCCCTGGTGCTCCAGGGTTTTTGAAATATATGGTACAGAGGTTCTGACATAACCTCTGCCAGCTCCTTCAGAACTCTGGGATGTATTAATATGTTGAAAGAAACTTTTTAAATTATTTTTGACTTTTGTTCAATCTGAGCCTTTGCTTTCCTGACTTCATCTTTGCATGTTCTGGCTATCTGCTGATAATCAGCCTTAGTTATGTTTCCTTTTTTCCATTTTTTGTGCTTGTACTTTTTGTCTTTCAGTGTGTCAGAGAGATCTTTGTGCAGAGATCCTAGTTTCTTTTTGAATTTTTTGTTTTTCTTTTTCAGTGGTATTGTCCTGGACTGGGCTTTTATGATCACATTTTTCAGAGTTTCCCATGCTTCTTGAGTTGTTTTCCCCTTTAGGATTTTCATCCATGGAATCTTTCCTATACTTTCAGTTTATTAAGATCAACTTTTTTAAAGTTTAAGATACTGTGTCAGGTCCCATAGATCCCTATTAAGGATGCAGCCATTCTGGTGGTGAGGGGACCTGCTTTCTTTGTCTTGCTATCACTTTCCCTCAATAAAAGTTTCCTTTTAAAATACCAATTCTTTCAAGAGTTCTACTTTCTTGAACCATGGTGGTGCAGTGGTTAGAGTGCAGTACTGGAGGCTATTTCTACTGACTGCTGAATGCCTACTATTTTGCAGATTGATTTTCACCAGGCTCAAGGTTGACTCAGGCTTCCTCCTTCTGAAGTGGGTAATATGAGGACCCAAATTTTGGGGGACAATATGCTGATGCTGTAAACTGCTTAAAGAGAGTTGTAAAGCACTATAAAGTGGTGTATAAATCTAAGTGCTATTGCTATTGAGCGGAGAGGAAAGGAAAGGCCTTATACACTGCTAGAATTATTTTCTATTGCTTCTGTTTGAATTATATTGAATTCCAGTATGACATGGTCACTTTCACCCAAGGTTCCAGCAACTTCTACTTCCTCTATCACTTCTTCTGTATTAGTAAGAATTAGATCCAGTATAGCTTTACTTCTAGTTTCCCCCTCTATCTTTTGGATGATAAAGTTGTTGGCTAGGGTGATTAGGAATCTGTTTGATCTCCCACTTGCTACAGAGTTGGTCTCCCAGTTGATATCTGCATAGTTAAAGTCTCCCATTACTATTGTAGTATGTTTCCTAATACATTTGGTAATGGTTGGCAAAGAGTTCATCTATTTCTTCTGATTGATTGGGTGGCCTGTAATGTACACTTATAGCAATGATCCCTGTAATCTGTGTGATGATGATGGGATGCATATGTTACCTCTTGGCAACTATGTAGAAATTTTCTGTCACATGCCAGGCCTTAACAGTGTCATATTGTAGATATTTTAAAAACCCAAATAAATATTGACGAATTATATTTCTTGCATTTTTAAAATCAGCATTTATTGCACAAAATACTTCCTCAGGAAGATGGTGGACTGAAGATGTGTCCATGAAAGTGGAGCTGAAGATTACAGCTAAAAACAAGAACCAAAGGGCAGATCAGCTTCTTTAACCCTTTGTGGAAAAAGGGAGGATGTGAGATCGCCCCTGTTGTTCTCCATACACTTGTTTCTTGTGAGAAGACTGCAAGGCAGCAGTTTTCACAGGGTGGGAAACTTGCATATGAGGAAATTTACCGTCTTTCCCCACCCGCAGACAGAGATTTGAAAGGACACAAAGTTTGTACTTCCTTTGCTAATGACTTTAGGAAAGTGCCTATTAATTGCTTTACAGAAGTTTAAATGATATAGTTGGAAACAGCCTGACTGCTTTCAATCCTTAATATAAGAAAAAGAAACCATATCTTTATAAACTGTAAGGATTGAAAATAAAGAGCAAGAAGCAAGACAAGGCTTTAGCTACAGAAAGTTTTAAATGGATTAAAAGCCCAGAAAATGTGGAAATATTTGATTTTAAATATTAACTTTGAAATTATTTTTTATCAAATAAATGCATTTTGATGAATTTTCAACATTGGAGTTATAACAAGATGACCATTTGTGTATTCTTCTAAACAATCTGTTCCCAGAATAAGCTGTTACATATAAAGATTTGGAATAAAACTTACCTGACTTAAATATGGAGAACAATGTGAAAAAGAATTTCTTACTGGATGGACATATATTTCCCTCCCTATCTCTAACATATCTATTGCTATTATCTCTATCATCATCATCTATCTATCTATCTATCTATCTATCTATCTATCTATCTATCTATCTATCTATCTATCTATCTATCTATTTATCTATCATCTATATCTTTCATGTATCATCTATCTACCATCTCATGAAATTTTAAAAATTAAGAATAAAATTAAAATACCAATCCTAGAGAGCAGTTGGAATAATTTCTTCTTGCTGCATTTACAAAAGAAGTTTGTTAAAGTTTTGAAGAAATTTGAGGCAAGGGTCAATAATTATTTAAATTAATTAATGAACAAAACTCATCACATCTTCCTATATATCATATGAAAAAGCATTTACAATATGAAATAAGAAAGGAAAAAGATAGAGGACATTAGAGAGAACATAAAGACAATAACTGTAGATTCAGTCTGGACTAGCAGTTATGGGATCCTTAACTCATGTCTATAACTAAGCATAAGCATAGCTAAAACATTTTCTGTCTATTTATTTTGACTTTTTTTGCTTGATTTTTAACCACCTTTGAATTGTTTTGTTTACAATTCACTTGGGTGTTTTCTTTTGGTGAGATATTGGTTCCAAATTGGTGCTTTTGCTTGTTCATTTAAAATTTCTTCAATTCAACTAATATGTATGGTGCCTTATGGTACCTTATTGAAAGTTACAATGAGAAATTTACTATGCAATCCTCTTAGTAGATGAATTGAATCTGGTGAGAATTAGCATCCGCTTCAGTTAAGTTTATTTTGGCACCAAATTCAACAAAATATATGTCCATTTAATGATTGTCAGATGTGGAAAACCCAAAATAATCAACACTAATTAAATACTTTCCCAGTATGTGTTTTTTTTCCTTTTAATACAATGATCACTAAAACTTAGACATTTGAAGCAAAGCCAATATAACAATTAAAAGTAATGGCAATACCAGGACCACATACTTCTTTTACATACAGATTTAATTCTACAGTTTTCTTTCCTTATGATTAATATAGCAAAAGATAAGTAGATAATTGGGAATGTGGATATTACACAGAACATTCATGGAGAAAATGTGATTTCAGGGGAAAAAATATTTCCCTCAAATTATTTTGATATGGATTTTTCCTTAATATGGTTTCCTTGAAAAGTAAAAAGAAGAAATGGAAGTCCATATAAGCAAGGTGATTTGGGATGACATTTGGATTATGAAATAGAAGTAGAGCTATGCTTTTAAAAATATGTTATTATCTTTTTATACAGAAGAGTCAACTGTTGATCAAGGAAGTACTGTTAAAATCAGGGGTGTCCAATCTTGGTAACTTTAAGACTTATGGACTTCAATACCCAGAATTCGCCAGCCAGTCATGGAAGTTGAAGTCCACAAGTCTTAAAATTGTCAGGGTTGGATATTCTTTGTTTAAATCATGACTGCAAAATGCTTCCATTGAAACCAATTAAATGGAAACGCACAGACCTTTTCACAAATTCTCTGCTTCTGAACCACTTCAATAATTGCTTCAAAGCCTGGTCTGAAACATCACTAAAATTTCTATTTCCCAGTAAAATGTTAATACTTTTTTTTTGATAACTTCTGCTGATGACCATTACTAGATCAATAATGTTCCTGATTGTTAAAAACAACCCTAAATTTGTGAGACAAATTTGATCCAGCATCCCTTTTTCTTCCTTTAAGAGTAGCACAGTAGCTACTCTTATGTCTGAAGCAGCACATGGTGGATGCAGATACATCCCAAAAAGGCTACTTTGAAATATAATTAAAAAATCAAGCAGGGAAGATTTCCATTTGTTCTGTCTCACATCCAATATTCTAAAATATCAGAAAGCCTGTAGCATTTTTATAAATATACTTTTCATTTAAACAAACTGTGATAAAAGAGGATTTGACATATATTTACTATGATTTAAAAGAACAGGGTAGGATAACTGTATGTTAAATTATGCAAATATAATCTAACAAAAACAATAGTTTAAATTTGTTAGCAGAAATATCTTAATTGCTATTGAAATTTCTGTGCTTTTCCCCCCCCTTTTTTCAATTTATTTGGCATAGTGTTTGCTGTCAAAGGCCCCTTGCCTAATTTTATTCTGCTCTTGCTGCTGCTATATTGCTGAGCCAATATCCAAGGCCAGCAACAAGTTAATGATAAACAAAGACTCTCCCTCACTCAGATCAACTACCAGCAGTTTGGCAGTTTGAATCTTACCAGCTCAAGGTTAACTCAGCCTTCTGTCCTTCCGATGATGACCAAGATTATTGACTGACTCTGTAAATCGCTTAGAGAGGACTGTAAAGAAATCAGATGGAAAAGTGAACAAGCCAGCCCATCCTAGGCAGTCAAATAGGCCACCTGCTCAAATCCTTTTATCATGGTTTACTAGGTAGTTATATTCTCTGATAGTCAAGATTTGCTGTTGTTTTCTTTTATAATCCATTAGCTATCCTTAATTTAGAATGTTATGCTCCACTCAACCACTGCACCTCTCAATAAGCATACTTTTAGTTTCTGCCTAGGCTGGCTGCTCCCTTGGTTTTCCACTTACTGTCCATCCTACTTTTTCTGTTTTTTAAAATATGTTTAAGTCACAATATTTTGCTACAGTGTTTCTATGGAACTGATCTATTGGTTCTTTCTTGCTATAATTTTACAATGGACCTACAAAAAGATTAGCTAAACAACTCAGATTAATTATAGGAGAATTGGAGGATGGCAGGATGGAAGGATTGATGGAGTCTGTATTAGTGTCAAAAAAGATAATTTGGGGATGGGATATGAAGGCATTCTTGTGTACAACCATCTATGAAAATAAAGGAGTGGCATGAAGAGTAGTGGGAAGGGAACAGTGACATAAACACAAATGGCAGTAGAATAATTCACACAGAAGCCAGCAAATTAGGCTTCTCTTCCCTGCACAGATGGAAAAGGCAAGAAGCAGGGCAATGACCAAATGGACTAGCCATGAGCTGAACTAGACCAGTCGCTTTGTCAGTAAAATCACACCTGGACTGCATATTCTCAGGTTGCTTTAAGACATGAAAGAAGTAGCAGAAGAGACAAACATAACTGTCCAGAACTTTGCAGTATGCTTTCTTTCTATCTGAACTTTCTAAAAGGATGAAAACACAAATAAGAATATATCTAGAAAATGAAAGGCAAAGAAAAATCAAGGAAGTCACAGAAATTGTAGAGACTATATGAGAAAGACTAAAGTAGAGTTGAGATGAAATGACCAAAACAATAAAAATTGCTCTGATTTCTCTCTCATGAGAAATAAAAGGAAATGTTACAAGTATATTGGGATGAGAAATATAATGGACACATCTGATGGTGAGAAGGCAAAATGTCTTATGTCTTATTTTATGTCTCAGGACAGAAAAGAAGAAGATAAAAGGACGTTTAGCTATTTAAATTAATTCAAGTTTTGAGGACCAGATGAATTACATTGTAGGGTATTGGAGATATTAGTGGAGGTGATTGTAGAACCATTGACTATTATCTTTGAGAATTTCTGGACTACTGGCTATGTCCCCAGGGACTGGAGGAGGACATATCTTCCTATCTTCAAAAAGGAAAGGAGGATCTGGGAAATAGCAAGCCTGTCAGTTTGCTGTTTATGTTGGTATGTTCCTTGAGATTATGAAACAATAAATTTATTAGCACTAAGATGAATTCAACAACCAATAATAATCAGTACAAGTGAAATGTGTTACAAATAAATCCTCCTCCTCCTCCTCCTCCTCCTCCTCTTCTTCTTTTCCCATTATAACATCTTTCATGATAATGACATTTGATCATATTATTTAGATTCATAACTGGATGAAAGACACTGGAGTATGTTCATAAGTATGTTCATAAAAGACTCGATATCCAAAACATGCCACATTGTATTCTATGCTATTTACCTTTTACATCAACATAAATTATATTAATGAAGAGCTTTAGAGAATGATATTTGGAGAATATGTAGAATAATATGAGAATATGAAAGGAGGAATTGAAATCGAACCCTTAACAAGGATCAAGACAGGCTTGAAGAAACTTAACTGGAATGGAATTTATCAGGGAAAATATCTGGGAATAAGAAAGTAAATGCATAGCAGAAATGAGTAAATTGACATTAGCAATTAGAGAGCAAGAAGATAAAGAATATTACAAAATCTGGGATCTATTTTATCAATGGTTAGATAAGAAAATAGAGAAGTAAAATGTGTTATAAAAAGGAATGGCATAATATGCAAGATAATATAATGCAATGATATTATATAATTGCATACAATGAATGAGTTGCAGATTGAGATCTGCTCGATAAGAACTATGTGAAACTGTAGTTGAGTTTAATAATGATATAATAATAATATAATAAAATATAATATGTATAGTTGACTTGTGTAATATGAATGTATGTTTGGAAGGGTAAGACTGTTGATATTGTGATGTTGCACAAAAGAAATGTACCAACCGACACGCTGTATTTTGGAAGATGGTTTTATGTTGATGTTTTATGTTTGTGTTTGTTAGTGTTTGTCTTTAAAAAATAAAAAAAAACTTTTTAAAAAAAGAAAGTAAGTGCATAAACATAGGTCCATATGAAAGCAATAGCAATAGCACTTGGGATTATATACTGCTTCATAGTGCTTTACAACCCTAAGTGGTTTACAGAATAACCATATTGCTCCCAACAATCTTGGTCTTCATTTTATTGACTTCAGAAGGATAGAACCCTGAATAAACTTTGAGCCTGTCAAAATTGAACTCCTGGCAGTTGGCAGAATAAGGTTGCAATACTGCATTAACAATTAACCACTGCTCTAAAAGAGACCATACTTCACAGTTGTATTTGTAAAATTGATTGAGGTGTTCTAGTATATCAGAAGCAGAACATGAAAAAACAATGATGTCGATGCTGTAAAGGTAAAATATTCTTTGGAGATCTTCAGGCAAAAACTGTATAATAAAATCCTTTAGCAGAGCCTGAAATGATTAGGGCGTTGGACTAGATGACCTCTGAGATACCTTCAATTCTAGATAATAGAATAACAGAGTTGGAAAGGACGTTAGCGGTCTTCTACTCCAACCTCCTGCCTAGGCAGGAAATCCTACACCACTTCAGACAAATGGTTATCAAATCTTTTCTTTAAAACTTCAAGTGTTGGAACATTTACAACTTCTGGAGGCAAGTTGTTCCACTGATTAATTGTTCTGTCAGGAAATTTCTTCTTAGTTCTAAGTTGCTTCTATCCTTGATTAGTTTCCACCTATTGCTTCTTGCTTCTTGACACACACACAAACATAATGTGCACATGTGTGTATTTGTATGTGTTTCTGTGTTTGTATATAGACATGTGTTTCTATGTGAAATGTAGCAGAAAGTCTTGTCAAAAGCCTATCATAAGAACTATGGACAGATTGGTTCCCTCTTGCATATCTCTTTGGGACTTGAAACTTAATGTATTGTGTGAAACCAGCCAACTGTAATTGATTCAAAAGTCTATTATTTAAGCACACTCTGGCTTAGCAGAACATGAAAATTCAAACCAAGTAAATATAATACTATTGGATTGTATATTTTATTTTGTTTATTTCAAAATATCTACACTGACCCATTTTTATTGCTATGTAACCAAATTGCGTACTTTCTGCCTGCATGTTTAGCTTTGGTTCCCACTAGATCATCCTGCTTTTCCTTGTCATTTTATAAACTACCACCCAGGAGCTTAAGTTATAAAAGGAATAATTCTTTAAGATAAGTTAAAAAGAAACAAAAGACATTCACAACTTAATATTTTTTTGGCTCACTGCACAGTCCTTAGTGATGAGGCTAGCAGGAAACATAGGGAAAATAATACAAGGAAACCTTTTCATCAACACCCATCCCCAAAGCTACGTCTCATAGGTCTTTGTTTGGCTATTTGAGGTGGACTCCTAACAACCCAGCCAATGTGGGAATTACTGATCAACCACTCAGCCAAATAATATTTTTATCATATTGACATAAGTATGCTAAGAACTGCCAAGCACACTTCAATTAAAATATAATTTTCCTTTTTCAGGAACTGGATGTTTATACGTAAGTTTCCTATCTCAGCATACCACAGGCTTCATAGCATTCTCCTTTTTCTCCTTCTCCTCTTTATTCCTTTGAATTAATAAATCCTTAACACTATGAATCATTCAATAGCATTTACTACATCATTAACTTATATTGCTCGTACAAAATATCCACTTATACTGAAGATAACAGTTGATCAGTTTTAGGAGTTTGAAAAAAAATGGAGATGAAGTAAGTGTGCAGAAAGTAGAAGATTGGCACTTAACAAAGATGCTGATTACTTTTGCAATCTCAAAGTGAATGAACCTTAACTTTAAAATATTTATAATGATTCTTCTAATTAGAAAGGAAATATGAAAATGATTCCAATTAACCTTAAGGGGTGTAAATCATTTTGTGTTCTTTGTTTAGATAGGAAATTACATGATAGGAGGGAGGCAGGATATCCTGTTCATCATACTTTCCTCTACAGTTATAAGCCCTAAATTTCTCACTTCTAAAAAAGCCTCTATTGAAACAGAAGGAGTTTTTTCTGTAAGAAATACTGAGTTGGGTCCTATAATACCAGAGCAAGGAAATGGTAGACTACGGTAGTTTGCTAGTGACTATTTATTGATATATTCATATAAGCAAATTTATATAGCCACCCGTCTCATGGCAGTGATTTTGGAATTCCAATTAGAAATATTAAAATATTGTAGTCTACCTGGCATTTTATTTTTTTAATTAATCAACCTGATCATAATAGTAAAGTAGGATTCTTTTATTATGACTGGGTCCACGTGGCTCTTCTCAATCACAGCCAGCAAATTCTAAGAGTAATTCCTTCTCTTCAATAAGCATCACCTATTTTATTACCTATCCAGTCATCTGGCTTTTATAAATACTGGTTGAATATCTTTCTGAAATTCCCATAATAATGCTGCATACATTTCATTTCATACCAATTAAGTCTACTTTTATAGACTACTAATTTTCCTTTCTCCTTCTGTACTTAATGTAAGAAAATTTATTTTATAATGAATCCAAAGACATTCCAATTCTTGTGTGCTTATGCATTTCTTGTGCTCAATCTCTAACAATCAGCAACACTTAATTAAGAAAGAGACATCATTACATACAACTCTATTCTATTTAAATTTGATATTAGTATTCTTTCCAGATATGACTATTAATACAAATTTTTACCAAACTCTTACATCTATACTAATTACAATTTTCATTTTATATTGCTAATAGATTTGAATCTGTTTGCCGGAATTTCTATGCTAGACAGTAGTATGAATTGAAGTTCTGTTTTAATTAATATTGCTCCAATATCTACATCAGAACAGACTGAGCAATTTATGATCTGGAATGATTTAGACCAGGCCTGAAGCAACCTGTCAGTCTTTTGATTAATCTTGAGGTTTATGCATACCATAGCTATAATGCATGTGAAGAACCATCACTATATCTGTGTTATTTAGGTAGTTCTAGATTTATTTATTAAACAAAAATAAATAAAACAAGGTAGTTCTAGATATCATAGTTATGCCACTGACACCCAGAGAAGGCTTATGCTAGCTGAAATGTTTTTTCAGCTGCTGCACACTCTGAAGAGTTATTTGAGGCCCCTTAGGCTGCAGAATTTTTGACTATCCTTAGTATCCTGGACAACTAGACATCATGACATTTTGAAGAAAGTAAAATGGACCTAATGATAGAAGCCAATTGTCAGGATTTGATTGAAATACTAGTTTATTCCAATCAGTATGTTTTCCTTCCAAAATTTGGGTGATCTTCATGACTTAAATTTTGAACATCCCTTAGAAAGTGGGTGGTACTGCCCCCTGGGGGGGGTGGGATACCTTAGGGGGGCACTATGGGGCAACGGGGCTGGCAGGGGGATGCTAAGAAGCACTAGGGAGGTGCTGGAGGTGAGCCCCTCGCAGGGTGCAATTCAGAGGTGGGATTCTACTGGTTCATTACCATTCCCTGTAGTTTGGAGAACCAGTAAAACGGGCCCCTGGCTGGCCTTGCTCCTCTCCGCCCACTCCTCTGTTCCCTGCCTAGTCAGTCCTTATTGCGCATATGTGACATCACACACTTGTGCAACAATCGATGACGGCCACAGTGGCGCATTAGAGAAACAGAGCAAGCAAAGCTGGAGGTTGGTAATTTTCACTGCAAAAAGCATCCAGACACCATGTATTTTTTCGGTGCAGCTGGAGTCCAGCCGCACCAAAAAAACCATGCAGTGTCTGGAGGTCTTTTGCAGTGAAAATTACCAACCTCCGGTTTTGCTCTGTTTCTCCAATGTGGGGCCACCGCTGTGTTCTAGGCACCGGCCATGCAGGCTCACCTCATTGACTGCTGCACTACTCCGCTCAGACTTGCTTGGGCAAGTTTCTCTGGTGCAGCAGGCTCAATGGGGTGGACCTGCAGGGCCGGCACCTAGAATGCAGCCACAGCGGTGTGTTGGAGAAGTAGAGCAAAAGCAAAAACACGTGGCAGCTGCAGGCATTTGTGACAAGGGCGATGTGGGCTGGCAGGGAGCCCAGCGACAACAATGGCTCAACCCTCGCTTTTCTTCCCTGGCAGCCAGCCATAGGAGGAAGGTAAAGTCACGGCTGTGGGATGACGAAAGAGGCAGTCGTGGGGGAGGAAATGGGGAGATTAAGGGCCGGGGCCTCTGAAAGGAGAAATGGGGTGATGCAGGATTAGCCCAGGCCTTAGACAGATTAGGCCACACCTGCATGGGCAGAAAATAGGTAGATAAGTTAAGGAAGGGATAGAGAGAGAGGAAAAGAGAGAGAGGGAATGAGAGAAAGAGAGAGGAAAAGAGAGAGAGGGAAAGAGAAAAAGAGAGAAGGAACAGATAAGAAAGTAAAGAAAGAAAAAGGGAGAAAGAAAGAAAAGGGATAGACAAAGAAATAGGGGGGATGGAAGGAAGGGCAGAAAGAAAGAGAGAGGGGGGGGAAAGAGAGCAAGAGAAAGAGCGAGAAAAAGAGAAAGAATGAGAGAGAAAGAAAGAAAGAAAGAAAGAAGGAGGGAGGAGAAAGTGAATGGGATATAAAGGGAAGGAGGGAGAAAGAGAAAGAGAAAAAGAAGGAAAGAGAAAGAGAGAGAGAGAAGGAAGAGACAAGAAAGAAAAGAAAGAGAAAAGGGAAAGAAAAATGGATAGAGAAAGGAAGGAAAAAGATAGACAAAGAAAGAGGGAGGATGGAAGGAAGGAACAGGAAGAAAGAGAAAGAAAGGAAAAAAAGAAAGAAAGAAAGAAAGAGAGAGAGAGAGAGAGAGAGGGAGGGAGGGAGGGAGGGAGAAGAAAATGAATGAGATATCTAGTCCAACTACCTGTTCCAGCAGGGTTAGAAGTGTATGTGTTTGTGTGTGTATGTATGTATGTATGTATGTGTGTGTGTACGCACGCATGGTGGTCAAAACTCCAAAAACAGGTCAACTATCTCTGGAGAGGTCAGTCATAAATGAGAACACTTATTAAGCAATCAGCCATTAAGCAAGGACCACTTATATTTGGTTTGCCAGTCACCTGGTCATGCTCACCCAGTCACATGACCACCAACCCACGCCCAGCCAGCAAGCCATGCCCAGCCAGTCACATGACCAGCAAGCCCCACCCACAAATTAGGCCACGCGCACACAGAACCAGTTGTTAAGAAATTTGAATCCCACCCCTGGGTGGGGGGGTACTGAGGATGAGTTTGTAGCACCAAGGTGGCGGTGGACTGAAAAAGTTTGGGAACCACTGCCTTAGAATATTCAACATTTGGCAGTCCAAGCTGATTTTTTTTGTGACTGAAGCACAATTTTTGTGACTGAAGTACAATACAATGGAATGAAGGCTATTGCCGAGCACCTAGCATGGTGCTCCATAGACTGTAAGCCGCCCTGAGTCTCCGGAGAAGGGCGGCATATAAATGTAATTAAAAAAAAAAAATTATGTAGAAAAAAATGCTGTATTACTCTTTGAGTTTTATTTCTGGTTTTTAAGATCATCCAAGCTTTATGTTTTTTAAGACTTAAGGGTCACAATAAACACACACACACACGTACATAGAAATCAACTGAAAATAGCATTATAAATAAATTGCTCAAAGATAATTTTTCCATGAAATGGCAATCATGGCAAATCAAAGTAAATTAAATCTAGATTATTTTTAAATTTTATTTATTTATTTATTTTGCTAAAGTTCTTACTGTTGCCTTGAAAATTCTCAAGGTTAGGAAGTGCTAGCCATTTTGTCCCAAGAGATAAATTTTGAAATCCTGCCACAAGATAACATACAGAATAAAAATGTACTTCCTTTCCATTTATGGATCTATTAACACTGAAATATTGCAAAAATAGTTGAGAGCTATTGTACGTATAATGTCTGATTATATGCATGTTTCATTCACTCTTCATTGTCTCATTCTTTCAATTCTTACAATACATGCATGATACACTTGGAGCAAGTAATATCTCCTCAGAAGTAAACTCTGTGAGTTCCTCATTATTTAATCTCAGAAAATTGGAGAATATTTTAAAGATCTGATGAAAAGTGTTTTTCTGAATTATAAGATCTATGTTTCAACAGGGAAATGGCAATAGAAAAGATAATATAAATAAATAACTAAATATAAAGTTGAGTCTGAAAATGGACTGTATCTGGCTGTGGGTTGTGGAAAATATGTAAAAAAGATTTCCCTGAGGTATTCCTCTTTGAAATGCAGGTGAAGAGTTGCTTGCAATGGTGCTGACTTTCCATTCTAAGCCCATCTTTCCTATCACATGACAATAAACCATGCTTTGCAAATTTTCTCTATCTTGTTTACCTTTTGTTGGCTAAACAGTGACTTGAATTTAATAAGAATAGAGTGAGATTTGGTAGATTTAATTTTTAACATGTTTGAGGTTGCTATAAGATTGTGATGAAGCAATTAGGTACATACAGAAAAGTATTATTGTAAATATTAATGTACTTTAAAATGCTGCTAAAATGAACCTTTTGTTCAGTCACTGTTTCTTAATGTAAATACTTTGATTCCTCTTTTTATTAAAAATGATTCTATTCTATTAATAATGACAATAATTTAAAGTGAGATTTAAAATAATAAGATTCAATCAAAATAAAAAGTAAATGGATTTACATTATAGTTTTTCTTATCATCTATTCACAGGCAAATTCTTTATGGAAGAATGTAGCTTTTTGTCTTTTGAACTGAGACTCTATTGTGAAGAAGCACATTTGGAAATTACAGAGATTAGCATTCCTTTCTTATTGCCGGTCTGCCCTAAGTATCATATCTTCACATCTTGAATTTTACAAATCTAATGTCACTTTTTATCTTTCATAAGTTTATTATGGTAAAACAAACTATATCATTTGTGTAATATGAAATCTAGTCCTAACTGACTTATAATAGAATTGTCTTGTTTACAGTAGAAAGACAGTGTGGTGCAGTGATTAAGGCACAAGGATAGAAATTGGGAAACTGTTTGTTCATGTCTCACCATAGGCATAAAGCCAGCTGGGTGACCTTGGGCCAATCACTCTCTCTCTGTCAACCTAAGGAAACAACTTCCAAAAATGTTGCCAAGAAAACTGCAGGGACTTGTCTAGCAGTCACCAGGAGTCAACATTAATTTGAAGGCACACACACATTTATTGTAACTAGGCTGGTTGTTGTCTTCTCCATAGACCAAATTATCTCTTGATCTTCAAATTAAGACAATCTTAATTTTTATTTCCAATTTAGAATTACCTGTATCTTTCTGATCATGTGACATTGTCTATTCCTTTGATTTGCTTTGTATTTCATTTGTTCATTGTTTTATCTGAGACTGGAATAAGGCTTTTCTCTTTAAGTTATGTCCCCCCCAATATCCAGCTTCTGGACGTAAGCAAGCCTTCTGCATTAAGGAAGATATGTCAGTTGAGGGTCACAGAAACAAGGTTTTGTAGGCAGGATAATGCCTTCCTTGCAAGAGGAGGAGGAAAACACAACAAAATATTCGTGTAGATTGCTGTTCACTTTTCTTAGGCTATAAATGCATCACTGCAAGGACTCAGAATTGCTCAGATCAAGCCTGGCTGTCTTTATTGCAGAATAAGCCTATGTGCGTTTTCAGAATTATCCACCCTGTCATTATAGGCAAGATGGTTAGAAATATTGAGCTGCACTTGGTTGCCAATGTGGAAATATGACATCACTTTGCAATTTCAGATGCTTTTATACTCAATCTAGCGAGGTGGTGAGGCTGTTATTATTTTACAAATTGCAATCTCTCTCACAGTTACCTACAACAGCAATCTGGTATGGAAACATTCACAATTTATTTCAAGTGTGTGAGATAGTTCCTGCCATGGCTCATAGTAGTTCAGCAGGTTGGGCATTGATTGGATAGCCTTTTTGGATTCTAGGTCAGCAAGAGGAAATATTCATAGTATTCTTCGAGACTCTACAGCGAAGACCATTAATGCTAGTTTTTGAACAAAGTTATATTTATTGTAGTCTTTGACAATGAAATACTTGTGAGTTTATATATTTTATAATCTCTCAAGAATAAAATTGTTGGATTACACTGTGTGAACATATTGTTTCATTAGGACAGACTTTATGGGAGCTAGAATAATAACTTTTAGGATTATTATTTTACAATTAATAGTCAGTATCAAATGGAAAACAAAACAATAATTACAACTAAGAGAAAAGGATAACATAGATTACACTAGGTGGTGCTGTAATCCTAATTGGAGTTTTGCAATTTGCAGTAATTGCAATGACGAATATACTGAGTTTTTTGAACATAAGAGAAAGCTCTTGGCTATATGAAGCAGAGCTGGCTTCAAATAAAATATATGCTTGATATCCTAATTTATTTAGTATATCAAAAAGAGTTTTTTTTTAATTATAAATTGGAGGAAAAGCAATACCATTTAATAATAGTGATAATAGTATTGATAATAAGTGATAGTAAGCCTTATTATTACTATTACTATTAATATGTGTTAACTTCTTCTTTACTATGCTCATTACCTAAAGTAATTTTTTTGATTACTGTAATTATTTAAAAGGCAGCCACAATTCAATAATGCATAATTTCTATAAACTTCTGAAATATGGAATAGACCTCTTCCATAAACAACACTAGTGTAATGCAGGGGTCGCCAACTTTTTGGACTTCAGGGACCACCAAACTCATAATTTTAAATCCTGCGGACCACAGACCCTGGGAAAATCCCCCCAAAAGTCTGCAAGAAAATTCCCCACACTGTTTTCCTTCAGATCGATCATTCTTTATTTGGGATAGCAGGATACAGTCTTCAACTCCGTTCTTGGGGGAGGGGGGGAGAGACTTTTGGCTTCATGCAAGGAAAGCAGCAGAAGCAGCAGAAGTCTTTCTTCTTCTCCCCCAAACTCCACCAGAAATGAGTCTTTGCCGGCACAGCCTCTTGGAGCAGGATGCAGGGTCCCAAAGACTCATTTCTGGCAGAGTTTGGGGGAGAGAAAGAAAGACTTTTGCTGCTTTTCTTGTGTGCAGCCAAAAACAAAAGAAGAAAGAAGTGGAAAGAAGCAGCCCGGTGTCCAGGTGAGCCAAGTTCCCTCCTTCTGCCCTTTTCCCCCTCCCCTCACTACCTCATGTTGTTCACAATGCAAGCGACGCAAGCCTTGTGTTCCCACAGGCCATGTGGGCATTGCAGCCTTGTGTTTCTGTGCAGCCTGGATTAATTGCTTTGGGGGGTGCTTTGGGGGTGACATTTCTCTGAGGACCACCAAAATTTTCTTGCGGACCACCTGTTAGGGTTTACTTAAGAATCCAAATGGTTGGTTTACCATATATGGCTGTAAACCATGATGTCTCATTGCAATTACTGAAGCCAGGATCCTGATTGGCTGCAAGAAGCAGGCTTACTATAAAGCAGGAAGCCAGAGAGCATCTCCATTGCTGTATTTGAGCTCCGGTGTTGCTATTTTGCTTGCTGATTATCCTGGTTAGTTTCTACTGTATTGATTGCTTAACTGTGTATGACTTATTGAACTACTGCTTGACATTGAATATTGGACTGTGCCTATATCTTGTATATAAAACCTTTACCTTTATACCCTTTACCTTCTGTGGTTGTGTAACTTTGTGAACATTGCTACATCTTTGCACACTGCCTTCGTTTGTTGAGTAATCCTTGTTACCAAGGACGCTCTGCTAATACTTATCACCACCAGTGGTCCCCAGCCCACTGGTTGGCAACCACTGGTCTAATGTATATAACATTTTCAGGAAAGTAAAATAACTCCTAATTTTTACAGTTGAAATAGCCCCCCAAATGACCTGAATAGACAAAGATAATTTTATTAGATCTATCAATAATAGATTAACTGTCCAATTAATATGATAATTATAACTAAATGGAACCTTTATGATGCCATTCTGCCCACCAAATTCTGAGAAGATACATTATAATTTGCACATTATGTAGGACCTTAAAGGCTGTTGGAAATTGTTACACTAAATGACACATTTATTTTCCAGTGGTCCCATTTTCAGGAGAAGAGTCCTGGTGTCACAGTGGTTAAAGTACAGCATTGCAGGCTAACTCTACCCACTAGAGTTTGATCCTGACAGGTTTGAGGTTGACTCAATCTTCCATCCTTCCGAGGTCAGTAAAATGAGGACTCAGACTGTTGGGGGCAATATGCTGACTCTGTAAACCACTTAGAGAGGGCTGTAAAGCTGTAAGTCCAAGTGCTATTGCTATTGGTAATTGACTTAAGTGACTTTGCCTTTTCAGCATACCGACATAAGTCAAATTTTAGAATCTTGTTGATTTTAGACATTTGTGATAGTCTACGCTAAAAAGAAATAAAATGTTAAAAATCATTTTAGTTGCTTTCCAAAAAGCCAAAAGGAGAGGGGCCTGTTTTAGCTGCAATTTAAATATCTGCTGCTACTGTTACGTTTGTTAATGGTGAGGTCAGGGGTGGGATTCTACCAGTCCCCACTGGTTCTATAGAACTGGATGTTAAGATTCTGCCCAGTTCGGAGAACCAGCAAATCGTATCCCTGGCTGGCCCTGCCCCTCCCCCTCCTGGCCACTCGCCTCTGATGAGACTGAAGATATGTTGCTGGAGCTGCAGACTTTAAGCCTGGAGCAATAATCCCTTTCTCTTCCCCCCTTCCCCCGCCACGCCTATTCCAGTTGGAAGATATTGAGTTAGTTTTGCTGTTGCTGACTACGTCCTCCATGATTCCTAAATGAGATAGATTGAGTGGGAAATGGCTGGTGTCTGTGCAGGTGAAATTAAACCTCCTTCCTATAACATCCATTCAAAAAACAAAGGAGCAGATATGGTTTAATTCTGCTTCAGGCCAGATTACTGGAGAGTAAGTAGTTTAAAATTATTATTTAATTGACTAATTCATTCGCTTCTCAGTACTTCTTGTAGCACTGAGCTGCTTGCCTTTTAAAATCCAGCGCTGCTTCTCCAGCTGCACTCTTGAAATCCAAGAATGCTGGACTTCAAAATAAAAACCAAGGTGCTGAGTGCTCCATGGAGAAGAAGTTTGAGGAAGCGTTGCTGGAGCTGAACCGGGCTTTAAAGCATTTTAAAGTAGCCTGGAGCAAGTATCCCTTTCTCTTTCCCCCACCCCCTGGGGTTTGCGCCTAGCCCATTTGGAAGATATTGAATTAGTTTTGCTGTTGCTGACTACCTCCCCCATGCTTCCTAAATGAGGTAGATTGAGTGGGAAGTGGCTGATAAGTGTGGGTGTGAAATTAAGCCTCCTTCCTATAAAATCCATTCAGAAAACAAAGGAGCAGATATGGTTTAATTCTGCTTCAGCCCAGATTGCTGGAGAGAAAGTAATTTAATATTACTTAACTGACTAATTCATTGGAAATTGCTGTTATGGCTTTTCATGGGATGTAGTGCTTATGATGGGCTATAAACAGGTAATACTCAGCCTTAAAATTATGTTATGTAGGTAGAAAGGCAATTAGATTTGCTGGCCTTCCTAGTGTAGGAAGTTAGCACCCACCCCTCTCCTAAAAAAAATTGAAATAGCCTAGGAAATATTTAAAAGGCAGAATATTATATCTCCCTGGATGAGAAAAGGAGAAATATGTTTTAAAGACAAAGCAGCTTCCTGCAGCTCCCTGCCCTCCCTTCAGCTCCAGGGTGATGGGATTAAGGAGGGCCCTCAGGAAATGATAGGATTACCCATCTCACCACATGTTCTGGGAAGATTGTATTAGCCAGCACTCAGGTGAAGCCATGTGGTCCAGACCAAGCCTACAAAGTTAAGACCCCTGCCCCTGGGAGTCTGACAGCCAATGGGATTCATTTCTTGCACAGGAACAGGAAACACTAAGGTGGAGCCCAACAGAGGTTATATAAGGGTCTCTCAGCATCTTCTTTTTCCCTTCTTCCCTTCTCTTTTCACCTTGGAACATGTGATCATCTTTCTCACATGGCTCTAAGTCATGTGGTCCTGCTGTCCACCATTAAACTTTCCAAATAGCCTCCGTGTTTCCAGTGTCTTTTTCCCCACTTGGAACTGAACCCAGAAAGATATTTCTTTCAACACTAGGTATGATTTTCAGTAGTCAGTCTCTGATGCTTTACACTACTAATATAATTAAACCAAATACCTACTTCTAAATTTAAGACAGCACTAACCCTAGAACATTTTAATGGACGAGGAACAGCTATCCTGGAAGATATATTTTTGGGGGGGACTTTACTCTTTAAAACTGTGTCCTTGTGATGAAGGGGCAGTTTATATTTTATAGATTAATCCACCAGTAGAAAATAGGTAACATGATCCATTTGAGGTCAATCCATGCATTTAGTGAGGAGGAGGCAATATTAAATCAGACCCTTGGTACAAGTGGCAATCCAGTAGAAGTGCCTTGATGGTTCTGTCCAAGCAGAGACACGAACGTGGTAAGTATGGAATCTTATTAAATCCATTCATACAGAGATACAATGCTCAGTATCTTTAAAGTTGGTAATTCTTTTATGTTACTGACTTGGGAATAATCAAATGATCAGGTCTCATGCTGCCTGGGGAATTCTGGGAATTGAAGTCCACATGTCTTAAAGTTGCTAAGCATGAAAAACATCAGAAGTACAACTTCTTGTGAGCCTGGGTTATTTTCCTGCGTTTTGGGAATAAGGACATTATCCTATTGTGCCTGGTGCAGAGATGCAGCTGAAATCTAGTTAGATGCTAATTGGCAGGTTACAACAGCAGCTACAGATAGTCTTTGACTTACAATTACTGAATTTGTTTAGCCTCCATTTAAAGTTACAACAGCACTGAAAAAAGTGACTTGTATTTCTCCCCGTCCCCACAGGGATGGACAGAGAGAGAGAGAAAGACAGAGGGAGGGAGGGAAAGAGAGAGACCAAGACACAGAGAGAGAGAGAGAGAAAGAGAGGGAGGGAGGGAAAGAGAGAGACAAGAGACAGAGAGGGGGGAGGGAAAGAAAGAGACAAAAGAGACAGAAAAAGAGAGAGATACAGGGAGAGAGGGAAAGAGAGAGAGAGACAAGAGAGAGAGAGAAAGAAAAAGAGATGAAAAAGAGAGAGGGAGAAAGAAAGAAAGACAGAGAGAGAGAAAGACCTGTTTAAAAGAAAATAGAAAAATGGCTCTGAGTGTTTAAGGTTGCAGACCCTGGGTTAGGCAAACACCATGGTCGTTAAGTGAACCTTGTGGTCATTAAGCAAACATTGTGGTTGTTAAACAAGTCCATTTTCCCCAATGGGCATTTTTAACCGGAAACCAGAAGGCATTGTTGGAAACTGGCAAAAAACATAGAAAACTTCAATCACAAGACTGTGTGGGATGTTGTAACTGGTCATAAGTATGTGTGTGTGTGTGTGTGTATGCATGGCTGTCAAAATACCAAAAACAGGTCAAATAGCTCTGGGGAGGTCAGTTGTAAATTAAAACACTTGCTAAGCAACTGGCCATTAAGCAAGGACCACTTATATTTGGTTTGCCAGTCACATGACCCACTAGCCACGCCCAGCCAGTCACATGATCACCAAGCCATGCCCAGCCAGTCACATGACCACCTAGCCATGCCCACAAATTAAGCCACACCCACAGAACCTGTTTTTAAGAAATTTGAATCCCATCCCTGGGTGAGGTTATTTCTGAGGTATGCAAGTCTGGGTGTTTTTCATGGTTAAGTACTGGCTTTAGCACTAGATTATACTCCTGGCAACTGATGCAATGATTACAGAGCAGTAGTAATGTGTGCCTGTCTTCCAAATTCAGTTGTGTTATTAGCATTTTATCATTTGTAATAGAATTGTTGTTATCTGAATGAGATGCTACCAACTAACAATACATTCAGATCAAGTAAATGCAGTAGTTAAAGTATAGACTAGGAGGGAGAGGATTCCACTGTCCATTCTCACCCATAAAAGCTTACTGGATGAATTTCAAGAGTCACTTTCCCTCAGCCCAACCTGCTTCACTGGATTGGTATTGTAAAGAAAAATAAGAGGAGTATATGGTACATTAACTGGATCTATAAATTAAAGGAGGGCTATAGACCTGGTATAAACTTAGATGATTCCTATTCACTTGGGATTTTATTCATTCAATCAATATTTAGGCAGATGTTTCAAAATGTTATTAGCCCTAGCACTGTCTATTGTAAGAAACAGCTGAAAATCTTGTTTGTGTGCTTTTGGATTTTTTGACATATTGGAATGTTACTGAGTGTATTTCAGACAAGAAAGAAAACTTCCATTTCAAATGAAAATTAGTTTCATGTTGCATTTTTCAGACACTTATTCTAACTAAAGTATGAAGGAGGGAAATGAAATTTTTAAAGCAACTTACTTGAATAATGTTTACAAGTTCAAAGTTACATTAGTTCAACTGCTTTGGCATATGCCATGTTTGCCTGTAAAGCCAGACATTTTGTTATTTCAGCAGGCGTTAAACATATAAATAAATTTCCACTGGGTTGGCATTTCCTTTTTTACTTCCTTGTTGCAGACAGATTGTTCCTTAACACTCTCTGGGGACTCTGAGGTTTCTCAGAATGACTAAAATGTTCAGAGGATTAGGATTCTCATGCCATTTTCACACACAAAAAATCCAGCAAAGGATAGTTTACAACATAACTTTGTGGTCAAGTGCATTCTCAGGTATAGGGAAGGCAGAGGTGGAATACATTTTAATTCTCTTTGGACTAACTTGTGAATTAATGGAAACAAGGAATAGCTGCTACTGCTGCTTTCCTGAAAAATTCCAAGTATACCATCAGACACTCTCATGAGTCTCTTGGGAAAGATATATCCTAGTCAAAGATCTTTGTAGGAAACACTAACATTAAGAAAGCAAGAATAGTGTAGTAACTCAGTGCTGGAACTGATTTTTAAAGCTCTCATACAATGCCTTGAGCCCGATTTTCTACAGAAATCATCATAAGCAATCTCTTTTTTCTGTTCTTTTCATTCCATACAATATCATATATGCACATCTATACTTTCTGCTCTGTTTTCATTGTTATATAATTTTCAGCAGCTGAGAATATGATCAGCAATTGTTTTTCTTTTGCTATTTTGCATGTGAAACTACATATGTTTTTTCATACCAATTCCATTTACTGTAGATTAGGGCAGACAACTTGGTGATTTCCAGATGTTGTAAACTCCAATTTCCATAACCCATAAGCAATGCGGCTACAGATATGGTTACAGGTTATGACAGATATAGTTGATAACATTTTGAGGGTGCCAAGTTACCATCTTTCTCAAGACCAAGTGATAACTATCTGGAATCCCAAGTATTGCTTTTATTTTACTTAATTGTCTGCTCAACTCCCAAATTTCTCTAGATGGCTTACAACTAAGAATCAATACATATAAAACCAGATGAAATATACAATGGACAAAAAACCCCTAAGTATTCAGAACAAGATTAAAATAAATCAAGGGAATAAAAAACCCACGCAAAAAGGAGATTCCACTATCATCCTCTTGGCCTGAATAATTAGGTTTTTAATAGTTCCTGAGCAACATTAATAGTGGAAGCTACACAAATGTGTGAAGGGAGATCATGCAAAAGTAGGCCTTTAGGACCCTTCCTAGGCCCTGTAAGATGACATTCGATAATCGATGGGACCAGGAGTATGCCATCCTGCTGGTTCATACTAATCAAGAAAATCTATTGGCGAGAGACAGTCCCTTGTTGCAGCTATCAACACTGTTATTTTTGAACTGGTATGCACAGAAGTATGGTAGGAACTTTGGGATTAAGTTCAAGATATTTCCATAAAATGGCTGCAGTTTGAAGTCACAAAAATGAAGTTAATGAAAAACCAAACTAGAGATAAAACTCTCTATAGCATCTTTATTCTGCTGAGATGCTTCCGTACACTCATATTGGCTTTCTCAGGTAAGTGCATATGTTTTCAAGCAATGCACTCAGATGCTTCAACTATTTGCTAAGAATGCTTTTAATTTCTGATTATTGATTATTTGATTATTTCTTATCCAGGAGCCTGGTTGGTACCAAAGAAAGTGTCTTTTAGGCACATTGATGCTAAAAACTGCCATTTTAGAATAATCAAGCTACATACCAAAGAACACCCAATCTATGTATTATGGACATTAGAACAGGAGGTCATAACTTAACATTGTATTTCTGCAGAAAGAGAAGATGGGTGCAAAATTACCAATTCAGTTTCTTCTGTTTTCAAAAATAACAATTCAGTTCAATTCTGGGCAATGAGGGACATATTAAACATTGCACTGTACCTTATTACTTTTTTTTTTCAAATCAGAAATAAAGTTTTAATATGGATTTGAAGAAAGCAATGAGTGAGAGAAAGTGAAAAGAGGGACTTCTTAACAATTTGCCCCTCTTTGGTATTATTCTTTTTTTGTAATTCATCTCCAGCTGTTCTTGTAAACTGGAGAAAGATAAATATATTTATGTGGTTTGAGTTTGTAGGTAGGAAAGCAACCAGAAAGCTTTTGAATAGAACAAAACCAGCAAGGCACTGGTTAAGCAACCAGTTTTTCAAGGGTTTGCAGCTTAGAACTGCTATTCAATTATAAAACAAATAATGATATTTGTCTAATAAAGTGGATACATTTACCGTAGCATTAATCAGATACTGTAATAACAAACAATGGAATTAACTGTAATACAATAGCTTCTGGCAGCACTCAACTCAATTATATATAAAACATCTAACACATAAAACTTTGTTTTAAGTTTTGTGATAATATTCACAGGATAGTTCGGAACTTTTTTGGGGTCAATAATTAGAGGGTTTTTTATTACCTGTCTGTTTAGAAATATGCTAGGTTACAAAGTTAAAAGCTGATTATTTGTTTACTAAGGAAAGCTGAAATTAATATTGTAAAACTGAGCTCTGAGTATATTAGATTAACACAAGTAAATAAACACACAGCTAGATTGAAATTTATATGTATATTAGGCCAAAGCAACCAGAACAGTTACCAGAAAGCATTTTTTCTTAAGAAAAAATAGTAGTACAAACATTTTTGAGTGCAGCCTGCAAAAGGTTAATTGATTAACCTTCTTAAAAAAGCTATCCACTGCCATAAGCCGAATCTCTAAGCATAATCTTTGAAAAATCCTTCAGGACCAGCTCCTTGCCAAACCTATGGTCATTGGCCATGGTCATTCCCGTCTTCAGAAAGGGAGACCCCAGTTTAGTTGAAAATTACAGACCAATCTCTTTATGCTGCGTCACCTGAAAAGTCATGGAATCAATTATTAACCAATCCATTATTCTCCACTTAGAGACAACCTACTCTCTAACAAACAATTTGGTTTCAGAAAAAAAGTATCCTGTAATCTGCAACTCTTGCACATATGGACTACACAAAACATATGGACTATACAACTCAATCAGGGCAAAGCAATAGACTCAATTTACATAGACTTCTGTAAAGCATTTGATTCAGTGGTACACGACAAACTACTACTAAATCTAAAATCTTATGGTATCTCTGGACACCTGCATAACTGGATAGAGGCATTCCTGTCAAACAGGCAACAAATGGTCAAAATTGGGAGCGTCCTATCAAATTCTGTACCTGTCAACAGTGGTGTCCCTCAAGGCAGTGTTCTAGGACCAACTCTCTTCATACTCTACATAAATGACCTCTGTGATCATATTAAGAGCAACTCCGTTCTCTTCACAGATGATGTAAAGCTATTCAACACCACCGACAATACCGCTAACTTTCAAAAAGATCTCAACTATGTATCAGAATGGTCAAACAAATGGCAACTTCAAATCTCAACAAATAAATGCTCTGTCTTACATATTGGCAAAAAAAATCAGAAAATAAAATACAAGCTGAATAGTCATGACCTTGTTGATGATCCAAACTCTGTCAAGGATCTTGGAGTACTCATCTCTAATGATCTAAGTGCTAGAGCCCACTGTAACTACATAGCCAAAAAGGCATAGCTTTTGCTCTGGTAATATCACACTACTAACTAGAGCATACAAAACATTTGCTAGACCAATACTTCAATATAGCTCATCATTCTGGAACCCACATTATGTATCTGATATTAATACAGTCAAGAAAGTCCAGAAATATTTCACAAGAAATATTTCACTCTACTCATTGCAGAATACCTTATGCCACCAGACTTGAAATTCTAGACCTAGAAAACCTAGAACTACGCTGCCTTCCGTCCGATCTAAGTATAGTACATAGAATTATATATTGCAATGTCTTACCTGTCAATGAATACTTCTGCTTCAACCATAACAATACAAGAGCATACAATAGATACAAACTCAAGGTTAACCACACCAAACTTGATTGCAGGAAATACGACTTCAGCAACAGAATGGTCAATGTTTGGAATAGTCTACCTGACTGTGGTTTCTGCCCCAAACCCCAAAAACTTTAACCTTAGACTGTCTACTATTGACCTCACTCCTTTTTAAAGAAGTCTGTAGGGGCCGTGCATAAGCGCACCAACGTGCCTACCACCCTGTCCTATTGTTTGTTTTTCTTATATGTATCCATTTCATGTATTTATAACTATGTTTATACTTATACCAGTTATCTTATAATCTCTTGACAAAATAAAATAAATAAATAAAAATAAAATAAATTGTACAAATATATACATTGTTGAAAGAACTGAATAAAATGCATCTGTATCTTGACATGAATCAGTTCTTCCAAAACCTGTGGACAAAATCAACTTCTGGTATTTGTGTGTTTCAGCAAGTAGAATTTGCTCTGTACTTTACTTTTTCTGTTTGGTGTAATATAGAGAACACTGAGATTGATGTAGAAAAGCTAGGATTCTCCATGACCTGATATAAACATTATGTTCTCTATGAACAAATAAAGTAGCAGATTAAATCATTTTAGATATGTTGCTTTCTTGCCATGTTTTTCACAATGAGCAGAACAGCCAGAAATATGCAGAACCATTAAACAACTTTTCTTAGCCAATCTTGATTGATCTTCCTGCTTCCTGTTCCTGCTTTAGGGAAGAAAATACTCATCCAGGATTGGAATCTATGGTACTTGAAGATTTCTCTAGAAAAATGGAGGCTAGACGTCATTTGGATAATTACCAATTGCTCTGAATCACAGTCAGATAACTGGTGATTTTCCTTCTGACATAATAATTGTTATTGCTGGATTCAAATACTTTGAATTAGTCATATACTTGGGGTCCAGTGCTGATACTTGCGCAGAAATGTGGCATTTGTATTTGTACAGGTGGGGAGGAAAGAAAAGCATATGAAGAATAATTAGAAATCAAAGAATAGGAGTAAAAATATTTTCATCATGAAAATGAGTTGGAACTGAGGCGTGAAAAGTACTTCAAATGCAAAGAAAAGGGGGATCTAGTGTATAACCACCCTTCTATTCAAAAAATGTTATGAGACAAATAAGTTTTGCTTGACTAATAGTATATATACAATGTTTTCCACTTTGAAAATATGTTGTAAATTGTGGTGCAGAAATAGGACTAATGGTCAGAACTGTCAAGCATTAGCTGAAGAGATACTGTTTATAGCAGTGTTTCTGAAACCTGGCAACTTGAAGATGTGGGGACTTAACTTCAGCTGGGGAATTCTGAATTGTGAGTCAAAATTCACACATCTTCAAGTTGCCAGGTTCAAAAACACTGGCCTAGAGTATACAAAAGATACTGTTTTCTTTCTAAGACAAGAGGTACTATTTTTGTCTTAAATCAAAGTGCTATGACTATTATTTTGACCTCCTTCCAAAAATCTTTTCAGTTGCTCCTTTTAATTTGTCTCTGACAATAACCAGCCCCACCATTCCAATTTTAAGTACAGCAATAGTTGAATTCATGTCAAAAAATTATGTGGTGAATAGCGGAAGAGATCTGGAGACCTTGTTTAGTATTGTTTTGACACGGCCTTTTTTATTACTCTGATCTTGGAATTCAACTCTACAACCCACATACATCGATCTCAGCACTTAAACCAAGTACACTAAGAATGTATGATGCCTTACCATATGAGAACGCATGCCTATCTCTTCATATCTGAAGGCTTTCGGGTTTTTTTAAAGCAGAGAATGCATAAGCCAGTGGATGAGCCAGTCTTTTTAGAGGAACAATAACAAAAAAATAAAAACCAGTGAATTGTTTGCTGAAACTACAAAATGAATGTGAAGTTGGCACAGTTAATCTCAATATGGCATCTTAAAAGATTGAGAAAATGAGGATATGATAATATCTGAATAACTGTACAGAATTTTTAATTAAAAGTCCATTTTGATCAGATTTACTGATATTGGAACTTGGTTTTCTTGATAGCAGCCAATCAAGCCATCAGTGTGGGTTTATAATAGTAAGCATTCAGCTTTTATTAGTAATTCCGTCAAAGACACATTGAAACTCCACACTAATTTCCTATTGCTGAGCATGAATAAGATTTAATGTCTTTTATATGAATATATAATAAGGCCTGACATACTTTGTTATGTTGGCTATTAGCTACACTTAAAAGAGCAAAAAAGGCTCATATGACCTTAGGGCAGCCGA
The DNA here is from genome assembly GCA_023653725.1 of Bungarus multicinctus. Lineage (NCBI taxonomy): Eukaryota > Metazoa > Chordata > Lepidosauria > Squamata > Elapidae > Bungarus > Bungarus multicinctus. Next base: position 49,739,928 of record CM042849.1, on the reverse strand, counting down.
TGTACAACATTCAAGAACTGATAAGACTTTTTACCAAAAACTAATTCCTATCCTTTAGGCATCTTTATGGTCCACGTTTCCATCTTTCCCATGTAGTTCTTCTATCACCATTGTAGCAATAAGGCTACAAATGCTATAAAATCTTGCTCATTTTACTGTCTTTGCAAGATGCCCTTGAAGAATACCATGATTGTTTAAGCTGATTTCTATAGAATGCAAGATATTCTATAGAACAGGACACAGAATTGTGCTTTTTAAAAAACTGTTTCAAAATATGCACTGATCATAATTTGTTCTTACTGGTCTGCATCTTTTGTGATTAGAGCAGAATTTTCATGAAATGAATTCTTCCATGTGGCATAATTCTAGCTTTGGCTTTCTCATAATTAAAATATGGGTGGAATGTTGTGCATAACCTCAAATGAAAACAGAATGTTGGGCCTTGGTTGTTTCCTTAACCTACTGTGTTTATTAAATGATTATTGCTTTATGTCATATAAAAACTGAGAAGAAAGAAGTGAGATTATACAACCAAATTACTTTTGTCTAGTCTGCTCCATTTGGTTTTGGTTGATAAGCTGAAAATTGGTGTATGACTTCATATAAGGCAAGCTATCGGTGAGATAACATACATTAATGGATATATGACTTAATTGTACACCTGTTAAAAAGCACACCATCCAATCAGGGAGTTGCAGCTTTTAGATGGTGGGCAGGGGGAGACGTTAGATAGATAACTGATATCCAAAATTACAATGAACTGGCCAAAATCTTACAAACCAAGCTAAATTATCATGATTAAATCATTATCATTATTGGGGGGACTCACCCCCAAGCCTCTTTTCCATCTTTAAAGTAGTGGTTAATGCACAAGACATCTGTATTCTTGGGTGAACAGAAAACAAAAGAGAGAAAAAAAGATAGAAAGCGTATACAGAATAGGCTAAATATGTAGTTAAGAAGTGTTGGAGTTGCACACCATATTACAAATTGAGACTGCATCAGATTTGTTATGATGGCACACTGTTAATTTGTAAAATGCCTAGGAAAGATTAAAGGAATGATTAAAGAAAAAAATGCTGTATTTATAAATGCATCAGCAAATTCAAGGTCATGATCTTTAACATTAGTTTTCTCTACATGCAATAAACTAAAATGAAAGTATTAAAAGAAAATTCATTTTCTTTTGTTAAAACAGGATAAGCTTCATTGCATCTATATTTCTATATTGACCCCCCCAAATCTTGAAGAATGACAAAATATAAATCTAAACTTACTCTTAGTTATTTTCATTGATGTGAAGATCAGGTATTTACATAATATTTGGCAGATACTTAGTTAAATTGAAGTCATTGGAAATAGCATGATTCAGAGAAAATGATATGAATTGTTCATAAATCTGTATTATTGATATATTTTTAAGCAGGAGAGTTTTAAAACTTCATGATAATGTGAATATAGGTATTTAATATGTATACTGCATACAATAATTCAAATATGGGCAGTATCTTTTTAAAATTCAGCAACTGGTATGGATTGAGACTTATGTCTTCTACAATTAAATTTCAAATATTACAGCAACAGCTGCACCAGAAGCAAAAGTATACAAATTGTGTAAAATTAAGGCCAAAGCCTTAGAATGTCAGATGTTTTATGAGGGGTGCAAGTAAATTTAGCAGTTCTTGTTCATGGTCCTAGCTGCTGCAAGAATTCATACATACATTATTCAGTTTTGTGCAAATGATAATTGAAAGATTATCTTTCTATTCCAGCGACTGATGTACAAAATTGACATGGAACAGAAGGTCTAGCAAGACTAAACTATAGTGCAAAAGATTTAGAAATTATAATTGAAAAAAGGTTATGTAACTAATTACTGATGTGCTCTGCTGCCAGAATTTAGGAAAAATGTACCCCTGTGACAGGCTTTTTTTGATTTTTGTATAAAATTTTTATTAAAGAATTATTTAATGTAATAAAAGTCCTAGTAAAAAATAAAAATAAAGAAAAAGAAAATAGAATAGGCAAAATAAAAGGAAAATAAAGAAAAGGAAAAAATAAATATTCTAATCTTCTTGACTGCTGTTAAAATACATTTATATTTTCTCCTCTTTGTCTAAGGTAACATTTGTTATAGGGTTCTAGCTGTTCAGTTGTGCAGATTAGGAAAAAAAAACCAAGGGAAAAATCTAGTTTACTGAACACAGAAGGACATCTCTCCACTCCACATGATGATGAAACAGCCATTGAGAGCATTCCTAAAATTCAAGGCAAGCCAAATTTATCTATTTATGAGTGGGAAACTATTTTCATTTAACTATTAATGATAATCATGTTAATGAACTATTAATGAATCTCATTGGTAGACAACTTTAAGCACAAACTGTTGCTGCACACCTGGAGAGTTCCCTGAATAGGCAACGTTCTTTCTCTCTCTGATTTCAGTCATATTGGTAATGTATCAGAAGTGCAGACTTGTGTCACCATTTTTCTTATTTTAGTTATCCCTCACTTTACTGCATAGGAAATCTAAACAGGAATCTTAGAGAAGAACTTAGTGCTACATATTCACTTATAGTTTTGGTTGCCACAATATAAAAAAGATTTCTTTTGAGACTCTAGAAAGAGTGCAGGGAAGAACAACAAAATCGATGAAGGTTTTGGAGGCTAACACATATGCAGAACAGTTGTAGGTAATGGATATGTCTAGTTTGGGGGTGTGAAACACAAGGCCTGCGGGGTTGTCCTGGAAAATGTAATGGGTCGGCCTGCGTCACTTGGCTCCAGTCTATCTGCATCATTTCAGTCTGGTCTACCCAATGCGAAGAGGGAAACATTGGGCCAGTGTGGCTTCGGCCCAGTCTATACAGTGTGAAGAGGAAACATGTCAGCAGTTTGGGGACTGGTGTCAAGCTGGCCACATCCACCCAGTTGGCCATGGCCACCCAGTTGGTCAGCTGGCCTTCTGAGGTCAACCACAGCCTTGATGTGTCCCTCAGTGAAATGGAGTTTGACACCCCTGGTCTAGTTTAATGAAAAGAAGGACTAGGGGTGATATACCAGTCTCCAAATATTTGAGGGGCTGCCTCAAAATAGGGGGAAGGATCAACCTATTTTCCAAAGCATCTGAAGGCAGAACAAAAAGCAATGGATGGAAACTAATCAAGATCACAACCAACCTAGAACTAAGGACAACTTTCTTGACAGAACAATTAATCAGTGGAATGGTTTGGCTCCAGAAGTTGTGGGTTTTTCATCACTGGAAGTTTTTAACCACTTGTCTGAAATGGTACAGGATATCTGACTGAGCAGGGGGCTGGACTAAAAGACCTCCAAGATTCCTTCCAACTCTGTTATTCTCTTACATCAATTACATTTAAACATGGTAACAAGACAGAATGCTGCATTGTCTCAAACAATATATAATACACTTCAATTTTATTTAAAACATGTTTTGCAAGATATAAAAATATTGATCACAGTGAAATTTAAAAATTGTTTCCGGTATAAAAAAAGGATTGCATACATTATCTTTAAAAGAAAATAAATTATGTAATCATTATCTTTTTTAAAAAAAAATCACAATGAAGAAAATTTAGTCTGCTTCATCACTGACAAATTATAATCTTCACAATAAAGAAAATCCCAGTTTTTTGAAAAAAAATTACTTCCCACGTGACTCAGAGTAAAAATGTGTCTGTTTCCAATAATGTTATAACGTCTCTTCTGCATTGTAAATCCACACGTTAGCAGTTTTTTTAAAGTAGAAACAGGAAAAAATGTACATCAAATGACATTGTCTTTTCTAATTGATAAGCGGTAGTTTCCAGTATGTGGGTACACAGCGACAAACTTCTTCACTATAATAGAATCCAGAATCGCAGCGTTTCTTTCGAACAGTGCATGGTCGTCTGTAGCAACTGAGAGTAAACGGGAAAAAAAGGCATGTTGAAAAACGGTATAATACAAGTTACACACATTTAAAAAAATGGACAGAACTACTGAAAATAAGGTAAAGTGAGTTGTAGATTTCAATTCATTTTGTTTTCAGCATACGTTTTTATTTATTTTCTTTGTACTGGGAGTGCATATTGGCCTTTGCAATTTTGCATACAACCCAAAGTTATTTACTGTTTTAGCTCTGTATTAGTCATTGACACTGACACCCATTAGGTCACAATCACAATAATAGTCATCAGGAGGGGTTCAGTGATGTTCCTAGACCAGCCTTCTATTCTTGCTAAGAGGGTAGGAAACAGGGACAACACACTGATCTATAGCAAACTCATGCTCAGTGGCATCATGTCACTGAATACCAGTGCTCTGGCAACTACTGGAGACATTGCTTTCATGTTTGCTTGTGCCTCTTGACTGGCCACTTCAGGGAACAGGACACAATATTCAGTGGATTCGTTATCTAGTTTGCAGATTCTCCCTTTTATTTCTCACAAGCAGAATACATTCCAAGGACATTATTGCATCCCACAATTATTTATATCTGGAGCTGTTATTTTTATAGACACTTGATTTATATTTTGACTCTTTTTCCAAGGCAGTATGCAGGAGTTTTTCTTCATTTTTAAATTCACAGCAATCCTATAAATTAAATTACTTGAAAGGAAAGGACCATTTCAGGGGCTGGATTCACAGAGATTTAACCAAAGCAATTAAAAGCATAGGACCTACATGCCAAACTCAGATATTTTTAATCTTTGTTAGTTTTTAATGGATAAGCACGTTATACAAATACAGAATATTTGGTCAGTATATGATTCAATGTACTGTGTAAATGTATTAATTCAGCAAATGTTAATATATATGGGAGGTAATTTATTAGTATTAATGTTACATTTTCATTTAAGCATGCAGTTGTATACATAAACTCCTAGTATTTTTTTACTCTCACTTATAAATGTTGAAAAATCAATCAAATCTTCCTGTATTAAATTGCACTGTAAGGTATTTCAGACAAAATGAAGGAATCCAATTTTAGCAATTTCCAAGTTGAATTCTATGAGAGGTATTTGAATTTTTTGAAACAATACAGTATACAATATTCTATATTAATAATTCAAACATTCATTTAAAAAAAAAATTCCTCTTGCCGTGAAAACCATTTGTTTAGTGACCATTCAAAGTTATGGCACTACATAGCACTAAAAATGTGTCCAGTTCTTGTATTTACAACTTGCAGCATCCTATGGTCACATGATAAAAATTCAGGTACTTGGCAACAGGCATATTGCAGCATTCTGGAGTCAGTCATGTGATCATCATTTGCAACCTCCACAGATTGTTTTTGACAAGTAACGTTAATGGAAAAATTTGTATTCACTTAATAATTGCCATGATTTGTTTAAAAAAAGGCAAAAAGCATAAAATTGGGCAGGACTTACTTAACAACTATCTTGCTTAGGAATGGAAATTCTGGCTTCAGTTGTGATCATAAGTCAAGGACTACCTGTGGTAAGGTTGCAAGAAAGGAGCTGAATCATAGATTGCTATGGTAGCTTAAAAAAAACCCCTGCTAATATTTCTTTCCCCAAGGAGCAGAGGATGCTGAGTGCTGACTAGTGCCACAGAAACATTATATGTATTTGGGGACAAAAGCAGAGCCTTATATAAGTCACCGTATCTAATAATTGAGCACTATCAGATCTTTCAAAAATAATTATTAGTGTACCCCATTAATACTACCAATCATAAATCATTATATCAGGTTTCACAAAACAAATACTAATAAATTTGTTAAAATACATGTATACAGCTAATAATCATATTTATTTTCATTTTAATGAGTTTTTACTTTCAGGATCTGCTGGCCCAAAGATTTCATTCCTAAAGAGAATGAGCTACCCTACCTATCTGAATTATTTTATTTTCATGGAAATACCTAATTATAACATCTGGACAGAAGCCAATGCTACATATACATAGTTTCCTCCCACAGATTTTTTTGTTATATTAGAATACTACATATTCAAAGCTTATATATAGGGCAATCTGAAATGGAGATGAAAAGATAGTAGTAATTTATAGTGTTATCATATACATTTATTACTTTTGGTCTAGAAAATAATACAATATTTTACTAGCCAATAATTCATGCTTACAAGATAAATATTTTACATTGGTAGATAATTTTCTTCTACAATGATTAGCATGATAATTTTGCAAGGCTGACTTTAAAGCAAATTGACCTAACATAACCTGACACTGACAAAACCAAAAAGCCTCTGGTGTATAATGTAGACAAAGTTTAGTCTTTGGGTGTTTTAAACATTGGCAGTGAACCAAGAATGAAAAGTATATATTTCAAGTTTCAACACAACTCTAGTTTAAATTCTTTTAATTTTGTTCTATTTTTATACAGCATAGTATTATAATGTGAATGGGCATTGTTCATAATTAATAACTCATTTATATCTTCCACTTTGTAAATATTATTACTTTCATTCCGTAGTGGACAAAAAAAAAGTTGCTATTCTTCCTTCTGTTCCAACTTCCATCTGTATTTCCCTGCCTCATTAAATGTAATTCAGAATGCATCTTTTCAACAGAATTGGGATTTGACTCTAGTAGCAAATACTATAACCCATATCTCAAGCAACAAAGATACTCCAGAAGGAAACCTTATTTTCGGAATAAAAGATCCAGTGCAGGTATGTTTGTCAAGTTCATTTCTTTTTTCCTTCTCTTGAAGTTCAAACCACATGCTTTCCTTCTGGTTAATTAATTTTATTTGTGCACTTACATTGCAAAACATTATGATTTTTGACTATTTCATATTTGAAACATCACATTTTGATTTAAGACACTATTTCAAGTACAAAACACTTATTTTAACCTAGAAGCACTTATGAAATGATTTAAATATTATTTTTTCCGGTCAAAACAACTGTTTTATACATATGAGATATTTTGTATCAAAAAGGGATCTTTCATATTTCAAGTGGTTCAGATTCCATTACGCTTCTACTTGTGCTTTAATTTTTACTGGCAAATTTTAGAAATGCCACACAGTACTACATGTTTCCATCTACCCACTCTATTTTCTAAATAATTTTTTAAATATATTTTTGATGGGACAAATAATTGATAAATTATACGATGAATTACAATACATTATTAATTTATGCAAGTTAGCAAATTCCTTTTAAATGGCATTTTAAATATAACTTATTATATTTCCATGTATATGTTAAACATTTCCTAGAAAGCAATGATAACCTCTAACTACTTGACATCATTCAGCTGGTCAAAAGTTTGCAGAGTTACCATGTGATTTAATACAGCTATTCACACATGAAATCTGTCTTTAACATAGAAATATCATAAATTTAAAGTAGCCATTTCATTTTTTTTTCCAATTCTAACCTAACTGATAATAATTGTAAACTTTTACTGCAGAGGTGGTATTCAGCAGGTTCTGACCAGTTCTGGAGAACTGGTAGCGGAAATTTTGAGTAGTTCGGAGAAGCAGCAAATACCACCTTCTGACTGGAGATTTTATAGTATCCTTTCCCTGCCATACCCACCAAGCCATGCCCACAGAACCAGTAGTAAAAAAATTTGAATCCCACTATTGTTTTACTGCATTTCCCTTGCCTATTTATAAAGAGCTGCAAAATTATTGATTGTAGAATTTTAGAGATCCAGACATAATGAGTAATTGGAGCCATGGAAATAAATCCCAGCAAAAATGAGACAAACTCTCTAAGACTTAATAATAAAGAGGAAACTTTCATGGTTTATACAGCCAATCTGTATTACTGAACATATATGGAAAATGATTCAGAAGAACTATTTTGGAGCTTATGTAAGTGCAATGCCTCTCTGTATTCATGAACGAAGCCTGACCTTTTTAAAGACTTACTTGGAAAATTAATGAACAGCAGGGAAGTGCTGGACTTGCACGGGGTTTGAAGCAATTCTGGATTCTTTAGAAACTTGTACAACCCTACTACAGATGGAGTATGTGGAACAACATTATGTTATTACTATTTTTCTTATGACTTATCAGATTAATTAAATGTTATATAATGTTCCAGAGTTTTATATACAGAGGTAGTATTCAGCAGGTTCTGAACAGTTCTGGACAACCGGTACTGGAAATTTTGAGTAGTTTGGAGAACCGGCAAATACCACCTCTGACTGGCCCCAACCCCATCTATTCTCTGCCTCCCAAGTCCCAGCTGATCGACTGGGTCTTCTTTGGTTGCCCTGCACAGGAGAACAGAGCTGGAAAGCAGGTTAGTGGGGTGGAGAGAGAATGGAGATTTTACAGTATCCTTCCCTTGGAGTTGGGAGGGAATGGGAATTTTACAGTATTCTTCTCCTGGAGTGGGTTGTGAATGAAAATTTTACAGTATCCTTCCCCTGCCACACCCCACCAAGCTATGTCCACCAAGCCATGCCTACAGAACCAGTAGTAATTTTTTTTGAATCCCACCACTGTTTATATAATATACATAGCTGTACCTTATAGATACATGGACAGATGCTAGAAGAGGCTTGGACAATGCTAATATAATGATTATAGGAAAAAATTCTACAAGACTTAAGGTATTGCTTCTCTTTAAAAAGTCATTTTAATTCGGTGTCTGGATCTTTTTTCAGCATCAAAGTATATAAAATAGTATCAATATATGATATAATTCATTGATTAATCAACTGACCATATCAAATATGAACATCAGCCACAATAAAATTAGGCAAGAAAAGATGAAGCAAAATGACATAAAATAGCTTCAGTGAGATAAAATGCAGGTAGTCCTCGACTTACAGACTGTTTAAAGTTACAATGGCACTGAAAAAAATGACTTATGACTGTTTTTCACACTTACAGTGCAACTATTGCAACATTGCCATCATCACATAATCAGAATTCAGACACTTGGCAACTGACATCGTATTCATGACAGATGCAATGTCCTGGGATCATGTGATCAACTTTTATGACCTTCTGACAAGCAAAATCAACGTGGAAGCCGGATTTACTTTACAACTGTGTTACTAACTTAACAGCTGCAGTGATTTACTTAACAACCATGGCAAGAAAGTTCGTAAAATGGGGCAAAATTCAATTAACAAATGTCTCACTTAGCAAAATAAATTTTGGGCTCAATTATAATCATAAGTTGAGAACCATCTGTAGAATAAAATCTAGTAGCTAAGATAAAGATAAAAGAGTAAGATAAAATCTAGTAGCTAAATTAAAATAATATCAGGCAAAAAGGGAAGAATACAAATTACTGAATTACTCTACAAATTACTTCTTACAGGCTTGATAAAGGGTATCAAGCTTCTTACAAAAAAAATTCAACAAAAGTAACTGTGTAAAGCAAACAGTCTTGAAGTAACAAAAACACTTTAGGAGCTACCCATAGTATAGCTGCTAATATTTTTATAGGCATTTAATGATGGCAGAGAGGACATATGGCTCCTCCCCCAACAAAGAAAATTGTGTTCTGCCAAACCGCATTGGTGTTCCATGTTTGCAGCAGGGTGAAGGTTACATTAGAGCCAATTTGTTTTCAAAAAATCAACAACGTTATGAGGAAATCACCGAAGAATGAGAAAGACACATGAGCTGTAATCATCTTGGCCTGGCCTGCCACATCTTGTGCAAAGACTTCTGTATAACCTGCCACACTAGCTTGACGAATTTATATGCTATACACAATTCTGAATCTCAAGTTACATCATGCCTTTGGAAATTTATAACAAAACTATCTGGCATAGATACAATCATTAAGTGTATATTAAAGGTCATGCTAAATGAGAAAAAAATAAAACATGATGGATTAATGGTTCAGCCAGAACTTTTAATCCTGCAGTTTCATCTTATCCACAAGCACCATATAAGGATTGCTGTTCTCCTCTTAAGCTTTCTTCATTTTGAAACCCATCTTTAGGCAAGTTATTTTTGTTATTACTGTAATTATTTAATAACTATATATTTTTCACTTACCAATTTGCATAATTCAACAATACCTGCCTATCACACAGCTATACATAGTAAGTATATAATCATATTGAAAGTCCAATTTATCCTATGTTTACTTCCTAGTAAATATATTTTATCCTTCATTTACTTCGAAGTCCACCTTCTTGTACAATAATCCCAATATAATCATAAGTATTGACAAATAATATATAACCAATGAACACATCATCTTTCTCTTTCACCATCTGCAAATTGTATGACATGTTTCATTCTGGACTAGTGACATATATATATGCATATATACATATACATACATCATCCATCGATCCATCCACTTACACATACATACATACATACACACACATATATATACAATGAAAATCAGGCAAACTATGTCACCATATAGATTTAATCTCTTTGAATCAGTACAACTCCTGGCAACTGTCTGGAATAATATCTGAAGTTTTCTTGGCAAGGTTTCTCAAAAGTGGTTCACCATTGCTGGCTCCTAGGGCTAAACATGTCTGACCCAACATCACCAGCTGATTTGTGCCCAGTATGAATCTCACAGTACTCCAGATTCTAACCTGATGTCTTAACCAGTACACCAAACTGGTTCTCAAGCATCAGTTAGCTACCAGATATTTGAAAAGGAACAAGCTTAGAAACTATACCCACTGTAATTTATGAACTCAAGAAGAATTGTGTATCAAAGCTATGAAAATCTGTTGTTTTTTTGGTTATATTGCTTACCTGCATGTTTGGTGATGAAATCTTTCTCCTTTTAAGAAGCATTTGTTTGGTGATTCTACACATTCACAAATACATTTTGTAGGATTTAATGGCTGGTGTTTAGGGCATGTTCTTTTACACACACATTGGCACTTTTCTTCATCAAACTCTTTGTTGAATCCACAAGAGCTAGGAAGCAGTTTATTTTTACATGTACATTGACATGATGTTCTGTCTAGTTCTTTGTGAATTCCACAGCTAGAAGGTGTCACTCCTCCCTTGCAGACACACTGACAGGTTTCTTCATCAAGTTCCTTGTTAGACCCACATATATCATGGTATCCTTCAGCAGTATCTGAGCATTTGAAGTAAGAAAAATATGCTTCAGGCATTGCAAAAGAGTAGAACATGTATCTGTTAATTTTTGTAGCTAGTGGAAATGATTCATTTCTCTGATTCATTTCTCTATCACTGCACTTATAACTACACAATATGAATGAACAAATATGAATGCATTGTTCCACAAAAATGAACTATAAAACTATAAAAAACTTGTGGGCATTTTTTTTCTTTTCTATAAACTAAATAACTGTTTAGTTATTTAAACTAAATAACTAAAGTAATCTTTTATTACATATTTCCTACCAGTATCTGGTGGATAGGAGGAAAAACTGAAGTCATGGTGTGCCAGACATCTGCATAAGTGATTATTCCAAATATGACTTTTTGGACAGGTTTTATTTGTTATTTGGCACCTAAGAGTGAAACATAACATCAATATATATCAAAGATAATTTAACACAAGTGATAATATATATGTAACATAGGTGTTTCAGAAAACAAACATCTTTTATTGTATGTACACCAGCACATGTGGTGGAATATCCAGCTAGAGAGGGGGCGATGTGAAGAAGTCTTGCACAACAGAAAGTGGTGCAGACCTGACCTACTCGAAAGCTCTAAAGCCTTATTTGAAGCAGAACCCTGAAGCTAATCAACCAGTGGAACAGTTTGTCTTCAGAAGTTGTGGATGCCTCATCGTTGGAGGCTTTTAAGAAGAAATTGGATAGCCATTTGTCTGAAATGGTATAAGATTCCTGCTCAAGCAGGGAGTTAGACTAGAAGACTTGCAAGCTCCTTCCAACTTCGTTATTCCATTTCTGTTTGACTCTTATTAAGTCAATATAATATAATGAAGAATACAATCAGCCGGGCGAGAACCTTGTAAATAGGCATTGCAACGCTAAAGTAACTTTGACCAATTCATGATGCAGGCCTGGTTCCTTGTGCCTGACACATATTCTGTTGAAAACTATTTTTCAAGCTAGAACATATCTTTAATAATATATACCAAATTATGATCCCCAATTTATTTTAAACATATACAGTATTTTTTGCACTATAAGACACACTTTTCCCCCTCAAAAAAGTAAGTGGAAATGTCTGTGCATCTTATAGAGCAAATGTTGCCAAAGCCCCACTCACAAGCCAGCCCCCACCCTTTTGCCTCTGCCTCCCAGCAATTTGCCTCCTTGCAGCAAACAGCCTGGTCAGCTTCAGCACAGCCTGATTTAGCACAAGTAGCTGATTGGTGGTTGCACTGGCCTCCTGGAATACTGCTGATCAGCTGTTCTAGGCTGCACGGATCGCCACTGCCCATTGCTGCCATTGCTGTCCATTGCCCCACCCCCAAACACCAGCCCATTTCAACTGCTGCTGGCGGTGGTTACCCCTGCCGCCTGGAACGGGCCAAAAATAGGCTGTGCGGAGGCCGAAAAATGGTGCACATAGAGGCAGTGATGGGTGGCGACCCCTGTAGCCTGGAACAGCTGACCGATGGTGTTCTGGAAGGCCAATCCAACTGCCAATCAGCTGCTCATGCTAAATCAGGCTGTGCTGAAGCTGACTAGGCTGTTTGCTGCAAGGACGCAAATTGCTGGGAGGCAGAGGCAGATTTTTTTTTTCTTGTTTTCCTCTCCGAAAGCTAAGGTGCGTGTTATGGTCTGGAGTGTTTTATAGTGCAAAAAATATGGTATTTACATATCTTGGTTTTGATCTTCAGAACACAATAGGAAAATTCATATTTTATTTAAGAATAGTTTTTTAACAATATAGAAAGAAATATGCAATGTCTTACTGTGCTTGTATCACTGGCAAGGAGCGTCGAATAATTGAATGAACTTGTCTGTAGACATCTAGTTTGGACATGCATCGGCAGGAAGTATGATTGGCAAAACTGATTGTTACAGGTTTGGGACCATGAGACAGGGGCACAGTTATTTCGAACAACTATGAAGAGCATAAGAAGAAAAAGAGTATAAGTCAAGAGTATGCTAGTTATGCTTTATTTTCCTCCTTTTTCCTTCACAGAGCTTTTTCATCAGTTAAAATGCTCAAAGCTAAATGGCTTCATCAATTAAAGTCTTTTCCCCTCCACAAAATTTATACTTATTTCTTTTAACAGTTAACTCAATACATTGTGAGTGAGCGGTATATTTTCCATGATTGAGATAACACAAGACTTTATGATTACAGGTTTTGAAAATGGGCAGAAAATTTATGTATATTTACAAAATACCAGTACATTTGTGTGCTTTGCTTATAAAATTCTTCTAAACAGTTTATAACCAAGAGGCATAGCCTTTTCAAGGGAGACCCTAAAAGTTTCAAATAAATAGTAGGTGACATGATGAATAATTAATGTAGTTGTAAACATTTTTGTTTGTATTCCGATAAAATTTGTAATAAAAAATAAGATGTGCTGCATATTATACACCCTTTTTCTTATATTTGGTCTCTAGTTGGAGCATGATGAAATGTATCTCTATTGAAAGTTCATTTATGTTGTAAAGCAACACTTCTAGCAGCTTGTATCAGTCAATGCAGTTCCTTTCTAATACATCAGCCAAAGGATTGCATATCTCTCTTAGAAACTTGAGTGCTATGCATGCTGCAACTATTCCTTTTTCTTAACATAGCTGTCAGGAAGAGGAGTAAGAGAACCTTTACTCAGTTTCTTCTATAAAATAAAAGGAACCTAAATACTAAATAACTGCTGTGGTGATTAGTCCTGATCTAGAAATCAAGACACCATGAGTTCTAGTCTCTTCTTTGGCATGAAAGCCATCTGGGTAATTTTGGACCAATCAGTCTCTCTCAACCCAACAGGGGTTGAAAACAGACTGAAGGAGGAGCATTAGGCATGTTCACTATCTTCAGTTACTTATAAAGAAATGTAGGATAAAAATCCAATAAATAAATGAATATGACAAGTGAGCAGGAATTATGTCAGGCAATGGATGTCCCTGTGGGAAAAAAGGAAAGCACATGAAAAAAGACATTGGAATGCTTGCACTATCTAATAAGATGCAGGAAATAGAAAACAAAAAGGGTTTAGAGCAGCCATATATTTAGCTACTTTCAATCGTAGTTTATAGCAAATCAATGTAATTGATGAAGATATATCATGCAGCAATTATAATATACAGTAATATAATATATTATTACAGTATTTCATTACTACATACAATTTTTGTTTGTGTAATGCCTGACAGATGAATATGTAAAATTACTACTGTATACTGAAAAGTTTTGTGCTGAAATTGATAAAAAATATTCTTTCTAATAGCTCATTCAAATATATAAACTCATTTGTTAAAGTATGGTAAACCTTTTAATTCCAACAAAACCTACCAAATGGACTATTCATATATGCATACAGTAGATTAGGCTGAATAACTTATGTGCGTGGTGTGGTGTGTTTGACAGAGAGAGAGAGAGAGAAGGTCAGGGGTGGGATTATACCAGTTTGGGTGAACTGGATGTTAAATTTGCATCTGGTTCCCGAACCAGGATTTGAACCAACCAGCTGGCCCCTCCCGCCCCTCCTAGGAGTCTCCACGTGACCCCTTTTTGATGCAGGTAAGTACAGGGTCTGCACGGAGGCTCTTGGATGGGGAAAACAGGCCTTCTGGAAGTCTGGAAATGGGTCCCTCCCAGAAGCCCAAGGGAAGCGTCTGGACCCTTGGAAAGATAAAAAACAGCACTCCAGGAAGTACCGGAAGTCCAGAAATGGGCCTGTTTCTGGCTTCCAGAGAGGGCACCTAGAGCCCAGGGGAGGCCATTTTCACCCTCCCAGAGGCTCGAGAAAGCCTCTGGACCCTTTGGAAGGTGAAAAATAGCCCTCCCGGAAATTCCGGGAGGCCACACCCACCATGGCCACATTTTTGGATCCCACCCTTGGAGGGGGGTTGTGGTGTGTGCAGAATGCTTTCAGAATAATGGTCTTAGTAGTCAATATTCTGAAAGTAAGTTATTTTGATACACTGTGACTTCCAAATCAGGACAATTGTTTATCTTAGTAAAGAATACTATTGCTATGAAAATCACTCATCAAAAGCCTTATTAAATAATTTAGTCTTGATGAGAAATCAGCAACCAGTTGTAAGACATAATTTCAGAAGCAGGGTGTTTTAAGGCATTGACTAGCTTATTCTTAAAGACCCCCAAATTATTACATGATTGAATAATGTGTGGCATATGACTTAGTGCCATTAAAAATTGTAGGAAAGCTGCATGTAAATCATTCTCAATGTTACAAAAAGAAGGCAAGCTCCAAATCAAGCAGATAACTAAATGTAACTAGTTAGATACTACTTGATTGAGGTGTGATATTTCATAAGATACTTATTTTCTTTCTTTGTTTGACATGTCATAAAATATGAGCAATGTTTTAAAAACTGAAGATACTTTTTCTTTATATATTATACTATGTTAAACCTGTCTTGTCTAGATTATTCTCCAAATCATGTCATAGTTTGTTGATATCATAGAATGCTCTGATATCTAAATAGTATGATCTCAAATTTCTAATTATGTGTTTCTTTAGAGTGAGTACTTTATATATGCCTTCCTGTCTTCCTGCAATGTGTACCACAATGAAAATATTTTCCATCTACTAATCTGCTATTGCGTCCTCATGAACTAGTGATCAGTATATTCAAAGAAATTCTGAGGTTTCTAGAATCCCAAATGTCTATTAGAAAAGAGGCGAGAAGCCGTTGAAAGAGATGCTATGATTCTCTCTATTATAAGTGTCTGCTCAAAATGAATGGGATTCCAGGAGCAATAGAATGGTTTGTCCTTACAGAAAGAATGCTGGGTTTTTTTGTGTGCATGACTCAATTATTTGTGCCAAAAGAAAGTAAACTGCAACCAAAAAAAAAAATTCTATCTGCTTTAAGTTTGAGCAGCAGCCCACTTGAGGGACTGTGATTAGTGAAGAAATTTTGTACAAAATCAAATCATACATAAACAAAAAGGATATTTTTACATTTCTATATGGTTTCCAGGAAATCAAAGAAGCTACTGAAAAAATTTAAACCAATCAAAATATGCAGAAATAATTGAATTAGAAGTGCAGGAAAGCAAACATGAAAGTGATTATTGATTTATGGCTTGGCATCTCAAATACTGGCTGCAGATAATATTATATCCAAGGTAAATTAACAGGTAGCACTATGAACTGTTTCCATAACTGAGGCAGCAACAGAATGAAATTGTTCAATGTAATTCACTGTATCAGGATTAAATTAGGGTTAATATAAAAGGAAAAAACTATTGCTATGCAGGTAAACATTATTCTTAATTTATATTTTTGGAGTGCACTCTTTCTTAGAGTTCCTTACATCTTCTTAAAGTTCTTGGAAGTAAAAGATTATTATTCTTATCACTAATTAGATATTTTTGTTTGGGTATTGTTCTTAAAAAGATGTGAAATCAATCCTAGGATTTAAATAGCAAAAGGATCAGTCACTGAGTATCGATAAGGTCTAGGCTCACAGAATGACTTCATAAGCTTTGTTAGACTCTAGAGCCACAGATGTCCATTCTATTTTTTCATATGCTATACTTAATCATTATATTTTTTTCATTTACATCATTTTATGCAGTTGATTGTTGTCTATTGTACTGTTAACCCAAAGCAATTTGTGTTCTAGAGAAACTTTGTTACTATTTTATTTTAAAATATTGCAGTTACTTTAAATTTATGCAAAAAACAGTAAAGATCTAAATATTATGCAGCCAAAACTTACCGTTTTGCTGACGTAGCTTGTACTGATATTCATACACTGCAGCCCTTCACTATTGCAGCAACCTCCACATCTGTAGACGGATACACATGGAGGTTTAAAGAAGATGTTTGTTGTTGCTCCAGATTCTTTTCCAACATCTACAGTTACTTCACGTGGCATGCATTGAGTTTTTCTCCACTCATTATCAATACCTGCCAAGTCAGAAGCTTACAGTTGATAAAATAGTTCTTTTTAATAATTTAAATCAGAGTCATAATCAATCTTTGATTATAAAATAATTCATGGTGAAATCAAGGCTTAGTCCTATTTAGGCAGATGTGTTTCAGAGAATGGAACAAATTAAGAAGGTATCAGTGATAGTATCTGCAGGATTCAGTCTGGGTTTAATCTAATTATTTATAGACATAGAGTTAAAAATGCTTATAACAATTCCTAAAATTATTTTACTCAAAGAATATTCTGTCCTTCTTATGGGAGATTTGCATCAGTGAATGGTTTGTATCAAAGAATAATTTAACTTCTTTAAGTTAAAATTAGCATGTGATGTTGTAAGAAAGATAAAATATTTAGATAAGTTGTCTTATTCATCAGGTCATTATAGACCTAAAATGGTTGTGATGCCACAGCTGCAGGACTCTAGACTGCAGCCTCAAAGTTTGATACTATTTGAGTAAATTAACGCTTAATAACGAAACAGATATATGCCTGGGAAAACTGAAAACCTAAAAGCAGGTATGGCAGAGTGTTATGCATTTATTGGAGCTTAGCAGTGAGAATTCACAAATTCTGAAATAGCCAATGAAATGTTTCATTGTGTAGCATATTTCTTTTATTTTTAAATTGCTCTTTAATGAAGTTGTAAAATTGTTATAATTTCAAATGGGAAAATAGAAGTTGCTTACCTGAAACGTTTTAGAATTCAAACCAAAATTGGTGTTTGTGCCATTAATTCAAAGAGATATAATTTTCTTTTGCAAGGACAGTATGTATATTTCCTACCTAGCTCCGTGGATCTTATGAGAAAGGAAGAAAGAAGATACCTCAAGCAGGAAAGGAGGACGGACTATGTGACTTCACAGATGGTCATCTGAAGAATTTCAGTTACAGGTAAGCTATCTGTTTTTCTTCTTCATAGTCTCTGTGTAGGTACACATTTGGGAGACCGGAAGTTAAACTGACAAACTACAAGCCAAATGCTAAAGCAAATAGCATTTGCATAAATCTGCATAAAATCAGAATTAGGAGGTTGCTCTAAATAGGGTCTTATATTTTCAGGAGACAAAATTAAAATAGAATTGCTATTAGTATGATTCTAAAGATCTAATTTGTATATCCAAATCAGACCAGTTGCTATACTTTTGTGGAAGGAAGGATAGATGGATTGATTTATTTTTGTAATGAAGCATTTTTTTAAAAGTCCTGGAGAAATGAAGTTAAGACAGTGGGTTGCATATGAGGAACTTTAGCAAACATCTTACAACATTGAATTTGTAATAGTGTAGAAATTGCTTCTTAGCTAGTAGGTTACCATCTTCATAATCATCTTTTTTCATTGAAAATAAAAGTAACAATTATTAATCGGACTTATTTCCTATTTCAGACTTCATCCATAGATGCTTCTGTAGGCTAAGGATTTTAAAATAATGTAGTTTAGAAATAGTTCATGCAACCTATTTTAGATGTTCTTTATGAACAGCTGAGATAATGGGAAAATGATGTTGCCATCCTAGAAGAAATCTTAGTGATTCTAATTTCTGTGATTTCTGAAATTTCCAGAAGAAAGCATATAGATAAGATCAGTGATTACTATGAGTTTGCTTTTTGAACACATTTTAAAAGTACAAATCTATTACATAATACAAATGCAAATATATTATCTATTTGGAATAAAGAAGTAAAAGATAAGTACCTGATAAGTAAAATTATTGTCTAAAAGTGAATATCAGAAGCACAAATATTAAATTTATTAACGTGGAATTTTCCCAAATAATATTTTCCATGGTGCCAACCAGATCTAAATAAGGTATGTCCTGTTTCTCAAAGCAAGTACTAAGGAAGCCAAGTTGGAAAATGACCATATCTCCTTGGCTTGAGCTCTAGAAAGTTTCCAAATATTGTTCTAAACCCCATGTAAATGGACTTTGCACAGACTAAAAATAGGAAAAAAGAAAAAAAGACTAACCCAAACCAATCAAATTAACAAAAACAGCACCAGAATGAAAGTACTTAGAGTTGTGCTTATTTTCAGATAAACATTTCTTGTTGTTACTGCTGGTAAGCCTAAAACTAGTTTGTCGCCAAATTAGGAGTATTCAGTCCCGTGGTATGCAATCCCTAATTTGTTCCTTTTTTGATAGCTTCATTAGAAACTGGAACTGTTAAATCTCTTGGATCAAAAGATTATTAAACTTATTAAAAGCAAAATTGCTCGTTAACACTGGTCTAAACTCTTCTCATTTCTCATGACTATACAATCTGTCAGTTATGCCAAAGGAACTGGCATAGTTCTCTTTTTACTTCTTAACTCTTAGCTTAGATGCTCCCATTCAAAAATCCCAGCAATCAAGTTGCTGGGTGGGTGTGGCCCTGGTGGGCATGGCCTGCCAAAACTTCCTGTTTCCATCTTCCGGGCAAAACAGCCTCCCCCCGCCTCTGGAGGCTCCCCAGAAGCCAGAAACAGGCCCGTTTCCGGACTTCCAGAAGACCAGGTTTTCCCTCTCCCAGAGCCTCCGCGCAGACCCTGCACTTATCTCCATTGAAAATGGGCCATGTGGAGACTCCTGGGAGGGAAGGCAGGGCCAGCCAGTTGGTTGAAATACCAGTTCTGCAAACCAGCTGTAACTTTCACATCTGGTTCGTCTGAACCGGTCCGAACTGGTAGAATCCAACCCCTGGATGCTCCCTATATATATTTTTGATATTTACCTACTTTGATTATTCTTGTCCGATAGTCCATTGACAGTCCAAACCAAGATACATTCATAACACACATATTTATATTTTAACATACTTTATCATAGTAAATTATGTTAAAAAACTATTAACATTTAAGTCATTAAAGCAGGTGTATTATTCTGACCATGTTAAATCATATATTAATACATACACACACAAAATTTAAAAAGTATTTGAAAGAACACATGCATTTTTATATACAGATTTAAAAAGCTTTGTAGACATTACATTACTTACTTTTTAAGATCTCTGTATTATAATGTGCTGCAGCAAATTTTATTGGATTTGAATCCCCGGTTCTTCCATCAAAGTTGGATTGTTCCCTGTGCGGCCAACCCCCTTTCCTCAGCTGGCATTTAAACATTTTCCAATATTCTGGATAAAGTACAGTCATGAGTTCATCCACACTTGATACTGATCGCAATTGCTCTTCCAACTCTTTATTTGCATAATTCTGGTAAAAAAAATAAAATTAAGAAAAAGCCAACTTAATGACTTGTATTTTTAGGGCAATACTGATAATATTAATCAAATTAATAGCTTAATTTACATAAAATAAAGTCAATTCCTTTAAGGTTACATATTCAATGATGAAGAAAAACATTTATGTTATTAGTGTTATTATAAATTAACTGCCCTTTAAGATACGAATACAGACCACAAATTAGATTTAGCAAAAATCTTAAACTGCCCTTTAAGATATGAATACAGACCACAAATTAGATTTAGCAAAAATAGTGTTCTTCCTGTATATCTCAGGTTTCTTTTCAAAGTAAAATTTTTGTTTTCTTCTGATGTTGAAAATTTATTGTGTTATTTACTGTGTATGAAATTCCAAACCATGTTATTCCAGTGGAAGGAATAATATTTACTATAATAAAATGCATCTAGCTTTTATGTTATTTAGACTTTTTTTAAACTGCTAACAATGCTTAGTCTTGTGTTGCTTCTGCTTCTATATGTAGTCCTTCACTTATGACCACAATTGAGCCCAAATTTTCAGTTGCTAAGTGAGACATTTGTTAAGTAAGTTTTGCCCTATTTTACAACTTTCCTTGACACAGCCATTAAGTGAATCACTGGAGTTATTAATGTGGCAACTTTAAGTGAATCTGGCTTTCCCATAGATTTTGCTTGTCAGAACATTTCAAAAGATGATCACATAACCCCAGGACACTGCAAGTGTCCTAAATGTGAATCAGTTGCCAAAAATCTGAATTTTGATCATGTGACCATGAGGATGCTGCAATGGTCATACATGTGAATGGTTATAAGTCACTTTTTTCAGTGCCATTCAGGTGGGCTGCTGGGGGTTCACAGGGGTTTGGGAGAGCCCCTAGCTAAGATACTGTGCAGTTTGGAGAACTCCCCAAATCCCACTCCTGGCTAGCCCTTACCACCCTGCCCCGTCCCTCCCAGTAGTCATTATGAGGCCTGTTTTGGCTGCAGGTAAGTGCACGGTGCATGTGGAGGCTCGGGGAGGGCGAAAAATGGGCCTCCTGGAAGTTCAGGAAGACTGGAAATGGGCCTGTTTCCGGCTTCCAGAGAGCCTCCATTACCCAGGGTAGCCGTTTTCGCCCTCCCGGAGGCTTGAGGAAAGCCTCCAGAGCCCGGGGAGGGCAAAAACACCCCCCCTGCTGTGGTGCAGGAGGCCGACTAGGCCACACCCACCCAGCAACCAGACAGAGAACCCTTTGCTAAATTTTTTAAAGCCCACACCTGGTGCCATTGTAACTTCAAACAGTCACTACACAAACTGTTGTAAGTCAAGGACTTCACACACACATATTCACACACACATACAGTATGTATAATATAAAATATGTTACTTATACATGTTCAGGATCCTATTGACTCCTGAGAATGTATAAGTAACATATTAGTTGTGGTTTGTTTTTATCAATATAGAATGAACATTGTGAAGGTGCAATATATATTTGAAAATGAGGAATACCTTTACATATTATGCTACGGGTTGAGGTCATAAATATGTTTATTTCATACTATATGGAAGCAAAGAAACAAAAGGGAAATTAATTATTTCAATGCTTCTTCTAGAATAAGTAAAGGAACTAATTGAAACTGCCTATAAAAGAGTGCTGAAATAACAGCTTCCTGCTGAGACTGGATGTTGCATATATGCAGACAGATATAACAGTTCTCAAGGATATAAAAACCTTATTTGTTTTAGCAAGATTGGTAAGGAAGGAAGAAACAAGGGATCAGTTGGTGAAAAAAGAAAAAGAATCACTCACTGCACTTTATCTTTCAATCAGTTAAAGACAAATTATTAAATTATTGTACATATTATTATTCATTGCTATAAAAATGTAATAATTATATATTATTATATGCATATGCCAAACAGAGATTGCCCGAGTCAATGGAAAAAGTCAAATGGAAAATTATCTGGAATGCCTGCATGAGCATAAGAAAGCAAAATCTGACTCAGGTGCAACCTACCAGTCTGAGAAGATTTCTGTATTATAGTTTGGAGTAATAAAATTGCTATCTGAACTTTTCATATTTGACTCTTATTGTTCACTGTTGACAACATGACACATAACCGATATGATTATATTTTGGAAACAAGAATGCTGGCTAGGACTAAACTGTGTAGTAGCAATATATATCACAATTTTAATTATACAGTAGTTATCATAATGTTTCATGTATTTAAATTTATTTATTCATTTATTTTGACATCATTACATTCCAATTGCTTTGCTAGTAAATGATATAAAGCAAAACAAAACTTTATTTCAATGTAATCTTTTTAGAAAATAAAATGTTGAGGGTAGAAGCATACAGTTTCATTAAATAGAAAGTACAGGTTACTTTTTAACATTTGGAAGTAATTAAAAGTATAAATATGAAACCAGATGCTGATGCCAAGTACAGATAAAAATTTAAAGTGGCAACAGAAATAAAAAAGAAACTGATAAATAAATAATAAAAAAGTTAGTCAATAAAAGAAGACATAAGTTTACAACATTATACATTTCAGTCAAAGCAATCTGTACTGCTCAGAATGATTATTTATTTTGTACAATTATACATCTGAAGTGTTATTATCTGCAGATATAAACAATGATGGCAAGCAGATTAAGACAAACATGGATTAGAAAGCTGAATTTATGTGCCTTATACAAACTAGGCAGTAGCAGGCAGAAAGCCAAATTGTCTTGATAACCACAATTCATTCTTCTACAAACTTGCATAACATGGATTTCTGAACAACTATGAATTCACATTTTTGCCTTGATCGCATATTTTGTAAAATCTTTTGGCCAAAAAAGTTACTAAATGCAAGAGTAATCCCCCACACAAATAAAACTAAATATAGATAAAGAGAGTGAGAGGCAGAGCCTGTGCAAAACGATCATTTTATTTTTCTATGAACATTTCAAAGATAGCAAGACTCATAACTGGGAATGTTAGAGTTTTTAGAGAGAAACAACGTAGAATTGAGTTTTCAAATTGGGATTAATAATTATTGCCAATAACATAAAGACAATAAACATTACAACAAACATATGCAAGGATTTAATCTTTTGTCTTTTCTTTTAAAGACAGCCTTTCAGTATGCAAAACAATCACTTTTTTAATCTCAGTAACAGATTCAAGTATACTGGTAGCAATATCTAATCCTAACCTGCCTGCCCGTCCATCCATCCATCTATCCGTCCATCCATCCATCCATCCACCCACCCATCCATCTCTATCTTAAACTATAGCTAATTAATCCAACAAAAAAGGCTATTTACTTAAGTGTCTGATCATACAATTCAGAATAATAATTTAGAACTGTTTCTGAGAAAATGTTTTATTAACAAATTTATATCTACATTTGTACTCATTTTTTTCATTAAAAATCAGTATTTATTCGAAGGGGAAATACCATTAGCACTATTTCTATAGCACTTCTGCAAAGTTGACAGTCATAAATCTACTTGAATAAGAATTCTTCATGATAGACAATTGTTGTTTATCATATGAAGCAATTTGACAGTCTATATAACCCCAAATTACAAAGATTTTGTAATTTTGAAGTTAGGAGTTTTGAAAAAGTTATATATCATAATTTTATTAAATGAAAAAATTCATATTCCAAATCAAACACACTTTTTAAAAACTTTCTACTTTTCTTCAAGAATGGCCATACTTGAGATCCTTAGCATTCTGATGAATGATATTGAATAACACTTCCCTTCCTACTTGAGTCAGAAACTAAATGATTATTGGAATAACAATGTTTATTGTTTATTTATAAAGCAAACTATCTTGTTGAATTTATTGTTTGTTCTTTTAAAGTGACATTTTTCAGAGATATGGGTGTTTGGTGATCCTGGCCAATATATTTTTTCTATCACCTTTGCAATTGTAGAACTCCTAAAACATAATTCAAAATGTGCTACAAATTGTATAGAAGAAATTGAGTTGGGCCTGGAGCAGGCATTAAATATGGCTCATGTCCAAAGTCTAAAGTGCTTTTTGTTTTCTTTACCTATTTTAGAATTAAAATGCAACACAAGAACAAATGAAGATAAAGAATCCCTTGAGTCAAGCTCGATTCCTGGGGCTTTAGGAATCTGCACCAACTGCTTCCTGGATGTTTTTTTTTTTTAACTTTCAGGATTCTTTAGCTACTGTATTGTTATTAATATCTAAAAAATACTATCAAAATACAAAACAAGTCCTATTGTTAGCTTTTATAAACTGTGATTAATTATAGTTAACCCACATAAGAATAAAATACAATAGATAAACACTAGTTGGTCCAGATACCACGTGGTATGTATATAACAGGAAAGCCATAGCTATGATGAAATACAAAGTGTCCATTACTCAACCCACATGCCTGCTCTACATCTACAAATTGCTGCACAGCCAGTCATGTTCCATGTTCCTAGAAAACATGGGGGGGGGGAGTGGATGGAGGAAGAACAATCCAATTTCTGGATTTTACAATTTTGTTTAAACTGTTCGTGGTGGGCCTGGTGGCACTGTTTTCTACCAATCTGACCAAACCTATATTACTCCTCAATCTGCTATGAAGGAGCAGCCAGATGGCAATTAAACTCATTGAGAAAAATGCCATCCTAGACAATTATCAAAATTGCTTTTTATGTATGACCAGGACAGTGACCACAAATCAGGAGTTCCATAATCTGAGATTAGGATACCTTCATGTTTGTGAGTTGATTTGCAGTTATGTGCTAGACATTCAAGACTAGAATGATCAAGCTATGATCAACCAATACTGGGAAGGACTTTCTGCTGAAATAACATTATTAAATTAGTAAAACAGGGCATATAAGAATCTGGAAGCACTGCTGAAGTATTTCATGTTAATTGATGGCTGACTGGAAAATTGAGGAAGTCACAAAAGGAGAAAGTTTTACAGCCTTTTGTCACACTCACTTCTCTGCTTTTCTTTGCCTCCTTATAGAACTCTTGCGAATTGTCAGGCATCCCAGGTAAGGCAGGCAGGAAACACAACAAAATGAACTAATTCTATTTTACTGCAAGGCTACATTAACAGACGCTTGCAAGCCTGAAGTTACAAACTTTCTCCTTACACACACACTTTTAATTGCCTGCTCGATTAGGGTAAGTTCTTCTGAAGTTTCTTTCTCTGACTGTTAAGACACTGGGACTCCTGGTTTTCTTGTTTCATTGTTCCCTAAGAAGCATCTCTTATTTTTATTCCCAAGTTCATCCATGCATTCTGTTGCATCAATAGACATGGCAAAAAAGTCCTTGTCTGCAGTAGAAAAATGATGAAGTTAGAAACTTTGATTTATGTTTTTACTGTGGAGTTCTTGGATACCTAGCTTTAGTTGATCTTGTTACTTATTCTTAATTGAGCAAGATTATTTTCATTTCATCCCAGATGTTACCAAAGGAAATAGAATGTTTTCAGTGCTATCCAGAAAACATTTTAATAATAGAAGTATTTCTTGGAAGACATAAACCACAGTGTACAGGTACAAACAGATCATAAGAATTTGGAACACCTATAAAAAGTGCCCAGTCTACTCAACACCAGAACACCTGGGCTCAATTTCCCTCCCATTTATTATTTTTCATTCTTCTATATTTTTAGCTCATAGAACAAATACCACATGACTTTCATACAAAGCTGAATATAATATTCTCCAGTCTTCCTCACACTTTACTATCTTGAAGTTAAACAATTTATCATCCAAAAGTATACTACTTATTACAGCCTTTGAGTCGGAACAATTCCAGACAAGCCATGGGTGTGAGGCATGTAGTAGATTTGGTACTTTGGATTTACCTAATGCCTTGACCTATATTTCAGGGCTTCAATGGATTACCTCTAAATTGATTCTTTTCTTCATGCCTGAAGGGCAATTTTACACAACAATTTCAGATATCAAAGACTATATGTCATCACGGATCAAAATTGTCACTGCTAAATCAGTGCTTCCAATCATTTCCCACCTCTTCTGGATCAAGAGACGCAGTTTCTTGGATTTTATTACAAGTATTCCAGACGTGCATGGAAACACAACAATTTGGTGATACTAGACTCCTTTTCCAAGGTCTGTCATATTTTCATCATCCAGAATTGAATGGACAGATGGAGAAAATGAATGCATTATTCAACAAGTATTGCACTGCTATATCACTTATAACAACTAATGTATTGCCTTGCAATTTATTTTATAACAACTTGCTGCATTCCTCCAAGAGCATTCTATCATGAAACCTGCCTTTCAAAGGTCCTGAGTTCATTGTTCCTTGACTCTCTGACTTTTTCAGAGTTCCATCTTAAAGAACAGTGAACAGTGGTTATATATCTCTATGAAGCCGGCACTAGGCAAGATGGCATCAAGACTGCAAAGGGGGATTTAAGGTGGGTTTCTATCATTTATTTTGCCAGTCTCTTGTCTATTCAAAAAGCTTAATAATATTTGATTCTTGTTGATTTATTTGATATAAAGTGTGATACATTATTATTATTTATTAAATTTATTTGTAGTCCATCTTACTACTGGGTAATAGATAGAAACTGTCAGATATTTAATATTCTATTGATTTACCATATAACATTGAGAGAATTTCTGAAGCCCTTGCTACTTCTGTTTCTTTACTGTGCCAGCTTCAAAGGACTTCTGTTTTTAATGCAAGAAAGTAACTAAAAAAAATAAAATCAGTGTACTAAAACTCTATCACTTTTATTGTGCATTCTGGAGTAAAATAAATCTCTATGCTACATTTTAATTATCTAAAATAAACTCAATATTTTGAATAAAAATTAAGCCCAATTAGAAAAAAGTAATATTTTCTTCCCGTTGTATTACCTTATATGTATCTGATATTTGTCTTTTAAGTTAATGCTTTACTAAACAGCCACATTTAACATTAAAATACATAATTATATATTAAGTAGAATAATTGATTGGTCTAGTATCTACACATTTAGAAACACAGAATTAAATTAGCATACAATTAAACTTGAAGAGAAATATATTTCAATGTTGACTTTGCTTGAAGTAGCAATGAAGGACATAATATAATCAATGCAATAGGCCTCTGAGAATAATGCATGAAAATTCTAGTGACTAATTCTGTAAGAACCAAGTGACTTGAATTTAAATATCTGTATTATATTAAACAAGGAATCAAAATGCACTGCTTACAAACATGAGGTTTTAAAAGTTTCTAGCTGACAGACTGCTTGTCAATAGCATGAAAGAAAATGATTGACAAAAGCAAGATCCCAATTAAGGTTGCTTCCTTCCACTTGTGGAGCTGTCCAAAGCATAATATTGGTCGACATAAATGCAGCATAAAATTCCTTATGAACTGTTGATTTCTTTGTCCTAGCCTACGTACTTCTAAAATCATACCCTTATCTTTCTTGCAATGTTTTCAATTCTAAAATGATGTTGCCACCAGTAGACATAATATTATTCTTTCCATTAAAAGGTTCTATCCACTTTCCCTTTTTAAAACATACATTAAATATACATATGATACTTTATGATCCAACTCTTCAAAAAGAACAGTTATATTTTTGCCTATCACAGTGGTCCTTCAGTGCTAATGTCCTCTGTTGTTCTCCAAAGAACTCATGTTCTCCATCTGCTGAAAGTTATTGTCCACTCAATCCTGTTTTTCTCTATTTTCCTAATTAGAGGGCATTCTTCTGTGCATTTTAAACAATATTTTATTATTTACACAAACTGAATTACTATATGCCAACCTACAAACAATAATCTAATACCTATTCTAAACAACCATCTTTAAACACAATATTTCCTTGTTGAACAATTTAATAGCTTGAGATAGAATTGTTGTGTGATAAAACAATGTTTAAAATTGGATTGACCCTTTTTTGATGGGTGATTACGCCACATGCCGGTCTCATCATGTCTTTCAAATTTTCTGATTGGTTTATTTTTAATCAATGTATATGATGACTTTTTCCACATATAACTAAGAGCAGGATCAATGAAAATGTAATGTTTATTAACAAAAGTTCGACAACTGAAATAACTGGATAGGTGCAAGCATAGACACTTAAATACTATTCATGTTTTTGATACAAATATATTATGGAAGTGACAAACGTGAACGATCTCATTGAAATTTAATTCTTGTGAATTGAGAATATGTGAAAAAATAAAATAGGAAGCACACAACACAGGAAAATCTTTACTGGATGTACTAATATCTTGATTTATATATCAAAACTTAACCATTTTTCCTAATTTTTGTTTTGTCCCATGAAGGTGCAGGGACCAAGAGAGCAGCAATTGTTAGATACTGAACTAAATGAATAATAAGCCAATATCTGCACTAGAGGCCAGAAAATTATTCCAGTCATTTTATGAGTTGAAAGCCAAAAAGTACTGTACTGAATAAGGGGTCAAGGCTATGAATCACTGTATCTAGGCAGCTTGATATATCCAAAAACTAGATCACATTAATATTATTGAATATGAATCATTGTATCCAGGCAACTTGATATATCCAAAAACTAGATCACATTAATATTTTTGAATATGGGAGTTCAATGTAGGATGATATGAACATTGACTCTAATAACCATTTCAGTCTTTCATGTTGATTTACATACAGTAGTCCACAGCAACCTACCTCTGTCAGGTTGAGCTGGAACTCAACATGGCTTTGAGTTTCAAGGAGGCTATTGTCTCAGATGCCTGACCCTATGATTAGCTCTTCACTCAGTAGTGTGGCACTCCTTAGGCTTGGAACTGTTTGTCTAAGAATGTTGCAAGGCCTGATTCTACTTCAGCTTTTACCCCTAAATGAGCTGTGAGCTGAAACAGGCATCTATTCTCATTCAATGATACCACCACATCCTCTTCTGAAAAAGAACCCAGGGCTAACATAATAGCTACAAATAGCATATTACCAACAATCTAAAATAATATTTTCTTTGTTATAGATAAGTTGTCAACATTATGACAGTGCTCTCTTTGTGTCACAATAACATAGATAGTATTTTAGATAATGACTCCAATGTTTTAAACATCATTCTTACAACAAATGACAGTTAGCATCTTCTATAAACAGAATTTTTTGTCTGTTTAAGGAATTCATTTATTTTGATACTATATTTTTATTTTACAGACTGAAATAAGCAGAAGGAAATCTCCAGGGGGAGATCTAAAGTATTTTAGTGTTCATTTATTTATACAAATGGCACTTGTCCAGAATTTAAATTGGATTGTTCATGAGGTGATGAGTCTGTATTATTATAGACCATAAACAATTAACAAGAATTTGCAAATGATATATTATTTTCCTAAATTTATTATCTAAGCATGTAGCTGCTAAAAAAATCTTAAGTGCCTCATTTGTACCACTGAAAATTCAGAAAACTTAAATCCTACATTTTGTAATAAATCACTCTTGCAGCAATTTTATGAAAAAAATCAGATTGTACAAATCTGCTACTATTGGACAAAACAGCTGCATGTGTGCTAAAAAAGCTCTTGATCTACTATCTTTCCAATACCTAGAATGTAATAATTTTTAAGTTTGTTTAGTTAATGGAGGCTTCAATAAAATTTGTGTGAATGTTGTTTTAGCAGAAAGCGATAAGTGAAATGAATAGATTAATTTATCTTGTCGTATATTTTATCCAGGGCTTAGCATCTTGATTTAACAAAGCAGCTAGACAACTGAACTTTAAATTTAGGGATATTTATTAAGTTTTGGGATAACAATTATTCTGGATTGTTTCCATGTCAGGAATTGTACTACGTCCAAGAATATTACTCAAAAGAGACTAAAGCTTCTGTCCGTATTCCAGGATATTTGCCTGGTTTTAATCTCCTGTGGCTTCATTTCAATCAAGTGTCTGTATATGTTCCAAATGAAGACGGAAAAGAATCAAATTCAAATCTGGTTCAAGCCTGATTCTGGAAAAAGCCAGATTTATTTCAGAAGGTTACATTAATAAACACCACTCATGTTTCTAATGACAACAAAAGTAATCCTACCTTTCTTTTAAAAGCCTATACAATTATAAATTGGTAATTCAAATATATTAAGATGGCATATTATCTCTATTTAGAAATATGAGTTTAGTTTTGTTTATGTGAAAACTAAGTCTATTTTTTTCTTTTCAGGAATTTTACTGAAATGTTTTTGATTGGAAATTTTGCCAATATTGCCAAATCTCTTTTGCCTTCTCAACTGCACATTACATTAATAACTTAGGATCTTATTTATCATTGTAACATCATTTCTAAATCAGTTTTCATGTTTGTAAACTTTCAATCAAACCATATAAAAATGTTTATACATATACAACATATATGTTACATTTGTTATAAAATCCTATGTAGTTTGACTTCAGTAATTTATCAATTTTGTGCATCTTTAATTGGCTTGATAAAAGGAATTACCGCAATCCAGATTTACATGTAGTTTTCGATTTATGATCACAATTGAGCCCAACATTTATGCTTCGTTAAATGAGTTTTGCCCCATTTTACAACCTATCTTGCCACATTTCTTAAGTGAAACACTACCATTGTTAAGTTGGTAACACTTAAATGAATCCAGCTTCCCACTGACTGTGCTCGTCAGAAAGTCACAAAAGATGATCATATGACTCCGAGACACTGCAACCGTCATAAATATGAGTCAATTGCCAAGCATCTGAATGTGACCGCAGAAATACTGCAATGATTGTGTGAAAAATGCTCATAAGTCACTTTTTCAGTGCCATTATATCTTTGAACGGTCATTAAACAAACTGTTGTAAGTTGAGGACTATCTGTATTTATGTTTCCAATTCTCTATTCCTGCTTAAGATTAGATCTATTGGCTCAGATATAATTTAATTTACACTTATTTTTATTTATTTATTTTATTCAACAAATTTATTTAGCAGCCCATCTCATACATATAATTGTGGCTTATAATTAATTAAAGCAAATATAAAAACAAAGAGCAATATAGCATTTTACAAATAAGAACAGAAAACTCACAGTCCACAATCCAGTTCATCAAAATAATCACTACTGTTTCTGAAGCAATGGCTCACTTGCTTTTATATTACACCTTCATATACATATAATAAGGCACATTTAATTATATTCCTTCCATGCTACTTGGATTTTATTTTATCTATTTCTTGAAATCTATCCACAATTATTTAATTTCCAATTTCCTATGACACATATGGTTTTTTAAAAAAATAACATGAAAAGGAACAAAAAGACCAAAACACAAAAATAGACACATTATCTAACTAACAGCAGCAGCAGCAGCAACAATAAAAATTGCTTAATAAGTGATCAATACAACAGAAAAAAACTTTTGGGGGAAATCCAAACAAAATATAAGAGACTATATTTGCCAAAATAAAGTTTCTGCTTTTCCCCCAGCATACTAATTTCATTATTGGTGTAATGCCAAAAGAACAAAAAAAGTCCAATCTTTTCTCTCATATGAATTTTTAAAAACCTTTTAATTTTTAAAAATATTTTAAAGAATATTTTTATAAATTTATTAATTCATAACAAGCAGCTCAATAGCAGATATAATATACACAAATTTCACATTTTATGTAACTTAGATAATTAATTTTACAAAGTTATTTTAAAACTGTAAACTTGGAACAATGCAAAAAAAAATCTGGAAAAACTCAATTTGAAATGTCTACAATGATATCAATTTGCTTAACTGAATTCCATTTTATTCTGTACAGATATTATTCATATTAAGATATTAAAGTAATGTATGAATATATTATACAAAGGTAATACATGAATAAATAATATATAGAATAACTTTTTGAAATTTATTTAGTGTTCATGTTGCTGGACTGCCAGTGCTGTTAAGAATTAAAATCAAGTAAGTTCTAGAATTCAGAAAAAAATTCTTTTCCCTTCCCTTAATAGGATAGAAATGCAGACATATTATCAAAACTACATTATTATTATGAAGAAAGCAGATTTTGATCAATCAATCAATTTTGGCTTGTTTTATATAATTAGCTTATGCTTTTGACAATTATGGATTGACATATATACTATGCCAGATGTCAAAAAATAATTCCTAAAGATTATGTAGTTGTTTCTTTTTTATTCCTTATGAAGCTTTGCTTTTAATTTGCAGCTCACACATTTTAGGCTTCATATTAAATGAGATCTGGTGTAGTTTAGTGATTAATGCACTGAAGTATGAAAAGGAATGAAATATAACCCACCCTAAAGTTGTAAAATGATTGCAATACCCTTGTGATATATTTTGACCATTTGATAGAAATTCTGTATAACTATTTACAATAGTACTCTGTTTCAAGCACTAGCTACAAAACAAGTGCAAGAGGCCACATCAGGCAGTGTTATTAATATCAGAGGTCCAACCAGACCTTCATTTTCAGATTGTGAATAATATATTGCAGGGAGAAAACAAAGAAAGTATTGGCCTTGACATATTATTATTCTATTGCCTTGGGTTTTTAAGAATAATTCCTAATTCTGAAACAACTGACAACATGACATATAAGACAGGGGTGGAGTACAATTTAAAAGGATTTTTAAAAAATAAAATAAAATGTAGAAATCATCACTTCAGAAATGGTCTGCTTATAGTCATTTTTACATCTGTGATGTGCCTTTCTGCTGCACTTGTGAATAGCGCTCCAAATTTAGTAATGTTATAAAGTCGTTATTGTAATCAGAATGTAAGAACTCAAATTGAGTGCCAGATCTATTAAAAATAGCAATAGACTGTTTAATAGACAATCAACTTTCCTTTCTTTCAGTAGTATAAGTGTTCTCCAAAAGGAAGGAAAGATTCCTAAACATTATTACAAAGGAATGGGGAGAGACAAGAAAAGAAATGTCTAAAGAAAAAGAAGATTCCTTTTTAGATAAGAGAAGACATTGATTAAAATAGTTATGTTCAATTTTACATATAAAATACTGAAATAAAAATTGGGGGGTTTTAATTCTAAAAAAGTAGAGCTGGAAAAATTGTCAATACAGAGATGCTATTAGCCTTTCGATATAGGTAATCCTTATTTAATGATTGGAACTTTAATGACTGCAGTTATGACATTGATGAAAAGTATTTTTAAGATCCATTAAGATCACTTTTACGATCTACACCAGTCTGTAAAAAAAAAGGAAGATCAAGTTGCTACTCCCAATTGTGGTAACTAAATGAGAGCTACCTGTATTCCCTAAATTTAAAAATAAAAAGAGGAAGAGGAAAATATTAGGCCTATTAAATACTAGGACCAAAGAAGCAATGCACTTTCAATGTGGATGGAGAGGGACCCATGCAGAGTTGTAAAGTTATTTGAAGAGAATAAGATTTGCTTTGTAATTGACAGTGTCACATATAACCATGAAAAAAGCAAGGATACTATAAAATATGTATTAGATAAATACAACAATGAGATACTTTCATTCCAATAGCATGTGTCTTTTCCTGCAATCTTAAGGAAAGATATAAAAAGCACCATTTCACATAAAGATTCAAATATCCATGAAATCATTAACTCAGACTTAAGACAGATGAGAATGAATATATTCACTATCTACGCAGTTTCATAAAAATTAATAATTATATTTAGTCAAAATTGATGAGCACCAATACCAAGTGTTATCTCTGTTTCTTTACTTATATTCTCTGTGACAAATCTGAGTCCCAATTTTACATTTCATCTCGTACCTGGAAAAAGTTAATTGACTCTCTAAAGCTGGATTTCAGTAAAACCCAATTTTATATATATAAGGGCTGAAAGGAATCCAAAAAAGTAGAATAGATGCTTCTAGAGTCCATGTTTATGAAATCTAAAAAAATGACTTTCATTTTTTAAAATTAATGCATATAAATATTTTTAGTTTTTAATAATTTTCTGTACTATTTAATTATATGAAACCTAGTACAGGTAGTCCTTGAGTTATGAATGTAATGGAGCCTGCCCATTCCATTCGTAACCTGAGGATTCAAAGGACTGAATTGTGTAACTGGAATGCCATCATACCCTCCTTTCACCCATGCATTCACTAATCGAATACATGGGTTAAGTACACATGAGGTATCTCGGGGTGGGGATGGGGGAAGGCATAGTGACAGAACAGGCCACTCCTTCAAACCATCCAAGGCCTCCCCTGACCCACTGAGATACCTCATTCTCCCTCCTATGGGATCACAATTGTTCTCCCTCCATCCTGCTGCACCAAGTCACTTATCTTGTGAAGATCTCTCTCTCTCTCCAGCCTCTTTGTTTCTTTGCTTTCTCCTGGCAAGTAGCCAGAGCAGAGGGAGAGCAGGACGAGCGTGCCCTGCTCAGCTTCTCTAACTCACTGAGACTGCCTGACACCTCTGGAGAAGTGGACAGCCTCAGTGAGTCTCCTCCAACTGCTTCAAGCTTCCTGTTGGCATGCAAACACTTTTCTTGAATAGACTGGAAGCTTCTGGATGCCCTAAGCTCGCAAGATTCAGACACCCATTCTCTGCAAAAAAAATGGCGCTGATTCAAAGAACCCCATAGGGCTTGAGGAGACTTTTGCCAAAGACAAGAACCCGCAGAGGGAGCATGTGTCACTCCGGGATTCTGTATTGGCCAAGAAAGGCCTCTCCTCAAGGCTTTTGCTGAAGAGAATGGAGTCCTTGGAGGGAGCACACATCATACTGGGACTGTTTTCACCGGGAAAGGCCTTTCCTCAAGGCCTTTGCCAAAGAGAATGGAGCCCTGGAGGAAGCATGTGTCGCTCTGGGACTCTGTTTTCGCTAAGAAACACCTTTCCTCAAGGCTTTTGTTGAAGAAAATGCACTCCCCAGAGATTTTTGCAAACATGGCAAGAGACTTTGCAAATGAAGGGAAAGCTTCAATATTTCAGGCATTCCATTTGCAAAGCCTTTTGCTGTAGATCTTTTCCAGGCCTCCATTTTTAGAAAAGAGACCTAAAATATTGTGAGATCACATGAGATCAGTAGTATGAGATCAGTAGTGTGACATCTCATGCTACTTATCTTGCATGATCATGTAGTACTTTAGGCCTCTATTATCTCTATACACACTGAAGTCCTGAAGTGACAAAACAGGCATTTATCAAAAATGCAAAGAAAAATTTGTCAATTATTTATTAAAGTTATATATAAAACTTGCAACATCATAAAGCTGACAAAAACATATATGCAGAGGAACTTAAAATGGTAATATTTTAAGATTACCAGTTTCAACATTAACTATTCGGTTTAAAAGAAGTAACATTTAGTTCAGACAACCCCACTAGAAAAGTTTATTTATTAATGGATGTGTCAGATTTCAATCCCATCTTTTGCTCAGGATGTCAGTATGCAGGAACCATATTAAGTTTTTCTGTTCCCAAAAAAAATTGTTCCAATTTTAATACATGTGTTGCTGAAGTGAATATTCAATACAGTACTGTTGGGCTGTAGTGCAGATAAGAAGCCCAACTATGAGTAATAACTCTACCGTTATTATAAGGTTACATCAACAGCATCTTGCAAGTCTGAAAGTACAAATCTCTTGCTTTACAGTCTGAAAACTTAAAGGCATCCCTTCTGAGTCTCTTTCTCCACACATTATGCAACCGTGGGGCATGTTGTCTCTTATTCAAATATTTCCTAAGCCAGGGGTCCCTAACCTGTGGCCTATTTACAACTGGCCCATGAAACTGGCAGGCTGGCACTAGTGCACACAGCCCCGCTCATGCACTGATACTTGCAGCATTGCTCATACAAATAATAATAATAATAATAATAATAATAATAATAATAATATTTATTTATATACCGCTCCTCTCCCGAAGGACTCGGAGCGGTGCACAGCCGTACAGTTAAAACAATAAATATGTGAAAAAATAAAACTAAATTAAACCAAAACCCTGGCTGTAAACAATTTAAAACCCTTCCCTAAAACCCTAAAATTTAATAAAAAATAAAACACCCAAAACTAAAATCAGCCCAAGCTGGCCTGGTCAAAGAGCCAGATTTTCAAGGCACGCCTGAACGTCCCCAGGTCCGTGGCTGTCCGTAACTCCGGGGGCAACCCATTCCAGAGGGCAGTCGCCCCCACAGAGAAGGCCCTATTCCGTGGGGTCACCAGCTGGCACATAGATGCCGACGGGATCCGCAGGAGACCCTCCCTGTGGGAGCGCACCGGATGGTGAGAGGAAAATGGCAGAATGGCAGAATGCGGTCTTGTAAATATCCTGGTCCAATGCCATGGACCGCTTTAAAAGTCAACACCAAAATTTTAAAGGCACCCGAGAGGCCACTGTCAACCAATGCAGCTCGTGCAGGAGGGACGTCACATGCGAGAACCTTGACGCCGCAATAACCACCCGCGCGGCCGCGTTCTGTACCAGTTGAAGCTTCCGGATTCTCCCATTCGGGAGCCCGATGTAGAGGGTGTTACAATAGTCCAGTCGGGAGGTGACCAGGGCATGAGTGACTGTGCGTAAGGCATCCCGATCCAGAAAGCTGTATGAAGCTGTATGTATACATTTACATGTGCCTGCCCCTCACAAACTATCCTCTTCCCCCCACCGCGCTAAAAACCTGCAGGGAATTTCATTTTGAAATATGTAAGAGTTATATTGGGATATATAGCATTTGTACAGGTTAATCTCTATTAGGTCCCTGCCATTTTGGTCCTTTATCATGCCCATGTTTGCATGAAATGTTAACTTCATATCTTCAATTTTCTTGAAGAGATCTCTAGTCCTCCCTATTCTATTGTTTTCTTCTATTTCTTTGCACTGTTCATTTAAGAAGGCATTCTTATCTCTTCTAGCTATTCTCTGGAATCCTATATTTAATTGGGTGTATCTTTCTCTTTCTCCCTTGTCTTTGAATTCCTTCCTTCCTTCCTTCCTTCCTTTTCTTTCTTTTGTAAAGCTTCTTCAGGTAGCCATTTGCTTTCTTGCATTTCTTTTTCTTTGAGATGGTTTTAGTTGCTACCTTTTGTACAATGTTGTTTACCTCTGTCCATAGTTCTTCAGGCACTCTGTCTATCAGATCTAATTCCTTAAATCTATTTGTCACCTCTACTGTATATTCATCATGGATATGATTTAGTTTAGCAGTCGCCAACCAGTGGGCCTTGAGAAAATTTGGCCCACTGGTGGGCCTTGAGAAAATTTTGGTGGGCCGTAGAGAAATCTCACCCCCAGAGCACCCCCCCCCAGAGCAATTAATCCAGGCTGCGCAGAAACACAAGGCTGCGCAGCCCTCATGGCCCGCAGGAACGCTCCCTGCCCACTTACTCCTTACCCAGCAAACTTACCTGCTAGCATTGCTTTTGCCAACCATTACCTGTTCTGCTGTGTGGGAGATTTAAATTAGTGAGGAAGGAGGAAATGGTTGGATTTCTTGCTTTCTAGCTAGTCTTTAGATCTTTGGCTCTGCCGAACCTCCCTTAGACTAAAGGTTTGCTTGCAAGCAAATTCAGTGCAGACTTATGGCAAGCAAATTTGAGAGACTATGCTAGCCGATGGCAGATAGATAGATCACTGAATGATTCTGTGAGCAACTCAAACTGCCTGCTTTGTCTGATGTTGAGTAAAAATTGCTTTTTTTTAATTAAAAATTCAATATTTACATACATGGTGTGTTGTGAGTTAATTGTGTGAGTATGCTTGCTAGCAAATTTTATGAGTTTGCTTGAAAGCAAATTTTATGTGACAGACTGAGCTAGCCAATGGCAGATAGATAGATCTCTGAATGAATCTGTGATTTTGTGTCAACCTGCCTGCCTGCTTTGCCTGATATGGGTAAAAGTTGTTCTTTTTTTAAAATAAAAAATTCAATATTTATATAAATATTTATAATATTTACATACAAGCCATGCCCAGCCAGTCACATGACCAGCAAGCCACACCCACAAATTAGGCCATGCCCACAGAACTGGTTAGTGGTCCCTGAGATCAAAAATTATGAGTTTGGTGGTCCCTGAGGTCCAAAAGGTTGGTGACCACTGATTTAGTTCATACCTGAGTAGCCTAGTGTTTTTCCCTATTTTATTCAATTTAAGCCTAAATTTTGCAATGAGAAGCTTATGATCTGAGCCACAGTCAACTCCTGGTCTTATTTTTATTGACTGTTTAGAGCCTCTCCATCTTTGGCTGCAGAGCACATAGTCAATCTGATTTCTGTGTTGACCGTATGGTGATGTTCATGTGTAAAGCCGTCTCTTGGGTTGTTGTAAAAGAGTGCTTGCTATGACCATCGTATTCTCTTGACAAAATTCTATCAGCCTATGCCCTGCTTTATTTTGTATACACATACATACTTATAGACACACACGCACATCCATATATATGTGTGTGTACATGCATATATACATGCATATCTGTGTATGTATATACACACACTCTCTTTCTCTCACTCACACACACACATTTATATACACACCCCTACTATGGCATAATAGAGACAACATTTCAAATGGGAACAATTCCCCATATAAATTTGCAGGAAAGGGCTACTGATTTATCCACTTTATCTAATAAAAGATTACCCTAAGGGTACATCATTTCTATTGCTGAAGCCCAAATCTGTGAACTCAGTTTAACATTTTAAAACTCCACTATCAGATGGCATTTTGCTAAGCTTTCTTGTTAGAATAAGCAGAGCACAACACTCTGATGGTCAGGCTTAAACTTCTTTCTTCCACCACACATATTTTGCTAACAGTTTTAGAGAAAGCCAAAGTTGGTAACGATCACTGCATTACGCAGCCTGGACAGGAAACCTTAGAACAATGTAGTAAAGATTACTAAACTTAATCGAACAACACAATTGTTCCAGCAAAAGTCATTATTTCAATAATATTAGATGTTTATTTCTCTATTTTACCCCTTTTGGAATAAAACCAGTAACTTATTTTGGTTATATATGTTACATTCCAGAATGATGATATTAAGAAGAAAATATGTCAGAAATCAAAGATAAAGGGAAAATATCTGCTAAACATTTTAGTTAAAAACCTGCAGGAGATTTCATTTTGAAATATGTTACAGTTATATTGGTATATATAGCTTTTGTACTGGTTACAACATTTTTCTGCTACCATAAATATAGTGCAAAACAAAACAAAACATATTTCAGTAAGAATAATCTTACGTAAAAACACCAAGACTTAAAAATTCAAAAAGAATATCTGTTATATCAGAATTTATGCAATATCATATTATGGATTTATCCAAACACAAAATTTAAAGATGCATATGTATGTAAATATATTCCTACAGGACACAGCTACTTTACAAGTTGGCATTTCCCAAAGCAAAGGAAAAAAATAATAGAAAATATTTATTTTAGCAGGATACTGCAGGAGTAGGAAAAATATGAAACTAGTAGACCTTTTGATGATTTATGGCAGATTGACAAGAAACTACTCTTTTAAAATTATATTGCTGAAATAAATACATTTGTGGCAACTCGAGCAGATATATATGGAAAAGTACTATGAGTCCCAGTCAGGTTCTGATTCTCCAAATAAATTCCTATAATCCTTAACTTTAAATGAATGTTTTATGCACTAGGGACCAGTTGATCCTCACATCTAAGAAAAAATAAAGTTGCATAAGTATCTGCAAATCCTTTCAAAGAAGTGCTTTACAGGAACTTCAGCACGTGCAAAGTACTTTTCTTTGAATAATTTAAATAGTCATGTCTTTTTCTGGTTTCTTCAAAAGCCACTCACAAATCTCTATCATCCATGTAATTCTATAAAATGAAATATACACTAAAGGTGCTATGGAAATAGATACCAATCACAGCACAAATAAGGGAAGTCGAGATGAGCAACTACAAACAAAATATATTTTAATTAAAATGGATTCTGATTCGATCCATAATGTACTAAGCATTGTAGGAAGTTAGCACCAACCACTCTCCTAGAAAATTGAAATAGCCTAGGAAATATTAAAAAGGCAGAATATTTCCCCTAAAAAAAGTAGAAATTCAAGAAGCAGAAACTCATCTCAGAAGCAGAATCTCACCCCCACCTTTGTTAATGGGTGGGTCATTAAGGCCTGGGTCAGAATACTTTACATAACAAGGAACTCCAGGTAAAGCTATAGCAATTGCCAAAAGCCCTTTTAAGGGCATAATCACCCAGCAAGGCTAGACCAAGCCTGGAACTCAGGACAGCCTACAGAATTGTCCCTGGGAGTCTGACAACCAATTAGAATACAAGCTCCAATTCAAATCCCAACAGAGGGTATAAAAACCCAGGCACTCTCAGCACCTCAGTCCTTTTTCTTGATCTTTTCACAGCTTGAAGCATGTGATCATTCTTCTCTGGAGCTCCAGGCCATGTGGTCCTGTCCACCACTAAACCTTCCAAGCAGCCTCCATGTTTCCAATGTCTTTTTCCCCACTTGGAATTGAACCCAGAAGGATATTTCTTTCAACAGCATAATGTAATTGTCCCTGCTTTTACTAAATGTGTTATATAACACTCTTCTTTTTTCCCCATAGTAATTCAAAGCTTCAATCAAAACAAACTACTGGCATTTATGAAACTTGGTGTTTGGCATAGCAACAATTGTGAATTTGGCCAAAGTGGCTTATTAAAATGAATTACATGCATTTCTGTTCAATGTGTGATTTCAGCCTGAGATTATTCAATCCTTAAATGAACACAGTATCAAAGATGACAGAAAAGAAATAATTAGGTTGTAAATATCGAACTTATTTTCTTCTTAAGAATAAACAAAAAGATGTATAAGATGAAGGAGATATTGTTTCTTTTTTAATTTCAGGAAAGCATATTGGGAAGACCACCTTACTGGAATATAAAACAATAAGACATAGCTTGAAAAGTTTCAGCCATATAATTATATTTTTGCATAATAGTAAGATTCATCATTTTTGCATGTACTGGTGTGATATAGAGACTGACAAAATATTCACTGTTTAAATAGCACTGCACATATTGCAATGCATT
Organism: Bungarus multicinctus; assembly: GCA_023653725.1. Classification (NCBI taxonomy): domain Eukaryota; kingdom Metazoa; phylum Chordata; class Lepidosauria; order Squamata; family Elapidae; genus Bungarus; species Bungarus multicinctus. Next base: position 49,698,737 of record CM042849.1, on the reverse strand, counting down.
AGGATTTAATGAATGAATATACAGGCCTTCAGTTGGAATTGATAATTTTTAAACATTGCATATTATTTATGTAAAAATGTATACTATTTTACTCAGGGAAGCTTAAAATCTATGAAATCAGAAGTGAAGTTACAAACTAAGAAGAAGTAATTTCAGTACACAAGAAAACAATCACAGTAAGATTTATTTGGAAATGCGATATTAGTTATTCATTGATATTGGCTAGCATGCAGGATCTAAACTTTTGCTTCTATCAACTCCTAAGAATAAAGTATAATACTTTACAAGTTAGGCCTAAAGCATGTAGCAGGACCTGATTAATCTCAAACATCTAAATCAGCTTGTATTTGGCTGTAAGGTCACTAGAAAAATCAAGGCTAGGAACTTGATAAGTACATTCTATACTGCCTACTTAGAAGACAATGGCAAATATTTTCACATAGTTGCCAATGACAACAATATGTTCCTGAAGTTACTAGGAGTCAAGTTGGACTTAAAGGAAATATTTAATTATCTATTAAAGTCTACTCACAAGTCAGCCACTAAATTTAATGAATTTATTTTCAGATAAGTTGTATACAATTGTAACCTATGTAAATAATAGAATTGCTCTTGATTTCTCTACACAACCCCACAGACACTCAATCTTTAGCTAATACTTCCTATCTTTATTTTCAAATGATAAAAATTGTCAATTGATCCTCAGTCATCCAAGTCATGATTGTTCTAAGGGTGCTTTTCAAATTGAAGAAGCTTCTTGTATGAAAAGAAAACATCTTCAAGTAAAACAAAGAACATTCAGTTGCGTTTTGAAAAAACACCATGGGACATAAAAGTTGTTTGCATATCCCATTCAACTGTTCAAAAAATTTACATGGATGCTTGAAGTGAAATTTTTTTGATACAAATGTACACAAACAGCAAGATTTTCTTACTGAAGTTGCTGGAATTTCAAATCCTAGTACTAGTCTCTCTCAAATGTTCCCTCAACTGGATGGCATATCTCCACCTCCCTTCTGCCTTGAAAGATAACACAGGAATATCTACGAACCTTCACATTTGTCTAAACAGATGTAAGCAATGAAAACAAAAAAAAAAAAAACATGAGAAGAGAGGGGATTTTCATATGTTTGCAACATTCCTAAAGAAATAAAAACATGAACAACTTTAGTATATCTTGCTTTCACATACACTTATCAATATTTGTATTTTCTTTTGAACATGTAGCGCTATAATTTGTTATAAGAACCATACTTGGATAATAATTTGGAGGAGAGAATCAATTAACTAACTTAAGATGAATCTTAAATTTTAATAGAAAGTTTGCTGGTGATTGAACATCACATCCTCCAAGTCATTTGTTTGAAGAAAAGTGTTTACACGTGAACTGATAATGAATTCAAACAGAATCAGAAATGCCAAACATTACGATGTTATTATTGTTGTTAACTTTATTAGGATAATATTCAGCAATATTTTCTGGACTGACTACGAACGTTGGAAATGAGAGGCATGATTTGGCAGTGGATTCTCCTTTCTTCAGGAGTCAGTCCCAGAAAATATTGATCAGCTGGAAAAGAATTTGACTCTATCTCTTTAGTATGTGTGACAACAGGCTCACTCACATACTTTTCTCTGTTTACATGAAGCTATGGATGAGATTACTTGTCACACAGGGTCATTGTAATTGGTAAGCTGATGTATTGATTGTACACATCAACCTGGTTGACCAAGTGATATTGTCAAAATCTTGCCTTGGTGCCCAAAGCACCAAGGAGTGTCTGGATAGGGAAGGACAAGGTCACCCCTGACAAAACCCAATAAGTCTATGTTCATGGTCGTTCTCAGGGTTTTTCTATCCTTAAGTCTAAATATAATCACACATATCCAAACCAAACAGGTATGTATTTTGAGGATTTTCCTGGATTCACAGCCCCTGCTTAAAGAGCAAGCAGGAGCAGTGGCCAGGAAGGCTTCAGCAAAATCTGTCTAGTGGATGGATAGCAATGCATCAGTGTACCAACTATACCAGTCCCTAGATTGGAGGGCATACTCACAATCATTCATCCTTTAGTCATTAGTTTTCTTGATTACTGCACTGTGCACTCTATATAACCTTTGAAGACCACCTGAAGTTTCATCTTTTTAAAGTATCATTATTAGAAAGTAAGATAGTTGTAGTGATCCAATATCAGTATATTCTGATGTTTCCAAAATTCCACCGGACAGTACAGAAGTGCTGAAACAACATTTACTACCTTTCCTGAATTTTCTCTCTTCAAGAAATATATTCCACCTGGTTGAAAATCACATTCAACCTATATGGAAGATCATGAGTTGCATATCCTGTATGATAGAACAAGCCTTAATGTTACATGAGATCAGCTCCTATTATAAAGCAAAATATGAAGATGACTTATTGAAAAGCAAAAATACATATGAGTTGTTCCAGATTATTCTGTTACTCTTCACAGGCCAATCCTTCCTGTTTTCCCCTCAGATTGTCTAGATAAATGAAAAGTACTTGGGCAAAAGATAAGAAAAAATAATTAGTGAGTATCACTGTAACTGTAAAAATGTGCTAATGTTTTATAAATGTAAAACCTGTTAAATTAAGTAAAAGGAAAACTCAGTGGAATTATATAAAACCAAGTGTAGTTTATTTTAGCTAGATGTTTGTTTGCTTGTTTTATAAGAACACAAAGTTACATATAAGTCAATACTTGCTTCTTGGGCCTTTGATGTATAATAATTCAAACAAGAGATAGTCCCAAGAGAAATCACCTGCTAAAACTCAATGTACCAGGAAAAGCAAATTTATTTTCTGCTCTCTTCTAGGTTATATTGAACGTCAACTCCTGAAACATGGCTGGTATGATGAGGTATCATGATGAGGTATGCTGAGAAGATTTGATCAAATATAGCTCAAAGACCCTCACTTTGCCCCTTCCTGAGCTACAGGTTTTTTATTTGTTTGTTATACTGAGCCTACTATGGAATAAAGTTTTATATTAGGATAAAAACTTATTTAGTTCATGCTATATAATCACTAGACCTATATATATACAAATATGATTAGAAGGCATCCTGCTACAAGAAAACAAAACAACTGAAAATAAGAAAGAAAAGGTCCATCAATTGGTTTGTGACAGTCTTTATACAGTACCATTGCTGAAGCTTATAAAGCACGGATCATATTAGTACCAGAATGAAATTATTGGGAAATCCATGATTTGTGAGCTTTCTTAAGGAAGCATCACTCCAAAGAAAAATCTAGTGACTCCTGCATTCAAAGTATCACACAACGCTGATATCTTACAAGAGAGTCTTACTTTATTTTAAATCTTAAAAATTGATTAAATGAATGTGGTACTGTAATTAGCTTATAATTTATCCTTATGAATATGATTTACATTCAGTATATACTGTAGAGGCTACTTTAAAGATGCTGTCCAATGAGTTAACATATTAACATAACTAGTAGTTACAAATATTAAGAAACAACACAGAAACTCTATAATATCTAATATAGAAATAATATCCATTCATGGAAGGCACAATGCAATTAAACACAGTCATGTCTATTTTAAAAATGAATATATGAAGGGAAACTGGAAAGGAAAGTATAAACTCAACAAAAGATGAAGATCAAAGCATTCATTTTTATTACTTTCAAAAAAGGAAAATTTATGTTGACAGCATAGTCAAATTTTCCTCAAAATTATTACTTACAGTGTACTTAGCTAATCTTTTCTAATACCTTCAGAATTTTTCTTTAATCATTTCTCATCTTAGAGGGGCAAATATGGAAAATCAATAAGGGCTAATTCTTCAAATTATTTTCATTCAAATTCTATTTAAGTCATTGATATGGGCAGTTAATAGATGGAAAAAGAAATGGCCTATTAGAAAACAATTGAAAAAATGAGCATTTAACCCCTCAAACACATTCCTCCTCTCTCTGGATTCTAATCATTAATTCTTATCCCTAACCCAGTAAATCTGTATGTTATTTTAAGTGTCTTTGATTAGTCTAAATTTATTGCATAGTCACTTTAGTTCAGGGCAGATTATGGAAGAGATTTTCTACAATATTTATTGACATAAATTTATGATATAACACCTTCTTCCTCTGATACTTTTCAGTTTCCAATTGGTTTTAAAAATTATATAAACTATACTATTAAAAAATTAATCTCTGATTAATAATTAAACACGATCTCTGTCAACTGATTTGTAAAATTATGTAAAAAGGAATTTATTTTTAACCCTCAACATTTAGGAACTTGGTAAATTAGATTGATCATTAACTAAGTGGATTAGTTATCTGTTCAATCATCAGAACTGAAATAATTTAAAGTTGTATAAATATATCACAATATCTCTAGTTCAGAAATCACCTTTAAACTGATAGCAAAGAGCAACAGCAAATGAAGTGTCCACAGGTATGGAAATGTTCTGTTAAAAGGAAAGCTCTGTATTCAGGAACACTTAACAATTGTAATAGGCCTACACAAAACATATGCCTATTTTATAAACATGGAGGAGTTATATGCAAAATATGTACATTGAAAGAATTAAACAAACTTGGATAATAGATTTCTTGGATGGTTATTTTTATGTAAATATGAAAAGATCATTATCAGTCTATATTTAAAGTTAATATTGGCAGACAATCTAATCACATTTTAAAATATACTTATATAATTTCACATCTTTTTATCTTAATGCCCTTACGTGTTCAATGAAGTAGAACTCTTTATCTAACACCAATAAACCAGAGTAACCAAGAATTAGATGGGTATCACTGTCAAATGTACAGGTCAGGTTAACATGCTTGAAATAGTTTTGATTACATTCTGGAAAAAGTGAAGGCCAGTATAGGACTTTTTCCTGCTTGGAAATTGTTATCGAAGTTGCAATATTTAGCTTTGTACACTAGCCTGCCAAAGCTTTTACCAATTTAAGTCAGCAGCAGCTACTGACTTTACTTTGAGGAACACAGCATGTAATCTTACAGCTTTGCCCTTGAAAACGACACTAGAAAGTTATCATCAAGCAATTACTTCTAGCATAGAGGTATCATTAGTACATTCCCAGACTTTTACTAGTGTAAACCATCTAATGCATACTTTGGGAAGTAATGGGACTTCCAAGACTTTATCTGTCTCTTTAAATACTTACAGTCTTATGCAAACAATAGATAAGAGAAAAAATAACTAGGGTTACCGATTCTCACATCTTCAGGAACTGTAATGTTTGTTTGCTTTCATTGAGCATACCTTTATAATCTCCTAACAAAAACACAGCAAAGAATTATCAAATTAAAATATGTGGCAAATATTGAACTCAATATCAACTCAATGTGAGTAGACTCAGACCTAGGAGCCACATTCAATATCTGTGTAGAAGATTCTAAATCTTAATTCTACGTTCCAGCAGGGAGAAGCAACCAACAGATCATTATGGTTTTAAAACAGCTGTCAGAGCGGGTATGTCCTGGAAGGGTGCTTAATTGCTTAATCTAGATCAAATGATCGCATCACATGATTCTCGGGGAGCTAGCGCGAAGTGAAGTCATTTCGTCCTGGGGCAGGCCAATAACTGGGGGCCCCGCTTACCTTTGCCTCCCCCAAATCGGGCTCCTCCTCGTAGTAGCCCTGCCCGGATTCGTAGGCAGCAGCTATCGCAGGCTCGCGAGCGACTAACAGCACGACAGCAGCAGCAGCCAGATAGCAACCCAAAGAGAATAATCCCAGCAAGTGCATTGTGCAAAAGGCGGCAAGCGCGACCGCAGAAGCCGTAAAGACAGCGTGTGGTTGACGCTGTAGTGCTCCCCTCCTCTCCTGGCACTCCCTTGGCAGACCTTTAAGCAGCGGGTTCCCCGGGATGGAGCAAAGGAAGGGGCCACGAAATCCCCTCCCGCTCTTTCGCCTGCTGGCTGGCCCGCTCGGTCGCTCGCTCGGCGGCCGCGTTTTCTTTTTTCTTTTCCTCCCGTTTGTCGTCTTCCAAAGTTACGTGGGGTTGATTAGGAAAAAAGGGACCTTAAGAAACCGGACATCCGAACCGGGCTCCACCGGTAGCTGAGGGAGGTCAACGGAGTTTCCGAGGCAAAAGAAAGGTGGAAAGTGTCCTCTTCAGCCCCCGGCCCCGCCAGGGGGCTCTATGCCAGCCAGCTGGGTAGGGGCAGCAGCCGGCTTCAGTTATCTCCTCGCTTCTTCGGGTGCCTTGTCAGTGGCAGCCGGGCTAGCAGAGGACGGGCAGCGGGAGTCTCTCCAACGCGTGGAGTTGTGCGGCAGCGGTAACCGCAAGGGCGGGCGGGCATGGCTAAAGCGCCCTCTGCCTGAGAGCGAGTGGCTGGTGAGGGAAGGAAAGGGAGGGAAGGAAAGAGAAAGGACGGAAGGCGCCCGGGTCGTGTGTTTCTTGAGTTCTCACCCCTCCCTGCCTCACCGCCTTTCCCTCCTCCTCTTCCTTCGTCTGTGCTGCACTTTCCCACAAGTAGCCGCTCGCCTCGTAGACTTTTCCCCAAAGACGCGAGGAAACGCGAGACGGGAGGCTCGCGCGCCGGGCCCGGGCCAAGGCTAGTCAAGAAACCCGAGCCACGCGCTGCTGAAGTGCACGCGCTTCCTTCGAAGCTGCTGCTGCTCCAGACTCCGCCGGTCTCAAGTTATTGGGACCTTAAAGAGTGCCGCAAAGGAGGGGAGGAAAGAAGAGGCTCGCCCTTTAGGCAGCACCTCTCCCAGGCCCAGGATCCAAGGCTTTCTTCCGCTGGACCGCCTGGCGCCGCCCGCGGCAGAGATACCTGTACCTTTGAGCTTAGCAGAGTACTGCAATTTCACAAGATGCTTCAGCCTTCTTTTCTGTATGTCGTTCCAGGGTTTTGCTTTTTAGTGTGGCCTTAAAGGACACGAATTTTATTTGGTTTTAGGCAAGAATAGTCGTCTTCTGCATTGTGCAACAGTAAGAGCAGGGTATAGCTACTGTGTTGTGCCATGCAAGAGAAATTAGAAGACGGATTAAAAAATGTTGTGGAAGCTTCTGCATTAGGAACATTTGAGCAATGAACCATTTGGGACAGTGATTTTTAACCTCTATAATTTTTAATAGTAATCCAGTTTATTCATGCAAATAAAGCTCTGTTAGATCCAAACTCTGCAGTCCAAACATTACACTTTAAAGGGTGTGTGTAGACAAACCTCACTTGCTAAGACCTTTTTAAATGTCCACTCATGGGTAAGACACAACTCCCCTTACCCTCTTCACACGGAAGATCTTAGTTGTAGAAATGGCAGGAGATGATAGGCATGTGGTATAATGAGGCTTTCTAAAGATCGTTCACTCTTTCTTGGTAGAGATAAAAGCTTTCTGTTTAGATAGGATATTTGGTCCACTAGGCTGTCCAGAATATTTGAGTCAATGGAAGGCATGCTATTTTCTCTGCTTGCTCATTTTTTTTCTTTTTAAATTCCAAGGATTGTATAAAAGCAAAAAAGAAATAATCTCTCACTTTGTCCTACATGAAATATGGGACTTGTGCATTTACAATCATAATTGGGACTGGAATTTCTGTGGTGAATCATAATTGAATCAGGCCCCATTTTATGACAATATTTATGGAAGTTGTTAATATCCATTAAACAAATCCAGCTTCTCCGATGGACTTTTTTTTGCCAGAAATTGGCAAAAAAAGATCACAAATCACATGGCTGCAGGATGTTACAATAGTTGTAAATGCAAGCTGGTTACAAGTGCCCAAATTGCAGTCACATGACTGTGGGGGAGCCGTGCAGCAGTCATAAGTATGCATACAACTTGTAAGTCCTTTTTTTGCAAGGCTGTTATAACTTTGAACCATTTAAACAAATGGTCATAAATCGAGGAATACCTATAGTTGATTTGGTAAAAGGTCTCCTCTTTGGGAAAGATGCACACTGATTAAACAGGAAAAATTATTCTAATCTTGGATTGAGGAACATATGGCAGCTCCCGAAATGTTTGGTAAGGAAATGTATCTTTCCCATCAACATAACAAAGAACATAACAAAAAGCAATCTTGCAAAATTATTTCAAAGTTCTCTGCTCCAATGTAAGGCAAAGGTTGTTCATGTTTAATATTCTAAGCATCATTTAAGTTATCAGTATCTGGACTCTATCAAGGTAGTATTCAGTTATAAAACCAAATTATAAATAGAGTTGTTGGCAATATTTTCCACTGCTGGGCATTCAGCAGTTATTGAGGTTGCGAAGGCTCAAACCAGAAATATACTCCAAATAATTTATTCAAGCAATTGTGTTTGTTTTGGTCTTGAGCCTATGCAATTCAGAGGCTGCTTCAGTCCTGGCCTCTAGGAAACCCATTGCTGAGATGCTCAGCTCCATTTGCCTCAGTGCACTTAGCACTGAGACTGGCATGTCCTCTTTCTCTGCTGCCCAGCTCCGGACCCTCTCTGAATATGCACAGAAGACTTGTACATTATGTGATTTTTTTTCTGTGTACCAGAAATACTGATTTTAGACACAACATTTACAGCCTAATGATAATATTTACATTTTAGTGCTATTCTGGATCAGAATAGCATCTTTTGCATAAAGTTAAACCACAATCTTATAAACAATGGATGTTTTTATCTATCTGGCCTAGCTCAGGGTCTAGTTGGCTCATTTTGGAAAGAAAGCACAGAGCTTCATAAGAAATTATACCACAGAAGGTATAATTTCTTTCCTTTTTTAAAAAAAAAAGGGGGGGTGTTGATTCTTTTAGGAACCAAAGATTTAGGTAACAGATCATCTGTTAGACAAATATATGGGTTCATGCATTTCCTTAGTGATTGGATTTAAAGAACCACAGGTATTTGGCACTCTAATGTTCTTGCTAGATGAGAAACATCAGCTAGCACAAAATCCTGTTGCACGTCTCAGAAGGAGTGAGCTCACCAGATAATTTTTATCTACTTTCTACCATTTGCACTCAAGATTCAATTTGATGTGCTGGTTTTGTCCAAATAAAGCCCTAAATGGTCTAAGGACTAGGCTTAAGTTTTCTTATAAATCACTAATTACTTCCATGCTTTAATACTAATTGCAGTGTTGAAGTGATAAAAGGATTGGAATGGGACAAGAAACTATACCAAATAAGTAGATACAATCCAGACTAATTTATTTTGATGGTATCTGATTTAAGATTTTTAAAATATTTTTATTTTTAACTATTTTTAAAAAACATGAATTTCATATTGTTTTGACATTTTTGACAAAAATAGATATCACGAATAAATCTGTTGTCAAGATAAAGCATTTAAATAGTCCAATAATATTTATATATTATTGTACAAGAAGATAGAGCTATATCAGTCAAACTTACCTATATAATTCAGAAAAAGCATGTTGTTTCAAGTAACAAATATTTCATAAGTCAAGTATGGCTTGGAAAGAAACATAGTTAACTTATTGTCATAATTTGTAAGGTGAATATTTAATCTATTTACATATATTTAAAATTTTTTAAGATCAGTGGAATTTAGCAACACATGCACACTTTGGTACTTAAACCAATAAATACATTTCTAAAAATACTGTGCATATGGTGTCTTACTTTGCTTAATATAAGATTTAACCATTTAAATTATTTTAAGAGTTTCTATCAATGAAAACTCTTATGAATTCCAAACTTTGAAATCCAAACTTTTTAATCATGTTACTATTGTGTTGTATAGTAGGCAACTTTCAAGTACATTCCTCTGTACGGTCTAGTCATTATCTGATATGGCTACATTTTTGTTTAAATGCACGAAGATAGAAAATGGTTGTTCAAACACATGGATATTTTGGAAGCAGGATATATGAAGTATAGAAAATGTTGGATTAGCAAAAAAAAAAAAAAAAGCTGAAAGAGCAAAGGAAGAAACAATTCTAGTAGCACTATAAATATTGTTTCTTTTTTCATTTTCACTTCACTTAGTCAAAAATGAGACTAAATGCTTTAGGTATAAGACCCTTTAAAAAGTATTTTGGTTATGCTAAATATTAAAAAAAATCAGTTGCAGCTGCCTAAAGATTCATGACTAATCTAATATAAACAAAAAAATTTGTTTAAATTTCAGTAGAAATTATTTGGGATTCAGGTTACCTAAGATGTTCTTTAATCTGGTCCAAGATAACAACAGTGTTAGGATGCTTTTTAAAATTGGCAAGAAATTAGTGTAATATATAGAAAATCAGAATTTCTGCTATCTAAATTTTGTAGGTCAATTCCATAGTTCTGAACAATTTTTTATATTACTTACAATAGATATTTACTACACAGGTTGTTTAAATGGAAAAAAATGGATCAAAATACTTTTAATTTTCTAAACCCAGTAATAGAACAAATCAAGATGCTTTAAAACTACTAGAAAAAAGGAATAACGTATAGCAGTTTTGAAATTTTATGCAAGTCATAATACATTGTTAAGATTTCACTTTTTGAATTAAAATCAATCAGGTGGTGGTTTAAAAGTGTTTAAAATGGCAGTACTCCTTGAAGAATTAAAAATGGACTTTAAAAAATGAAAGCAGTCGCAAGAAGGAAGAGGATCCTTTGGCTTCGTATTTCAGTTTTTAGAAATGGAGATTTTGAACTATGAAAAACAAGAAGAAGAACAAGAAGGGCTGGACAAAGAAGAAGCCATCTTTTAACGACCAAACAATGCAATGTGGGGTAAAATGGAAAAAAAAAAGGGGAGGGGGGAAGGAGTTAAAAATTTAAGCCTTGGGGAAACAACTAAAAAAAAGAATAGTTTGAAAGGTAAATATAACATTAGGAAGAAGCAGAAGAGAAGATTATAAAAGGGAGAATCGGAAAGACGGAGACAAAAAGGGTGGAGCAAAAAAGAGATGAAGGATAAAAAGGAAAAGTTATAAGGGACAAACAGGAAATGAAATGGGAAACGTACAAGGATTAAAGGTATTAGCCTACTTAAAAGACATAGAGATAATGGTTAAAATATAAATTAAAAGGATTCTGCAAGAGTACAAGAGATAGTGTTGTAATATTAGAAATAGTAATGAGCTAGAAAATATGAAATATAGGTGATTAGAGTGAAAAATAAAACTGGTATTGTGATGTAATGGAATGCTTGCTAGGAAATAAGAGGAAGGAATGAAAATAATTGTTTTTAAGGATTTATAAATACAATTGAAGAGAAATGTGAAAGATAATGAAATCAATACCAGTTGTCAGGATCAATTTAAATGGATTAATCATTTTATTCATTTTTATATATTTTTTTCTTTTTTTAGAATTAAGTGTGTATTGTTTTTAAAGGTTTTTTTATGAACTCAGAGTCAGATTTTTTTTTGTTCCTGGGTGGTAATTACACATGCAACTGTGTAATATATATATAATAACATTAAGTTTGTCTCATCTGTAGTTAAGTCATGTAATGTAATCTGTAGGTAATGCAATCTGTAGGTACCAAGAAGGACTTGGTTTAATAGACAAATGAAAGTCCTAAAAATCCTAATTTTTAACATGTTCCTTAAAGAACTACAACATCACCTTTTCAGTTACAATAGGTACAAGATTATTAAAATTATGTATGTCAACTGAGGCACGGAAAAAAGTATTAAATTAGTTACAAATGTTAGACTTTTCAGTTATGTAGGGTATATACTATATAAGCTGAAATCCTCTGATATATGGCCACAAATAATTCTGTTTTGAGATAAGACACAGAAAGTATCAGAAAGCTTTGTAGAAGTTGAATTACTTTTTTGCAAACCTGTTAAATGTTTATATGGTTCAGAATTATAACTAGTAAATAAATGCAATAAAACTAAAGCTTTAGTTTTTTAAAAAACAAAATCAAAAGGCTATATACTTTATAATCTCTGTAGTGGATAATGAGAACCATACTATGATACAAATTTCTCCAAATTTTTTAATGAATCTATGAAGTCAACAGCAAAACGTATTTTCCTATAACAATGTAAAATATCCCATGCTGTTCTTTAAGCCTACACATTGCTGGCATAATTTTTTTCCTTCTGGTAGTATTTGTATTATAAAGGGGAAAATGCTGAAAACAAATGTTTTAAATGCTTACTTTAAAGTCCAAATCTGCACCTTAAATTAGGAGTTTACAGTTCTTTTACTCATTCTTTCCTCAGTTTAACAAACATGTGCATTATGTTCCTTAGAAAGTCATGTTTTCATTTTATTTAGATCTGTAGTTATTAATTGCCACTGCAACAGCAGGTCAGAAAAAGGGGTGGGTCAATCATAGATAATAGTAGATGGATGGGATTCAGTGGTGAGACCCAAATAATTTAACAACCTCTTCACCCAGGATCAGGTTGGCTGTCGTGGGAGGCATGGCCCATTCCCGTCCTCCAGCCTGCTGTAAATGCAGATGAGCCTCCCGCGACAGCCTACCTGACTCTGACTGAACCAATTGTTAAATTACACCCCTCCCGGCTATCAAAGTGGATCCGCTGTGCTGCAATGAAGAAACGGGCAACAGAGTGGCTGGCAAAAGGGAAGGAGGAGGGCAGGGAGAAGAAAGAGGGAAAGTGGCATTCTTCCCTTGCGCCAGCTGCTCCATTGCCCATTTCACTTAGCAAGAGCAACTCTGAAAGACAGTTTTTCTGCTAAATAGATGGCTGGTTTAGCCATTAGGTTAAATACACAATGGATTAAATTGTAGCCAAGCTGGAGCCCCTTCTTTGTAGATTCATATGTGAATGGGTCTTTACACACAAAATTGCTTATTTTAAATGTAAATTAAAATTAGTGTTGCTGGAAGATTTTCACTTGATCTAGGGATCTTCTGCTTTATACCTTGCATTATGGAATTCTATAAGGATACATTTTTTTTTCTTTAATCTTTAACTTAACTTTAATCTATGAAGTATAAACAATGCAATATCTCCAGGCCTATTCAGATATAAATGTTTAATTCTAGGGAAAGTGGTTATCAAGAAGCTGTTTTCAATGTATTTAATGTTGTTTGAATTATAGTCTTGAACTGTCCTGAAATAAATAATAAAATAGTAATATAGTATTATTAATTTATAAACTGATGCTTGGTGCTTATTAAACCTGGTAACACAATCTTAAATTGATTATATGCAAATCCAGTATACAAAAGAGATCAATAAGTCAGGTGTTCTGGAATCAAATATATAATCTGATTTGCTAGTTAAAATAAAGTTATGAAGTAAAATATTTTGTAATCACTTTAACAATTAATGATGAATATTAAGTTCTAGGTGTTCAAAAAGACTTGAGAAGAAGAATTTTTGGCAAGAATGAGACTTCCTAGTATAATGTATATGGGTTTTTTCTTTTGACATAAAGTACGTTTTCATTGCAATTTGATTTTTAATCCTCTCGCAGGACTATTTTATTTTTAATTATGGGAGCTATCAGGTTCATAAATAATTAAATAATATAACACTATTCATACTACATACAATTTAAATAAAATTGAAATTATAAGTGATTAATCACATTTGAAACTATGACTGCCACACAAATCTGTTTTGCTAGATATGTAGATATAGAGAACCTTAATATTGATTGTTTGGGAGGGAAAGGAAATTATCAGAAATAATTAGAAAATCTAATGTCAATTATAATTTTAAATAAGAGAATTAAATAATTTTGAATATTTCTTTCTATGCATGTTGATTATTTATAAATTGTTTAAATGTTTATTTGGATGCATAATAACTAGTAATAACTAGACATATTGGGTTCCACTTCTTTTAGTATAGACTCAAACATCTACTTTGAAGAAACAGATTATATTTAAACAAATGTTTAACCAATGTTTAACTTTTAACAAATCTAAAAAAAAGATATGTCTAGAAAACTAGATTATTTTTTTCCATTTTTTCTTTGGTGGAATAACATTGAACTGAGATATTTCCCAGCTGACAGGTCCTGGTGAATTCCATTTTAGTTCTGTATTACTGAATTAGGGAGCAGAGGCCATGTGCCTTATAGCCTCTTTATTGTTGTATGGTTCCGCTAAGTTGAGTCTTATGTGAGAATTTCTATGACGTATGACTATCAAAAGCCAAGGCCTCACTAATCGTTTGGCAGTTGATAATGGCTCTCTGCCAATCCTATAGTCTCCTTCTTGTTATTGGTTAGATTTAAGTCCCTTAAGATTAATTGCATGTGACATTTGGATTTTATTTTAACTTCAGAGAAAAAAGGAACATATACAGCAAGATCACAGTGGAGAAATCCTTTAAATATGTACTCTATTTCAGCTATCTGAATGATTCAGGGTTTTATCTGAAGCACATCTATCCTGAGAAAATCCTATTAGAACTTGAGGCTTATAATATTTCACTATGAAGTGAAAGTTAAATGTTAATTCAAAATAAAAATAAGATGTTACTATTTCATCTAAATTTAATTCAGATATTACAAAAACATAGTCCTTCCATCAAGTTTATTTTTTTACAGACAGCAATGAAATAATAATACATGAGATTTTATTTCCTAGTTCTTAAGGCTATAATGGAAAATATAGTATTTGTAGTATTCTAATATAGTAATATTGAACAATTTTGTAATAATTTCCTATGGTTTGTTGCAAAAGTAATCTTCTAATATTCTGCCAAATATTTGTTTAGACCAATTAAGCCACTGAGACCATTTTACTTCTAATTCAAGTATTCCAATTTAAAAATGAGATTGTCAAATTACTTTAACACAAAGTTAAATAGGTATTATAGATTAAATTATTTATTAAACACTACAAAAACATGTTTTAATACTTTTTTTATACCTATGCACAAATTTAATTTCTCTACTGCTCTTTACCAGTGTCTAACAAGTAAGATGATTAATTTTGTATTTTATAACAAGATATTTCCTCTCTATTGTACATTCATAAAAATATTAAGAGGAATAGGAATATCTTTAATTATAGGCAAAGCATTGCATCCATTGTAATAATGGGCAATATTAAGCTTTTCAAACAGTTAAAAATAATTAATGTTCTCTGATACTATAATTCTCTTTTATATAAGGGAAGGGAAGTAGTAAAAAATGTCATTAGTTTCTCAGCCCAACTCCTTTCACAGGGTGGTTGTGGAGAAAATAGGAGGACAAAGATAAGTTGGATATGTTCACAATCTTGAATTATTTGCAAAAATAATAAAGATGAGGTGAATAAATATCTTCTACACCTATGCCATAAACTAATTGCTACTCGAACCAGAAGCCACTGGCTAAGCAGGGATGTGGATTAAAGAGAGCAAAAAGTTCACTTTATTTGAAAGAGAGCTAAAAGTTCATTATTAAGAGTGCTGTTCTTTTTCTACTTTTTGTCTTAAAGTATGTAGCCGTAGGAAATTAGTTAAGCACTGATGCAGGAAACTGACTCCAGAATATAAAATGATCATCCTGTGACTCCCAAGTTCAAATCTTCCTTTGTGTGTCTATGATTCTATCCTCTTCTCTGGAACATAGGAAATATTAATATCCTTTGTAGCCTTTAATTGATGGTTCTTTATATTTCTACACTTCAGAAAAGCTATTACATTCAAATTGCAATTGTTTGTGCAGGAATGGTGGTGGGAGGGGAATCTTGTATATGCATAAAGTACTCAAGCAAGAATGAACAGCACTACTGAAATAACTGCAGCTACCCATCAAACCAGGTTTATGGCAACCTGTTGGAATATCTGGTCTAATATTCACTTCTGAATTTTGTAACATGCTTTTTTAAAATAAAAATATATAATCTATTCATAGTTCTGATTTTGACTAAATGGGGATCAAAGTTAATATCTGTATCTCCATTCAGTAGAACTATTAACAATGACCTAATTACTATAACTTGTGTATAGTAACAGGAAAATATCCCTGAAAACATTTTTTTCATTTTAAGCCATTTATCTATCTTTTTTACAATTTTTATCTATTGGAGATTAGCTTCATTTATCAAGAAAAATGCTTTCATGTATATTTACTATGATTTGAATATTTTAATACAAAAATATATGTATGCTGCATTAAAAAGAAAGCTGTATTAAAAGGAAGTAGTTGTAATTCAAAATGCACTTGGAAGAGATTAAAATTAGACATGAACAAGTTACTTTTGCTAACAGAAATCTTTGCCAGGAGAAAATATTTCTGCCAATGCAGCACAGAGATCTGCCAAAAGATATTCTACCATTGCCCACTTTATTTAAAAATTATGGAGGATAAAAAGTGCCTTCAGAGTATAAAATATCACTTTATGTGATATCAATACTTGAATACATATACTTGAAACTCCCATTTAATTTTGTGGGATTTATTTTTGAAGTAATGTATAATGGCTCCATATAACTTTGTATATGTTTGTGTATGTTTGTAAGGTTTAGTAGAATTATGTATTTCTTTTGGATTTCAATCTTGTATAGAAGTAGTGGGGCTCAATGACAAATTTATTTATTTAATTCAGTTTCACCACCGGCCAACTCTAGATCAATTGTGGGTGGCTCACAATGTAAACAAAACAAGATAACAATGTAATCTAAAAATCATACCGGGGAATCCATCCATACAATATCAAGAAACAAATCTCCAACTCACTATTCTAAAGTCTGAAGGAACAGCTAGCTCTTTAAATCTACCTGGAATGCCTTCAGGATGGGAGCCACCCAGATCTAAGGGGACAATTATACAAGAGGACAATGAAGGCACACTTCTATAATTCTATAAGGGAATTTGAAGCATGCCCAATCTTTTGGCTCTAACTGACCACGCAGAAACAATGGAATGTAAGTTGTCCCTCAAATAATGTGACTCTATATCACTAGGGCTTTATAGGTGATAACTAAAATTACACATGAAAATATATGAGCAGCCAACTGCAGCTCGTAGAACATTGCTGTCATGTGGGCATATTCAGAGTCATGCCCACCAATGTCCATATTGCCGCATTTTGTATTAAAATGTCTGAATGATCTTTAGGAGTAACTTCATGCAGAGCACGTTGCAATAGTCAAGCTGTGAGGGAATAAGGGCATGAGAGACCCTTTGAAGTGCCTTCAGATTCAGGAAAGATGCATTAAATGGACATGTGTATAGATCCTGATAAGAACTGCACCTGCTATTTGACTTTTTCAGCTTTTGTTTTCAAACCTGTGCAGTCCAAGATTGAAAGACATTTATTAAGATTGTACAAATTGAAATCATTGAAAAGAATTAATTTTTCCCTAGTTTCCATATTGCATGCAATAATAATAATTAGTGTTAGGGTAAAAGAAGAATGAAAATAATTTGGATTTATGTAAAATAGAAATAAAATAGGTTTATTTAACAGCAATAATTGGTCATTGAAAAATGACCTGTGATGTTGTCTTCTATCTACTGAGCTGTAGAGAATATGCAACCTGGAAGGCAATGATACTTGAAATATTTAAGAAAACTAAATGTATATTTAATTTATATTATTCTGTTGATTTATTCTGCAAAATATGACATTCATTGGAGCATTCTCCTTTATCAACATGTGAATATAAGTAAAGATATTTTTATTCTGTATGCATTATACAATGAAATCTGTAATAGTGAAATGTCAATCCTTGGTGCTGACATGTTATTATGCTTTATTCCTGATCAAGTTCAATCCTGTAAAGCCCAGGAAATAGTACTGTTTTCCCTCTATACTATCTGTTTCTTCATACTAAAGAATTTATTAATTCATTTATTAAGTGAAGCCTACACATGCTGAGACATATTGGAGTTCCGTTCTATTATTACCCAAACAACTTCTCATTTCATGAGGAATTTGGATAGGAGTAAGCCAAGAATCTGTTAAAATGTTTTGAGTGTTGTAACCCTTTTCTATGTGATGGATTGTATGTCCAAAAAACTGAAGCCCACATATCTGAAAGAAACAGTTTAAAACAAATAGTCTTTGATAAATAGTCAAAAGTTACATCATGGACTTATGCCACCTTTATAGGACAAGAGGGAAAGAGAAATGAGAATATATCGTATATAAAATCATACATTGCAATGTCCTACCTGTCAGTGAATACTTCAACTTCAACCATGACAATACAAGAGCACACAATAGATACAAACTCAAGGTTAACTGCACCAAACTTGATTGCAGGAAATACGACTTCAGCAACAGAGTGGTGAATGTCTGGAACAGTCTACCTGACTATGTGGTTTCTTCCCCAAACCCCAAAAACTTCAACCTTAGACTACCTACTATTGACCTCACCCCTTTCCTAAGAGGTCTGTAGGGGGCGTGCATAAGCGCACCAACATGCCTACCGTCCCTGTCCTATTGTTTCTTTTATTTTTCTCATATTTTTCTGTATGTATCCATTTCATGTATTCATAACTATGTTTATTCTTATACCTATTATCTTGTAAGAGATTGACAAATCAAATTAAATTAAAAAAAAAAATTAAATAGAATTGTTGATCCATTTTGGATGAGTAGCAGTGCATCAGAAAGACAATACTTACTCTTCCTGAAGAGATTTTGATCCTGAAATAATTTCACACTGGGAAAAACCTGGGAATGTTAGTAGTGTCAGATATACCAGAGGTGGTATTCAGCAGGTTCTGATCAATTTTGGAGAACCGGTGGCGGAAATCTTAAGTAGTTAGGAAAACCGGCAAATACCAACTCTGACTGGAGATTTTACAATATCCTTCCCCTGCCACGCCCACCAAGCCACGCTCACAGAACTGGTAGTAAAAAAATTTGAATCCCACCATTGAGATATACGCATAAAATCAGGAAATAATAAGCATAAATATAATGGTCACAAACATAAACATAACCTGGATAAGGCTTACTGGGAAAATTGACTTATTCATAAGTACATTTAATCCTTCATTGCTGAGTGACAGAATTGGGTCACTCATAATTGTATCATTCATAATAACTGAAGTTTATGTGGATGTTTATTAACTTATGATGCTGCTTATTAACATGATGCTACTTTTGAATGAACGTTTCTTATAGCTGTTAGAAAATTTCCTTGCAACTCTACAAGTGCCTTCTTCTTGTTCTTCTCTTTCCCACCAGTTCTGGTACTGTAACTTATGATCAAATACTACTTCTTGCTTATAGACTTTTGGAAAACCTCTGGTGGTGGTTTTTCTGAATGTGGCTCTTTAATGAATAACCTTAGACTTAGACATATGGAATATTTTTGGATTCTCTGGATTATATTTAAATAGCTGTCTCCAATCACAGACAGAATAAGTGATACAGGTTAAAACTTACCAGAATTTAGATTACGGAGAGCATTTCCTGATTGGAAATACTGCAGTACATTGATTGATCTAGTATCTGTTCAGCTTGCTTTAAATCTGGTTTAAATATAAAAAGTAAGATTCCGAATTTGCTATCCATAATTATCATTGGTGGTACACTCAATAGGGTTGCTCATTCTTTGAAAATAATTTGGAAGAATTACTTCAAATCATATCAAAACAATCTTTTTTCAGATTTTAAGGTGTGAAAAGAGAAGCTCTTCTCTTAATGAAAAGCAGAGATGCTGTGTTTGTGCATGATTAGTCAAGATCTTGGTGAGATTATGAGGCACTTTTGCATCATTAGAAAAGCATACTCAGTGTTATTGAATACAGTGTCCAGTGCTAATCTTTGATAGCTAACCTCAAGACTACTTCCCAGAAGCTACATAGGTCACAATATTATATACTATTTGATATTTTTATTTACTATTGGAATTAATTCTAATGTGTATTTATTTGTAATACACAATGTACTGAATACGGTACATTTATTCATTTGATAAATGCATATTTATCTAAACAGTTATTTTGTTTTTGCACTTTGGACACGATTTCTTTTCTTTTGTTAATACTAAATATTTAGCCTAAGGAAGATTATGTTTAGATGAGGGTACCATTACAAATGAGAACAACTTTTCACCCATTTTTATTCATTGCTATTACTACCTGTTCAGGTGGAAACTCTAATCCTCTAGTAATGTGTATGAGCCACACACTAGGAAAATCAAGATGAAGAAACTGCAGTCTACTTTTTACAGCCAGGGTTGGGTTTAATTTAGTTTTATTGTTTCACATATTTATTGTTTTAATCTGTACGGCTGTTCACCGCTCCGAGTCCTTCGGGAGAGGAGCGGTATATAAATAAATATTTATTATTATTATTATTATTATTATTATTATTATTATTATTATTATTATTATTATTATTATTATTATTATTATTATTACTTTCTTGTCTGTTCTTAGATGCTAAAGAGTGCTGAAAAAGAAACCGAATTAGAGTTCAAAGAAGATGGATCCTCTTAGGAAAGATTGAAGATATTTTATCCAACTGCCTGCCAAAATTTACCTAACTGCACCTGAAAAACCTACAACATTGCTTCAAAAACATAAGTAACAGAAACACGTTTTTTAAAAATCAGATTTGAGAAAATAATACATTAGTAGTATCTAATTATTAATGTTTGGTTTAATATTTTAACTGCTAAATTAAGTCATTTGTAGTGTTTCTAATGCTATATTAGATAGGAATCTAATATTTACAGAAAACTGCAGTTTCCTATTCCTGAGAATGGCATAATTTACTTTCACTGTAATTTGGATATATTCATACTAAGTAAATTAGTAACTCTTGGAACCATCAAGCAAAATGTAACATTTGGCCACCACACATTGAACTGTCTTTAGATTAAATACTTGTACTTCTAATACAAAGTCAACAGAGTCATTAGCATAATCTTAAACTATTTATCTGCGTAGTAATATGTTCCATGTAATGTCTAAAACCATTGTGAAGAAGGGAGTTGACTGATACATCAGGTTTTGGTTTTATATTCAAAGGAATTCACTATGCGTGCATTATTGTGATCTAATGAAGAATGACAAATCCAGAATGTAATAAAAAGCTGGTAAAAGTAGGAATGTACGCAATTGAATCTGCATAATAGTCTATGAGATGTAGAGTAAACCTGAATCAATATGATCTTTACTGACTTTTGAACCCAATTCTATTTGAATCTTTAAAAAGCATTAAAAAATTACATTCTTTTTCTCCCAAGATAAGCAGATTCTATTATTTCTGTAACAGCTAAGTTTGTCATTTGACCCTTGGTCTGCTGATTGAACTTCATAGAAAAATAAAAATAACTGATGAGATACTTTTAGCATCTAGTAAATTTCACAAAATTCATCTCTCTCTCTCTCTCTTTCCCTTTCTCTCCCCTCTTCCCTCCTCCCTCTCTCTCATTGAATTCTTTACTGGCCAAGTGTGATTGGACACACAAGGAATTTGTCTTTGGTACATATGCTCTCAGTGTACATAAAAAGAAAAGATACATTCCTAAAGAATCATAAGGTACAACACTTAATATAGTTATAGGGTACAAGTAAGGAATCAAATCATACTAGGAGACAATCAATATAAATCATAAGGATACAAGCAACGAAATTACAGTCATATAGTCATAAGTGGGAGGAGATAGGTGATAGGAACAATAAGAAGATTTATAGATTAATAGAAGATTAATGCAGACTTAGTAAATAGTTTGACAGTGTTGAGTGATGATGTTTGGGAAAAAACTGTCCTTGTGTCTAGATGTTCTGGTTTGTAGTGCTCTATAGCGTCATTTTGAGGGTAGAAGTTGAAACAATTTATGTCCAGGATGTGACGGGTCTGTAAATATTTTCACAGTGCTCTTTTTGACTCGTGCAGTATACAGGTCCTCAATTGAAGGCAGGTTGGTAGTAATAGTTTTTTATGCAGTTCTAATTATTCTCTGAAGTCTGTGTTTATCTTGGTGGGTTGCAGTTTTGAAAATACAGCTTCCCTCTATACTTTCAGGAAGCAATTTTGTGTGTGTCTAAGCTATATCCAAAAACTTAATGAAACGTGAATTCTCCACTTCTCAAAAAACCTTTTTGTGTCACACTGTCAGCCTAAAAGATACAAGATTTAAGTGTCTGTAGAACTAAATACTATTTTACTATTTTTTTAGGCCTTTATTTCGAGTAAACATACAATTACTCTTAATTCCAAAAGTAGAAAGTACAGAAGGTAGTTATTATTCTATTGAAAAATAGTAAAGTGTGTTTGAAATTTCAAAGAATACTAAATCTATAGTGAGGCCTATAGCTTATTTCCCTAGTAAAAGTGAGAGTTACAGTCCTTTTCAATGATAGTGCAGAGACCTTCCCTTGTATTCAATTTCTAGATGACAGCCAACGAGTCTTGAATGTAATTTTATACTGTGCCTCTACTATTTCTCAATTATTGCTTCTTTTAAATTATATTCTCCGGTATAATATGCCACACTGCCCCCCCCGCCACTTTATTTTTTTTTATGTTTTCCAAAGAAATATGTGATCAGAGAATGGACTGGACTACTGCTTGATTACTTAAAACCATAGGGGTCCCTGCCAAAATTAATCAGCATATAATTTCTTCAGAAATTGCTAAGCTGAACATGACATTTATTTCTTCACAACTGCATCCTGAAAGATGAAACAGCCTCTGTGAGAGTTTTTTATAATGAAATGTTGGGGAACAATTATGACTGAGATGCCCAAAGCTGTCAAGACTGAGATACATGAATGATATTCAAAAAGAGTTGAACTGGTCGAACTTTATGTACAGACAAAAGATGAGCATTTCTTGTTTCTGGGTCACAGGCTAGCAGGACCTTTAACCTACATGCCATAGATCTCCTACTCAAGGAAATTACTTACACTGGGCTGCTTCATAAACAATAGCAACTTTTAAATGCCCCACCAGTATTACAAATAAGGCACAGTCAGCTTGCACAAGGTTTCATTGGAACTGAAATGAACCTTCCCAGAAGACAAATTAAATCTTTTAAATAATGCCTGAGTAGTAGCCTTGGAGCTAATATCCTTAATTAGAGATAGACACAAGAATAGCAATAGCACTTAGACTTATATACCACTTTATAGTGCTTTAAGCCCTCTCTAAGCAGTTTACAGAGTC
This sequence comes from Bungarus multicinctus, assembly GCA_023653725.1. NCBI lineage: Eukaryota > Metazoa > Chordata > Lepidosauria > Squamata > Elapidae > Bungarus > Bungarus multicinctus. Next base: position 49,675,758 of record CM042849.1, on the reverse strand, counting down.
AGCATATTGCCCACTACAATCTGGGTCCTCATTTTACCCACTTCGGAAGGATGGAAGGCTGATTCAACAACTGTGTAATTGAAAACAGTATGAAAGAAACAGAGGGAGACAATAAGATCCTCAGCATATCTACTGTACAAATCCACAGTATATTTGTTGAAAACCATAAAAACCTTTTGTAACCACATACGGGCTGCAAAATTCCTGATAACTATCAAACATCAGCAAAGAATTATATAGGTTTCTATCTATCTCTACCATCTTGGAGTTCTGATAGCCAGAGTCCTACTACTATGGCAAAATATTTTTGCCATAGTAGCAGATATTTTTCTGAATACTCTGTCTGAGCTGTAGTAACGTCTTATTTTGTATAGCTGCATTTGCAAATGCTATATCACATAAGGTATACTTATTAAATCATTCCTCAACATAAAGTCTTCCTTGGATGGGAAGTTGTAAACTCTTTTGTGCAACAACTTCTATTTTCCATATACTAATTAGTGTTTGTATCCAAATTTTAAAAGTTTCTGAAAAGAATTAGATAAAATATAAATACAACAATAACAAGTACCTGTTTTACAAGGCAGTAGATTTTTATTATTTCCCTGCTCAAATATCATACTTGATAGATGTCTCACATTAAACTTAATAACAAGCATGTACTATCGTACCACCTATTCCTTTCCAAAAAAGACAATGATGTAGTTAGTGCTAGAAATGTCACTATCATTGTTTTACCTCAACTTTTTTTCACATTTTTTATCACCGTCTTTCCTTTCAGTTATAATCATGTTTTCCCCATCTGTTTTTTGCCATCTCCTTTAGCCATAAAATGTATCACCAAGCAGCAAAGTCATTGGGATCAGTGATTTATTATATGGAAGACACCGGCTATTGGTAGTCATTAAGGAGAAGTAAAACAGACCAAGTGCTTTTAAAAACTATAATTACTTGCTAAATTGGAGAGAGAGACTACAGGAATACATTCTTGAGAATTTTAAACTTGAAGACAGGAGGAAATAAACCCATTGTTGTGGTGAAATGGCTCTACTTCTGACAATGCATTGCCCTTGTAAAGCAACTTGGTTCAATAGCTTGCTTATCTATTTAAACCAACTAAAAAAACAGAGTAATGAATTGTTGTAAACAGGTGGGAACATTGACAACTCCTGACAATTAATAAATCAAATTTCTCATTATTTTGAATATACACAGGATAAAACAAAGGGCAGCTTTAAAGGTTTAGCGTTGTATTTTTACATCTACAAGTAATTAAGACATATAATTTTAAACATGTTTAAATATTCTTCCTGATAAATAAACTGAATCTTGTAGCACTGTCTGTGAAAAGTTAAATTGTTTTACCTCAATTGATTTTTAGCCAATCAATAAAGCCCACAGTGTGACAGAAAAAAACTCTTCATTATTATTAGTAGCTAATTCTGTGTATTTAAAAAAAGAACATTTAAATATATATCATTCTTCAACTGAAATAATTGAAATATAAAGCTAATTGATTATATATTTAATTTTAAAAAGAATTAAAAATCAATTTATAAAATGTACAAATTATAGTTTTGGATATATGGATCCCCAGGTACCCAATATTAATCAAGTATTGTCGGTACAATGTTTTTTTTTTTATCAGTACTATATATAATTATGTCTTTGCAGACATAAGCATGTATCTTGGGACCATCCTTCTTAATTGTCTCTGAAGCAACTTAATTTTGATTCTTGGATATACAGCCATATAGAATCACTCCTAAGAAATTTAGCCATACAAATGAAAAAATATATTACCAAATACTATTGTAGAATGTTACAGAAGCATAACATTGTAATGATGTAACTTTTAGATTGTAAAGGCAATCTAATTGTATTACTCATATTTTAGTGTCATTGAATATTAATTTATATGGACAATGTTGTAGAATTATTGAATATGACCTATTTTATGAAGTTCCTTAATAAATGGAGAGAATAGTAAGCATTATAGAGTATGTATTAAAGCATAGTAATATTATTGTGATTCATAGAAGTAGAAATAAAAATAAGAGTTATTGTAATAGATGACCAGGCTGAGTCTGTGGTCAGGGCCACACGCATCATCAGTTTGGAGTCCTTATACCCTCCTTGTAAGAGACCTAAGTCCAGCTCCCCTTGAAGTCTGTTGGCTCTTATCTGGTGTCAATTTGCCTAGAGACCATTAATAGATCAAATTCTTGTATGTAGATAGCACAAAATAAACTAATAGTGTTTTTGAACTGTATCTTGGCTTCTTATTTCTTTTGACTGACAGGTATGTTATGACAAGGTTCAGTCATATGTTTTAATAAAAATATTATAAATTGAAAAAAACATGTTTTTCCTCTTCCTGTATAAAATTTATATTTTCTTACTTATAGATGTTTATTTATACAAATTAATTTAATGTACACGCACAGAGACAGACATATATTTAAAAATGGGGAAAATGGATATTGTAGGACATTCTGGACTAGCTGAATATCAACTCAATCATCCAAAGAGTTAATACTAATATAAAATAGGGTTGCTAATGAAAGAAGAGTTTTATATAATATGAACATATATTTAAAATGTATGTGCCCAGTGTTATGATTCTACACATCAGCGTCTTCCTCCCTCCCTATATTTCAAATTCATATCTAAATGTAGTCAGCACAAATTTCTTAAATTCTACTGCAGCATTCCAATATTTGTTTTTAAATATTCTTATACCCTTTTATGGTAACAGAATGTCAGTATGACATTTGCTGCATAGGAATGGCTCACCATGTGTTAGCACTGCTACACAGAACCATGGCTTGTCATTGTGGAATACTTAAGCTCAGGATCTGCTGATACAATTTTACAGAAGAATTATTGAGTCTATTATTTGAATCTCTATATATGTCTCGTTTGGCACAGCTACCAAATAGGTCAGGTACAGACTTCAAATAATAGTTAGGATTGCAGAAAAAACAATTGTAACCAACCTTGCCTTCCATTGAAAACCTGCATACTGCACAAGCCAAAGAGGAATGAGAAAACTTCTACAACCCCCTCACATCCTGGACATAAACTGTTTCAACTTGTCCCCTCAAGATGCTCTATAGGAAATTGCATGCCAAAACAATTACATGCAAAGATAGTCCCCACCCCCACCCTGGTATACTATCACTCTCTTAAACACCTAATTACCTCAAAATTGGCTTATGCCTAAAAATATTTACTCATATAGTAGGACTGTATTGCTATTATCCTTATATTCTCATTTTTTTCATCTTCTTATCTTTCCTACTACCTTCTTCTACTAGTATCTTATGATTATCGCTTCTTGTTTGTATCTTATGATTTATGATTGTATCCTATAATTTATGATCTATGACTTACTACGTTGTTATATGTATGTAAGGAGACAAATTCCTTATGTGTCCAATCACACTTAGCCAATAAAGAATATTCTATTTTATTAATGCTGAAGTATGATCTCTTAGCATTGTTATACTATTCTTTATACTTAAAAGTGATATCATTAATTGTGTTAAATCTGAAATAGCAGAATGTAGCTTGCTTCTGTTTCTTTGTTTCTTTCAAGGAGATAAATGATTTATTTTGTTTCCGTATAGAAAACAACTGAAGTTTTCTTTCTATGGAGTGTATATAAGGGTATGAAAAATATTTTTATTTATTACATTTGTTTACTACCCAACTTTCTGTGAGTTATTTTTTTCTGCTCTCTTTCAGTAGATAAGTGCACTGGCATCTTAGTAGAAATCCCTTTCCTATAATCTCACAAATCTGTTGCTTATTATACAAACATTGATGAATTTATACAAGAATTTAAATGAACCTTTGACATTTGACATCTTGATTGCCTGGTATTTCAGCTGACCTATAATTTGCTGTTTATTTCTATTTCAAAGCATTCTAAGATGGTGACAGCCTTGGGATTTTGCATTTATGGCCCATCTCTAAGCAAAAGTGGAAGTATTTGCTTAGAGGTATCCATAACATGCTAGCTTCAAAAATTACTTCTCACATTTAAATATGTGCAGCTGGACAGTTACCATATTATATTTCATTGTATATAACATAGGAACAGACTTTCATCTGAGTTGCAGCCTTTACCATGTTGGTCGAGCTAATGTGAAATAATATGAATGATTACTAGCAGTGAAAATGCATGGTTATATTAACAGCAAAATATGCTGTAATATGGCATTTAGCTCCTATTGTTTACATCAAACAAAAAATAAAGTTTCATATCATGCTTTTTTAAAAGGACTTTAACTGGTTAGACTCATTGAACTAACTTGAAAATGAAACCAGCAAATGTAGTTTATCTAGACAGTTTTTGAAACTAATCTGTGCCTGTTTGTTCAGAAGAACATGCACTGAATTCACTTTTGCAAGTAAGAGAATATATCTTTGCAATATTATTGTACAAGAAAACCAGTTTGGTATGGCCATTAAGATGTTGCACTAAAAACTGGGACTGTGGGTTCTCTTTCAGTCTCTTCTGATCCAATCAACTTCAAAGGATTGTGCTGTTGGAAAAATAAGAGGCAGGAACTATATAAATTATCTGTAATTTTATTATGGGAAAGGAGGGGGAAGAGGAGGGGGAGGAGGAAAAGGAGAAGAACTGTGGCAAAAGGAAGAAAAGATAATATCAACAGGTATCTTGGCTGCAATCTCAAAACACCTGGGATTGACATTGACACAATCACCATCAGTCAATAGCAAAACGCAGCTTTTCATGGAACAGCTTTCATCCTGTGGCAACACCTTTAGCACCAGCAACCAACAATACCTAGTTATCTCAGCAGAGATTAGGGGGATAAAAATGCCAAATCCAGCATAAACATCTGGCTGACTATGCAACCAGCAGCTATCAGTAAGTTTGTAACTAGTCGAAAGCAAGGTCTATAAGTTTTATTACAGTTATAAAGAGATGGGCTATCACAAAAGATGTGTAGATTCATCAAAAATGGGCATGTGATAGTTTTTAAAATTATTTTTAATAGAAAATTGGATTGTATCTGTTAAAAGTATATTAAACAGTTATATGGCTAATGTTATTTTTTTTTAGCTTGGTATCTTAATTAGTGAGAAATCCCACTGTTAATTTCCCATAAGACCAGTACAGAATTTAAAGTTTGAAGGAAAGAAAGTCCAATGTCTATTTATAATAAACAAACAAACAAACAAATAAATAATATCTTTGAAATGTGAATTTCTTAAGAGCTTGTTGAGTTGCATCTAATATTAAACTGAACAGGTGTGAACTGGCAGTTTGCAAGCATTGCAGAATCAACTTATATAACATTTAGTCTAATAAACCTCATTTAATCTATTCCTGGTAGTTAACATCTGCTAAATTATCAAAGATATATAGTGATGTGCCAAATACATGCTGAAAATGTAATAAATCAATCATTTTGATGCTCTTTCTTCCATGGTATGCATGTAAGAAAGCTAATAATTATTGGGAATATTAAAATAAATGTAAAATTACAAACTAGAAGTTTTTCTTTTAGATGTCAGGTATAAGAAACTTGAGACAAACCATGGGACTATGGTTTTATATATGATAACAGCAGCAAGATTTCTACATGCGTAGAAATGAAAAGAACCACAGATTGTCACAATGGAAGAATATCTAGTAAATTTAGTGAAACTGGCTGGGATGACAAAACTAACTACTTTGATTTTTAAAAAAGACTTTCTAGCTTTGTTTCCATGTGAAGTCCACTTTTGGACTTTTTTCTTAAAACTGAAGAAATGAAATTTTAACTTTGGAATTTAATAGTTAGATTAATTTATGTTTACAGAAAAACTGTGTACGATTCTATTTTAGAACAAAAGGTTAATTCTTTTTTTATATTTGTAACTGTATTGAAGAAAGTCAGATGTTACTATTTTCTTTTTTTTTCTTATTACTTGCACTTCCCAGCCCTTACTCTTTTACCTTTCAATTCATTTTTTCCTAATTTTATCTTTTATCTTTTGTAGATTAGATGATGCAGAATACACACACACACACACACACACACAATATAATCTACTAAATATAATCTAAGATTTGTTATGAAATTATAAAATGACTTGTGACATATTTTTTGCAACTGTGCTTTTGCAAGAGTTTATGCAATACTTTATGAAATAACTTGTGCAACTGCTTGAGTAATCAATGTTGAACAGTTTAGACAACAGATTATAAATTTGCTTGTACAACTGGTATAAGAAGTTGACATTTGCACAAAAATGAAAACAGACTTTCCATAAATAGAAAAAATATTTTGCTATCAAATAAGCAATTGCTGTGTCCAACACTAAACTCTATTTCCATATTACACTTGATCTAGGAAAAGAGCCATCTAATATGTATATAATACAAAATTTACAGGAATCTTAATTTGTCAGCTCAGAAGTAACAATAAATAATAGTTTCTTCAAAAGCAGAGGGATCTGATTAAAATAATGAAAAGAGGATAGTCTCACTCATCTATATTGCTTTGTGTTACATGTGACCCATTCTGGTGACTGCTTACACAGCACATTTGATAAGAAATGTAAGATGTTGTAAAAGCTGAATGATCAGGATCAGGCCTCAAATTTATGAGAAGAAAAACTTTCTAAAAATCATGTTGTTCAAGGAGAAAGAATGTTTTCACAGGAAGATCTGATTTCTTTCACTTTGATGCCTCAATTAGGTTTTTTTCTCCAGTTACCAATTGTCACTTCAAGTAAACAGTTTCATTCACTTGATCCAGTTTTGTAACCTGTTTTGATGATTCTTGCCTTTCATATAACTTTATTTTTATACTGTCATAGGAAAAATCAATCACTAAATAATAATACTCTACATCAGAGGCATCAAACGCAATTTCATTGAGGGCTGCATCAGGATTGTGGTTAACCTTGAGGGACCAAGTGGGCATGGCTTGGTGGTCATAGCCAATTGGGTGGGTATGGACAGGATGGGCATGGTCAGCTCAATATTACTTGTGCCGAGGGGCAGTTGTGGTGGCATGTGTGGGGCTGGGTGGATCCATTGTCTCCAGCAGAGAAAGGCGAGCACCAAACCCTTGTTGAACAGAGAGCCTCACAGTCCCACTCAGGCCACGTGGAGGACCCCCTGATGGTGGCACAGGCTGCCAGGCTGCCTTGGCCAGCAGAAGGCCAGCAGAAGGCTAGCACCTATCCTGGCTCTCAAGCTCCCAGGCGCAAGCATCTCACAACAGGCATCTCACAACCTCTCACAGTATGGTCGGGGCCTCGGAGGTACTCGAGGGGAGAGCTTTGGTCCTTGAGGGATGTCCCCCTCTCCCTTAAGTGGCCTTCAAGGCTCTCCAGGACTTATCTCGATGACGGATCCTGGGATCCTGAGAGATGGTCAGGCCGGAAGAACCGGAAGAAGCGTGGGAAGCCGGGAGTTTTTAGCTTTGTAATGGGTTTTTTTAAAGGGGTTAGGTAAATCCGAGACGAGTTTGGGAGACAGCCTGCGAGGATCTGGGGCAGCCAGGCCAGCACGCGCGCCTGGAGGGGCTCGGGGGGTTCCGTGTTGGGGTGGCAGACGGGGGGTGGGAAGCCGGGGGCCAATTTTATCAGCACGGTTGTTGGGAGGGGCAGATATGCCGGGGGTAGAGGGCCATATCCAGTTAGGGGATCGCGCTGCCGATACCTTCAAGCGGTAGCACGCTCCGACCCTCTTCACCCATCCTGCAGTCCTGGTTGTCCAGAGCCTCAGCCCCTGAATACTCAGGCCCTGTTGCTATGCAATGCCAGGTCCGTTGTTAACAAGGCCCCCCTGATTTGTGATCTGGCGCAGGAGGAGGGCGCGGACCTGGTAGGCATTACCGAAACCTGGTTGGGCCCAGAGGGCGGTGTCCCTCTGGTAGAGATGTGCCCACCAGGTTTCCTTGCATTTTATCAGCCTAGGTCTCAGGGAAGGGGTGGTGGGGTGGCGGTGCTTATTAAAGAGGTCCTTTGTCCTAGGGAGGCCATTGTCCCTCAGACGGCTGGTTGTGAGTCTCTCTTTGTGAAGTGGGGACAAGGGATTCAGATGGGCCTTTTGATGGCGTACCTGGCTCCCTGCCACGTCTCATCAGCCATGCCCGGACTCCTTGAGGTGATAGCCGGGCTGGCGGTTGAGACCCCTAGGCTTTTGGTCATGGAGATTTCAACCTGCCATCGCTCGGTGAAACCTCGGGGGTTGCCCGGGAGTTCATGGCTTCCATGATGGCCATGGACCTGACCCAATCAGTTTCTGCCCCCACTCATATAGGAGGACACACGCTGGACCTGATTTTTGTCTCTGGTCAGTGGTTGAATGACTGTAAATTCGGGGATTTAGTTATTACACCCTTGTCATGGACAGATCATTCCCTTCTTAGTCTGGACTTCTGTTCCGCCACCCCACACCGCAGGGAGGCGGAGCCACGTAGATTGTTCCGCCCCAGGCACCTGATGGACCCAGAGCAGTTCCAGAGGGAGCTTGGGCCATTTCCTGAGTCTCCGGCTCAAAACTCGCCTGGAGACCTGGTAGCCACCTGGGATAGGTTGGCTGCCGGGGCTCTGGATCGAGTTGCGCCTCTGCGACCTCTGACCCGGCACAGATCCCACTTGGCTCTGTGGTATACGGAGAAGCTGCAGGAGATGAAGTGCCGGAAAAGACGTCTAGAGAGCATTTGGAGGGCGAGCCGCACTGAGTCTGACTGGACACAGATGAGGTCTTATATTAAGACCTACCTTGTGGCGATAGAGGCGGCGAAGTGTTCGCATTTCTCCGCCCTTATTGCGTCGGCAATAAGTTTAGAGTGTTTAGAGTGACCCGCTCTCTGCTTGAACCGAGAGCGCGGGATGACCTCTTGCAGGGTAGGGTAGAGGAGTTTTCCCGATTCCTGCATGACAAAATCGCTCAGATTCACGACGGGCTGGACTCCAATTGGGTGGTCCCGGGGGAGGTGTCCGGGGCAGGTCTTTAGAATGTTATCTGGGGGGAGTTTGACCCTGTGACTGCTGAGGGCGTGGACAGACTGCTGGGGGGTCTGAATGCCACCACATGTTTGTTGGACCCGTGTCCCTCCTGGTTGGTTTCGGCCGCCAGAGAGACGACACGAGGCTGGCTCCAGGGGAATATCAATGCTTCTTTGAGAGAGGGGTCGTTCTCTACCGCCTTGAAAGTGGCGGTGGTGCGGCCCCTCCTCAAGAAGCCTTCCCTGGACCCAGCTGTTTTAAACAACTATCGTCCAGTCTCCAACCTTCCTTTTATAGCGAAGGTTGTTGAGAGTGTGGTGGCACGTCAGCTCCCTCAGTACCTGGAGGAAGTGACTTACCTCGATCCGTTCCAATCGGGCTTCAGGCCCGGGCATAGTACCGAAACAGCATTGGTCGCGTTGGTTGATGATCTCTGGAGGGCCTGTGACAGAGGGTTCTCTTCTGTCCTGGTCCTATTAGATCTCTCAGCGGCTTTTGATACTATCGACCATAGTATCCTATTGCGGCGGTTGGAGGGGTTGGGGATCGGGGGAACTGTCTTGCGATGGTTCTCCTCCTTCCTCTCCAACCGTTCGCAATTTGTGTTGGCGGGAGGGGAGAGGTCCACCTCTAGGCCCCTTATTTGTGGGATGCCTCAGGGGTCGGTCCTCTCCCCTCTCTTGTTCAACATTTATGTGAAGCCGTTGGGCGAGATCATCCGTGGTCTTGGGGTGCGGTGTCACCTGTACGCAGATGACACCCAGTTATACATCTCCACCCCAGACCACCCCAACGATGCTGTAGAGGCTATGTCCCGGTGCCTGGAGGCTGTGCGGAACTGGATGGGCGGGAACAGGCTCCAGCTCAACCCATCCAAGACCGAGTGGCTGTGGTTCCCGGCGCCCCGATATAGCCACCTGACACCTTCGCTGGCTATTGGGGGAGAGACTTTGCCCCCTACAGGGAGGGCTCGCAATCTGGGCGTCCTCCTGGATGCACGGCTGTCATTAGAACATCATATTGCAGCCGTCTCCAGGGGGGCGTTTTATCAGGTTCGCCAGATTTACCGGTTGCGGCCCTTCCTGGATCGGGACCCCCTGCGCACAGTCACACATGCCCTTGTCACCTCTCGCCTGGATTACTGTAATGCTCTCTACATGGGGCTCCCCGTGTGGAGCACCTGGAGACTCCAACTGGTGCAAAATGCGGCCGCGCGGATGATTATGGGGGCGTCACGTAGCTCCCATGTGACGCCTCTCCTGCGCAAGCTGCATTGGTTGCCGGTGGCTTTCTGGGTTCGCTTTAAGGTTCTAGTTTTGACCTTTAAGGCGATCCATGGCATTGGGCCAGGTTACCTGCAGGACCGCATTCTGCCGGTGATCTCCAACAGACCGGTGCGTTCCCACAGGGAGGGCCTTCTCCCAGTGCCGTCGGCCTCTATGTGTTGTCTGGCGGCTCCCAGGAGTAGGGCCTTCTCTGTGGGGGCCCCTGCCCTCTGGAATGCTCTGCCACCTGAGATACGCACCAGCGCGGACCTGAGGGCCTTCAGGCGCGTGCTAAAAACCTGGCTCTTCGAGCAGGCTGGCCTGGGCTGATATAGGTTTTAATTGTCTCCTGTAATTTGGTTTTAATTGGGGTTTTAACATTTTTAGGGGGAGAGTTGTTTTTAGTTTAACAGCCTTATTTAATTGTATTTTAACTTTTGTACTGCTTGGGGTTGATTCGGCTGTAAACCGCCCTGAGTCCCTAGGGAGAAGGGCGGTATATAAATGTTTTATAATAAATAAATAAATATAAATAAACCCAGCCCCATCCAGCCCTGATTCCTCAAGAAGATGCCCGGCTGGGCTTACCTCTTCCTCAAGGCTGCTGCTACTGTGCTCATTCTCCTTAGCCAGGTTATTCCTGATGTGTGCAGGAGGGCAAAATATGGGGGTCAGAGGAAGGCCCATTCTCTCTCGTGAGTTCTATCCAAGTACCAACACATCCAGGAATGAAGATGGCTGGTACACTATCTTGCCTCTTTTTCAAGAATTCCATCATATCCCAGGCTACCCAAGGGATCAGAAAATTGGGAAAGTGGGATTGGTTACTGTACAGAGCCTATCTTTTTGCAGGAACTATTTTAGGACTACTACCTTTGCATATCTGAGTGTTGCTGGTCTTTTATTTGAGAAAATGCTGGACACTTTCTCAATCAGAGCCACTGTGGCAAAAGAAAGAGGCTCCAGGGCAAGATGGTGAGTAGCTCTAGATAGAATATTGGAGTGATGAATAGGGAATGTCAGGCAGCAGCAGCAGCTAGTGTCAAAGTTACATAGGAAAGAGGAGAGGCATTGGATCCACAGCATTGTTGCTGTTGACTGCCATTCAGTCCTGGACTACTCAATGCTCCAAAAAGTACCCATTCTGATAAGCAAGTCTAATAGGGAAGAGAGGAATACTATTGGTTTCATTCCTTAGATAAATAAAAGGCTGTGAGTGGAACAAAAGGCTTGTCTTATAAAAACAAGACAAGTTCATTTGGTCTTGAGGAAAAGAGCAAATCACCCAGTGGTATGGATGAGCCATAGTTGCAGCATAACCCACATGCATTTCACTAGTTTAGATGCAGTCCTTTCTCACAGAGATTCCATCAAAAATAGCGGAAGTTCCATTAAAGGAGCTGCTCATTTCAGTTTCAAAGTTAGGAATCTTGGCTCTGAGCTGTCCTGTGTAAATATCATCTTTGATTATTCATTCCCAGAAAAGCATTAACAACATTGTTATTTTGTTTCTATGTGGCTACAAATATTGAGGGGGTGGGTGAGGTGGAAAATGACAATACTATTGCTGTTATCAGAGTTCAGTTCAATGGAATAAAATGGACTAAAATTAATTTGAAATTCATGGATAAAATATTTGGAAAGCCCTTACAGTCTCAGTTAGGAAATCTCTCAGTAAATGGAATTTAGTAACAATAATTTAAAGCATTGATTATTCTCATGTGTTAGCTTTGCTATATAGTTTGGCAACTCTTCCGGTATATTAAAGGCACATGCAAGAACAATAAAGATTTTATTTGATAGGATATTTTTTGTTGTTGGTTCCTAAATTTGTTGCTGCCTCCGAAGTTTATCATTGCAGTTCAGAATATTGCACATTTCTATATATTATTTCTATATAGAAATAATTCATCAGCCAAAACAGGCAGTGTTTCATATTATTTTTCACCTGCCAGCATTCCTGAAACTGCAAATTTTCTCTATACAAGGGTGAAAAGACCAGTGTAACTGTTCAATGTTTGAGTATTTTTAAAAGGAATTTGGAGCCACACTGCACTGCAATCTTGGGAGAAAAAAATCCTATTATCTAATAATTTAAAAGTGCAAGGAATGAATAATCAAGAGATAACTAGACACACATTTAAACATTTTAGAGATATATATTTAATATATATATATTTAATAAGTATTTACACACCATTATGCTACTAAAATAAAATAATTTATTAAAATAATTTATTAGGATTATGTGAGCCACTCAGAGACACAAATATGAATAGACAGCTAAATATATTTAACTGTAACTAAAAAATAAGTAAATAACTAAACTAATAAAAATAAAATGCAAATAATACAGTTTATGGATTAAATGGATATAAAAGATAGTTGCTTATTTGTCTTTTTAAAAATCCATATCGAATGTATACAACAAAAGGATATGTTATTTTATTGTTAACTAAGAAAAAAGCATCAATTTTATATTGGGATATATGCTCAAAATATAGACATAGATTTAATTATTTTATGTATTCTAAGAAAGGCAAAAGTGACATATTTTATGTTATTTTTTTTTCATTGTGGTTTCCTTTTAGGACCTATGGCAAATTTCATTCGTTCCCATGTGATTCTTGCAACAATTCTGTGAGGTACATGAAGTTGAGACAGAATGGTATAGAAAGGATATCCCATTTCTTCCATTTCTTCCTGTGCTGAATGTTGAAGCCAGATTTACTTGAATTCAATTCAAAACAGAATACGTAGTCGTCAACCTACAGCTACAATTGAGCCCAAACTTTCTGATGTTAAGCAGGACAGTTGTTAAATCAGTTTTGTCCCATTTTATGACTTTTTCTGCCACAATTAAGTCAATTACTGCAGTTGTTGGTAACACAGTTCTTAAGTGAATCTTGACTTTGCTTATCAAAAGATTGCAAAAGATAATCATGACCCCAGGACCCTGAAACTATCTTAAATACTAGCTAATTGCCAGGCATCTGAAGTTTGATTGCGTGACTATGGAGATATTGCAACAGTGGCTAGTGCGAAAAATGGTCATAAGTGAATTTTACAGTGCCATTGTAACTTTGGATGCTTACTAAAAGAATCGGTGTAAATCAAGAACTACTGGTACATATCTCGTTTAAAACAAGACAACACAAACACATAAATATGTATCCTAAACTTACATCACACAGTTAAAACTGAAACTCTGAAGAGCTGCATATCCCTTAAAATTGCCTACGAGTACTATTGTATAGAAATGAAGGAATTGAATAGCATTTATTTAATTTATTTAAATTGATTGATTGATGCATAATATAAATTCCCTATATACAATCCAATAGAGTAATGACATGTTACATAAAATCTTTTCCTAACTATTGTAGTGCTTTTCATGTTCCATTATTAGGCTCACAGTCTCATAGCTTTGAAGATATCAGGAATTTTCTATTCACAAATAGTGATAGAGCAGAATGCTATATATGCAAGCACACTCATAAGCAGATCTCAATGTAAACAAACAATGGTCTTCATTATAAAATGCCACAGTACATTTAGAAAAGGTTTGTGTATTGTTTCATTTTCATTTTATAAAGCATAAAGGAATCATATGTAGCCAAAAAAACCCACCCCTTATTAAATTAATCCAATGAGGTCTGATTACTTTAGGAAACACTGCTGAATTTAATAATATTTATTTTCTTTTTGCAATTGTGTAATCCTTATCAGGGTGGAGTCAGGGTGTCTGAATGGAACTGAACATTTACTGATCAGATGCTTTTCATGACACCTACATGAAGTTCACAGCAGATATTTTCTCTTTCTACCCTGCTAGAGAAACATCTAGGTTTGAACTTTCAACCTTCCAAGTGGGAGCCAAATATCTTCACCTCTAGGCATCATGTCACTTGCAATATTGTGATTGTATAGAACAGCGATGATGATGATTAAATTTTTATTCTGTATCTTTGTGTGTGTGCAGTCCTTGCTTAACAACCATTCATTTAGTAACCATTCAAAGTTATAATAATGTTGAAAAAATTGACTTACGACTAATCCTCCACTTATGACCATTAAAGCATGCCAGTGATCACATTATTATGATTTTGGTGCTTGGTAACCATCATGCTGGTTGCAGCATCTTGCGATCAAATGATTACCATTTATGATCTTCCTAGCTGTCTTCCGATAAGCAAAGTGAATGGGGAAACTAACAGGGAAGGTTGCAAATTCACATGATGCCTCGCTTAATGACTGCACCATTTAACAATGAATTTTCTGTCCCTATTGTGATCTTATGTCCCTATTGTGATCTTATGTGCCTCTGTACGCACATGTGTCTGTCTGTCTGTCTGTCTATCTATCTATCTATCTATCTATCTATCTATCTATCTATCTATCTATCTATCTATCTATATATATATATATAAAATATATGTATGTAAGTATGCATGCTATCTAATTGAATTCAAGGTGGTGAACCTACCTATTTCTACCTCCTATTTTCTCCTTCAACAAAAATCCTCTGAAGTGGGTTAAGCTGATAAACTGACCCAAAGTCACCCAACCAGCTTTCTTGCCTTAGGTAAAATGGAAAGGTAAATTGAGCTGAGATATAACTATCTCATCACAAATGTTTTGCAAAGCTCTTATCATGATAAATCGTTAAATGAAGAAAATATTCAATCCCCACTTTATGACTTTTGTTTTCATGGATTAGTTTATAAAAAGCAAGCACCGTGACTAATCCATACAGTCCTAACAACTAAAGTAATCCTTCTCATTTAAAATGCCTATCATATGTTAATTCCATCTCTATTGGCCATTAGCCACGACTATCACTGTTTTGGCTCAGTGTAAAATTCAGAACAAAACTTTTCTCCCACTTGCTTTATGAAAATCTTGAGACAAACTCCAGGGCAATTTAAAAGTAGCAATGTTGGTATGTTTTATATACTGTTAGACTCTACATGTATATATTCCTATATATACATCTCTACATATGTGGAATCAGCTCAAGATACTGAAATTCTGGATGGTATGTATTCTTTTCATTTTATTCCACTGTCTATTCCACTATACTTAAGTAACTTTTCTCATTTTTGTCTAGACATTCCTAGGGAAGGCTATCAGATTTTTTATGTTATATGGTTATGCATAAAAACATGTAACACTAAATCTGGACAGCTCATGAAATAGAAACCTGAAACCAGTCTCTTGAGATTTTGTTAGTATAGCTTTACACTGATTGGTACAAAAACATTGGCTATCAGTAGTCATTCTTGTTAACATATTAAAAGTCTGTATTAATTTATAGAGAAAATAGAGAAACTTGGACAAAAATAGCTGAAACATTAACTGGCTCACCATTTCAAGGAATTATGAATGATAACATATTTATGGTTTGAAATTCTAAGTAAAAATATTTTCATTTACAGTTAATATCTAAGTTTATTATGGAGTCAAATGCTTTAAAAGTGCAGCATTGTTTTGTATAAAGAAGAGGATATAAAACAGAGGGGAGGCAGGGAAGCAAAAAATCACTCTAGTGAAAACTTGGATAGTTTGCTTTATCTTTTAGTGCAAAGATACCTAAATTCTTTAAATAAATACCAACATTTTATGGATAATGGTGAGAGAAACAACTAACATTGCCGGATACCTTTTAAAAGATATTTTAGAAGTGCATTCTCTTCTCTCAAGTACTGCTCAAAATCTGTTCTTGGCTCTCGTGCCTCAGAAACTCTCATTCTTGCATTACCTCTTTGCAGGTCAATTGCATATACAGTGTAAGCAAAGTAACATTTCTCAGTGTTCCAAGAACAGAGAATGATGCAAATGAAAGGAGAAGGAGTCTAACAGTATGTTAGTCATGCTTTTAAGCCAAATTTTGTTTTAGTTTTACTTGTAGGCACCTTACCAAGCATTAACTTTAATCTCACTGCACATTCTCTCTCATATGTTTCTGGAGTGTTATATGGGAAAAGCCCACATAGAGGTTCCTTCCCACTTATTCCAGACATTTTGAATGACATTTTTGCCTCTGTGTGATTTGGAAAGCAGCCATGCCACCCTGTATCACCCATACTATAATGGCAATCTGAGACAAAGATTGCTGGTAGCATGACTTTACTTGTTCAGAGGTAAAAGTTTAACAGCACTGTGTCAGGGTATCTGAATATGGCCTTTAGATAAATGAATAGTTTGAGAATATATAAATAAAGTTGCATATAGGAAAAAGACATATGGTTTTGGTTGTTGAATCTATTGTATCTGAATATCTTACAGCTATTTGCAAGCTAGAATGCCTAGTACATAATCTTAAAATTGGCACTTGACATTATTTCGTAGCTACTTTTATAAAACTGTCAAGGTCTTTGGCAAATGCTACACTGAGAGAAAGTTCATCTGAAGATGTTGGTGCACTTCTTTTGTAAATTTATTTTGAGCTTGACTAAACTTTGGACCATGAAAACAATCAGCAATTCAATATAATCCTTAAAAAGCTTTTGACCAAAACCTTCCCTTTTTATTTTTTATTTATCTGTTCTCCTCATCTTTCTTCTACATGACCTCAACATACTGCAGAAAGCTTGCCTCTTAGCTTTCAAGTTAATGAGAACTGTTGATGATAATAAAAACAACATGATTGTGGTTTATGAAACAAGCACTTTTGCTATTTCCTGGAAAGACAAGATAAGTATTTTTCATGATTTGGGACAGAATACAATATTCAAGGCAAATCTGCTAGAAATTATTTCTTCAAAATCTATTTAATATACTTTGCTATATATGTTTCTCACTTAAAAATATAGCAATATCTTAAAGGCAGTCTCACAGGGCCACAATTTAGCATCACTCCTAAGTTTTACAATGCCAACTTGTCACAGAGATATAAAAGGATCATGACTAGCATATCCTACAGTCTGATGTCAGATCACAAACTCAAAGCAGATCAACACATTCCTTTCTGTTGATTCCATATGTAAATCAAAGTCTTAGGCTAAAAAGATACTCATGCTTACTAAAAGAGAACAAATTGGAAATGAGTTTAGGATAAAAATAGGTTATATGAAAAGTAGAATGCTCATTTCTACAACAGAGATGGGAATTCTTCACTCTCAAGGCTTATTTTGTTCATCTATGGAATCAAGTGGAAGTGGCAAATTCTGCTTATTTCTAAATGTGTGGATGGATCTAATATTTGCATGTAAATTTTTACCATTTTACAGGATCAGCATATGGCTTGCACCTTCAAAAATACACTCTTGGGGTGAGGAGTTGTTTTGTTTATGGACTGGAAGTCAGTTGGAGGTCATGCTAAACCCCTGTTATAAATGAATTGCCAAAGGTCACATTCTAACTGAAAAAAAGAAGGAATTATCTGATTCTGAAATCTTGACATTTAATCCCTTCATTCATTAATTGCTTTTTCTGTTGCCTGTATATACAACTATGCTTTAGAAAGAAATAGGAAAAAAAGCTTCTGTCAGAGAAACAGAAGCTTACATTCAGTAATACTGTTTCATGTCTAATTCTGAGAAATTTCTTTTTATCATAAATAAGGAGGAATCAGCTTTCTTACAATAAAAAAATACAACATTCTTGGGACTTAAAAGTTTAGAAGATGATATTTGGGACCTGATCAATGTCTCAATTACTGCAGCTAAAAAACAAGATGGATAACTGTTCCTGGTTTGAAGCATTAGTTAGACTTGATCCTTTCACACATTCCAGAAATACTTTTAGAATCAGTTCCCATTAAATGTTTTGGGAGTACAACATCTACAAAAGCCAGTTTTTAGTGACCAATTACATTTTAAACAGGCTTGTATTGTCTGTTTTCTAAAGCTATGAGTGGCGCAAAGATACATGTTTGGCATCACAAGACAAGATAGAAAGACCTGCACATGGATTAGAGAATAAATGAAAATATACAAAAAGAGTAAAAGAATTGAAATGGAAATAAGCTGGTCATATAACAAGAAGAACTGATGGCAGATGGACTAAGACAGCCATAGAATGGGTTCTACTTGATAAAAAGTGTTCGCAAAAGAGACCTAAAATAAGATGTAGTGATAACATCACCAAGTATTGCAGGCCCAAGGAAAGGTCAAAACCGTTCTGTTGGAAACATGCAGAAGAGGTCTTCATCCTGCATAGACACGATAGACAGTGGCTAGAATGATAATAATGATTGTCTGCGCAATTGATTTCTCCCCATCCTCCTCCTCCTCCTCCTCTTCCCCCCAACATCATAAAATTTCATCTATGCTTAAGATTAAGATTTTTATTCATGCTTTCTTTCTCTTCAAAGTATTGTTTATTGTGCTACACTGGTGGGTATGGTGAAATCATGCAGCATATCATAACTTTCACTTAATGAACCAGAACTGCATGTGATTGAGTTAAAAGGGAATGACTCTTTTCCAACCTTTGCATGGCAAATTCTTTAACATTACTTTATTTGTATGTAACTGTAGTACCTGTTCCAAATACACCAAAAAGACAGATCAATCTATGTATTTAATCTTTGAATAATCTTCTTGTACTGAGACAATGCAGGTGTCTACTCTTGATTTAGAAATCTGCCCTTGGTTTTTAAAGCTTAAAAAGATTTTTTTTAATTGGTTTTGTGAATAAAAATACTCATGAAAGTTTTTCTCCAACTCTACATACCTGCTGGAAAGAACAGTATGCAAATTATTCTTAAATGCTGAAATGAATGGATGAGCCAAAACTGCAATATCATATTAAATGCCAATATCATAGATTTTCCACATGCTGGACATCGGTGCCCTCACAATGGGGCTAAAAACTGCTCCAAAACTTTCAAGTAGTTTCAGGTGGAAACAGATGATTATGATTTCATATTGATTTTACTGTATTTTATTATAACTACCTGGAAGACTTTTCTCTATAACTACCTGGAAGTTTCAGTATTTACTAACAACTTGGCTTTTGCAACAGGAAAATGAATAAACAAAAATGTATTGATCTAGTGGTTAAGGGTTAGAGATAGGGAGACTGTGAATTCAAGTCCCACCTTAACTATGAAAACCAACTGGTAACTTTGGGAAAGTCACCCTCTCTCAATTCACACAATAAACTTTTTGTTATGGGGAAAATAGGAGGAAGAAGCGGTGTTGGGTATGTTCACTGCCTTGTTATTTGTATAAATGTTAATAATCTACATTTGTTAAAATTTGTTTTACATTTGTAAAAAATATAATAATCTACATGGGGCTCTCCTTGAAGAGCATCCGGAGGCTTCAGCTGGTGCAGAATGCGGCTGCATGGGTGATTCTGGGAGCTTCTCGGAGCTCCCATGTTACACCGCTCCTGTGCGAGCTGCATTGGCTTCTGGTGGCCTTCTGGGTGCGATTCAAGGTGTTGGTGATCATCTTCAAAGTGCTCCATGGCTTGGGACCCGGGTACTTACGGGACCGCCTCCTGCCACCATTGACCTCCCGCCGGCCAGTGCGCTCTCACAGGGTGGGCCTCCTCGGGGTGTCGCCAGCTGGGCAATGCCGGATGGCGACCCCAAGGATGCGGGCCTTCTCTGCAGGAGCACCCTCCCTTTGGAATGAGTTACGGAATGAGATGCGGATTATCCCTGACCTGCGAACCTTCCGGCACGCACTAAAGACCCATCTTTTTCAACAAGCCAGTCTGGCCTAGTATCATTGGAATGGTTTTAATTTTTGTAATTTTTTACTCTGTTTTATTATCTTATTATAGTTTTAATCTTTCAGCCTTTATTTAATTCATTTTAATCTATTTTTAAATTTTATATTTGTAATTATATTGTTTTTAGCTGGGCTGTACACCGCCCCAAGTCCCACTTGGGAGAGGGGACGGTATATAAACTTAATTAATTAATTAATTAATTAAATAAATAATAAAGATGAGATATAAATAAATAAATAGGAAGTAGCCTTTATTTTTCAAAGCTGTTTAAGAAGCCATTTTAGGGTGTTTTATCTTATCCTTTGTCCTAACAATAGGATTGACAATCAAATTTCATTGTACTCTCCACACCTGTCAGTTTATGTTGAATAATAAATATTATCAAAATACATTGTATAATGTATAAGCAGCAAATAGGAATATTTTAAAAACCACCTTTGTGTATATAGATGTCACGCTATTACTACAGCTTTTATAAGTAGTCCTCTACTTACTTCCACAACTGAGCCCAAAATTTCTGTTGTTAGTGAGACATATTTTGAGTGAGTTTTGCCCTATTTTACGATCTTTCTTGTCTCATTCACTTGTTAATACTGTGGTTGATCCGGTTGTTAAATGAATCTGACTACCTCATTAACTTTGCTTGTTAGAAGGTCACAAAAAGAGGACCACATGCACCTGGCACACTGCAATTGTCATAACTATGAACCAGTTGGCAAACATCTGAATTTTGATCACATAATTATGGGGATGCTGCAAAGGTCATAACTCTGAAAAAAGGTCATAAGTCACTTTTTTTCAGTACTGTTGTAACCTTGAATGGCACTAAATGAATGGTTGTAAATCGATTACTACCTGTATTGTATTCTATTATTACAGTGCACCTTTGATGAACACAAATAAGCCAACTGTACTTAGTGCTCTTAATTAGTGTTTTCTAGTAGGACACTTTTACTTTATAGGTAGACTTGCTTGATGTCGGTCTTGTAAGATAGAGTAATAGGCAGTGATATTTTTATTTAAAAAGTTCTAGTAACATATCAGTATTGAGTGTGTGCTTCCCTTTATCCCTCTTTTATCTTTATGTGAATTTAATCTGAATGTCTGAAGCATTTTCACAAGCCACATTCCTGGAGTGGCCTCTTGTTTATTGACTGTTACCTTTCTTCTGTTCTTCCAAGACATTCTCTATAGAATGTTAATTAAAAGGTTGTATATACTTTATATGAAAAAGATGTAACATTGTTGGTTGAGAATACAACAAATATTAAATATACTGTGTGAAGTAACATACAATGTATGTTATAGTTGTATTTGGCAAGAGAAATGGGATTAACCATTGCATCATATATAAATGATGAAAAACTAGAGCCGAAAGATAAATTTATTTACTAAGATGTGGGAATGGATGATGAAATTTTAAAATGCAGAATTGCTATTATAAAGCTAATAATGTATCTACTGAAAGAAATTATTATTTATCCAAAGGAGCAAAACTGGATACATTTAAGATTTCTGTTTACTTTATATGTGTAAATAAGAGTTGGGTATACTGGGAGAAATATAAAGTCAAACTGGTACAGTAGGAAAGAATTGTTTATTATGGAACAAGAAGACATAGGATCAAGGATGAATGAGTATTGAATTATCATGGATTATTATAAACCATGTTTATAATATATATATATATATTATTATTATAAATGGAAAATATACTATCAAATTTGATTATTTGATCAGACTTCCTTTGGAATCAATTTTCCAGTAAATAAGATCAACATCCTTTCTTCATTGTTTAAAAAATAATGAAAACTTGGTTATTTAAGGAAGCATTAAGGAACTGAGATGTGGAAGATCTATGAAAGTTGGACAGCATACAAATTTACTATAACAATTATTATAATTTGTTGTATCATCAGCCAGATGTTCAGATTGCATTTGGCTTTTTTGTATACTAATTGAGTCCTTCCCAAGGATCTGGGATAGCCAATGAGGATGTTTGATGGTGTTACAGATATTGTCACAGACGTAAGCAGTTCCAAGTAAAGCTGCTTTTTGTAACTGATGGAAGGTGAATTTGTCAATGCTGAGGGTGCTTTAATTGCTTCGGATTGCACCCAAGGCATCTATTACTATTGGTACTACTTTTGCTTTCTTTTGTCACAGTCATTCAGTTTATGTAGAAATATGTAGGTCTTTAATATATACTAGTATACAATAACACTTTATTATTATATTATAATATTTTATAATTGTTATAATTATTATAATTATTTTATAATTATAATATATATTGTAATTATTATAATATTGTTATTACATTATTACATTAATGATATTTTATTATTACACAACAATTAATTGTATAATTAATTTATTGTTAATATTATAAATCTCAGATATATGTTGGGGTGTTGTTAATGTTGTTGTATTACTTTTTAAGTTAATATTATATATATTGCACAATCTTAATTTAAAAAGCAATAATTATTAATTCTCTACTATGAATTCAAGGAATATTATTTTTTTAAATCTTAAAGATCTTTTTCTTTAAAAACAAACTCCTGGAAGGGACCTAATTATCCAGCAATACTGCGTTCTAACCATTGTGTCATTATGACTCCTGGTCGGATGGGGCTAAAAATAGTGTACAAAGTTTAAAGAACAAAACAGTGCATTAAACTGTTTATTAAGAATACAAAAATTGCATAAAAGATATTCTTACACATTAGGCTGGACCAGAGATAATCATGAAGACTTTAGCACTTCCAGAACTAATATTGTATCAACAATAAGAACTAAAATAATAAGAATAGACAGTAATTTATAGTTAAATTGATGCAATCTATACTTATTGCTTTTCTGTGCTATGAGTAGTGCAATGAGTACATATTGTCTAAAATGAGATTGTCCAGCAGAGAGTGTGAGAAAATACCCATTCTTATGTGCTTCTTTATTCATGTTCCTATGAAACAACTATATTAATAATTGTTTTATTATCAAATGTGTATTACATTTTCCTAATTATGTATTTAAAGCATTGTAAAGAAGCATTGATTGAGTCCTGAAACATCCTTATTAATTCAAATAAATTACTGCAAAATGCAGTAAGCAACTCTAGAATTTGTAGCTTATCAAAAGCAGTTTCAGTTACATTTTCCGAATGCACTAGAATTTGAACTTTCATAGATAAAACTAATATTGTTAACTTTCAAAGAAAAAGAAAATCATCACTCCGTTTATGAACTCCTCACTGAACTTCAGTTCTCTAACTACCTTAGAAAGATAATAAAATTTTACAACTCTTGAAAATAGCCCTACATTTTCTCTGGCTATTCCCAAGATACGTTTGTAAAAAAAAAAAGTTAGACCAAACAGAATTCCATCAGGAAATTCCTCAACTCTAACCTTTAAGGGTCAGAGAATGCAACAGACAGTTTGTTGTCTTGAAGAGTGACCTCAGTTGTTTCTACTCCAAACAAATGTTCAGATGTTATCTTTCAGGAGACTTCAACACTAAACCTTTGAGATCAACAGTAGCACTTTCTGTACTACTTTCAATAAGGAACAATTTTAATAGGGAAGTTATCCTTCTCACTATTCATTTAGTAACAATTCATTAAACAGATTCAGTAAGTGAACAGATGTTCTCTGAATAACCGTGTACTGTGTTTCTTCATTCGTTCAGTGAAAGAACACTAAATACCTATTCCTTCAAGACCATGGTTAAAATACATTTTATTTTAGAAAACATACTTTCTCAATTTGCAAATATATTTACTATAGTGGAAGAATACGTTATTTCAGGAGTTTAAATAAGAGAGAATGGGATGGGAGCAGGGGTGGGATTCAATTTTTTTAACTACTGGTTCTGTGGGCGTGGCTTAATTGGTTGGCATGGCCAACTCAACATCACTCACATTGAGGCGCACATCTCCTCGCCTGGCCGCTCATGACTATTGGGATGCTGCAATAGTCGTAAATGTGAAAAATGGTCATAAGTCACTTTTTTCAGTGCCATTGTAACTTAGACAGTGGTCACTCCACACAAGCAAAGTGACAGAATGGTCACTCCATACAAGCAAAGTACCAGCAAAAGAGGGGAAAAAACTCCAGAGAAGCTCCAGAGACAGGAAGTCTAGTCCTGCCAAGAATGTAATAAGGGTTAATGGAGACACAGTTTCTATAAGGAATACCAGAATGTTTCCTTCCTGCCTTCCTTACAGGATTAGGCCAGTAATTTCTTCTAACAACCGGTTCTCCGAACTGCTTAGAATGTTAACAACCGGTTCTAGCGAATAGGTGCGAACTGATAGAATCCCACCCCTGGATGGGAGCAGAGAGAGGGAAAGCTTTTGAAAGGGGATCATATAAGAAAGAGTACTGAACTAGACCTATTCTACAGTTCTTTCACACAACCCATTTTGACTTCCGCATTTCAGACCTTACACTTATCTGGGGCATTGTGAAAAACAAGTTACGAGACATTGAGTGGTACAGCTGCTCTTTAATAAAACTTTTTATTCTAATATTCTTCATTCAGTGAAAGAGACTTCACTCTTTCTCTGGGTAGTTGATTTTATCATCACACTGTTCTCATTATTAGGAAGCTTTTCCTAATATTCATCTGGAAGGTATCTTTCTGTAACAGAAATACATTATTCATATATAATATAAATAATATAAAAGAATATAAGTATTGGTTTTTTTCTACATGATATCCTTACAGAATGCAATCCTATCTCCTCATTTATCATCTTTAGTTAGAACTAAATGTATTAGTTCCCCCGATTTTCATACACACACTCTGAAAGGCCAGTAGCAAAAACTGATTTCAATATTCCAGGGAGACTATCATTAATGTAAAATAAAGTTGAATTATTATTCCTTGAAATTACTTTTGTTAGTACAACCTAAACTTGCATTTGCATTTTTTGTTGCAACCACATACATTGCTTATACTCAAAGATGTTTTCACAAGTACTATTGCTAGTCCAAGTATCCTTTAATTCTGCATTTGATCTGTTTCTCTGTAATTAACTAGTCAAATACTTCCCACTGGTTTTTTGACAAGATACTACTAATGGGTATCCTTTGCAGTTTTTGAATCAACTCTTTATCTGTTTAATTATATATTCTCAGAACTAACTTCACAAGCAAATTACAAATCAGAAGCAGTTTGACAACATTTTTTGAAGTTAAAATATATCTATTTTTAATCTATAGTACTCTCAAAACTTGAAAATTAAGTTAATGACCGCAAATAAGATATAGTTTTTTTTTACAAATTCATACTTATTTTTATAATTTTCTAGATTTTAAAGATGTCAAATGACCAAAAGTGTTAATTGTACTCAGATTATTTTTGCACATATTTGTTTATCATGAATGATGAACAACTAATGAAAATTATGTCATGTGTTTATTCACTAAATACTAATTTGAGCAATTTTATTAAATTAAAAACTTTGCAGGACTAGCTGGAGATTGAAACATGTTATAGTTGAAAGACTAACTTGGAAATTAAACAATTTCTCATAGAAGCAGTATGCCCATATCTGTAAAATACCAAAAAAAGAAATAAATTAATAATTGATTGTACTTTCATGACATGCAGTTCAACTTCTTATATAACAAGTAACATATTTCAATTTTGTTGCATAGGAATTGTAATTTAAAATTAGATTACTGAATCCTGATCGTAGTAAAATGCTTATCACGCATTTTCCCAGAAATCGTTGCCAAATATGTCTGCATCTTTTAAGACCACTCCCATAATGTCAGGGAAGCATTAATAATATCACATTGTTGAACTGTCAGATTATTTAGCATTTCACAAGTGCAAAGGTCTAGCCTTCCAGCATATTTGTTACCGCCTTTATGTTAATGAACATTTCTTGAGGAGGAATAATTGTATAGAGATCTAAAATCCCAATAGTATTTGAGTTTGGCAGTATGAAGCATAAGTACTATGTGATTAATGAAGTCTTTTTATAGGCAAGGAAAATTGAAAGAGGTGATGTTTTTAAAAGCTACATACATATGAATACTTCTATATATCTTTAACTCAAAACTGCCCATTTGCAATTTTGCAAGTGATCAACTTTGAACCAATGGCTTGTTCTTGTGGATATTTATTTCTCACTGCCTGAATTTGTTTTACATCAATTTCTTCTTATAAGACAATATAAATTCTTGTGCAGAAATCCTCTCAAAATAGAAAATATCCAGTTCATTAAAACTGGGCAGAATTTACTATGTCTATGTTGGGAATTTTCCTCAGGTGCATTTTTGACAATTTCAATCTGCTTATGAACTTTTACATAATATTTATAAAGCATATAGGTAATTATGTCTAAGAAAAGAACCACTTGATCAAATATTATCTATTCAGTGTAAAATAAAGTGGTTCTTTTCTATTTCTCTCTTTGTTACAAATTCATTGCATAATAATAATAATAATAAATTTATTGTGTATAATAGAATATCAGAGTGGTATGGTAATAAAGATGTTGGAAATAGAAACACAGGTTCTCTTCTCTCCACCAACATGAATAATTATAAGATCCTTATCCTTCTGTATTTTCTTTGAAAGCATGTTCCAATGGCTGTTTTGGTCTGGCTTCAGCAGGAATTAAAAAACAGTGGTTCATTTTATACCTATTCTGGGCAAATTGGATTTAATTTCAAGTTTATATGTATGTTCTCAAAAAGGCAATTTTTTTCCTTTTCACTATTTTGGAAGACTAATAACCCTCCCAATATGGGAAGGAATTTTAGTTGAGCATAAAACAGAATAATTGGTCACATAAAATGGCAAACAATCATACCTCACAACAGAGGTAACAATACTGTTATCATATGAAATCAAATTGGGTAGAAGGACATTCAATAAACCTTATGTATAAATTGTGTATCAAACAGATCTTGAGTGTGGATGACAAAATGCAGCAGATAATAATGGCTCCAACCAACTTGTCATGTGGTGACAGTGTCTTGCTAGCGGGAGCAGAGGTGGAATTCAGCAGGTTCTGACCAGTTCTGGAGAACCAGTAGCGGAAATTTTGAGTAATACCAGCTCTGACTGGGCCTGCCCCCATCTATTTTCTGCCTCCTGAGTCCCAGCTGATTGGCTGGATCTTCTTTGGTTGCCCTGCATAGGAGAACGGAGCTGGAAAACAGGTTAGTGGGGTGGGGAGAGGATGGGGATTTTACAGTATCCTTCCCCTGGAGTTGAGAGGGAATGGAAATTTTACAGTATCCTTTCCCTGAAGTGGGGTGTGAATGGAGATTTTGCAGTATCCTTCCCCTGCCACACCCCACCAAGCCATGCCCACCAAGCCATGCCCATAGAACCGGTAGTAAAAAATTTTGAATCCCACCACTGAGTAAGAGTATAGGATTGCAACATGCACAAATGAGTGCCTTGAAATCAGTTTCAATAGAAAATTAGCATTATACATTTGTACAATGATGTCAACAACAAATGTTGTGTTTTCAAAGAATTCAACATCCACGATTATTCGAAGAATTCAGCATGATTTTTCTTGCTGTCTTATGACTTTTGTAAGGCAAGCTTCAATAATGACCATAACTTAGATTATTATTTGCTTCAATTCCATACTCTAAAATGTAAATGAAATTTGTAGCCTGCATAATGCCTTTATGGCAAAGCAAGATATCATCTTAGCCACTATACAGGTAGTCTTTGACTTACTACCACAAATGAGCCAACATTTCTGTTACTAAGTAAAACATTTGTTAAGTGATTTTCCCCATTTTATGACTTTTCTTGCCACAGTTGTTAAATTTATTTATTTATTATTTATTAATTAAACTTTTATACCGCTCCCTCTCCCAAAAAGGGACTCGGGGCGGTGTACAGCCTACTAAAAACACATAATACTCAATAAATACAATTTAAAATAAATTAAACCAAATTGATCCGGCTGTCTAACCCAAAAATAGAGTTAAAAATTAAAAACTAATAAAACCCCGATTAAGATTAAGTTAAAAAACTAAAAATACAGTTACTGGGCCAGGCCAGCCTGTTGAAAAAATAGGGTTTTCACTGCGCGCCGGAAGGTCAGAATATCCGTCATAGCCCGTATCTCCGGGGGGAGATCATTCCAAAGGGAGGGGGCTCCCACAGAGAAAGCCCGAACCCTCGGGGCCGTCAGCCGACAACGGCCGGGCGGCGGTACCCCGAGGAGGGCAACCCTGTGGGAGCGTACTGGGCGGCGGGAGGTTGATGATGGCAGCAGGCGGTCCCGTAAGTACCCAGGTCCCGAGCCATGGAGCACTTTAAATACTGTCAGTACCACCTTGAATCGAATCCGGAAGGCCACAGGAAGCCAGTGCAGCCTGCGGAGAAGCGGTGTAACGTGGGAGCTCCGAGGAGCACCCACGATCACCCGCGCGGCTGCATTCTGGACCAGCTGCAGCCTCCGGAGACTCTTCAAGGGGAGCCCCATGTAGAGAGCATTGCAATAATCCAGGCGGGAGATGAAATGAATCACTGCAGTTGTTAAGTTAGTTGTCAACATGTTACAGAGGCTGATCACATTACTCCAAGGCACTGCAACCATCTTAAATATGAGTCAATTGCCAAGTATCTGGATTTTGATCACATGGCCACAGAGATGCTGCAGTGGTCGTAAGGGTAAAAATGGTCATAGTCTACTTTTTTCAGGGCTCTTGTAACTTCAAATAGTCACTAAATTAACTGTTGTAAATTGAGGACTACCTGTTTTATCCAGCACTCATTCCTGTAGCTTTTCCATAGTAAGGTAAAAGCAGCCTCTTTGGGCCAGTCATAGAACTGTTGATTAAAAGTTTTTAGCTAGCACAGAATTATTTTGCAGCTGTAAAAATGTCAGAATTCATTTTATCTACACAGTATACATTGCAAAGGCAAAGGTACATAAAACACTTCCTGTAGTACTAGCATATTTGATCCATCCATATATTTCAAATTGCGTCCATTAAATTCACTAAGGCATTATGAAATGCATCCTCTTGAGTGCTATATCTTTTTTGCTGTTGACTAGATAGCACTTGACTCAGAAAGGTCAGTCACTGGGGCAATCATTATGACCAAAGTGAGATTAATATGGGAAATGCACAGCAGTTCTTGTAAGCAGCTCTGTGTGTTCCTGCTATTCAAAGATATATATGAAGATCATTACCTGCTGTTATAAGCAGCATACACATGTGCAATAACTCGCACTGAAAATGATTTGCTACAATGATTTTTAAAATACGAACTCAACTGTACAGTATGAAAGGACCTAGAATGAACTGTTCACAGTAGTGTTCAATGATCAGTTCAGCTATTAATGTTATCTTGCTGCAATATAAAAGAATAAATATTGTGGAAGCATTTTAAAAATTATAAGGGCATATGCAGATGGAATTTCAAGGAGTGTTTCTAAGGCATAGATATTATACCATCTTATCAAGCTTTGCATAACCAAGATAGTATAGTGTATCATAAACTATGTATTTGTGCATTCATGTAGTAATGGAGCCTTGGTGGCAAAGTGGTTAGAATGCAATATTGCAGGCAAAGCCACAGCTTGGAGATCAGTTCTGATGGGTCTCATTGGTTGACTTAGCCTTACATGTTTCTGAGATGAGGAATTTAACCAAGTTAAAATTAACATGAATACAAACTATTTTAACAATGGGGGCAGATAGTCATTATTTTATTTAGTTTATTTATTCAATTAGCATACTTGCTAAGTGTATTGCTTCAATAAATGGGGTAAAATAAGATTTATTCATATATTATTGCCACCTATATAGCCAAATATGTCAATATAGAGTTAGGAAGGTTGAGCAATTCTGCTTATGATTTGGCAAAAACCGTATATTTCCTGCATGGATATCAGCAGAAAAGGAACCTTAACATATGTGGTCTATTTGCAGATATTTATACAAAGCATGTTCAGATAAATAGATATAATAATACTCAAACGGAACTATAGAAGAGCAGATGTTACGGTAGAAATTTGTCTCTACTATAACAAGTACCAAAATCTGCTCATCAATTTAATGAAAGTACTTTTTGTTTAAAAAATAAACATCTTATTTTTAATTTAATTATTTATTTTGCATTTTAGATGGTGATGTTTCACACTTTCTGTGCTGTTGAAATATGATCAAGATCTCTTTTCACAAGATATCATTCTGTTGCTCTTTTTGCTCATAAGAAAAATCAAGAATCACTCTGAAAAATATGATTTCATATTTTTTTCACTATAAAAAACATAACTGCAAGAGCTTCATACTTTAGAATATATTTATTTATATTTTATTTATTTTTACTTATATCCCATGTCCATGTCAGTTCTGGACTGCCACCATACCAGCAAGATATTGGTGTGCAAAATAGGGAAGAGCAATGAATATGGTAGTATGTGTAGAGGCTAAATGTTATGAAGAAAGGTTGATGGCCTGAAGAAGGGATGGCTAAGGATACACACACACACACACACACACACACACACATATCATAACTCCCACCTGTAGTTCATAAAATGGTAGAAGTTTTACAGAGGGACAAACAATCTCTAAGGATCAATTTACTGATCATGAATGCCATCAAGCAGTGGAACAGCCTGCTTTCTGGAGCCATAGGTGCTATTCACTGGAATTATATGACATTTCTTCTAGGCTAAACTTGACATCTTTCAGGCTAAACTTGAAGACCTCTAAAGCTCTTTCCATTCCTACTGTCAGGCACAAGAAATCAGGAACCAAAGCTGTTCAAATGAGTACAAGTTTTTTTCCATTCTAGTTCTCTATAAGAATCTGAATTACTAACAATGAAGATAAATTGGCAGAAGATAAAACTCAATGAAATTCAAGGAGAACTAGAATTAGCTCTCTTGTGGGCACAAAGGGACTTCAAAATAACAATCCATTTGAACCCTCTCTTGGGCCAACTGATTATCTCCCATACCTACATTTCTATTTTTAATTTATTCTGAACTTAATCAATTGGATTATTTATTTTATTTTCCTAGGCTCTAAAATCACTGCAGATGGGGACTACAGCCAAGAAATTAAAAGACGCTTACTCCTGGGGACGAAAGCTATAGCAAATCTAGACAACATACTGAAAAGCAGAAACATCACCCTGCCAACAAAAGTGTGTATAGTCAAGGCTATGGTGTTCCCAGTTGCAATGTATGGCTGTGAAAGAAAAGCTGAGCACCAAAGAATTGAGACCTTTGAACTATGGTGATGGAGAAGACTCCTGCAAGTCCCTTGGAGTGCAAAGCAATCAAACTGGTCAGCCCTAGAGGAGAACAATCCTACCTGCTCTTTAGAAGGTCAGATCCTGAAGATGAAACTCAAACACTTTGGTCACTTAATGAGAAGGAAGGATTCACTGGAGAAGAGATTAATGCTGGGAATAATTGAGGGCAAAAGAAGAAGGGATGACAGAGAATGAGGCTGGATGGAGTCACGGCAGCAATCGGCGTGAGCTTAAATGGGGATAGTTGATAGTAGAGGACAGGAAGGCCTGGCAGAACATTGTCCATGTGGTTGCAGTGGGTCAGACATGACTTTGCAACTAACAACAAAATCATTGGAAAATCAGGGTGATGAAATTTATTGTCTTGAATGTCTCATACAGATAATAGTTTTATAAAATAGTAAGTCATTGTGTAACACCATTGTGCAGTAACCACAAAAGTGACTATTTAAAAGAAATCAGTAAAGTTATTACTTTGGAGAGGAAAAATAATAAAGATACATTTAAGAGCTTAGGAGACTGATTAGTCAAGACTCATAATTAATGAAAGACTGTTATAAATATATCATCTCTAACAATTGTATATACTTTCATTTGATAAGATAATTTTCCAAGCATAGATTTATTCTAATGTCAGATATTTTTAATCAATTTGCTATTTGGTATAATTTTAACTGAATTAAGTTTCATTCTAGTTTCTTTCATAACTAGAATATGTAGCAATAATAACATTCATTTAACATTGGACTAAGTCATATTATGTCATTCTTTATCTCAAGAGTTTTATCTAATAGAAATAAATAAATATTCAGAAAGGGGTATTCTTTCAGACTAAGTGATTTTTGTTGCTTCTCTGTTACTGTAGAACATCAACCTGGGATTTCATTAGTAACATTAGTGCTGCTAATGATCCACTAAAAGAATGCAAATGACCAGTTGTCTGCAAGGAATATAAATCCTTTCATTCCGCATCATCCAGTCAGAACTGCAGAAGCTTCTTGGATGAGAAGCAAAATGTCTTCAAAGAAAAACCAGAAAATCCAGTAGCCACTTGAAAAATCCACCTTTGGGAGTTAGCAAAAGATTCTAGTTTGCATAGGATTATGGGCTATGTTTAATCCTTACAGCATACTGAACAAAATGTGTCAAAATTCACAAATAATATGGTTACCATTAGAGAGGAATATTGCATGTGGCATAGGTTACAGCTAAGTTTGATAACCTAGTCTACTTTTTCTCTACCTTACTACAAAGTATTAAAGTGAAAGCCTTGATTGATTAAAGTTATAACAGGTGGCCGAAGTTGCAGAATATTATGGGTTCCATATGATGAAAATCCATATGACGATCATGACATATAAATGTTATAATTCGAATGTTAGAAATGTAAATGGTAAATAGTATGAATCAATGAACAAAATGAAAATAAATAAGTTAGAATCTGTAAAACTAAGAGGAAGGAAAAGGATAGGATATATAGGATTAAATAAAAGTGGTCTGCTTTCATGGACCTCATGGATGAATGTTGAAGAATGAGGTCATTTAATTATTAATGATAAAGCAAAAAATATTCCAGAAAGTAGCAAATGATATCATCTTGATTGCTGTACATGAAAACAGAAATAATTTGGGAATAATTATATGTTACACTCAGGGGAAAGGTGATAATTAACGTTGCCACTTTTGTGTTTCTAGTAATGCTGCCACAGATTTGTTTGAATCAGTGAAAATTTGTAACTTGAAAGTTTGTAAGTATGGTTTTATATCCTTGAACTATGATATAAAACCAAACTTGAAATACAGACAGTCCTCTACTTACAAATATTCAAGTTTCAAGCTTTCACTGAAGCAAACAAACCTATCTGTGATTCCGACCTAGCAGGTCCTGGAAGTAAATGAAAAGATTACTTTTCAGTGTGCTGCATACATATGCTTGGCAGCATTGTCACACATTGGAAAGTTGAGTGCACACCATTTAAGATACAATCCTGTCTTGCTGTTCACTGATCTCTTAGTTCTGGTTTGCAATATTCTTCCTTTGTATTCTGATTCTGAATTACAGTATGTCTGGCATAAAGTATAAGCACCATTTGTGTAAGGTAAGAAGCATATTTTTATACTTGGTTGGACTTATAAACAAAATCAACTTATGAACTGTGCCTTGGAATGTAACCTGTTCATAAGTACTGTCTGTAGTGCAAAGCACATATTTTCTCTTTCAGAAAATTTTGAAACCACATTCACAAATGTGGCAACATTAATCTTCTAGTTTTGGCAACTAGTAACTTAGTAATAAGTGGAATAGTCATTTTTTCCAAAGTGTTGTTATAATTTACCAAATCTTTGGTAAATCTCCCAGCAAATAAATCTAAATGAAACATCTGCATGCATTACTACATATTTTCATCTAGTATGGTAATGTGAACTGTAATTTAAAAATATAAAATAATAATAGCATAATATAGCTTTGGATAATTTCTATTTGCAATCTTGGCAGTACCACAGTCTCCTGTTCTTGCTTCAGCAACACATTGGCTTGGAAAAAGAATTCATATCACATTTGTAATATTTTGGTTGTGTTAGTACCTGAATGTACTACGATATGAAATTGTTTTAGGAATCTGTCTTAGCTGGAACGCGTAGATACCAGGCCTTCTCCTAGATATCACAGGAAGGCTTGAAGTGATTGTGTGTATGTGTTTGTATTATATGTCATGCCCCTGTCAGAGTCTGAATCCGAGGAGGAAGATGAACAGCTGACAGGGAGTGGGAGTGTGGCTCTGTTTGCTGTGGAGGAAACTGGGAAAGGGCAAAGTCCAGCTGGGCAGAGCAGGGAAGACGTAGAAAAAGGGAGAGGGAGTTCAGAGGAAGACCCAGGCTCACCCCCTCTTCATCCTAGGGCACGCAGAGGGAGGAAAGGAGAAGAGAGCAACGTGGGTTGCGTGGCTTACAGGGGAGGAAAGGGCCCTGATTCCCTTCATGAGCCACAGCTGGAAAGGGGGGTTTGAAAGAGATGCATGCTGAGTGTGACATCTTCTGGGAACAAACATGAGTTTATCTTATGTGTACTTTGGTTATTTGCGTTCATGGCATTCTTCCAAACGTGTTGAGTTATTGCCATGTCTTCACATTTGGAATTCCTTCTCCTGCCCTGCCAGACTAATTACCTCATTTTGCCTTGTTTGGACTTAGTTACAGTTTTTGTTGACCACATTTTGGACTTGATTCTTTGCAGCCAAAGGCTGTTCCTGGGACAGTTTTTCTCCAGCCAGACACTGGGGGCAATAAAGTTGGAGCTAATAAAGGGACTCTACTGATTATCTTACTGTGTTGCCATGCCCCGGGTCATCACATTATATCCACACCCATATCCACACCCACACACCCCACATGGACACACAAATTGTTGACAGTGAGTAGGAAAAAAGCAACAAAAGATCAGTGACTTTTCAGAGACTTAAAATATTTATTACAGTAATTAATTGCAACCCATGGGCCAATTAACCTACTGCAGCAGAGGCATGAAACATTATCCCTAATTGGCAGTTATACAAGAGCAAAAGTACAGGAAAAAATGATTCACTCTATTTTTCCTATTCACTAACCCTATTCACTCTATTTTTCCAACAGAAGCCCATTCCTGCTTCCTTTTGAGAAGCAGATAAAATTATGTTAGAATTAAGTTGCTGCTAATAATAAATCCAAGTGAGTATCCAAAGTGCACTCTGTCACAATTCATTGCATAAATTAAGATAAAAAATAAGTCTACTGTTCATGGCCAAAATAACTGATAATACACTTATCCAACGTTTTCTATTACAATTAATACCTAGGAAATTGAAAATATATCAGAAGAATGAAACGCCAAACCATGAAATAACAGGAATCAAACAGATATACCTGGCTTCTGCTTCAAATTCATCTAGTAGAATGAAATTTTTCTGTTTGGAATTTTAATCTTAAATCTGAATGAAATAATTGATGAAACTATAATATCTGTCTCCATCAGTCAGGGGTCATAGTCATCTTGTAATGTTTCCAAGGCTTATGATATCCTTACCATGGGTCATTTTCTGCCATTTTCAAAGGAATGCTGTGGGCCTGTTGTGGGTATGTGTACCCATTTAAGAAAAATAAAAATCCAACTCAAATTCAGAAAAATAAAATGTTCACTTATTCTTTCTTTATTTGAATAAATGTAAACCAGCTTGGATAATTGCATTCATACAGTATTAATGCTGTAGGGTCACAGAGAAATAAAGAATTGTTAAAGACCCTGTAGAATTAGATTATAGAACATTAATCCCTTGATTTTGATTTTTCTGATTTTAGCTTGTAGAGGTAATGAGTATCCTACAAAGCAAATAGGATACCTGTATAAAAATATTTAAATTCCCTATGAAAAAGGATAATTATAATTCTATTTGCAAGTGGATAATTTGTGAAGTTAATTAATATTTTCTTGTTCCCCAACATATTTTTTACATATTTATTATGTTTACCAGAGCTACAGAAAAAAGGCAGAAAGAATTACATAAACATGGCAATAAAAGTAATTCTACAAAATATTACTTTTGTGTTGTAAATTATATCTAGAAATTATTCAAGAACTCGAAGAACTATTTTGTTAATATGTATCAGGGATTGCCAACCTTTTGGATAGCAGGGACCACCAAATTCATAATTTTAAATCCCAGGGACCGTTAATATGAATTTTGACTGACAGTGGCTTGCTGATGTTGGTGGGAAAGAGAGAGAGATCTGATCTAACCTCTCTCCCTCCCTCCCTCCTCCATACACATTTCTTAACAACTGGTTCTGTGGGCATGGCCTAATTTGTGGGTGTGGTTTGGTGGTCATGTGACTGGCTGGGCATGGCTTGTATGTAAATATTATAAATATGTATATAAATATTGAGCTTTTGCCAAATTAAGGCAAAGCACGCAGGCAGATTGAGTTGCTCACAGAATCACAGATTCATTCAAAGATCTGTGAGATTGGCTACATGAGCCTGTCACATAAAATTTGCTAGCAAGCAAACTCACAAAATTAACTCACAACACACCATGTATGTAAATATTGATTTTTAATAAAAAGAACAACTTTTACCCAAAATAAGGCAAAGCAGGCAGGCAGATTGAGTTGCTCACAGAATCACAGATTCATTCAGAGATCTATCTTTCTGCCATCAGCTAGCTCAGTTTGTCACATAAAATTTGCTAGCAAGCAAACTCACAAAATTAACTCACAACACACCATGTATGTAAATATTGAATTTTTTATTAAAAAAAGAGCAACTTTTACCCAACATTTCTGAAAGGACATACCTAAGCCTTAAGAGGCAGGATGATTAAAGCTGTTTGAAGATGCAGTCATAGGCACAATTAATTGAAAATCAGACTCATAAAATTCAATCAGAATTATAACTGATTTCGCTACTTAAATTTCACCAAAAGTATGCAATTTTG
The DNA here is from genome assembly GCA_023653725.1 of Bungarus multicinctus. Classification (NCBI taxonomy): domain Eukaryota; kingdom Metazoa; phylum Chordata; class Lepidosauria; order Squamata; family Elapidae; genus Bungarus; species Bungarus multicinctus. The sequence goes on along the minus strand of CM042849.1, from coordinate 49,639,081 downwards.
AAATGATATATTTTCTTTTTTTAACTTTCTTTTCAAAACTCCTCTGTGAAAATAGGCATTTAAGACAATTTTCAGCTCTATTAAAGAAATAGCAATGGCACCACATTTAACTAGATGTAATGGAATTTTCAAGCACTCACTTATAATGTCAATTGCAAATTAAAACTATGTACAGTTCTGAAAAGAGGTTTGAATAACTGTAAAACAAATGAACTATTAATTCACCCAGTCAAACATTTGGCTTATGGCATAATTGCAATTCTAAGCTTTTTTACTTGCTAGTGGAGGATAAAACACTATATTGGCAACATTAATTTACCATTATGCAATCATTTAATTTAATTTAGATAACAATGTCAACATGACACTGGCAACATGAAAAATAGATAAGAAACAGAGGCTTGGAGTTAAAATGTTAAAATGGCCAGAGGTCAATTCTATTTCCTGAGTTGGTAAATATTGTGGTAACAAAAATAAATAAATAAATAAATAAATAAAACAATTGTCACTGGACACAATGAAAAGCTCAAAATATTTTTTTGTTTCTAAATGCTTCTCCTTTTTTATTAGTTTCTTTCAACTATATTGTAAATGTCGATTAAAATGTGTTTTACTCATTGACTATATCCTAGAAGAGGTTATAGGTGGACTAAGAATGGCCGGGCAGGCTAATGCAAAAGAGGATAATATTGAACACAAATGTTGAAATCCTAGTGAACATCTAACACAGATTTTATCTGTCATGGTTCCTGGTGGATTTATACTTATTTACACTAATAGGAACAGGGAAAGATTTGAAGTCATATTAGTTATAATGTTTGGCATTTGAAATGCCTATAATTTCTTGATGATGGTTGCTTTTCCAATGGTGGCTCCTGTTTTGCTGCAATTATCAGCTTCCTATAGATGGGAAGCAAGAGATTGTGTTTATACTGTATTATTATGATCCAAATGAAGGCATTGCTTGAAAACTAAGATTAATCTATTATTTATTAGTATTGAAAAGATTCCTGCGAGAGGCACTTTATAACAAATGGCAGCACATTCACAGCACCCTAATCTTTTTCCAGGCTCACCCAGAACTGATTCCAGTTATCTACACATATAGATGCCTCTACAAAATTTCACTGGAGGTTACTGTACTAGTTGTGAAAGTCAGAAAAAAGATACGGCTAGTTTATTGATTCAATAAGAAGTATATATTTCCATATGCTGTGTAACATTTTAAAGGATTTGCATTGCTATATATTTAGGCTTCCAACTTTCTATGTATTCTACAGAAAGCAGCCAACTGGATTGAAGAGATTTTGTGCTTCCAGCTTCTTATTTCTCACTAAATTCATTTATTTTCAGTTTTTAGAATATCATTCTGTCTGGCAGGCACACCAATAAACAACCTATTGAAGAAGTTTTGAACCTCATTAGATTTCTACCCAGTACTCCACTGCATTAGACAAAATAACAAGAATGGGGCTTAAATTCATAGTATAAGAATTTACATTCAAAATGACATATTAGCTTTAGGAAATAAAGAATTGCTATCAAGTTTAATATCAGTATATGATAAAACATGATAAAACAATGCCTCCTTAAGTTGAAGTGAGAATTTGTATCACCTTAAGTTAAGAAATTGCTGATTTTGTAAAATCTTACATCATTTTTATTTATAACATATTTCTAACTTTTGTTTAATTGACTAATGTAAATATGAAAAATAAGTGCCAGGCAGAGTACTGGGCTCTCTTTGAAACACTTTTTAAAATAATGAATTAAAACCACTAAAATAATATTAATGATCTAGTTACTTTTATCATGGCTTTACAGGTGAGCCATATTATTATTTCATATATATATATTGTTTATTTTTAATAAAGTGTGTTACTAGCAATAGAATGTATTTTCATTTCCAGGACAAAATTGTTTCTAGCTATTTATTCTTCTCTAATCATTATTAATGATAAACTAGAGTATAGCTACCGTAATTATTCCATGTTGGTTTAAGACACTTTTTGTTTTCTAAACCATGACTTTTTTTGTTAAAACCCAATTATATTTTGAGTAGATATTAGTTTTGTGTATCTGCGCAAACATAAATGTGCATTAACTCTTCTCTCAAAGATGCTTTTTTTCTTAAAAAAAGAAGAAGCAAAGGTGCTTTTTTTTCCCCTTCAAAAGGCAACTGGACTTGAGGAAGAAGCGGAGGATCAGAAAAAGCAATAGACGCAATCTAGATAGACTTCTGTAAAGCCTTTGATTCAGTGGTACACAACAAACTACTCCTAAAACTAAAATCTTACGGTATCTCTGAACACCTGCATAATTGTATAGAAGCATTCCTGTCAAACAGACAACAAATGGTCAAAATTGGGAGCGTCCTATCAAATTATGTACCTGTCAACAGTGGTGTCCCCCAAAGCAGTGTTCTAGGACCAAGTCTTTTCATACTCTACATAAATGACCTCTGTGATCATATCAAGACCTTGTTGATGATCCAAACTCTGTCAAGGATCTTGGAGTACTCATCACTAATGATCTAAGTGCTAGAGCCCACTGAAACTACATAGCCAAAAAGGCGTTAAGAGTTGTTAACCTAATCTTACGTAGCTTTTTCTCTGGTAATATTACACTACTAACTAGAGCATACAAAACATTTGCTAGACCAATACTCAAATACAGCTCATCAGTCTGGAACCCACATTACGTATCTGATATTAACACAGTTGAGAAAGTCCAGAAATACTTCACAAGAAGAGTTCTCCACTCCTCTACTCGTTGCAGAATACCTTATGTCACCAGACTTGAAATTCTAGACTTAGAAAACCTAGAACTATGCCACCTTCGGTCCGATCTAAGTATAGTATATAAAATCATACATTGCAATGTCCTACCTGTCAATGAATGCTTCAGCTTCAACCATAACAATGCAAAAGCAAACAATAGATACAAACTCAAGGTTAACCGCACCATACTTGATTGCAGGAAATACGATTTCAGCAACAGAGTGGTCAATGTCTGGAATACTCTACCTGACTCTGTGGTTTCTTCTCCAAACCCCAAAAACTTTAACCTTAGACTGTTTGCTATTGACCTCACCCCTTTCCTAAGAGGTCTGTAGGGGGTGGTGCATAAGCACACCAATGTGCCTACTGTCCCTGTCCTTTTGGTTTTTTTTTTATTATTATTTTTCTTATATGTATTTCCATGTATTCATAGCCATGTTTTTACTTATACCTATTATCTTGTAAGCAATTGACAAATTGATAAATAAAATAAATAAATAAAAAATATTTTGCTTCTCAACCAAGAAGCTTCATCAGTTTTGATGGCAGGAGGATAGAAGGATAGGCTCTGACAGTTGAGACTGTATGGTGGGAGGATGGAAGGATAGGTTATGATCGGATGGTGGTGAAGGAATGGAAGGATTGTGTTTCTTTCCAGTCATCTGATCATTAATACGCTCTCTGAGAGTGTTAAGGCCAGTTAGTTTTTTTTTCTGTACCCTCAGAGTCACCGGAATCAGGATGTAATTGATTGTGGAATCTTCTTGGAACTACTGCAAGAACTATTGTAGGCTGGGGATATGCAGTGTCTTATTCTCTGTTGTGGGAGGGGTGTTCAATTCTAACATACAGTAGATAGATTCTTTTAACCCTCTTTCAAACCACGGTCCACTCTATCCAAACTGTGAATTTTTCTTCTTCTTCATCAAAGAAAAAACAGTCCAATTGCTTTCTGAAGAAAAAAGCATCTGGATGGCTGAGAATCTCCACTGGCATCAATTCTTCTTACATTTCCTTTAAAAAGCTGCTTTCATTATTGACTTTTTTCAAGAAATGATGTCAATGTTTTCTACGATTGCTTCCTGTTTTGGTATTTAATTGTAACTTTTCACAAGTAATTGAAGTTGTTGTGGGAATGATTTCCAAACATGTGCATATGATTTTTTAAAATATTTAATAAACATTTATTTGACATGCATTTAAAACAAACAAATCAATATAAATATATATATATATAATGATTTTTAGAAGTATGTAATCATTTGTAGAATCGGCTACTGAAATTTTGTGTAAACAGATGTAAAGAAATACATAAATGTAAAAAAGAGATGTAAAGAAGACATAAGGATTCCTGTTATGTCAAGAGCATATACATTTTCTGTTAGACTAAGTTTATATATTTCAAATTAAAAGCTAACTATTTGGCACAGTGTATATACAGAAACCTTATATTGGGAACATTAAATGTAAATAAATAATATCTTGCCATAGTTGCATAGAAAATATTCTCTAAGAACAACCCCAAAACATCATAAAGTTCATGAAAAACAGATAAAAATGATTATTTAACAGCGATCATCGGTTTCCTGTCAAATAGACTAAGAGGATTGACAATAAATTGGCAAAAGATTATAGAAAAAGCCTGTAAACTGTTATAAATAATTACATCACATAGACAGGAAAAACCCATAACCATGCCAGCAAATCGGTAATCAGTCAGACCTAGTCTTGAAGCGAATGCCTCCATTCTGTCATCATCCCTGTTTTACATTTCTTGAATCAAAGAATAAGCATTCATTTTAAGCTTACAATAAAATGCTTGCAATAATATAACTTAATTTAGCTAGTAACTTAATCCTTGGAAATTTGAATAGGTGAATGAAGGGTGATGTTAAATTACATAGATCTATACATTTTCCAAGACTAGCATATGTAATGACAATAAGAAGTAGAAAAATAATAAGTGGAATACTACATTTTTAGATGCTTGATATTTTACTACGAGATGTTTATTAATGGCTGAGACATCTTCTAAAAGCTGGTTGTCCCATCTACATCTCTCTTTCCTGTCTTCCAAAGTAATTCCAGATACCATTACAATTGGCTCCAATGTTTGAAGAAAAGGCTTCTGGAAGGCTGAAAGGGTGGAGTGCTTTCAGATTGCCTTTATGAGAATTTCAGCCCCTCATATCATCCCAATATTGTTTTGAGTATATTTATATCTGAAATGTGGCCATTGAAAAGAAGCTATATATGGCTGCCAAAATGAAAGAATTTGCAATTATTTCTACAGGACCAGAGGTGGTATTCAGCAGGTTCTGACCAGTTCTGGAGAACTGATAGTGGAAATTTTGAGTAGTTCGGAGAACGGGCAAATACTACCTCTGACTGGAGATTTTACAGTCTCCTTCCCCTGCTATGCCCACCAAGCCACGCCCACAGAACCGGTAGTAAAAAAAATTGAATCCCACTGTACAGGACCAGCATTAGAGGCAAGTGTTCTCTCATAGTGTTATTGAGACTAAAAGCATAAAGTTCTACGAGCTTTTTGTGATTCATATAACTTCATTTTCAAGTTAAGTAGCCTTGGAATTGTCTGTTGTGGATTATATCTCCTTCTTACATACTTTACAGGACTAGATAAAACTCTGTCAGAAATAAAAGTAGAGAGTTTTAGATCTTGAAAACCCCCAAAATAGATTAAAAACATCACTTTCCCACTATGAGAAGTTAAAACGTGATCCTTTGCATGCATGTAAATATTTTTTTATAAATCCTTTATTTCTCACATAGAAGGGTGCTCACATTGGCAAATTTGATACTTTGTCTTTCATGGTGACTTACAAGTAGATGTCATAGTCGATCTGTTCGAGATCCTCTTTGCATGTGGTCAAACAGTAGTATCCATGTGGAGACCTAGTATTATTCTCTGACCTTGGTTGTTTTTCTGCAGATTCTTCATTATTGCTCAGAATTTTATTAGCTGGATTATTTCATGACACTTTACTTCTTTAAATTTGATTTATTCATTATATTGAGTCAGATTGTGTCCTAAACATTACTTTTGCATGTTTTTTTTAAACTCTCTGAATTATGATTATTTTTACTATCCTGCCCTTTTATTCTTTCCTGTACTCTATGGCTATTTACTTACTAAATAAATATTTTTTGTCTAAGAGTAGCAGTTAAATGAATTGGTCACAAAGAAAACTAATTTGAAAAAAACAAGAGACATAAATGTGATCATTATCTACAGCTTAAAGTTCAATTTAATTTTAGCACCCTTTCCCCACAAAAAGTATGATGGAATTGTCAAGGAACTACTCAGATATTTATATAATAATATTTACATTTTGAGGCATAGCAATTCCATACAAGTGCAAGAGAATTTTTTTCACATCTGTTTCAGATGCAGAACTTTTATGTATGTCAATTACAAGTGCATTGTACCCATAACATTTTTGTCAAAGATTATTATCAGAAAAGAATGGATGATAGGAGAAAAAACCCTCCAAAGCTCTTGATTCCATTAACAGATAAACACCCAAAATGCACTTCTGACATTATTATAAGAACAAAATGATGGAAAGTTTTTAAAAAATCCAAGGAATTCAAAATTTAAGTCATATTTATTCATCACACTGACACAAAAATTATAGTGTTATTTGTGCACTTTTATCCTATGAAGAGATCTTCTTTGAGTGAAACCAGCTGTTGAGGTGGAGAATAACAGGATACTGTATCAGACTTCTATAAAAAGATACATGATGATAAAACTATCCCACCCACACATGTTGTTTTGCTGTTAAGTATGTCAGCTCAGTTTGAGATGCAGCCAATCAATTCTTTGCCACTAATTCTTTTATAAAATTCATAGGTTATATCAGTAATTCTTTTTAAGGAATCCATAGGACAATTCTGTCAAGAATTTAGTTAAAAAGTGCAAGAAACCCTTTTAAAGTGGTAAGAACTTCTGATAGTGCTTTATTTTCAATTAGGTTATGATTCAGAACTCCTGAATTAAAACTGAAAGTATGGTGCAATAAATATTAATCAAAACCAAGCCTTTGATACCATGATCTACACACACACACACACACACACACACACACACACACACACACACACACACACACAATTGTATTGGGAATCCTTTTTTTATATTCTTTAATATGATTTTCACCCTAATAAAAATATATCATATAGAACACTCAGATATTATTGGGAAAAATGGTATCATATTTCCGTCTCATAATGAATATAGTGTACTGCATTTCTAATATAAACCTTAGAGTTTGGATATTAGCAATGCCTAAATTGTACAATGTAGGTATTATACAAATTATAAATATCTGATTTTTAAAGAAATGTAACACTTTTACCCATATTTCTCTTGCCATTCATTCAGGTACCCAATCTCCTTATAATGAAACACAATCAGCTATACTTGTCTACATCTTTGTCTCTCTATATGAGTGTGTGTGCATATCTGATCACAAAAATGTGTAAGTTGAAATGGACTATCTTTGAAGCCTTTTTAGAAATGTCACATGATTGAGAAGTGAGATGCAAGAATATTAATATCATCTATAGGATTAAATTTCCATTTTGTTTCTGACATAATTCCAAATATTATTTTTTATTAAATTGTGGAAATGTATTGATTGCACATGGTTCTCATTCGCTGAAGAAAGATAAAGAAAGACAGAGAATAAGTTTTCATTTTACAGTTTGGTAATTCTTATATTAAAGTCCATGATTTTTTCTATTATTTTCTATTATTGAATCTGCTGAACCTGACCACTTTATCATGTTATTTGAATGGGATAAAATTGATTTGAATTCCCATAAGCTACTTGTAATGCTTGCATGAATGCAGGGGTGGGATTCAAATTTTTAACAACCGGTTCTGTGGGCATGGCTTAGGTGGTGGGTATGGTGGTCATGTGACTGAGTGGACATGGCTTGGTGGTCATGTTATTGGCTGGGTACGGCCAATTCAATATCACTCACACCGAGGCACACATTTCCTCGCCTGGCCTCTCATGACTGTGGGGATGCTGCAACAGTCGTAAGTGTGAAAAATGGTCATAAGTCACTTTTTTAAAAATATATTTTTAAAATATATTAGAGGATTGTTGTTAAGTATGATATCGTTAATCAACATAATGAGAATAATCAAGTCTAAATTATACATTTTTTTTCAAACCCACTGAAATGTGAGATTCCTATACATAAATTTCTGTCACTCAAACCAATGAAAAAAAGAGATTCCTCTTGACTGAATCATGTCCAGTACATTCAAAAGATCATATTGCAATATCTCTCTCTTAAGCAAATAGCTTTTCAACTTTCAGTGACAGCCTGGAAGACCAAAGTTGATAGAATATTTCTTTCTACATTGGTTTGTCTAATTTTAGATATGTACTTACACTTGGTCAGTAATAATTCACTTGCATTATGTTCTCCAGATGCGTGGGAAATTTGGGAAAATGATGACTGTATATTTTGGGAATTAGAATCTGACATATCTGGAGGGTCCTAGGCTGGGAAAGACTGGGATGTGTTAGATTAAAAACTCTGATTCTCCTTTATTAATGATATCTGGAATGGGTTCTTTTCCATGGGTCAGAACAGCCACAGAACATCGTCCAAAGCAATTTCTGCAAAAGCAATGGCATTTTTTTTTCTATTTTTTTCTTTCTCATTTTCCTGGGTCCACACTACAATATCAAGTCTCTAGCCATTTGTATTAAACTTAACAGAACAAAACAAAACAATTAATATTAATCACAAAGAACATTATCCAGTTACCATATAACATTTTGGAATATAACTAATAATGATTTTCTAAATGTCTTCTGGACAAAAACTTGACCTATGGTCTTACAAATGTCCAAATGTTTAGCTGAAATTGTTTGGAAACTCTGATTTTCATAATTGGATTCCTGAAAACCTTAGTTACATTTCTGGCTGAAGAATCTGTTAGACATCCAGAAGGAAGTTGGCATTTATATTTTATTTCAGGATTATATAAATATCCTAATATGGAAAGAAAAGTTGCGTATAAGTATTCACTGTATTTTACAGATCCACACAGTTTTATATTTTAAAATTCTGTAATAGGGTCTATTAATTATTTTATTTTAGTTGTACATCTATTGCTCCCATTTTCCTACTATGTCTCTTAGCACTATTTTGTAGTTGCTTTTTTTCTTCGTTCTATTTTGAAATAAGAATCAAACCAATTCCTGGTTTTCTTTTCAAAGCTGCTGGGAAAGTAATACTTGGTTCTGCTCTTTGATCACCTTTACTGGCTAGTTAGTCATAACTATTCTATTTCTCACAAAACTTCTTACCAACATTTCTAATGCCTTATTCAATATTTAATGCCTGATTAAGATATAGAATAGAATTCTTTATTGGCCAAGTATGTTTGGACACACAAGAAATTTGTCTTGGTGCAAATACTCTCAGTATACATAAAAGAAAAGATACATTCATCAAGAGTCAAGAATCGTAAAGTACAACATTTAATAATAGTCATAGGGTACAATAAGCAATCAAATCATACTAGGAAACAGTCCATATAAATCATAAGGATACAAGTGACAAAGTTACGGTCATACAGTCACAAGTGGGAGGGGATGGGCGATAAGAAGTGATGAGAAGATTAACAATAATAATGGTGCAGACTTTGTAGTAGTTGAACAGTGTTGAGGGAATTATTTGTTTAGCAGAGTGATGGTGTTCAGAAAAAACTGTCCTTGTGTCTAGTTGTTCTGGTGTGCAGTGCTATAGTGTCGTTTTGAGGGTACGGTTATTTTTCCGTTTGTGCAGAATGCTGTTTTAATGTTGTGTTTTTGGAGGATCTTGCTGATTTTGTCTGTAGTGCCTTTTATATATGGGAGGAGGGCTTTGCCATTTTCTTGTTCTCTGTCTTGGATTTTGGTTGGGGTTTCTTTTTGGATTTGGTGAGTAATCTTCCTTCTTTGGAATCCATTAGCTGTTAGTATGTTAATGAGAGTGTGTAGTTCGGTTTATATCCACCATTCCAAGAAACCCTAAAGACAAAATTGAGTTAGAAAACCAAGGAGTATATGAAATCCCGTGCACCTCCTGCCCCACCACATACATTGGACAAACTAACAGAAGAATAAGTGCACGCATTGAAGAACACAAGAACTCAACTCAAAAAAGAAGAACCAACCTCTTCCCTGGTCCAACACCTCAAAGCCACAGGACACAAGATTGACTTTAAAAATACCAGAACTATCGCCAAAACTGAACACTTCAACAACAGAATAATCAGAGAAGCCATAGAGATAGAAAAACGCCCACACAGCATGAATAAACGAGATGACACCTCCCGCCTACCAGCCATTTGGAAACCCGCCCTCATTAACAAACGAGTACCTAACATAAAGGACACCAGACCTACAACCACGAGGGCCACACAAGAAACTACCACCACACTTCCATGCAGAAAGCAGACTCACACCCACACAGATGATGAAACACGACCACGGACCAGAAGCTGTACCACAGCTGCATCACTACCTGCTTCAAACCCATACATGAAGACCCACCTTTTTCAGCAGGCCAATCTGGCCTAGTCCCATTAGTAGGGTTTAATTTTTAAATCTTCATTTTTAATGGGGTTTTATTGGTTTTACCTTTAATTCAGCCATTCATTTAATTTTCTTTTAATTCATTTTTAAATTTTTATTGATTGTATTTTTATTATGGCTGTTCACCGTCCCGAGTCCCTATTTGGGAGAGGGGGGCAGTATAAAAGTTTTAATAATAAATAAATAAATGATTGTGGGCACAATCACAGCTTCCTGTTCCTATGCAAGAACATGTAACATTGGCTGTCATCAGATTCCCATGAGGCCATGTAGGGGTTATGTAGGGGTCAAAGCTAGCTCTATAGGAAAAGTACAAATCCTAGGTGTTTTTCTGAGCTATGTTTGGTTGAAGTTTCTGAGGGTGATGCAATTGGGCAATACCTATTATGACTGAGGGTCCATCCTACCTTTGTTCAGACCGTGCTGCAGGGAATTTCAAACTATCCTGTCTTGAATGGATTTCTGCCTGCAGTATTTGCTTTGCCTATAAATAGAGCTACCTAGATACTTGCCTTCTTTCAATAAGCTCTTTATCTCTTAAGTGCTGCTGAGGGCTATTAAGAAAGGTGGGGGATGCTTTCTGTCTCCAAGAGCATGTTGCTCCATTTTTTCCTTTAGAGAAATATAATATTCTGTCTTTTTAATATTTCCTAAAATATTTCATTCTTCTAGGTGATGGGTGGCTGCTAACTTTCTACAAAGGAAAAAGTAATCTTTAGGCAGAGGACACTTTTTATTTGCATTTCTGAGCACATGCTATTATTTTTCCAGTAATCTCATAGTTTTTTCCAGCTAAAAAGGTTCTAAGCATTGAATGTCTGTTGCAAATTAAACTCATATATGAACTATATATGCTTGCCAAACCGAAACATCCCTTTGTTTTTTTTTTAAGGATACATATTGTTTCTTCTATGCTCATAACAATGCCAAATGCATTCTGGAATATTACATATAGATAAAAATATCACAACCAATGCTCTTAAAATATGCTGACTTTTCTTCTCTCCAAGACAGCCATTTTTGAACCTTGTAAAAACAATTGTATTGTCCACCCCTCCCTATTTGAAATGGTATCCTGAGCTAGCAGATAGAATGAGAAGAAGTCAGTTCAATTTGTATCAGGTTGCTATTATTGATTACTCTTTAGTGTATATCTCAGATTCTGAACTAGAAGTATATCTGCCTACTCCTTACAAATTGTATAGGGTGATTGCATGACTTCAGTACATTCCCAGCAGTAGAAAGTAGTTCAGAATCAAAATGTTCCTATGAACTAGCTTGTAAAACGTAATTTTGCTATTACTACAGTATTCATTTAAATTGTTAGGATCTCTCATGGGAGTGTACAAATGTATCCTTTGTTGGCTTTTGCCTGATAGTATAATTATTTTAATATAGGTTCATTGACATCTCTAGCAGTTACTTTCAATAGTGTCTTCTGTGTATAGAAGGCCCATCAATTTGAGACTAGATTTTTAACTAAGTTCTTCAAGTTTTGAAATTTACATTCTCAATATAAATGATAAAAAACTTATTGATACAAGTTTTAGGTAAATGTTATATAGCAGTGGAATTCAAATTTCTTAAAAACCGGTACTGTGGGCATGGCCTAATTTGTGGATGTGGCTTGGTGGTCATGTGAATGGGTGGCCATGGCTTGCTGACTGGGTGTGGCTTGGTGGTCACATGACTGTCCAGACATGCTTGATAGTCATGTGACAGTAATATAACAAAAAAAAATCATTTATGTATATTTATATTTTTAGCATCTGTTCTGTTTTTATGATTAATAAAAACAAAAACTATACTTAAAAATAAATAAATTTTAATAATTTTTAGTATCTGTTTTGTTTTTATTAATCATAAAAACAGAACATATACTAAAAACATAAATAAATATATAAATAATTTTTTTTGTTATACTGTTATTATTACATGTTGACACATGTTTTTCCTTTGCTTTTTCCTATGAAAAGGCAAACAAAAATGTGACAACATATAACAATAACAGTAGTGTAACAAAAAAATTCATTTATGAATTTATTTATGTTTTAGTATCTGTTCTGTTTTTATGATTGATAAAAACAAAACAGATACTAAAAAAATAAATAAAAAAATAAAAAAGTAGCTTACCAAAAATTAGGCAGGCAAGTTGGCTGGCCAGCTATGTCAGGGTCGTCGGTTGGGACTACTCTTTGGAGCTTGCTGCAGCAAAGATGGATGGGTGGCCCGGGAGTCGGCACTCGACTGGGGCTTACGGTGGCAGAGGCAGGAGGAGGCAGCCGAATGATGGGGCTTGCTTCTTGCTTTCTCACTCACCAACCACTGTGGAAGACCAGCAGTAACGGTGTGGTGGTTGCAGGTGGGAGAAGATGGCAGCTGAGCAAAGATGGTGGCCAGCCAAAGATGGCGGCTGGGCGAGGCAGGTACTGAGGGTGGTTGGGCAGCCCGGGAGTTGGCACTTGACCAGGGCTAGCAGTGGCAGCAGGAGGAGGTAGGTGACCGGTGGGGCTAGCTGCTTGCCTCCTCACTCACCAATCAGTGGTGGAAGGCTAGGCAGCAATGGTGTGGTGGGCCGCGGAGAGAAGATGGTGACTGGGCAAGGCAGGCAGCGTTGGCAAGAGTGGCTTGGCAGTCCAGGAGTCATTGGGACTTCAACCGGGGCTGGCGGTGGTGGCAGGTAGGCCATTGAGGCTGGTGGTAGTGGCAGATAGACCACCGGGGCTTGCTTGGAGGTCTCCCTTACCAATTTGTGACGTCAGCTATGGCGGCAGGGGGAGGCAGGCAATCCAGGCAAGGCAGGCAGGCCTGGTGAGGCAGGCTGGGTGAGGCCAGACAGGTGAGGCTAGGCAGGCAAGGGCAACTGGCGTGGTAGTGACTGGAACTTGCAGAGCCCTCACTCACCCAGATCAGGCAGGGTGGTGGAAGGCAGGCAGCAATGGCTGGTTGGCTGGCTGGCTGCTGCTGCAAGCCAACGATGGAGGTGGGTGGGAAAAGGCGGGAAGTGATGTAGCACACAAGGACTGACTAGGCAGGGAATGGAGGAGTGGGCGGGGAGGGGAGGTTCTACCGAACTGGTGCAAAATGATAGAATTCCACCCCTGATGTTATATAACATACCATTAAGAAAGTAAATAAATGTTACTTATTTCCTAATTCTAGTAATCACATGCTAATTTTCCTAAATTTCATAAATAACTAACTGCAAAATTTTCTTTAAATGCAGAGCTCTTGGGGTTTCATTGGTGATAATAGGTACATTTTGTTGAAAATAAGTGTGAGCTTAATTTAACTATTAACTTAATCTTTGGCCATTTGGATAGGTCAATTAAGAGTAGGTTAAATTACGTACATTTTTCCAAGGCTAGCATATAATAACCTAAATACATTATTTCCCTAAACTTTATTCTTTGGAATTTTGATATTATGCTATTACGTGATCAGTAATGGCATCACTACTGCTATTACCTTGGAATTGAATGGTGACTGTGTTCTGGAATGCAGCTCATAAAAATCACAATAAACACCTTGAACTTGACAAATATGTTGAAGAGAATATGTTTACTTGAGCATACTTGATCCTCTAAACTAAGTTGTTCACTGGCTTTTCAGTGAGAAACATTTACTAAACTATTCCTCCATGTATGGATTAGATGGTAGATATGTATACAACAGATGAAATTTATATTTTCTATCCTGTGTCTGTTCCAATCACTTTCTTGAATGTGAAAAAGGGACAGTTCAGCAGACAAGCCTTCTGATGTTGTTGCTGATTATTACTAGGCTAATAATCTTAAACTCTTTTTCCAAAGGTTTGCTCCATGGACTTCTATAGTGAGAGGTCAATATTCATGAAATATGATTGAATGTTTTTTTAAAAAGTCCAAGTTCAATCTGAAGGACCAGCTGTTCATTCATTTATAGACAGAATTGCTTCTCCTTCTTGCTCTGACATATTTTGCTCTGCTTTGTTGGACTTGCCCCCCACCCCCGCAAAGAAAGTTTGGAGAGTGTAAGAAGATGCAAGGAACAAAATGGTCTGGGTGTCTGGCTAAATGAGAGATGTCAATGAGCGTCTCCAAGAAAAACCACTGAGGGACAGACAAGAGTCACTAGGTCTCAATCAACAGAAGGGACCAGTAAACTGCCTTCTCTCCAGGTGATCTCTTGACTAATATCTAGCAAGAAGAGGGGACAATTGAACAACAGGGTTATATTACTATTTTTTTTTGTTTTTGTTTTTTGCTTGCTGGGCTCAAATTAGTTATGAATGAATGAAGACCAGGCTATGGGAAACATGGGGAGATAAAGCAAGAAGGCATTCCTTAAAGAATGACCACAAGGAAATGAATTTCTCATTGGGTAGGCAATAAAAGCACAGAGTTGGTATCAATTTGCCTCAGCCAGTCAAAGCAGCCTCCACACCCCACTCCTGAATTCATTCTGCAATGATAGCTATCAAAACAAAACCCAACAAAGAATGTTCTTTCTGCACCAATTCAGAAAGCTCAAACTGCCCATACAGTTCTATAGAGGAATTATTGAGTCTATCATCTGCACCTCTATAACTATCTGGTTTGGTTCTGCAACCCAACAGGACAGAAACAGACTTCAGAAGATAATTAGAACTACAGAAAAAAAAATTACTACCAACCTGCCTTCAATTGAGGACCTGTATACTGCATGAGTCAAAAAGAGGGCTGTGAAAATATTTACAGACCCCTCACATCCCGGACACAAACTGTTTCAACTCCTTCCCTCAAAATGACTCTATAGAGCACTGCACACCAGAACAACTAGACACAAGGACAGTTTTTCCCCGAAAGCCATCACTCTTGGACTAGCCTCAGGCTGCCTCAACTGTGGGCTGCCTTTGAGAAGGGATTCCATTGGGAAGACCTTTTCTTGGAAATGTTTTCAAGTCATTTTTGTGTCAGGATAAGGAAGCTGTGTGCATGAAGCTTGGGTCTGTCTACTGATACAGGAGCAATTACCCAAAAGGCTTTTCAGTTTGAGTATTTTTAAAAAGTGCTTCCCTCTTTCTTTTGCCCTCAAGGTGATAAATAATTATTCGTTTTTTTATTTGATCAAGTTTTTATAGGATGCCTACATCTGTGCTCCAGCATAATTGTATTGGTATTAACTTGATAATAAAGGTCACATTCGTGAATGCTTTTGTGATGACACGGGCGTAGCACAAAGGCAACACAATCAAATAAGCAAGAAGTGTTCCCTTAATACCTCCAACTTTGCCCCAATGTCCAGGTTACTTTTGGCTGGAGAAAAAACTCTCCCAAGAAGTCTTTAAGTGGAAGAAATTCAGTCCGAAAACAAAGTACATACAAACTATAAATAAAAATCCACACAAACCACACTGCAGTAATTAACTTGACAGGGCATGAAAAGGAATTGCAGACTTGAAAGTCCAGCAAAATACACACAGTTGGGAAGATGCCAGGAACCCAGATATTCTCAACAATACCAGATAATTCACAATTTGCTCTCAATAACTTTGCTGTGCACAGCTTCCCTTTTTAAACACTGTGTTCCCAGCTGCAGCTAATGAAGGGAATCAGGGCCCTTTCCTCCCCAGTAAACCACGTAACTCATATTGCTCCCTTCTCCATTCCTCCCTGCCTGCCCTAGGATGAAGAGGGGATAGGCCTGGGTCTTCCTCTGAATTCCCTCTCCCTGCTCTGCCCAGCCAGCCTTTGCCCTTCCCCAGTTTCTTCCACAACCAACAGAGCCACAGTCCTACTCTCTGTCATTTGCTTGGCCTCCCCCTCTGAATCAGATTCCAACACGGGCGTGACAGGTTTAAAAAATGAGGGCCTTCTCATAAGCACTGCAGTGTAATAATTTCTTATCTCCTTCAATAACTACCATACTATAAACCTTTTTCTTTCTATATATTATCGTGATTTCAAGAATGAGAGTGTTACAGGATCTCAATGGAAGGGAAGTTTTGTTGAAATTGAGGGACTCATTGTATCTGCTTCAGTGGTGGGATTCAAATTTTTTTACCAAAGGTTCTGTGGGCGTAGCTTGGTGGGTATGGCAGGGGAAGGATACTGTAAAATCTCCAGTCAGAGGTGGTATTTGCTGGTTTCTCGAAACTACTCAAAATTTTGGCTACTGGTTCTCCAGAACTAGTCAGAACCTGCTGAATACCACCTCTGATCTGCTTGCTGGATAATTTCATAAGTTTGAATATCTTTCTAGCAACTTTCATAGTTCATTGGAGTTCAGTTACAGATAACAAACTGATTTTATTGAAAGCTATTTGATAAAAAGTCTCATTCTGCATTATCAGGTTATTGCAATTACTTAATTTGATGGTCATGATTATAGATGCAGCAGTTATTCATGGAATCACAATAATCGGTTTACAATATACTGAAAAAACATTTGGGTACACTGGAAATTTAAATCATGATGTTAGTTAAAAAATAAAGAATCTGGGCAAAATAATGATATAGAGATTATAGTGAAAATTAAGGTTTCAGCAGCTGCCATATTTTGCTTTGAGACCTGCTTTTAGGGAAAGAAATTGAGATACTCACATTTGTTTTCTGGACCAAAGGAATTTAAAAAGCTTTTCTATGAATGGGCAAAATCTAATGTAATTCTATATTGTGAATGATATTTGCTTATTCTAAAACTATTTCTCTCAAAATACTTAAATTTGAGCTTTAAATAAATCTAGTTATGCTAACTAACTTGAATGTACAATCCTTCTGTCCCCTGCTAATTTTTTGGATCACAAATTTATTATGAATTTTATATTTCGGACATTTGCCATTTTTCCTGATCAGAGCTTTGTTCAGACATAGCAGTCCAGTCAACTTTATTCAAGTTTTTAAAAGTTCACAATGTATTGTTTATATTGTCTCTTAATCATATTCTAGTACTGCTGTTATACTTCAGAATACCTGAATATGGAATTATAAATTTTTGGTTCTTTTTTGGCATTTATCTTGAGCTTACAGTTTTAAAAAATTGGAATATTTGGAATGAGGACAAAAATCTTATGCTTCCTTTTAACAATAGTTCTGAAGTTTAAATTAAATTTAACATGCTTTTGGAATCAACAGTCCACACTTTTCTATATTTCTACATATGTATAGTTAATAATTTGTGCTGCAAGTATATAACATCATCAAGTAATTGAATATAAAATTATAGTGTCATTCAATGACATCTGAAAGTATTTTTTCAGAGATGATATGAAAAAATAAAAGCTTAGATGGTAGACAATATCAATCATCCTACCATGAGATATTAGTCTGAAAGTGCCTGAAAAAAGCATTAATTTGTTAAAATAAAGAAACAAAAGCTATCTTGAGAAGCTAAAGCTGGCCCTAGAACTGCCTCATTCAACCTCACAGAGACACTCCTAGTGGTTTAAAGAAGTTGAAGTACAATATGTCTGGAGAATATCAGATTGGGAAGAATGTTATCATGCAGTTCCATGTTATACTAGGACTGAGCCAAAACATTTTAGATTTGGAGCCAAATCATACATTTAGAAAAGGCTGCTTAACCTGGCCAACTTTATTTTGTACAAAATGTATCTGTGAACACCTTATGAAGACTGGGACAATTTCCTATAATGGGAGATATTTTTAGTGGGAAATGTTTACTTCAGATAAGAAGTACACTACTTTTTCTTACATCTTTGGAATTAATGAAATTGGTTTTGGTTGCAAGATAAATAATGAAATTTTCAACAGCTTTTCTAAAAATTTAACTGCTACTATCTTTTCATGCATTTTAATAAGGTACTGATAACCTAGAAAACACATGTGGTCTTTTTTTCATGCTTAGTTATTCTGCCAGGTGCAGACGGTTTTGTAGCTATGAGATGCGTGCTAAATTTCCAGTAACTTCAATGGAAGCACTCAGCCACCAAGCTTATTTAAAGGTCAAGCCCTTTGCAGTTAATTTAGAATCTGGGTATGCTTACAAAGAATGTTTAATTTGTACTGCACCTTAACTGAATGGTAGAAAATGAAATTTGGGTACATGTTTTACCTCTAGGATCAGTTTATATTAGGTTTTATTTATAACACCTGACCTACAGTTACCTTTTTCTACAAGGCATCTAATTCAGGCATCAAAATAAAAAATAAAAAAACCCCAGAAATCTAAACTTCTGCTTGAATGTGGTTGAAGAAAATCTAAATGATGTTATCATAAGCAATACAGCAAGAGTTCCTCTCCATATTTATTAATTAATATTAAATATTTTACTTCACAAAAATTAAAATGTTACTATATTGTGAAACCTATTTAATATTTTATTAAATATTTGTCCATACAACTAGATAGAGTCTTCGATTTGTCTTAAGAAAATTCCAACAGGAAACAAAGAACACAAGCAAGAATTCTTACTTTAAGGTCAGAGGTTTATTGTTTCTAATAATTTGGAACATAAGAAATGAATAGATATAAAAATATAATAGCAATAAGACACTTGCATTAACAAGCCATTGCAATGTGGTCCAATGACATATAACAGGTCCTACAAGGACTGCTATAAATCAAAGGGCCCCAGGTGATCTCAAACCCTATCCTTTATACTTATCTTCTAACCACATACATGCTTCACAACTTCATTAACTGTCACTTTCTGTAAACACCTGTGTACATTACTTTCATTTTCTCATTTCCAACAGTTTCATTCTTTCTGTTTTAAACGTATCCATACATCTGCATACTATGCAAAAACATGTTTCATGGTTAGCAATGGCTCAGCAGGATTACAAATAGTTCTGGTACATAATTCTCTTCATACTCTACATAAATGACCTCTGTGATCATATTAAGAGCAGCTGCGTTCTCTTCGCTGATGATGTAAAGCTATTCAACACCACAGACAATACTGCTACCCTTCAAAAAGACCTCGACTATGTATCAGAATGGTCAAACAAATGGCAACTTCAAATCTCAACAAATAAATGCTCTGTCTTACATATTGGCAAAAAATAAATAAATCAGAAAATAAAATACAGGCTGAATAGTCAAGACTTTGTTGATGATCCAAACTCTGTCAAGGATCTTGGAGTACTCATCTCTAATGATCTAAGTGCTAGAGGCCACTGTAACTTCATAGGCAAAAAGGCATTAAGAGTTGTTAATGTAATCTTATGTTGCTTTTTATCTGGTAATATTATACTACTAACTAGAGTAATCTGGAACCCACATTACGTATCTGATATTAACACAGTTGAGAAAGTCCAGAAATATTTCACAAGAAGAGTTCTCCATTCCTCTACTCATTGCAGAATACCTTATGCCACCAGACTCGAAATTCTAGACCTAGAAAACCTAGAACTACGCTGCCTTCGGTCCGATCTAAGTATAGTATATAAAACATTGCAATGTCCTACCTGTCAATGAATACTTCAGCTTCAACCATAACAATGTAAGAGCAAACAATAGATACAAACTCAAGGTTAATCATACCAAACTTGATTGCAGGAAATATAACTTCAGCAACAGAGTGGTCAATGTCTGGAATACTCTACCTGACTATGTGTTTCTTCCCCAAACCCCAAAAACTTTAACCATAGACTTTCTACTATTGACCTCACCCCTTTCCTAAGAGGTCTGTAGGGGGTGTGCATAAGTGCACCAACGTGCCTACCGTCCCTGTCCTATTGTTTCTTTTATTTTTCTTATATATATCCATGTATTCATAACTATGTTTTTACTTATATCTATTATCTTGTAAGCAATTGACAAACCAAATAAAATTTAAAAAAATAAAAAAAATTGCAACCATCCTAGCTGAAAACTTTGGTTTTTCTGGGGCCTGCTATCATTCATAGGACTTATTGAATCTAATAGATCAATAATTTTTGATTCCCATAGATTCATTTTATTATTTACTTCCAAATGTTTAATACAGTTAAGAGAGAGACAATACAGTCTATTAAATGGATTTTATGTAAATCTCCGGAAGATAAAATATACCTTGGAAACAACAAGGTGTAGTCAGTGTAATGTGAAAAATAAAGTCCTTTCCTTAATAATAACTGAATAGATTTTCCCCAAATTAATGCATTTCAATGAGGATGCACATATTTTGTTATCATCCTGTTCATTGAAAGTAAACATGATTCTCTTTGGCTGAATCACACCCTATAATTGTAAAGCAGATAGGTCTACCAAATACTTTGCACATGAAAATGAAAACAGATATATTTATAAGTACAGCAGTGACAAAGAATCACTTAATAAATGAAAGGAATAACATTGGCAGTGCTGGACTCTGGCAAGAATCACAACATTTGAGCTTTCTGTTTGCATACCACTTACAATTGACTTTATTGCCAGCTGGCTAGAAAATAACAAAAACCACCTTCCTTGCAAAAACCAGCGTGGTTTTTTGAAAGACACTGAAAGGGGGAGATTTGTCTGGCTGGCAATTTGTTTGATTTATTGAATGGAATACCAGTTGCCATAATAGTCCTGCCAATTGTATGCTTACTTTGTGTATCTTTTATTCCATGTGCTTTTCATGCTGGTGAATGAAAAATGTAGTCCCTGACAACAAAATGTGTTTCTGTTCTAGTAATTTTATATTTGGTCAAACACATATTTTATGTTTTTTTTTTCCAGTGAACTATGGAAAACAGCAGCAAAGAGCCCCTGTCTCAACTGCCAAGGAGCACCCTTTACAAGTTTTTTCTAAATTACAATACATTGCTGCTTTAAAGAGTCTAACTTGAATTAACCATGTCCATCTACAGTGAAGTTGTCATTTAATTCATAGCTGTTTTGTTTTATATTTCACAGGGACAGGCATATGTGACATTTCTTTAGCAACAAGACCTAAATGAGTGGCATTCAAGTTAACTTTGAGAGCCTCAAATTTTATTACTTATAGAATGTGTTGCCTGGTATACAAATACAACCACTTTGGGATAGAAAGATTATTTTTACTGGTACTGTACTGGTTTACAAAAATGCTGACCATCATCATTCCAATCCTAATCAAGAAAGAATTCAGCTTTAAAAATAAATCATATTCATTACAATCTGTGATGATCAATCTCACATATGGTTTGATCTTTAATTTTACCTGTGCTGCTACAAATGTGATTGTGGTGGCATGGAGAATATAATCTTATATATGTGATACATTATGATGTCTTAGCATGTGATGACAGTTCCCATATGGAACAATTAGCAAAATTTTCTTTTCCCTGCTGAAATGTGTTAATTGTTGCTAAAATACAGAAAACATAAGAAATGGTGGTGATTGTCCTCTTAAGTATTTCCAAATATATATATTTTAGAATGAATTTATCTGCCCTTCTAAAATGCTTTATGCTGTTATTCCTTCTCATATATAAGATTTAGAATATTCAATAATCATTTGAGAAACTAGTATTGAAATTCAAAATCAAAGTCATACACAACATTACAACATTACTTTACTTAGTTAAGAATAAAAAAGAACACTCAGTGGGTGAAGATTATCTAATCAAAACTGTTGATTTAGCACAGGTCACTTTATAACCTAAAATAGAACTGAAAGCATACAAAATCCTCCTAGTAGTTTTATTTTGGCAGTGAGAAGTATTTTCACACATAAACCTCTTGATGGGATTCTATTTAAAAAAATATTATTTGATATAATACAACACAATTCCTTTCTGGACTATTAAAGGATATCAGTTAATGATTCAGTTTTTATATTGCACATGCAAAATAAATAGTAATGGCACTAGCGCTAACACTTAGACTTATATACCACTTCATAGTGCTTTATAATTCTCTCTAAGTAGTTTACAGAGTCAGTATATCTACCACAATGATCTGGGCTCTCATTTTACCACCTTTGCAAGGATGGAAGTCTAAGTCAGCCTTGAGCCAGCGGGAATCAAACTTACAAACTCCTGGCAGTTAGCAATCAGCAGAATTAACAGTCAGCCATCAGCAGAATTGCAGTCCAAACTGCAGGATTGCAGTCTAAACACTGCACCATCACAGCTTATAGTACTATTTTTATATCTGATCCTTGGCTGAAAGTACTGTAGATACCAGAAGCAGAAACAGCTGAACTTTTTGTGGACCTTATAGACTTCCTTCTTTATTGCTATAGATCAATATTGATTTATATTCATTTATATAATGTATAAGTATTTGTAATGGTATTCCTAATCCTTATAAAATAATATTTAAAAAAATACTCTTAGAGAATTATGATTTAACAGCAATCATGTGCATCCTGTGGCCTTCCGGATTCGTTTCAAGGTGGTACTTACAGTTTTCAAAGTGCTCCATGGCTCGGGACCTGGATACTTACGGGATCGCCTGCTGCCACCAACAACCTCCCGCCGCCCAGTACGCTCCCACAGAGTTGCCTTGCTCGGGGTACCACCACTGGATCGCTGTCGACTAGCGGCCCCGAGACTACGTGCTTTCTCTGTGGGAGCCCCATCCCTCTGGAATTGTCTCCCCCCGGATATACGAGCCATGTCAGACATCCTAACCTTCCGGCGTGCAGTTAAGACCTTGCTGTTCAAACAAGCCGGTCTAGCCAAATAAAATCATTGGGGTTTATATTTTAAAATTTTATAAGGGTGATTCTTAGCCATCTTAGATTATTTACCTGATTTCACTTCTGTTATCTGTATTATCTTGTTTGTTGAATGTACACCGCCTTGAGTCCCTTTTTGGGAGAGGGAGCGGTATAGAAGTACGAATAAATAAATAAATAAATAAATTGGGGAGTTTCTATACATAGTTTAATAAACACATTTATGAAGTATCAACAATAGAAATTACATATCACAGGACACTAGATTTTACTATTGGCTGAATCATTAAAGGGTAACAATATATAGGTAATCCTCAACTTACAACAGTCCATTTAGTGACCATTCAAAGTTACAATGCCTTTGAAAAAAGTGACTTATGACCATTTTTCATACTTATGATCATTGTAGCATTCCTATGATCACATTATCAAAATTAAGATGCTTGGTGACTGGTTCATATTTATGATGGTTGCAGTGTCCTGGCGTCATGTGATCAGCTTTTGCGATCTTCTGACAAGCAAAATCACTAGGAAATTCAGTTTCACTTAACAACCATGTTACTGACATAACAAATGCAAGGATTCACTTAACAACTGTGGTAACAAAAGTCATAAAATGGGGAAGCTCACCTAACAAATGTTTCATTTAGCAACATAAATTTTGGTCTCAGTTGTGGTCATAGATTGAGAACTATGAAAATGAAAATAATGGGAAAAGAAGGGAGGCAAAGGGGAAGAGGAAAAAGTGTAGGCTAAAGAGGAGAAGGAAAAAAAAGCATTAACTTCCAACTGTTTTTGGTGCAATAGAATAAAGTAATAGCAAACAACCTCAATGTTTTACTTTTATATAATAATATATATTAGCCATTTCTATAATGATAGAGTGAGTACCCAAGACAAAAGTAGTTTGAAATTGTCTCCATTCCATTTAAACTTTCCACAGGCTGGTGGGAGGAGCTGCTGGCTGTTGCGGGAGAGACAGAGAGTGAGTACCCAAGAGAAAGATAGATTGAAATTGCCTCCATTCGCAGAGGCTGGTGAGGAGCTTTTGGCTGTTTGTGGGGGGGGAGATGGAGAATGAGTACTCATGACAAAGGTAGTGAGGTTATATAAGGTTATATAACTATAAACCAAAAATAGCAATAATACATTCAGGGGTAGTGCGCTTGAGATTGTGATTTTATTTTATTTCAAAATGACTGGCTTAATTCAGTGTAATACTTGTTTTGCAGCTGTCTTTCGCAGTACACTTTTCAAATTTGAATACTGTCCTCTTTGTAAACAAATTACTAGTCTATGTGGACAGATTACCTATCTAGAGTCTGTAATCTGTGCTCTCAAAGCAGAAATTAGGTGCCCAATCCAGCAATATCAGTCTATTGAGTTGCTGCCCTATTAGCCCCCTCTACCACAAAGATCCTGCAGGAAAAGGGCAATATGGACAACCATGGGATCTGGCAGGGTGAGAGCTGTGGACCATAAACACAAAGCTTTTGCTGTGTCCCAGCATAACAAATACAGTGCCCTTGCTGACCTTAATAGGAACACTAAAGTGACAAGTCAAGGTTGTTGTGATAATGATAACTCAAATAAGCTGGGGATCGTGGTCTGAAAAGAAGAACTTACTTTGGAAAGGGGAAAGTGTGAATCAGGTATTACACCTCAATCACACCAGAAGAGCAAGGAATCCAAAAAGAGAAGCCATCTTCTGGTTGGTGATTCAGTTGTAAGAGATGTAAATTTAGGAAAGGATATGGAAGTTTTGAAAGAGGTCAGGTGTCTGCCAGGTGCTACTGCCAGCAAAGACAAGAGGTGTATTCTTAAGATTGAGGATAATTCTTAAAATTCTTAAATTTTAATTCTTAAATTTAATTCTTAAAATTGAGGACCCAAGATTGTTGGGAGCAATAAGCTGATTTTGTAAAGAATGCCGCTTGGGGGAGCCAAAAAGCCCTAGTAATAAGCAGGCATATACAATGGAATGAAGGCTATTGCCGAGCACTTAGCATGGTGTTCTAAAGATTGTAGGCCACCCTGAGTCTCCGGAGAAGAGCAGCATATAAATGTATGGCAAAAATAAAAGATAGTCAAGAATGCCAGTAAGGACTGTGATGTTGATGCTATTATACATCTTGGTACAAATGATCTCTCGCAAAAGGATGTAGTTTCTATGCAGAAAGACTCCAGAGCTTGGGGTATGAACTTAGAAGTATGGGTTGTAGGCTTATCTTTTCAGAGGTTTTTACCAATATACAAGGAACAAAAAGGGAAAAGCCAGTGTGTAGCAGAGTTTAATGTGTGGCTAAAGGAGTGGTGTAAAATGGAATGCTTTGGTTTTATTAATCATGATATCTGCAGCTGGTCCAATGAAAAACTGTACAAAAAGAGGGACTGAGTTACTTGGCATTAAATTTACAGATTTTCTGGATAAACATTTTTTTAAAAAATAAACATTTACACTTGGGACAGAGAATTAATTGATACAGAACATTTCTGTCCCCAACAATCTAAGATTAATAGGGTTACCACTCCTTTTCTTTTTATTTTATCTCAGAAAAAAAAGGACTGCTAGCTCAATTTGCTGTCTATTGAGATTATCTCCTGAATTTGCTGTCCATAAGTTCCAACCTGATGATTGGATAAAAAGCTGATGTGAGCAAAAAGCCAAGCCTGGGACAAGTCTTGCTGAATCCTGCTGACCACTGAAACAGCAGTCTGGACAAACAACCCTCCAAATGGACAGTGAAGCAAGGTACATAAAAATCCTTTTACATTTACATTTTTAAATTTACATATATACTTAGCTAAGGGGACATTGGGAGATTGACTTGCTCATTTGGCTGGGAGTAATAAACTTTTATATTGTGTAGTCCATTATTCTTGAGAAAAAGATAGTAGATTGGTGTAGATAATGGCTGTGGTACAAGAAGGAAAAAGGAAGAAGTGGATGTAAGTCCCCAACAACCGTTTGTAAGTTTTGACATATAAACTACAGATGTAAGGTGGGAGGGTCCTAGTCCACTTATAACATTGCAACATGAAGTTGATAATGATAGTGGTTAGTACCTTGTGTAGGGTAAGGATGGAGGCTTTTGATGTAATGCCGAGTTAACCTATGACATGGCAGCAGCTATATTTCCATACTGAACCCGACTGTGATAATTATCAGGTGCAAACACCATTGACACTAATTGAATCCACAGCTGAGAAAAGATCCACCTTGGATGATGGATTACCTTTAGGTAGATATCCAAAGTGTAATAGCAAATATGATGTAGTCATCAGTCATAGGGATATGTTAAGAAGACTGGAAGCTTTGTATAATCAATGTGTTGAATTATATGGTACTTATTCATTTTCCTATATGGGATTTAGAACTTTGGAGGAAGGACTATTTTTGCCAATATATTGAAGCTTATGTTTTTGTGTGGAGGCCTTCCATTTATATGGAGTAGATGTACAGTGGGATACCTTCAAAATCCTAAGGCTCCAATTAGAGCCTTGCAATTTTACTAGCTTATGATTGTGTAAAATTTAAGGGCCTGGGAAAGAAACAGGGTAAGGATAAATATATAATCCTTTACCTACTGTGGATGTATTTTCTTGTACTGAGGTAGAAGAGATAAATGCAAGTGTTATACCTAGATGTAGTTTACATACACACACAAACACACACACATACACACATTCATATATAAATACACACACACACATATAGGCTTATATGCTTATGCATTTGTATACACACACATATAAGTCTTATATGCATATGTATTTGTATATGCAATAAAGGGACCCTATGTGATATGCTATATGACAACAGGTATGGCAGTAGCAAATTCCAAGAACATAAGCAAATAAATGGAGTTATACTATGATATGATGAATGGTAGTCTTTCTAATTGTGATGGATTGTTTTAGGATACACATGTACACAAAAATGTACATGAAAATAAGGCAGACTCTAAACCTGGAGTAACAGTAAGAGGATATGACATGGATTAACTTCTTTATTATCAATTTTTACCTGGTTGGAAGACATCCATTTGCATTGTTGTTATAATCAGCTTCATTTCTTGTATCCGTATTCAATGTACGCCTATATGTAATTATGTTAATATAACATGTTCTATTAATAACATGTTATGTTTTTTGATAGGTTGAATACATAAACAGAGATTTAAAAAAGTATATGTATGTGATAACAGAAGACTCTTGTTGATCAAGTAGAATAAAGAACTTTCCCTATAAACTTATATTTCAAATTTTATAAAGGGACTTCTCAATGAAAAAGAACAAAGATCATTCAAAAATTTATGTGTGAAAGAAATATTTATTACAAGAAATAATGATTTTTGACAGTTTATTGTACTATCAATAAGTAAATAATTAATCTTCAACTCTTTATCATTTATAAAGCTTCTTGGCAAAAAAAGGCTTCTGATATGCTAGAGATTATTTATCTTTATACTTCCAGTCCCAAAATAAACTATTTTCCTTAGTCTATTATACCATTTATTACTATCTCAATAAATTATTATCTTCTCAATAAATCTGCATATGCTTCAAACAGTGACTTGGCTTATCTATCAGATTATAATAATTTAAATCACAAAAATGTTTTCATGTTGGGAAAAAATTCTTTCTGGAGAAGTTAAGCTGTCTTTCTATTGTAGTATTATTTTGCAGAATCTTTGTTTTGTTAGCTTCTCATCTCATGCATTCTAGAACTAAATCTCTTTGTAGATTCCAGAATTACAATTACAGAAAAAATGCATTAACTATGCTTGACATGTCAAACTATCATTACTGTAATCCATAAATGCAGCATAAATTTACTTTTTTAAACTATGTTTTAAAATATAAGATAATATTTTTAATTTTATTTTTTTAAATCCTAATCTCTGAAGCACAAATTTCACTTGCCATTGGAGTTATTCATAATCAGGTCATACACTTCTATGTATATATTTATGTAGACAAACAATAAGATGAGTAAACTCTACCTGACTCTGTGATTTCCTCCCCAAACCCCAAAAACTTTAATCTTAGACTGTCTATTATTGACCTCACCCCTTTCCTGAGAGGTCTGTAGGGGCATGCATAAGTGCACCAACGTGCCTACTGTCCCTGTCCTATTGTTTCTTTTTATTTTTCTTATATGTATACATTTCATGTATTCATAACTATTTTTATACTTACACCTGTTATCTTATAATCATTTGACAATTAAAAGACATAAATAAAATAAGCATGGATATTTACAATTCTAGAAATTGTCTGAAAAAAATATTTTACTTAATTGCGTTTATCTTCTGTTTGCTGTTTTTTGTGCATAAGCAAGAATTCTGTTGATTGTACTAGTATAGAAACTGTAAAACAAACTGATTACTGATCAATCTACTGTTCACTGATGCATGCTAATAGTTCAGTTTATGTAGTAGATTTGACTTAGTTTAATGCTGCTCACCAAAGTTAAGTCTTGTACTGTCATATATGTAATTTATTGTTAGACATTATGTTGATGTATTTTTCTTTCAAAATCCTATGCAGTATCCAGATTAAAGTTGAACTTAATTTATGCAAAAATATTTTTATCTATTTATGACAAGGGAAAACAGTTCATCAGCACTTTTTCAGCTACCTGGTATGAATATGCAAATATAAAGTGTATGACTTGAGTAAACTAAGCAATGATGCTATTTATATCTCAAAATAATGGTGATGCATTTTATGATGATGATAATTTTATATTTTAAAAAGTGATCGTGCATCCTTTGAAAATTTTGAGTTATACAATAGCTGTGTTAAAAGATAATAGTAAGTATGATTCCTTTGTTAGGCAAGGCCTCTGCATCTCTATTTGAATATTTTGGATTATCTCTGTCTTTTCAATGTAGCACAGAGAAAAGCATTCATTGGAGGAGAAAAAAAGGACTCCAGTAAGTAAGAATAATCTTTCCTTGAGGGCATCTACATGCTTTTGGTTTGGATATATGCCCAGGTTTTTTTATGCCTCTTACCAGTTCAACCTTGGACAATATACTGAATTCTAAAAGAAGGAATGAAATTATACAAAAACAAACAGAACAAAGAAGCAACAAAAATTTATAGTCTTGAATATATTGAAGTAAATTATTCAGCCTGTTTTAAACAAGTCATTTACTACATAAATCAATATTAATCATTCTATTACAGAGACAGAAAGCCAGCTAATAAACAGAATATGAACACATATCTGTAACCCAAAACTATAAATCTGGGATTCTGCCTTTTCTAATAT
The DNA here is from genome assembly GCA_023653725.1 of Bungarus multicinctus. Classification (NCBI taxonomy): domain Eukaryota; kingdom Metazoa; phylum Chordata; class Lepidosauria; order Squamata; family Elapidae; genus Bungarus; species Bungarus multicinctus. The sequence continues at coordinate 49,609,834 of CM042849.1, read as the reverse complement.
TGAAAAGTTACATTTTATGTTTTCCTTTTTGGTAATAAATATGTAATTCTTTATATAATAAGGTCCAAGCTTTTATCATATAATTTAAAAGTGTATATTCAACTTTCAACCTATTTGGTCTTTGTTACACCATAGTAACAAACTTATGGATACAAACCAAAACAGGACAATTGGAAGACTAGCTCACCACAAATCAATACATGTTTCATCACCCATTTTAGATTTACAGATTAATGGATTTAATAGTTACAATTTTAATGCATAAATTACTTGATTAATTAATCTTATTTAATAAGAAACTTATTTAATGTTATATAAGACCCATATATATTCCTTGTTAATTGGAAATTCTAACACTTTATTGTAAATAATAATAAAATCACTAATTTTTATTTTATGTAATTATTTTCACATTGTTGAATCACTCATCTCCTTCAAAGAGAGATTTTTAATTGCATAAAAGCAAAAATTCAACATGTAACAAACAACATGCTTTTCATGTCTTTGTTGTGAAAAGGATAAAAGCAATTGACTATTTGATTAGTGGCTGCAGTAAATTTGCATTGGCATGACAAGATATCTAAATTATTCATTGGAAACTGTGTCCGAGGTTTGGATTTAAGTTTGTCCCCTCCCCACTCCCACAACAACAACAACAAAAAAACTATTGGTATCATCAAATTGAGAAGATTTTGTAGAATAAGTGAATACGAATAAGAGTTCACGGGATCTTAAATCCAAAGAGACAGGCATCTTGTTTGAAATATTAATTCAACCACGATATTCATTGAAAAAAAAATAGCTTTATTGATTTGTTATATCTGATGATGCTGAGATTGAGGAAAAGTAATTGGGGAAAATTACAAACAATGGACCTGAATGCTTAAGGAAAAAGAAATCCACTGTTATACTAATTGTGATTGGAGCCCTTGGAACAGTACTTAAAGAACACCTATGATATCTGGAAATTTTGTAGTTATCAAACATTTTAATTTGATAAAAACCCATCTTGCTTGGAACTACCTATATTCTTAAATGTTACTTTATTAATACTTAGATCCTTGATTAGGAGTTAAATTATTTAATTTTTATCACTCTTAGACTATGAATCTAACTATAGATTGCTACTGCCACTAATAATAATGTCCATCCTAGTGATATTTTGTTTGTTTTGTTTATTAAATTTATTTTCTTCAGAAAGCATAGCACAAACACTGCAATTATTCTATATAACAACCTGGTGAAGCAGGTTATGCTGAGGGTGGTGGAATTCTATTTATTTCAGTCTAAAACAAAATTTGCATTAATAATGATCATTTGAAAATTGTTTTAGAAGCTTAGCAAAAAAGTTTTTATTAATAGCCTAAAATTGGACTAGATTGAAATTATTGAAATAGAAAAAAAGAGTTCACACAATAAAACATAAAAAGACAAAATAAGTATGAACCATTTATATCAAACAATATATAATAAACATGTATTATTTTCACCTTTCTCTACCTGCAGGATTGACAGGAACATAGGTCAACTACATAATAGCTACTGAAATTGTATTTGCATTTGCACTGAGAATTTGAAAAACAGGACTTACTTCTGATAGTAGATCTAAGGCATGTCCAATGATATCATTAATGATATACTGGTCAATAAGTGCCATATGTAATTATTTATGACACCATTTTATAATGGATAAGCATATGTCATGCATGAATTTCAGATGGATTTATTTTATTTTTTATTTTATTTATTTATTTGATTTGTCAATTGCTTACAAGATAATAGGTATAAGTATATGCATAGTTATGAATACATGAAATGTGTACATATAAGAAAAATAAAAGAAACAATAGGACAGGGACGGTAGGCACGTTGGTATGATCTTGCTCCTATAGCTCCTTGGTAATTTTTGTCTTATTGGCCTGAAAACAATGCTTTCCAAAAAGGATTGAATATTTTGACACGGATTACAAAACCTGAGGTATTGAAAATTGGAATTTCATCAAATCTAATTTTTCATCTCTACATAGAACCAAGCATGAAAATGAAAATAAGACGTTATTAAATGACTTTAAGATTTACTGTTTAAGTTCTAAGGGTGCAAGCCATAACAAATACACTTTCAGCATGAACTTGTGAAAGTGATGAAAGGTACAGTTATGGTGGGCTGTAAAATACACACATGGATTGATGATGAAAAACCAGGCTCACAAATGGCTTCATCACCTGTTCTTTGGTAAATGGAACTTATCTGTCATTTGTACAAATATGGATTTAAATGATCTATATATCTGATTTTAGTCCTCAAAAGTGGATGGTTTGAGCATCAATATATATATTTTTAATTTCTCAGTATGTAGCCAATAGTGGGCAGGCAAATAAATTTGCTTTTCTTCAATTTCTTCAATTATGCATCATGCAAAAATAAATATTTATTTATGAAAATTAATGTACATTCCCAACTCTGGGTTGTACACTGGCAACAAGAAACTGTACAGTTAAAACAACAAAAAATACATACATGCAGCAACCTAAATTTATATTACGCACTCCATGTGGAACTTTAATCAACTTGACCCCAGTATCCAAGGGAATTACCAAAAAATTTAGAGCCCTTTTAAAGGTCAGTATTTAATTATTGGGTACTCAAAGAACAATTTAATTCACATATCAAACAACAGAAAAAGATTGTCTGTCTCCTACTATTTTTGCTTATCCCACAATATTTGTCAGGATGGGCATCTTTTGAATACCTTTAATGAAGAATTTTAGTGGATGGGACACATGAGGATTGCCTTCTCTGTAGTGGTATCTGTCTAGTGGAACATCATATTTTTTCAAGATCCAGATAGTTCTTACCCTACCAGCTGTTTATAAGATACTCATAATATGTTATTCCCCTTAGGCAAAAATTTGATAAGTATATTTCATTTTGAGAAGTTTATTTGTGTGAATTTATGAACTGCTTTAGGCATTTTAATTTTTATTGATTACCATTGTAACATCTACTGGATGTTATCCACTCAGAATCACATGGCAAGCGGGCAGCTATACAAAATGAATGGATGGATGAATACATATACAATATACAACAGGGAACATTAAGATCTGAAGCTGCAGAACTCAACTAAACTTTGACAATTCAATGTGATGCTGTTGACCTTCAGGCTTACAGCAGGAACCTAGAATCTGAGGTGCAGGGCTGGCCAAAAATTTAGGGGTTTAAGATTTAGAGCTATTCTAAAAATTGCTACCAAACGGAATTATTTAATGTGAAAGGGCAGAAAACAATGGATATTAAGTAATCAGTGGCCTTATCTAATAATGAAAGGAAGGCTCCAATATACCATTGAAGGCCAAATCTGGCCCACAATGAAATCATTCACAATGTCGTTTGAAAGATGTTCAAACTTGTTATAAGATCAAATGATTCATTTGAAGACTTATTGCTTGGTAAACTGCTAACCATGCTTCCTTATTTGTGTTACTTTTATATTATTTTACATTTATTAACATTGCATATGAAATTTGGTCAAGAGATTTAAGGTTTTTTATCTGTTAAATCAATAGTTATACTAAAATTTTGCACAGAAATACTTCTGTTTCTGATATTTTAGTTCAAAATATTTTAATAATAATAAAATTCCCATTATTATTAAATATCATGATTACATTGTTAACTATAATGTAATCTGTAAAATATGCTACTTAATGATAAAATTAATGACATTTTACATGAAAAATGTACTATATTCTATTGCACTAAAATTCAAAAAACAGTTTCATCATGTACAATAGGACTGACCCTGCTCCCTAGTTGTTTTTAAGCTTATTGTTAGCATTCCTGATTATTTCTTATACCAGGTGGGACTATTAGCAGTAGTTCAATACAACTGCAGATTCATCATTGGTGTATAGGACTAATGGTCCATATACTTGGTTCATACAACTTGCTTATTAACAATTAACAAGCATCAGAATGCCAGATCTATCATTTTACAAATGTAATTGGTCTTGCAAGACAAAATAACAGATCAGACCATTATTTTTCCATTATGCCAGGTAGGGCATTCAACTAGATTAATAAACTGTTTTTTTTAATGCAACAAAATATTTTATACCAACTGTAGTATGCACTGTTTCTCAAGTTCCTAGTAAATGAAAAATCAATTATTTTCTTGATTATTATTATTAATAATCTTTCCAAAATAGCCTAACTTCATAAAAGGATATTCAATAAGCACTCCACAGTAGTTCTGACCCTGTCTGGAAAATGTCTCTAGTGAGTCCTATTATATTGGGATTCTGTTGTAACCAGAGGTGGGCTTCACATAATTTAACAACTGGTTCGCCTAGAGCAAAATGTGAGCACGCATGTCCACTATCCAGACTTTTTTTGTCTTCCTTAGCAACAATTGTTAAATCTGGAGCATTATGTAGCAGATATTGGTCTACTGAATTCTAAAGTCCCAGAGCACTTTAGCTTCTTCATTTTTCATTTCTTTGTCTATTTTGTGGTCCCACTAATTCTTACTTGAAGGTAAATAGTATTTCTTGCAGATATATTGATGCTACATTGTTCTGCTATTATTTGTAATCAATATGTGCAATATTTTTGCAGTAACTCTTCTTCACAGTGACAACATTTGTTGTTCTCTTCTCAGTTCGGCTTTGTATGCATTTCTTCTTAAAGCTTGGTCTATGAGGATCTGTGGTGGCACAGACATTAGAATGCAGTATTGCAGGCTAATTCTGTCCATAGCCAGGAGTTCAATCCTGACCTCTTCAAGGTTAATTCAGCCTTCCATCCTTCTGAGGTTGATAAAATGAGGACTAAGATTGTTGGAAGCAATATGCTGAGATGTGTAAACCAGTCAGAGTGCTGTAAAGCACTGTAGAGTAGTATATAAGTCTAAATGCTGCTGCTCTTGCAGCCAGAATTAGCCTTTCTGTCTCCTTCTTCAATTTTCCTGCTTTTAGACACTGCCACATCTTATTTATTTGCTTTTTTGTGGAGTATGTGTGTGGTTTTTTTGCACAAAGCTAATGAAGTGTCTACCTTGATCTTATGTTACTTGCTCTTTTCTGTTCTTCATTTTATATTTGTTGTAGGATAGTTTGGTCAGTTTTGTCTCCACAGTATTCAGTAATCTTTCAGGATATACTCAGGGGTGGGATTCAAAAATCCAACAACTGGTTTTCTGCCAGGTGGCTGTGTGAGTGTGGTCATGGTGGGTGTGGCCTACTGGGAAATTTTGGGAGGACCATTTTTCGCCTTCCCCAGCATCTGGAGACTTCCCTCGCCCCTCTGGAGGGCAAAAATGGCCTCCCCCGGGCTCTGGAGGTCTTCCGGAAACAGGCTCATTTTTGGACTTCAGGAACTTCTGGAAGGGCCGTTTTTTGCCTCCCAGAGCCTCCGTGGCACTCTGCACTTACCTGCATCCAAAATGGGCTGTATGGAGACTTCTGGGAGGGGAGGGGAGGGAAGGCGTGGGTGGCACCAGCTAGTTGGTTCAACTACTGGTTCGGCAAACCAGATATAAATTTAAAATCTGGTTCACCCGAACCAGCTGAATCCCACCCCTGGATATACTTGCTTAAGTGCATCTTATTCACTGTCTTTCACATATTCATCCAATGGTGTATTATTTTTCTTCAGTTTTCTTCCATGACCAGCTGTGACAAATTCTGGTAAATAGAATTCGTCAACATTTTGGATAAAGGGCATGATTTATTGTCATTATTTTTCTGGTCTTTGTATTCAGGCCTTTTAATCTGTTTATCTAATGACTGGAATTGTCCATGTGTTAATTGATGATAATATTGTCTCTACTGTATTATGGCTTTAATATCTTCTTCACTCTCATAATGTGTTCAGTACAAACCTACTTCTTGACTTCAGTGTGCTTAATGTCAGCTTCAAAGATGCCCAGGTATTTATAGTGATCTTGTTCATTCAGACTTGTGATATTATTTCTATAGGACATCTTGATTTCTTCAGTTTTCTTCTATTGATGGCACATTTGTTTATTCCAATCTCCATTGAAATTTCTTGGCTGTATATATAGATAGTGGGTAGATTATATTTCAAATGATGTTTTCCATACAACTTCAGATTGTCCATATAAATAAGGAAAGAGCCTGGCAAATATTTTTGATATTTGATAACCATGGGTTCAGTTTTATTGATACAGGAATTGATACAATGACAAACAGTAGTAGGTGTCCTTTAAAGATTCCTTTCTTTAAATTGACCCATTCCAGTCAATCACCATTGATCAGCAAATGTGTCTTCATTGTCCATTGATATTTGCACAAAGCTAATGAAGTTTCTACTGACTTCTGTTATTTCTAAGCATTTGATTATCCAATCGCATGTCAGGGATAAGTGCTTTCATTCTCTTGAAGTTTTCCAAAATCATCTTGGGATTAGCAGCAGATCAGTTTCTTTTATGTTTAAATGAAAAGAGCTTGTTTCAACCAGATGTGGTTGGACTGCATCAGCTACCACATCAGTTAGCAATATAAATTTGTTGGTAATCAAGTAATTATTATTAATATTCTAAAGTTACTTCAGTTTATTGGTAAGTTTTGATAAGGCTTTGAAGGCCAGCATGAAAAAATTCCAGTTAAATTAATAAGTACTTCCAGATAGGAAACTCACAGTCCGCACCTAACATCCTTTCCCCATCTTTTTATTGCATTTGTGGAATATTAAAGCAAGTGGAAGCTTAGCAAGAATTTTCTTCTTTTTTGTCATTTTAACAAATTGTGAAATTGGTTAATAGAAGTTTAGTTAAACTGATTTTTGTGGACAGAAAAAAATAAAATCTCAAGGCCTCTGAACCCAAAACTATGTGTTTCTGGCATTCTTCAGTGACAGAGATGGATTTTCATTCGGAGTGTTCTTTTCAGACCACCTGAGAACAAGTATTTCTCTGAAAATTTATATTCTTAAAATTATCCTTTGTCTTTATGTTTTAAAAGCTCATTTTTCTCCTTTGCCGAGTATGTAGCCTTCATGTTGGACATTGTTGTTCAGAGTTCTTCATTTCATCATACAGCCCACATCTGGTGACTTGACCTTGGGATCTGTGCCATTGGATTGCTACATATATCAATGTTTTCTTGGCAGAAACCTTCCCCTCTACCATCTTTCAAACTAAAATACATGCTTTTATACATAGTGATAAATATGCACTTTTGACTGCTAGTGCATGCCAAGAGGGAAAGCCACACAGTTAACTATTCATCTCCCTTTAATTCTTTTTGTTTCCTTTTGGATTGTATATCTAACATTGAGGTTGAATTAAGTTTAATAAAAGAAATGCTGTTTATAAAAATATTTTCAGTTTTCATCTTGTGAATACTTGTATTAATACAAATTGTGCAATCATCATTAGTAGCTTGTTAAGAATAAAGTAAAAATAACCCTCTTTATTATCATGACATCCACACCCATAAAGTAAACAGTCAGAGATGCTTATTCCATGGATTCATGCAAATCCTGGTGTTTAATATATCCACATCCCATCTTGCTGCATTGAGCAAAGCACCATTAAACTCAAAACTGATGCTTTGAAACGGTCTATAATAGTTGCTATCAAATGAGTGGTAGCAATAACATATTACATCATTCTGAAATATTCCAAATGTACTCATAAAAATATGCAGTTTAATGACCCATTAAAGATGCTATAATATACTCATGAGAATCTTTGTACTTGTGTTTTCTTCTAGGAAAAATCATTTACATCTGAACACTGGAGCTATGGATACACAGGCTTCTTATTTTTTACTTGGGGGGAGATAAATGTGGAAAAATATGCATATAAACAGGTGACATACAAATATACAAGCAATTCTGCTGATGAGGCCATAGAAATATACAAGCAATTCTGCTGATGAGGCCTTAGGCATTTTTACTCTGGAATTCTATGTCACACAATGACTGTCTGGATATTTCTATGCCTGCTTGGGCAGGAGGTACATTTTCCACCAATTCATGGCTTTAGGATTTAGGAGGTTATAGATAATCATCAATATTAGTAGCCATTGATAGCAATCCTTGATAAATTTTATTGTATAAATATGCCAATGACTGCTATCATCCTATCTGTTGGCAGAAAATTCCAAACATTCCAGCAGAGAGGGAGATAAAAACATTTCTTATGTTATGAATGATTTTATTTTTTATTTTTATTTATTTTATTTTGTCAAACATTATTAGATAACAGGTCTAAGTATAAACATAGTTATGAATACATGAAATGGATACGAATAAGAAAAAAAAGAAACAATAGGACAGGGACAGTAGGTACATTGATGCGATTTATGCAAGCCCCCTACAGACCTCTTAGGAAAGGGGTGAGGTCAATAGTAGACAGTCTAAGGTTAAAGTTTTTGGGGTTTGGGGAAGAAATCACAGAGTCAGGTAGAGTATTCCAGACATTGACCATTCTGTTGCTGAAGTCGTATATCCTGCAATCAAGTTTGGTGCGATTTACCTTGAGTTTACATCTATTGTGTGCTCATGTATTGTTGTGGTTGAAGCTGAAGTATTCATTGACAGGTAGGACATTGCAATATATAATTTTATGTACTATACTTAGATCGAACCGAAGGCAGCATAGTTCTAGGTTGTCTAGGTCAAGTCTGGTGGCACTCTCTACGATAGAGTGGAGAACTCTTCTTGTGAAATATTTCTGGACTTTCTCAATTGTATTATCAGATATGTAATGCGGGTTCCAGGCTGATGAGCTGTATTCAAGTACTGGTCTAGCAAATGTTTTGTATGCTATAGTTAGTAGAGTGATATTACCGGAGAAAAAGCTACGCAGGAGAAAAAGCTACACAGGCTTCTTTTCCTTGCACCAAGTTAAAAACTTGCAGTTACTGTAATTTCTCTTGGTAGGGGCACTGTTTCAGTCCTCTTGGTTGCAGTTTTTGTATCTTTTTAGTTCCATAGGAATTAACACAGTGTTCCAAGTGTCTGTGTCACCATGTATGTGTATTATAATATTATATCAAACTTGTACTTTTAATTTTCTGTCCAATGATTATGAGCATGAAATATACAGTAGTTCCAAACTAGTTTGATATTTTCATTGAATATCTCACTCTGATTACAGGACTCAACACATCAGTCAGTCCTTGTTGTATAGATAAAGAGTGGATTTTTGTGTGTGACAATAAACATAACTTTGCATTATATCATGAATTTCATTCTGAAGACCATTTAGTCAATTTGGATTTATTTACTTCATGTTTGTACTACCCAGAATGGTTTACCAAATGACTGCTTATTACCAGTAAGCTTCCCATTTATGAAATCTATACCATTTATAGAGAAACTGAAAAGTCTTGACTCTTTGCACAAAGTTATGTTCCTTTGCACATCTCAACTGTGTGAAAATTGTCTGTGTGAAGAATTGTTTCAACTCAAAAATTCTTTCAACTCAAAAATTTTCATTTTAACTATCTGCCAATCCATGAAAATATTTTTTCTTATCCCATGATAGTTGAGTAAACAGCTTTTGGAAGACTTTGTCAAAGGCCTTTTGAAAACCCAAGAGTACAAGAATGGATTAGGTCATCCTTGTCTCTATGCTTGTTAATAACTCTCAAAAAAGTCTGGAAGACAAATGAGACAAAACTTTCATAACTTATATTTGCATTATACATATAAGGACAAAAATACATTGAGTTGCTTTTATGTATCTATCTTTGTAGTATTGTCTCTTTAGTACTTTCAATTATTTCTAGAACATATTTTACCTGATAAATGATATATATACTGTGTTTGAGGGGAGGGGGGTCCAAAATAAGCACTAGGGCTTATTTTAAGGGAAACATGATTTCAGGGTGATCAGTCCAGCTGGGAGGCCTGCCTCCCTGGCGCATGCACAAGAGGCAGCAAGCACATGTCTCTGGTCCCTTGGTCAGTGCACTCTTGGGCTGCACATCCTGTGCAGCGCAGATGAGTTGATCCCCTGTTCAAGTAGCAGACAGATGCAGAGATGTGGGGTGGAAGACAGACAATCCCGACATGCTGCACAAGCTGCAGGCAAGCTGAGAGATGTGAAGACGAGCCTTTTATGTCTGCCTGCCCAATCCAGCCCACTGACTCTCGGCTTTCCAATGGCCAGCACAGCACATCCGGATCACCTGTCTCTCCCTGTGCCTGTATCTGCAGCTGGTACTGTCATGCAAAGACAAGCCTCTTGCAGCCGCCCACTTCTCTAGCCCACCAACTCTCAGCTTTCCTGCAGTGCATCCAGATTGTGTGCCTCCGCCTGATGCTTGAACAGGTAATCAACTCACCTATGCTGTGCAGGCTGCTCGTTGCCTCTTGTGCTGGTCACACCACCCCTTTCCTTAGGGCTTATTTTCAGGGTAGAACCATTTAGGGAAAAATGGTAGCTGCTTTTATTGTTCCTCTGTCATGTTTAAAACATGGGGATTGCAAAGGATATGAATGAAACAAAGAGGGGACAAAGCTGACTGAATCTATGTAATAATCAGAAATAAACCTGGAAATGCCAATTCCTAATAAAAGAATACTACAAGATTTAACCCAGTGGTAGTATTCAGCCAGTTTGCATCTAAGTGGGTGAACCGGTAGCAATAATTTGGCATGGGTTGCCGAACTGGTAGTAAGTTCTGGCTGGCTGCGCCCCCGATCCAGTTGCCCTCCCACCCAATGCTTGTTTACCCCGCCCACCTGACATTCACCTAAGGTATTTCTTTTTTTCCCTTCCCGACAATCAGCTGTATATAGATCAGCTGTGCCAGAATTCCCCTTGCTGAGGCCCAGGAAGGCAAAAAATGGAGGGAGGAGTTCAGCCTCTCCTCAATTTTATGCCTTCCAGAGCCCCAGAGGAGCCTTACAGGAGCAAAAATGCCCCCCCAGAGGCTCTGAGGCTAGGAAGCTCCCAAAACGGAGCTTCGAGGAATGCTGCTTGCCCCTCCCATACTCTGTTTTTTTTCTTCCTGCACCTTAGAGGAGCTTTAGGAGAGCAAAAACCCCCACAGAGGGTCTTCTGAGGCTAGGAAGCTCCCAAAAATGACACCCAGTAACATGGCCGTGCCCACCAAGCCATACCCACCAAGCCACACCCACAGAACTGGTAGTAAAAATTTTTGAATCCCACCACTGATTTAACCCCAGAAACCCATAACCTAGCTTGAAGTTTTAGTTTAGCCGGAGAACACAGGTCAGGAGCAATATGTTACCTACAATGCTCTCTTGTTGCTTTGCCTCCTAAAAATATTTCAAGCTCACTCATCTTTGTGGCAGACTCTCAAATATTGGAAAATTGCTATCATATCATCCCTAGTTCTTCTTTTCACTAGACATACCTGATTCCTGCAACTGTTCTTCATATGTTTTAGCCTTCAGCACTCAATCATCTTTGTTGATCTTCTCTGCACTCTTTCCTGAGTTTCAACATCTTTTTTATATATGTCCAAAACTGGATCCCGTATTCCAAGTGTGGTCTTATCAAGGCATTATAAAGACTAGTATAACTTTTCATGATCTTGATTCTATTCCTCTGTTAATGTAGGATTGAATTGGCTTTTTTGGCAGCTGCAGCACACTGTTGGCTCATATTTAAGTGATTATCCACAAGGATTCCAAGATCCCCCTCATGCTGTTGAGCTTATCTAAGTAAATTTACCTAATATGTACCTGTACATTTGGTTTTTCTTGCCTGGGTGTAAAACCTTACTTTTTACTACATTGAATTTTCATTTTGTTAGATAGCGCCCAATGTTCAAGAATCCAACCCACTGTATGAAACCAAGATTTTTAGACTGCAGACTACTTTTGAGTAAGCTGTACATGTAATATCTCCAGATTTATATTTTTAATATTTTACCTTGTAGTTACAGAATATTTCATTATGGAGAAACACATCCTTTAGATTTATGGATGGATGGGTGTCTCACAATATTACTTACTGTTGTGGGTTGCTTTATATTTAGATAATGGAATATGCGGAAGACCCTACTCAAAATGAACTGTCCCTCAATAGGATCTAACATGACAGTAATAGAATTAGATTCTAATAAAATTGTTTAAACATATTATGTTTGTTTTGCAGACAATAAGTAAGATAATTTGATCAAGTTGACGTTTATTCCTAAAGTAAAAATGTTTCTTTAGTTGCATTTATTAGAGCACAGAATGCTGTGATTTTTACTGAAAAATCTAATCATTTAAATAAAGCTAAGCACTCATTCAAATTGGTCTTAAACTGGCATAAATCTCAAAAGAAAAAATATAAAATTGATAGGTGAAGCAGGACAGATTATATAAAAAAGACTACCTTTTAGACTACCTGCAGGTCCAGCAAACAAACCTATCGCTAATAATAAATCATAGTCATATTAGGTTAGTTTCCTTCTGTTTCTTCCAAGATATTGCAAAAAAACATGTATACTATATTCATTACAATAATTTTGTTGCAAAAAAGGAAACAGTGAATATGTCAGCTTTGGAAACCATATTCCAAGCTGCCACATAGTTTGAGAAAGTGGGAGGGGGTGATCTCTATTGAGTAGTTCTAAGTAGACAAAATAAAATTCTTCTGTTAGTTCAAGGTTATTAAGTGTGGCACAGGATAAAAAAAGGATCTTACTCTGGGATGGATCCTGATTGGTCCATGTGATGTGATGATGGAAAAAGGGATGGATTGTAGGTTGGGACATTGTGGGAAGTCCAGAGAAATTTTTAGTTTCAATATTCCAGGTGCTATTCTAATAAAGGTACTTTTGAGATTATGCTTATTTCAAAGTTATTGATTGGAATGGAGGTTCCCTGGAACACTGACAGAATACTGGGAATTAAAATGTTCAACCAAACAAAGGTAGCTAGTTATTAGAATTAGTATTCTAGTACTCTGGCTTTATAAAATTCATTACTGCAAGAGATAATTCAAAATTCATAAAGACACAGGCTCTTCTGTGTGCACTAATGAATGGAGTGTCTGTATGATTGTATAAAAATCCATTATTATTTGTATCAAACTTATAGCTTGAAATAACAATATTTAATACAAATATGAAAAAAACAACCCTAATTTGGAGATTTTCATTCCCATTTTTATAAACTCATACTACTTATTAAAATTTCTAGGATATCAGGTCATATCCTAGGTCATATCACATGACCTAAAATGGATACCTAACATCAAAAATGTTAATTTGAGGACCCAAGATTGTTGGGGGCAATAAGCTGACTTTGTAAAAATGCCGCTTGGAGGGGGCCAAAAGCCCTAGTAATAAGCAGGCATATACAATGGAATGAAGGCTATTGCTGAGGACTTAGCATGGTGCTCCATAGACTGTAAGCCACCCTGAGTCTCTGGAGAGGGCCGGCATATAAATGCAAATAAAAAAAAAACACCATCAAAAAAGCACAACAAAGAATGTTCTTTCTGCGCCAACTCAGAAAGCTCAAACTGCCCCAGGAGCTGCTGATACAGTTCTACAGAGTAATGATTGAGTCTATCATCTGCACCTCTATAACTGTCTGGTTTGGTTCTTCAACCCAACAGGACAGATACAGACTTCAGAAGATAATTAGGACTGCAGAAAAAAGAATTACTACCCACCTGCCTTCAGCTGAGGATCTGTATACCGCATGAGTCAAAAAGAAGGCTGTGAAAATATTTACAGACCCCTCACATCCCGGACATAAACTATTTCAACTTCTTCCTTCAAGACGATGCTATAGAGCACTGTACACCAGAACAATTAGACACAAGAACAGTTTTTTCCCAAAAGCCATCACTCTGCTAAACAAATAATTCCCTCAACACTGTTCAACTATTTACAAAGTGTACACTACTATTACTGTTAACCTTCTTATCACTCTTTATCACCCATCCCCTCCCACTTGTAGGACTGTAACTTTGTTGCTTGTATCCTTACAATTTATATTGACTGTTTCCTAGTATGATTTGATTGCTGATTGTACCCTATGACTATCATTAGGATTCTTGATTCTTAACGAATGTACCTTTTCTTTATGTATACTGAGAGTATTACACCAAGACAAATTCTTTGTGTGTCCAATCACACATGGCCAATAAAGTATTCTATTCTATTCTATTCTATTCTATTCTATTCTATTCTATTCTATTCTATTCTATTCTGTTATTATTATTTATTAAATTAATGTTCACATTAATATTATGTGTTCTTCTATATTGTTAATAGTTTTATGGTTCAAACTGCTTCATTTATTACATTGCATTATGCTTTTTTTTACCCTAAACCCAAAAGAGAATTTTTCCATAATATGAATTGGAATTTTAAAATAAATCCTTCATTTGATGCAAAATACTGAAGATATTTACTGAGTTTACCTGTACAAGAATATGGATATTAATCATCATTATGGCAGATGATCATAGATGCTCTTTATTAAGGATCTGGGAAACATTTTTACCTTGATTTTTTTTCTGAACATGAAAATAATGTGGCTGTTTAAAACACCATGACTTGAGCTTTCTCCCAGTTACAAGCACTGTACTTCAGCTGTTCCATTGGAACCTGGAACTAAGCTATTTTTCTGGGCTAATCAATAATTCAGGAAAGACTGGTCATAACTACTGCTGTTGGTTTAGAAACAGTGAGATGTTAAGAAAAAAGAAGGAATACCAGGCCAGAAAAGTACAAACAGTTCTTGTGATACTTTGTTTCCAAGTCTCTCATTTTTTGCTAGTTTGCTGTTATTGTTTAATTGAAATGGAAAATTCAGGTAGGTTTCATACTTCACATATTGTGCTTTATTTTGCAAAACAGTCATGCTAAAAAATGGGTATTGACTTACATTATTTTCTTTATTCAAAACTGATTGTAGTTCTGTAAGGGTTACTTGTACAGAATTACCTTGGTTGCCCTCAGTAATTATTATATCCATCATAAGAGGAGCACGATGGCTCAGATGGTTAGGACATGGCTAGGTTGACAACTTTCAAGCCCACATGTTGTGTGTATCAGGGTGATCTCTATTTTCTGCACTCCTAGCACTTTGAAAGCTTGCAAATGCAAGTAGATAAATAGGTACCACTTTGGTGGATTCATTAACGGGGACGTTAAGACAGCTACTAATTGGGCGTCCCCTGAGCAATGGTGATTTCATTGGCTAATTATTTCACCATGGAAGTGCCTCAGCACAGAAATAGTAGTAGTAGTAGTGTATCTGTGATGGATTAACATTAATTTATGCCCGAGCACAACTGAACAATGGTTCCTTGACCCTTTCATTGCTTAACTGACAAGACATTAAGCTCAATAAGTACTAAAAATTAAAAACAGTATGGTGTTGAAAGAGTTAAGAGCTTGATAGCTAATGGGAAGAAAAAGTGTTTTCCCCCTCCCTTGGTGTCCTAAGCACATACATATTTCACTTAATGGTTAATACAGCACTGATATCAGTCTTTCGTGTTCACATGAAACATTATGAAATTATGCCTTTTAACATTTACATCTGCCTAATTTTAGAAATTCTCAAATGACAATGAATCTTTCAGTATCTTACAGCTTCTAATTTTATGAGTTTGTGTATGCCATGAGGATTTTCATAATGATTTTGTAGTGTTTCACAGTCCTCTCTAAGAGATTTAGAGTCAACATATTGCCCCCAACAAACTGGATCCTCATTTTATTGACCTTGAAGGATGGCAGCCTTGAACTGGTGAGCCTTGAAGGATGGTCAGCCTTGAACTGGTGAGAATTGAATTTAGTTACATTTAGTTCGTGATATTACATATAATATATATATTATATATAATATATATCTACAAACACACACACACACACACACACACACACACACACACACACACACACATATAATAGGATGGATGAAAATAGCTCAGAAGCAGTATCTGTCCCTTTTGTTCTCATTTGAATAGAGAAGAGTCTTAGGGAAACTTCCTTGTGAAGTGGAGAAATAATGTTCAAAATGTAGATATGGCTTTACTTAACATTTACTAGAAATCATGTTTAATTTAAAATGCATCCAGATCCCTGATATCCTTTAGTAGTATCATTCTGATATATACTACTATATGTTCTATTAACATAGTTATTAATGTTATAATGTGTTCAACAAATGGCCCTCCAAATGACCAGTAAGGCTCCAACCCTGAAGGCAGCCACCCTCAGTCCCCCAAACAAAAAGTGCAGCCTGCTCATCATCTAGCACTTAGTGCAAGCTGCCTGCAATTCGTGCAGGCTCGAATCCCACCAGGCTCAAGGTTGACTCAGCCTTCCATCCTCTCGGGGTAGGTAAATTGAGGACCCGAGATTGTTGGGGGCAATAAGCTGACTTTGTAAAAACGCCGCTTGGGGGGCCCAAAAAGCCCTAGTAATAAGCAGGCAAATACAATGTAATGAAGGCTATTGCCGAGCTCTTAGCATGGTGCTCCATAGACTGTAAGCCGCCCTGAGTCTCCGGAGAAGGGCGGCATATAAATGCAAATAAAAATAAATAAATAAATAAAAATAAAAAAATAATAAATGTTATTTGGAACAGTGACCTCATCCAGGACTTGGTTTTCTTGTCGGAGCAGTGGCAATTGATCGGAGAAGCTTTCTTTAGCTCTTCTGTCTTCTGTTATGGTCAGAGCATGCCCTGGTGACTTTGAGTTTCCTTTGAACTACCCCTCTCCACAGGAAGGCTGGACCCCTTTGATTGGCCCAGCCCCGGTGACTGATGGATCCATTCAGGTTTCAAAAAGGAACTAGGGAAATGCCCACCTGTATACTACCTGTCCTACAGAAACTCTGGTGGCTGCCTGGAATAGTTACCTGGAGCCTTAGACAGAATTGTGCTTGTGCAACCTCTCTTGGCCCATGACTCCTGTTATTTCTACATGGCACATGGAGGAGTTGAGAAAGCTAAAAAGGGTCAAGAGATGCAGAAGTGCCATAGGAGGAAAAGAAAGAATAAATTCAAGAAAACACAAATTAAGATTGTTATTAAGGTTTATTTCATGATGGTAAGAGAGCCCAATATTTGTCTTTCTTATTGCATCCACACAATGCGACCCAGCATTGGGTCACTCAGAGTCTTCTGGGAAATATAAATAAATAGTTCAAATCCACCTCAGCATTCTAGGAAAGATAAATGCACCAACAGCAAGCCCTTGATAAAATCTTCAGTCTTTCAAGGTTACATTATTATGTCTTAGGCCAAGAACATACCATATTGTTTATGATTATTACTCCTGTTAAATTAAACAAGTACTATTCAACCAATAGACTAACCTATATGAAATTTCCCCAGATGTATGCAGTCTTGAATTTGGTGATGGGCAACAATCAATCAACTGACATGAAAAAAGAAAAAGGAAAAACCCATAAATCACACAAGAATTGTGTCTTCTTGGAAATACTGTACTGTAAATAGAAGACAGAAAAATCCATCTATGTTTTAAAGAAAAAGTTATAAAGAAAAACTTTGAAATATTTACATTTAATCACATTGCAAGTCTATGGAGGAGGAATCTTCTGATTATAGTGATGGTCATAATTTTCCTTAACTCACTGAACTTGAATATGTTTTGCAATGCCACGTCATAAAGCTGCAAAAAAAAAAAGCAGTATTTTTCTCCCCAAAACTAATGGACTTCTGGAAAACTGCCATCAATAAGTGAATGTAATATATGCAGCTCTGAAATTTGTCAGTTCTTTATGAAACAAATTGACTTTGCTTTATTTGAATTCCATATAACTTTGTTCCCTTCCAATAATTTATGTCATATAGTATTAATGCTTGAAACCAGAACTATTGAACAGGTTGAAAACTTTATCAGACCAGTTATTGGGTATATACGTCTTTGAATATTTTACATTGTTATCACAAAATTAAGGAGAAAAGCCATGTTGTTTTACAGGAAAATCCATATATGGATTTTCCAGCATGGAAACCTATAGCCTCCATATATGTTCTGCCCTTTATAATTACTGGCTGAATCTATAAAGGCAGATAGATTTAAAGTCCACAAAGGCATCCATACAAAGTCCCTTTACTGTTTCACAGGCATCCTCATATATAACTCAGGCATCCTCATATATAACTCAGAGGACCCAAAATTGTTGGGGGCAATAAGCTGACTTTGTAAAAATGCCGCTTGGGGGGGGGGGCAAAAGCCCTAGTAATAAGCAGGCATATACAATGGAATGAAGGCTATTGCCAAGAACTTAGTACGGTGCTCCATTGACTGTAAGCCGCCCTGAGTCTCTGGAGAAGGGCGGCATATAAATGCAAATAAAAATAAAAAAAATAAAAAAATAAAAAAAAACTCACAGTTACATCGAGATTTATTTCAATGTCCAATTCTCTGCATAGCTGACTTTATGGTGTAAAAGCATAGTGATCTTTCATCCCATAGTAGTGGAGTAAAGGGCAGAGACATCAGCACGATGCTGGAGTCTGAGCAAGAATGAAGGATCCTCCCCCAACCCACCAAGGGTCTATTCAGTGACCACATGACATGGACTACATTTCCCAGGATGCCTTCCCTTAAAAGGATAGCTCCCAATTCCTAACTAACTATAAACTGTCTGGACACCACAATATATTTGTCTTTTTATAATTCTTTATTGGCAAGTATAATTTGATTCACAAGGAAATTGTCTTTGGTGCTTATGCTCTCAGTGTACATAAGGAAAAAATAAAAACATTCATCAAGAATCATAAGGTACAACACTTAGTGATAGTCATAGGTTTACTAATAGCAATCAAAACATACTAGGAAACAAATAAAACAATATAAATTGTAAAGATACAAGCAACACGGTTATAGTCATAAGTAAGAAGAGATAGGATGAGAAGAATAATAGTAATACAGTCTTAGTAAATAATTTGACAGTGATGTGGGAATTAGTTATTTAGCAGAGTGATGACATTTGGCAAAATTGTTCTTGTGTCTACTTGTTCTGGTGTGCAGTGCCCTATAGCATCGTTTTGAGGATAGAAGTTGAAACAATTTATGTCCATGATGTGAGGGATCTGTAGATATTTTCACAACCCTCTTTTTGACTCGTGCAGTATACAGGTCCTCAATGGACGGCAGGTTGACAGCAATTGTTTTTTCTGCAGTCCTAATTATCCATTGATATCTGTGTCTGTCTTGTTTGGCTGCAGAGCCAAACCAGACAGTTATATAGGTACACACGACAGACTCAATAATTCCTCTATAGAACTGAATCAACAGCTCTTTGGGCAGTTTGAGCTTTCTGAGTTGGCACAGAAAGAACATTCTTTGTTGTGCTTTCTTGATGATCTTTTTGATATAGGAATATATACATTCCTATATTCAGTAATGTGTGTGTGTTATGTTTGTGTGTATTTGTTTTAGTATGTGTGTATACATATACACAAACACACACATACACAGGAATATATAGGAAATATTTATACATATATATTATTTATGAGTATGTATGTATATGTTTAAAATGGAATTATGCATTATAATGAGTGTTCTGATGTTTAGCTTGGATTCCTAAAGCAGATTAATATAGAAATTTTTAAAAATCTGTATTCATTTTTATGAACATTGTAACCTTATAAGTTAAGGTATATATATTTCCTGCCAGGTGGAAATCTGAGCATTAATTTTTGCTTAGTAAGGAACTCTTATTTTTATTGGGTGAAAAATAAAGTTAGGGATATTATAAAGAAATGCCAGATGACAAGAAGCCTGAAGATGATTTTATAGTGCAAAAGACAGTATTTCTAAAACTATGTGTAATGAAAATTAATAGTTTAAAATCCTTAATAACTATTTTGCCAGTTTGTGCTAATAGAAGGCAAGAAGGCATTCATTGAAAGTTATACTATGCTGATAAAAATATTGACTATTCAACCTTTACTTTTTAATTGCCATGTGTTTATGTGCTGCATACATGGATCTGCAGTGACCCTAAATATTCCCAATGAGGTGCTTGTTTGGTTTTTCTTTTTCTTAACGTTTTGATGTAGATGCTGCTCTTTAAATTTTTGTAAAAATGAAGATAACTGTCCAGTGTAACAAATAGGAATGAATTTCAATCTGCAAAGATTTAAAAAAATGAAATATGTAACTACATTTTACGGTTACTTAAAATTTTCATATTAAAATATCCAAAAGTACACAATAAAATAGAATGGAATGGAATGGAATAAAATAGAATAGAAGCTGCATGGGACCTTGGAGGTCTTGTAGTCTAGCCTTCTTCTCAAGCAGGAGAACCTATATCATTTGGTTTTGATTTTGGAGGAATGTGGGGAGATACATACTGAGTCAGGTCAGGGCCTTTCAGGATTGGAATGACTTGTTGGCAGGAAGGGAGCGAGGTAGGATGAATATGCAGTGAATATGAGAGACAGAGTTCAGGCGATAGGCTAGGACCGCCATCTCCTGCTCCTGGAGCATGGAGAAAAGGAGAGAAAGCAAAAACAGTGCAGACTGACCCGACTACTCAGGAGGAGATCACTCCTGCCTTCTTCACAAGGCACACCTGGGGACTGAGACTTAAGGAGATGCTGTGGGGAGAGGCATTTGTTAGGAACAAATGCTTAATTCCTGGAGTGTTGAGTGCCATTGCTGACGTTTGAAATTTTCTGGATTTCCTGCTTTCTTCCTGACTTCCTGGAATAATTGCCTTGCTCTTTTGCTCCCTGGACTCATTGATTTGCCCTTCTGGATTTCTTGCTTTGCATCCATTGTGTTCACAGTGTTGGGTTGGACTACTTGCAGCCAGAGGCTATTGGAGGGCTGTGTGTGTGTGTGTGTGTGTGTGTGTGTGATCACTTTGCTCTGGGACTTGCTAGAAACATGGGGCATTTGGGGAAATTTGGGGCAATAAAGGGGTGGTTTGAACTGCCAGGTGCTTGTGTTGCCTCTATGCTGTGTCCCGGATCATCACATTAATATTGGTATGCTGTGAAATTTGCTTTCTTTGCTTTTGACATTCAGATGAAATAAATAAAATATGCTTTAGTGATTCAAGGTTAGGGTGTCATCACCATTAAATTTTCCCCCTTTTCTGGGACTTGACAAGATTCTTGGAGACTAAACATGATAGCTCATGTCATACCCTTATCATGTTTTTTTACAAGAATTCTCTTATTTTGCAACCTTAACAGATTGCAAACATTCTTTCACAGACAAATGTCTGGATTTCTCTTGAATATGAGACCACTGGGAATTGCTTGAATCAGAACTGAAGGACTGATCCTAAATAAAACCTTGTGTTATATTTAATGCTTTTTCTTTTATACTTCAATAGTAATACATACATCTACTCAAAAGTAAACTTGAGTCATGTAATTCCCTGCAACAAAACTAGAAAATCTTTAAAACTGCTGGTTATTGAAAGATAATATTTAAATGAAATCAATTTAAGTTTTTAAACTTACATATTCACTAAATCATTGAGTGGGTTGATGTTTGAATTCTCAATGCCATCTTTAGTTTTAAGGTTAAAACAAGGGCTATAACCGATAAAGATACCCACATAAAGGAATATGGCAACACATATATTTCTTCTAACTTATACAACTTTAAGGAATGAATAACATGAATGCAAGTGCTTGGGTTTTTTAAATGTAAAAATGATATAGTTAAGAACAGGACAATTAATGTGGAATCTGATAACTATAGTGATGAGCTTAGCAATTAAAGAAGTTGCATATCTAGTTCAACTTACAAATAATAATAAAACAGCAAGCCTAGATATGAATCAAAGTTATATATAGAATGCTGAGAATTAAATTGGCTAATTTTTCAGTGCAATTCTTACTTGGATGGATTTCAGGGTAAGAAATAAGACTCTGAGCTACCTCTCAGAGTTGCCTGTTTCATTCTAATCCATAAATGCTCTCTTAACACCAAAGGGATTTGTATCACAGAGGCTGGGCTCAACAGTGCTTATCCTAGTACTTTATAATTTTACCATTCAAAGTTATAGGATAGCTTTATTGAGAATTTCTGGATAGATAAAAGACTGGGCAAGCTAATTAAAAAGAAGGCCTTCTGTTTATACAAACTATCATTTAGAAAATTATTTTTAAATGTTATTGGAGAATCTGTTTTTGCCACTTCATGTTCCCTAACTATGAACAAATCACAACAGAGTTATTCAATGATAATAAGGGGTGAGCTGGAAAGTTAATTCCAGCATTGATCAACAACTGAGTATAATTTCATCTTGTGGTGTTAATAACATTATTGTTTTTATGTTGGAGTTTGGGAAATTTTCATGGATGGTTCCATTACCTGTTGTTTTTTTAAAGGATGCTGATATTTGTCTGATGCAGAGTTGCTGGATTATGGATCTGGTAAGTATGTATGAGTGTGTGGGTGGGTATTTTCTGCTTTCTATTATTTTTCAATCTGTGATTATAAACTCATTGGACTAAAAAAAGAGGTAACCATAGGAGTTTTTAAGCATAGATTGAAAAGTTGTTGTTTTTTAAATAAAATTCTGTTATGCCTGCAGCTGCCATGGCTTTCATATATCTAGCTTATATGCTTAATCCAAACAAATGTGCTGGGGCCAGTGTGTGCTAGCAATGCTGATAACAAGAAGCTGGGAATAGGTGTAAGTTTAGATTCCCATAGGAAAGCTTGTGTCATAGGCAGTGTGCAGGCATGTCACAAAAAGCTTCAGTGGTATGCAAAGTATATATACTACCAGAAGCCATGCTGCAATCAAGTAGGGTCAGAGAAAAAAGTAATTGATTAAATTAAACAGTTCATTTCCTGTTTCCCCATCCATAAATCTAGATATCCCAATCATTTTTCTCTCACATGCAGTCACACACAAACTGCTCTCAAGCAAAGAAATATCAAAAACTCCGTCGCAGACTAACACACATTACACTTCCTTTTGTAGTAGAAAAATGCAAAATAAAAATAAAAAAATGAACAGGAAAAATCAATTGTACTAGAAAGAACAATCAATGGGAAAAGATGGGGGGAAATGGAAGTTATCTTGTCTTTCATGGTTTAGTAAACTATTTTGTAAAAACTTATCTGTGAAGGGATATTATAAACAGAATAATGAAATTGCTTAGTGTAATAATTTTAAGTATTGAGAACTAATGAGAAACAGGTAGTCCCTCAAGTAAGTACATAACTACAACAATTACATTGTATCCTGAAAGTGAGATGTAGCATGGATTATATATTTATTTAATACATTTATATGCTGCCCAACTCCCAGTGATGCTGAGTGGCTTATAACAATTAAAACAAAGAAAACAATAATGATAACAGTTTAAAATGAGGATAATGATTGATTGATTGATTGCTTACATTTATATGCTACTTCATTACCAATGAATCTGGACAGTTTACAAATTGCTAAAAACATTGAAAAAAACAAGTAAAAATGCAAAAATGGATGGGAACAAGGAAAAGAAAGGAAGAAGGAACATTAATCATTCTCACCAAAGGCCAGGAAGAAGAATTATACCTTTAGAAAGATGAGGCATATTCAGGTCTCAAAGGAAATCTCATTCCAGGGGACATTCACTGCTACAGAGAAGGGGCATTTTCAAGGTCTCAAAAGATGATAAAGCATTCCAATCCAGTTAGATTGAAAAACGGGGCAAATACAGTGATAAACAGGGAGTCCCTCAAGTAACATATCAAGAAATGCCACTGCATTCTGGACCAGCTTAAGTTTCTTGGTGGTCCTCAAGGGAAGACTTATGTATGGGGTATTGCAGTAGTCAGCATTATGTAAATGAGGACCCAAGATTGTTGGGGGCAATAAGCTGACTTTGTAAAAATGCCGCTTGAGGGGGCCAAAAAGCCCTAGTAATAAGCAGGCATATACAATGGAATGAAGGCTATTGCTGAGCACCTAGCATGGTGCTCCATAGACTGTAAGCCGCCCTGAGTCTCCGGAGAAGGGCGGCATATAAATGTAATTAAAAAAAATAAAATAAAATAAAAATAATAATAATAATAATATTAATAATAATAAAAAATAAAGAGTACAAAAACCACAGATATTAATAAAGTATCTTTACTCTCCCTTGCCTAAGATCTTCTAAATCACCATAGGTAGAAGCTATCCTCAACTCAAATGGTGTTTTTCTGAAATTTAAACTAATTACCTTAATGGCAATTAACTTAATGGAGGTTTTCTTAATGAAAGAGAGATAATCTGAACTTTATCACCGATTGCAAATGTTCTATCATTCTCATTAAGTGCTCTTATGGAACGATGGATCCCAGAAAAATAAATCACATGGCAAGAGCAGCTTTATTAAGCAATAATGATGAAAAAGCAGTGAAAATCAGGAGTTTCAACTTGTATGACTGGGAGTGCTGCCATTAAGGAAAAATGATAATAGAATGTTTATATAAATAAACAAACAAACATAAAATTAACCAACATTTAGACATTATAGTAATAAATTCACAGCTGCATTACCAATAAAAACCATAAAAAGTAGTTATATACTACTTGAAGTAGAATGTTCAGAGTGTATTATGTTTATTATTTATATTACCTATTAAACAGAAAATACTATCATTCTGTCTGCAGTGTAATTTTTTTGCCTCCAATCAATGGTTTTAATATAGAGAGGATTAATTACTTTCAGTGGAATACATTATTTTATTCCATAAATTTGGTAGGAACTTTTAAATAAGATCTGCTGAACATTTGCTCCCACCAACAGTTTCCCAAAAATTGCTTATAATATGACCCACCAACAATTTAAATTAAAAGCAAAGAAACAGACATAAGTTAAACTTTAATTCAAACAGTAAACTCACAACAGTGCACCAAGTTTTTATATAAGGTAGGTCTTTTACTGATGAAAGTTGTTAAGGAAATAACCAGGCAACTTTCTTTAGGGACCAACATCCTTTCTCGTGTTTGAAGAAAAGCCTTTCCCTACATTATTCTTAATCACCTGAGATCTTTTTGGAAGCAGTGCCAAGTTTTTAGTCTTATAATCGAATCTACCAGTTGAACACCAGAATTGGAGCTTTCTCTTTGGTGACATCAGATTTGATTAAAAGGCTTTTCTTCAAACACGAGAAAGGAGCTTTTTCTTACTTGTACGTGGGAATTGTTTGAAATTAAAGTAGAAAATGAAAAGACAGTGGTGCAGTCAAACAAACCTGATATATATCATACAGGAGTTGGCAGGAGTTTCTACACCAATATATTATGGTAGTCCATGGCAGTTACTCATGTTTGCTAAGCAGATCTATTAGGAACAATAGGAATCTAGAAAATCAATTCTAGTCTTTCAAATATTCCTGCCAAACGAATCTGTAGTTTGATACAACATGCAAACAGGAAGCAACAGGTGAATACAACATGCAAAACAGCAGGTGAAGTTAGGCAAAATCACATCAGATACCTGTACAATTAGCACAGGGCTGATTACTCTCTCCAGTTTTCACTATAACAATGACTGCATCTCAAAAGATCCCTCTGTTAAAGTATTGAAGTTTACAGATGATACAACAGTGATTGGTCTCATTTGAGACAACAATGAATCTGCATACAGATGGGAAATTGAACTAGCTCTGTGGTGCAACCAGAACAATCTTGAACTACACTCAAAACCATAGAAATGGTGGTAGATTTTAGGAGAAACCCTCCTATACTACCACCTCTGACAATACTAGACAACACAGTATTAACAATAGAGACCTTCAAGTTTCTAGGTTCTATCTTATCTCAAGACTTAAAATAGACATCTATATACATACACACACACACACACACACAGCTATATTTTCATACTTGTAGACTAACTCATCTAGAAAGCAAGAGTGGCTCTTTTTTCTTTTGTTTCTCTTTTTATATTATTTCACAGACTTGTCAGATTAACTAATATGTACGAACTTTACTACTGAGTTGGTAGGAGTTGAGTGGCTTATAAATTTGATAAATTAAAATTAAATTGATTATTATGCCTTTTTGATTTGATGATGTAACTGTTTCATTACTTTGAATTCATATAAAAGTTATTCCCTTGCAGAATGCACAATGACTTCTTGAACATTAGGATTCAGTAATGATTATGAAATTCTCACCAAATTCTGTAATAATTTCAAGACTGTGTTTCCCTTTATTTTACCGAAAGAGCTATTGGAGAGCTGTTACATTTACAATACTTGGAAAGAAGTTACTGTACTTTCAAATTGTAAATATAAATCTAGGTCATGGCTGCAAAATGTCAACAACATAATCTGTGTTAAAATTTTAAGTTGCTTGATTGTGTTTAAACCTCAAATCTGAATTTATAATAACAGCTTTTATTACAGTATTAAGGTCTTGGATGTGTATTTCTTTCCTAAGTATTTTAGGGCAGTGGTGCCCTTTAATATAATGGTGTCTTTTTCATTAGTGTTTAAATTACTGTTTTGTAGTTTTTTTAAAAAAAAATTAATTTGCACTTAATTTATATTTAATTTGACAGACTTTAAAGGTTAAAGTGCCATTTGTAATCTTTCAGCCATCATATGGAAATTCCTAATAACTCCCCTCATTGACAGAACTAAAAATCTAGGATATCATTAAATACTCTTTTTCTCTACTGCACAAAGAATCCAAATATATCAGGATGGCAAACATTAAAAAATATTATTTAAATCATACAGGATATGCCCAGACTTTCTCTTCCTATAGGCACATTTTCTAATATACAAAAATTTGTAGTAACCATTGCTAACTTTTGTTAATTGGTGGCTATATTTCCTTTTCTAGATCAGAAGGAATCAGCCAGATCATATATAGCCATAAGATAGATGATACCTTCGTTCCTTCCTTCATTCCACCCTCCCCCCGCCCTCCCATGACTACATTACTGAAATGGAGTCACAGAAAATTGATAATATAGATTTTTATTTTGCCATTTTCTGCATGAAAATTAAATAAATGTGGTTTTCAAAGCTCTGGCTTATATCTGATTTTACATATCCACTGAATGCAAATACTGTATAGCCAGGCTTAGGGAAAGCAATTTTTAAAAAGATTTTTATCCCATCACTTTGAAAGGAACTCAAGGCAGAAAACATGTGTAATATTTCTTTCCCTCTTTTCCCCATAACAAGTACTTTGTGCTGAGCTGAGAGTGAGTGATTGGCCCAAAATCATCCAATTGGCTTTCATTGCTAAAGCAGGGTTAGAACTCACAATATCCTGGTTTCTAGTATCTCACCCATTGCATCAAACCGGCTCTCCATAATGGGTTTAGACAGCAACCTGACAGGGAATCTAAGCAAGCTGATTTGCACATTCGTGTCTATTTTTCCGAAGTCAAGTGCTTCAATTTTTTGGAAGGGTTGATACTACAGACTATTGAATACATATGGGTGTAAGCCAAAATGATTACAAAGATGTGTATTTATTATTTTATTTATTTATTTATTTATTTATTTATTTATTTGTCAGTTGCTTACAAGATAATAGGTATAAGTAAAACATAGTTATGAATACATGGATACATATAAGAAAAATAAAATAGAAAAGAAACAATAGGACAGGGACGGTAGGCACGTTGGTGCGCTTATGCACGCCCCCTACAGACATCTTAGGAAAGGGGTGAGGTCAATAGTAGACAGTCTAAGGTTAAAGTTTTTGGGGTTTGGGGAAGAAACCACAGAGTAAGGTAGAGTATTCCAGACATTGACCACTCTGTTGTTGAAGTCGTATTTCGTGCAATCAAGTTTGGTGCGATTAACCTTGAGTTCGTATCTATTGTTTGTTCTTGTATTGTTATGGTTGAAACTGAAGTATTCATTGACAGGTAGGACATTGCAATGTATGATTTTATATACTATACTTAGATTGGACCGAAGGCGGCATAGTTCTAGGTTTTCAAGGTCTAGAATTTCGAGTCTGGTGGCATAAGGTATTCTGCAACAAGTAGAGGAGTGAAGAACTCTGCTTGTAAAATATTTCTGGACTTTGTCAACTGTGTTAATATCAGATACGTAATGTGGGTTCCAGACTGATGAGCTGTATTCAAATATTGGTCTAGCAAATGTTTTGTATGCTGTAGTTATTAGTGTAATATTACCAGAGAAAAAGCTATGTAAGATTAGGTTAACAATTCTTAACACCTTTTTGGCTATGTAGGTACAGTGGGCTCTAGCACTTAGGTCATTTGAGATGAGTACTCCAAGATCCTTGACAGAGTTTGGATCATCAACAAGGTCTTGACTATTCAGCCTTTATTTTATTTTCTGATTTTTTTTTTGTCAATATGTAGGACAGAGCATTTATTTGTTGAGATTTGAAGTTGCCATTTGTTTGACCATTCTGATACATAGTCAATTTCATTAATAATTTCATAGTAAATTTCATTACAAGTCAATTAGAAGTAAAGAGTTGCTCTCCATTGTAGAACCTACCTTTCTCTCTATAGAAATGTTTCCAGTTTTGAATAGCTGGTCAATTGAGATGTTTTTATTTTGCTTTGTAAGCAGGTAGCGAATATGAAAAAGTCTGCCTTATAGAGTTGAGAAGACTCATTTAGGTCACTCAATCCAACCCCTTGCTCAGGGCAGAAATGCAAATTAAATCAGCATTGACAGAAGGATGTTCTGACTTTGATGATATCCAGTGAAGGAAAGCTTACCAGTTAGCATTGGTTCCATTATAAGTTTTCTTTATAATTATGACATTTTTCCAAATATTCAACTGGATCCCTCTAACTTAATTACTTGATTGTCCTGGACCCTTTCTCAGATACTCTTTCAGTTTTCTTTTCTTAAAGCTAAACATGTCCTATTTGCTGTCTCTCCATGAGCTTCCTTTGCTATACTATCCTTTTGTCCTTTTCTGAACATGTTCCAATTTTTCTGAAAGTTTTTGTTAAATATGGTGCCCAAAATTGGACAAAGTGGAGATCAACACAATCTTCACCCAAATGACTTCATATAAAATTTTATAGAGGTAAAATGAAACAGTTTGCTATTAAATAAATTGAGATTACAAACTTTTCATGTTTATTTTTACTATTATTATTTGTAGCAACTTTAATGTGCTTTATAAGTACCTTTATGTACCTTTACTCATCTCTTGGCACAAGAATTGCTTATTTCTCTTATTCAATGTCTGTATGACATAAACAGTATGAGTGGATAGCTTGGCATCCTTTGGGTTTCCTCGAATAAGCAATGTCATCTATCAGAACCCTGGAAGCATACTATTTATGTCACAGTTCCTGCCCTTTGAAATGATGTTCCCACTGAGATGTGTGTCACTCCCTTCCTGGAAAGTCTTAAAGACCTGGCTGTTCTCCTAGCTTTGGTTAGAATAGTTAGAGTCCATGTTGAATATGTTTGCATGGAGGAGTGTTGTTGACTGGATTTTTTCTCTTGTTCTCTATTTATTATTTATAATTCTTTTCATAATGTATATTTTATGTTATTTGATTTTATTGTGAATTGACCAGAGACAGACAGTACCTAAATTGAATGCATTAAATTAAATCAGTTTCCCTGGGGATATTAATTGTTTAAGAGAATGGGAAGTAAGAATGAAATCCAGAAGTTCACTGTAGTCATGTAATTCTGGGCATGTCTTAGGCCAAGAAGGTCCCAGACCAAGAAGAAATAGGCTGATCAATGTTTAAGAAACTAAGAAACTTCACTTAATCACTAATTCTGAGAAAATGATTAACTTATGCATTTCTACCTCTACTTATATCATTAAATAAATGTTTGAAGCAGAGAAAGATTCGAATACTTTTTATTTTTTTGACAAAGAACCAATTTATGACTATTAACTACATTTTAAACTAAAGATAGAAACTAGCCAGGCTATACTACCGAACCTATAAAAATGCTTTCTGAATTCTTTCCTGAGAACATAGTTTTTGTAGACATCCCATATGCTTGCAGTTAATCTTTTACCTCAGATTGTCTGATCCATAGAAAAAGCATATAAGTAGCCAACTAACACATGGTTGTCTGATCATCACAAGGTATATATTAATTTCCAGGGTGATAATTTATTTTTCTCAGGACCTTTTCTCTCAATCTTATTTCTAACACTAAAATGTGTTTGAAAT
The DNA here is from genome assembly GCA_023653725.1 of Bungarus multicinctus. Classification (NCBI taxonomy): domain Eukaryota; kingdom Metazoa; phylum Chordata; class Lepidosauria; order Squamata; family Elapidae; genus Bungarus; species Bungarus multicinctus. The sequence goes on along the minus strand of CM042849.1, from coordinate 49,579,770 downwards.
AAAATAATGATTTTCAACTATTTGGAAATCTGCAGAATACTGCTCATATGAGATGAATTCATGGAATAAAAAGCCTACAGATATTTTAGCATTTGGACTTTTTGTCACATATAATCATGTAACAGGGTTTTTTTTATCTTTTTCTTCCAGGAAGTTACATATACAGTACATAATGTAGATGATCTGTCCTACCACATTGATCTGTACTATAAGTAACTAAGATGTTATTTGCACATTCAGTTCTGTAACAGGAAAAGGTTTTAATTCAGGGTCAAGCATCTGAATAGCAATAGCATATCTCACTGAACATCTGAGTGTTTTATTTTATTTATTTATTTTGATTTGTCAATTGCTTACAAAATAATAAGTATAAGTATAAACATGAGTAAGAATACAGGAAATCTGAATAAATGGGGACAACAGGACAGAGACGGTAGGCATGATTGTGCACTTATGCATGCTCCTTACAGACCTCTTAGGAATGGGGTGAGGTAAATAGTGGATAGTTTGAGGTTAAAAGAGTGGGGATTAGAGGATGTAACAACAGAATTAGGTAGTGCATTCTGTTGCTGAAATTGTATTTTCTGCAATCAAGTTTGGAGCAGTTTACATTGAGTTTATATCTGTTGTGTGTTCTTGTTGTGATTGAAGCTGAAGTTATCATTGACTGGCAGGACATTGTAGCAGATAATTTTGTGTACTACACTTAACTCTAACTATAGGCGGCATATTTCAAGGTTGGCAAGCCCAAAATTTCAAGCCTGATGATATAGAGAGTATTATGTTGTGAGCAGAGGAGTGTAGTACTCTTCTTGTGAAATACTACTCACTCAATTGTATTAATGTCTGATATACAGTGTGAATTTCAGACAGATAAGCTGTATTCGAGTATTGGTCTAGCAAAGTTTTGTATGTCCTAGTTAGCAATTCAATATTTCTGGAGGAGAAGCTTTGTAAGATTAGATTTACAACTTTTAATGCCTTTTTGGCAATGCTGTTACAGTGAGCTCTGGTGCTCTGGTGTTTGATATGAGTACTCTAAGGTCCTTGACAGAGTGAGGATCATCAATGAGATCATATCTGCCTATTTGGTGTAATGATTTTTGGGGTACTGATTTTTTTTACCAATGTGTAGGACAGAGCATTTGTTGGTTGAGATTTGGAGTTGCCAATTGTTTGACCATTCAGACACATAATCGAGGTCGCTTTGAAGGACAGTAGCATTGTCGGTGGTGTTGAATAGTTTGACGTCATCCGCGAAGAGGATGCAATTGCTTATAAGGTGATTGCAAAGGTCATTTATATAGAGTATAAAGAGTGTGGGTCCTAGAATGCTGCCTTGGGGGGCATCGCTGTTAACTAGAGCAGGGTTTGATATAGCACTCCCTATTTTTACTATTTGTTGCCTATTTGACAGGAACACAGTAAACTACTTATGAAGGGATCCAGAAATGCTGTAAGAGTTTAGTTTTAACAGTAGTTTGTCGTGTACCACTGAATCAAAGGCTTTACAGAAGTCTATGTAAATTGCGTCTATTGCTTTACCCTGGTCAAGTAGAGTGGTCCATATGTTTTTGCAGTGAAGGAGTTTTAGATTACAGGACATTTTTTTCCTAAAACCAAATTGTTTGTTGTAGAGCAGGTTGTTTGACTCTAAGTGGAGGGTGATGAATTGGTCAGTGATTGATTCCATGACTTTGCACATGACACAACACAGTGAGATTGTTTGTAGTTTTCAACAAGGCTTCGGTTACCTTTTTGAAAATAGGGATGACTGCAGCTAAGGATCATAGCTTCGGTAAGGATCTGGTTCTGAATGATATCTCTATATAATGCTTAGGGGTTCTGCTATGGTATAGAAAAGCTTTTTTAAGAAGTATGCACATAATCTATCAGGGGCAACAGATAGGGATGGTTTTAGGTTACATAGTGCCTTTTCTATATTATCTTCTATAAAGTCAATATGTAATAGATCATTACAGTTAGTTGTGGTACGACTAGGAAATGTGGTGCATGAGCCATTGCTATTTACAAAAACTGAACTGAAGAATGTGTTGAAGAGGTTGGCCTTAATGGCTTCATTGCTGCAGTCTTTCCCATTTGGTCCTTTTCACTTAAAATAAATATTTCTAGACAGGGTTAGTCAAACCATGGTTTTTGGTAAAGTAAAATTTTACTTACAATTTTCTCTCCCATTCAGATCAATAGTCTGTATCATAAGGGATAAATCCAACAGGAAAAAAAATATCAGTACCCAGTTAGGCAATATTTGGCAATAAAGGAGTGTCTCACTCTACAAACATAGTTTATTCTGCCAGTAATTAATGCTAGTCTCAGATATAAAATATGCATCACAGTGAAATTGCTAAAGATATATTGTTTCCTTTCCCACATGGCCTTCTATATAATATGAGAAACTTGGTTTCACTTTGTTTCTGTTTAGGCATGGTGCATAGTGGAACACTAAAAGGCAGAGGACAAAGGGAAAAAGCCTTTGATAAGCGGCCTTGGAAAAATAGAGAAAAAAGTCTTTATTTTAAAAAACTATTGACTACATCTCTCTACCTTTACAAAAACCACACAAATCCTTAACTGTAGCTTGCTTTGTGGATTCCATCTCTACAAAGTATTATTTCATTGTCATCTACTTAGTTTCTTCTTCATGTATAAATGAAAACTACTCCACACTGAGAATTTGGGGAAAGAAAAAGGCACCTGTTGCTGCATTTTCTTGGAAGGAATTCCAAGAGATTATGGAAGGAAAGGGCTATATTTTTTTCCTTCACTATCATCAGGAGAATGAGAAAATTGGGATCACTGAATTTTATTACAAAACATACATTGGGACAAAGAGCCTGTTCTAAACTTTGAAAATAAAAATGCAGGAATTAGGACATTTTGAACATACTATCTAGTACTTAAAGTTTATGCATGTGTGTGTATATGTGCTTGAATTTGATATACAGATGTGTGTTTACACATACACACACATACAAATGTACATGCACATGCACACACACATGCACAGACACAAATAGTTAGAGTATATAAACAATTATAGGAAAGAATTCTGGGTGCATTTAATATACTTGTTGAAGAAATAGAAAGGAACATCTTCACTTCTATTTTATGCACTCATGCACAAATAACAGATTTAATTTCTGTGAACTAACAAAGACTATTGTTTTATATATATATATATATATATATATATATATATATATATATATATATATATATATGGATCTTTGGTTCTTCGGGTTTTCTCCCGTGTAGAGTTGGAAATATTTAGACGACGTTTCGATGAAGTCTCATTCATCATCTTCAGGCTTCTGTCTTCGGCCTTGTGTTTCTCAGAGTGATGTGAGCTTGCAGCTGCTTCTTCCTTTTAACTACTAGTGGGGGTGTGACTTGATTGGGTGGGGGCTTGGCTGTGTTCTGATTGGGTGGGGGTGTGTTCTCATTGGTTGGGGGTTTGGCTGTGTTCTGATTGGTTGGGGGGTTCCGGGGAACACAGAACACAGCCAAACCCCCAACCAATGAGAACACACCCCCACCCAATCAGAACACAGCCAAGCCCCCACCCAATCAAGTCACACCCCCACTAGTAGTTAAAAGGAAGAAGCAGCTGCAAGCTCACATCACTCTGAGAAACACAAGGCCGAAGACAGAAGCCTGAAGATGATGAATGAGACTTCATCGAAACGTCGCCTAAATATTTCCAACTCTACGCGGGAGAAAACCCGAAGAACCAAAGATCCACATACAAATACCCGCGAAAATCTCCGAAAACATATATATATATATATATATATATATATATATATATATATATATTGAATCCAAGCAGCATGATTGTTAGTGGATTCCTATAAAAATGTTAATACAATTAGTTATTGAGGTTTGAATATTATTGCATATGCCAGTATCACAGAATGCACCAGTCTTAGGATTTTAAAGAAATACTTATGCACAAAATGCAATAATTCCCTCAACACTGTCCAACTATTTACAAAATCTGCACAACTATTACTATTAATCTTCTCGTCGCTCCTTATCACCCATCCCCTCTCACTTGTCTCTGTATGACAGTAACTTCGTTGCTTGTAACCTTACGATTTATATTGACTGTTTCCTAGTATGATTTGATTGCTTATTGTACCCTATGACTATTATTAAGTGTTGTACCTTATGATTCTTGACTCGATGAATGTATCTTTTCTTTTATGTACACTGAGAGCATTTGCACCAACACAAATTCCTTGTGTGTCCAATCACACTTGGCCAATAAAGAATTCTATATTAGTGAAGTTTGTTTCTGTCTGATAGTCCATTGAGGACCCATATTGTTAGTACTTTTTGAAAGATTGTGTAAGGCCAAGTATTCATATAAGCTTCTGCAGCATCCCTATATCTGTTCCTTTTTTCCAGTGTCCTTACACAGTCCACCTCTGTTAAGATTGCTTGACTTCCTCTTTCAAAGATGCAATATACAGCACAAATGGCCATCTATGCTAAACTTATTGAAAGAGTGTGATCCAAATGGATTGTCCATAAAAACATAAGATTAGCATTAGCGACTCAGACTGTGGCGCATCTTATTCCAGCCATTTTCTAACAATGATCACTGAGATTCCTCTACAAGAAAGAGACATATTCTCTATAACTAATATTTGAAGGAGTATTGTTCCCAGGCTCAAGGTATGATTGTCCTCAAGACCAATATCCCTTGACTAATCTGTTCTTCATGAATTTATCACAATTCAGTCAAGTTGTGAACGAACTCCATGCCCTGTGTTGGTAAATTCCTACTTATGTGACTAAATGATTCTTTTTGTCTATTTTAAATTTCATTCTAACCAGCTTTATTGGATGGTTCTAGTTCTAATATTTAAAAGAAACACTGTCAACATTCTGACATTACACGTGATTTTGTACACCTCAGCATGTCCACACTCTTATTTTTTTTCCAGCCTAAAAAGTTTCCAACTATTAGAGAAAGTATTATCTTTGATTGCAAGCAGGCCCTACTCGAATAAATAATATTGTGACTTGACTCCAAATATGTGCCATATGGAAAGTTACAACAGTGCTTCCTTGTTCAGAAACCTATGAAGTCTTAGCTAAAAAACTTAACAAATAAATAATTATATTCTCCCTATAATAAAGTTTTGGTATGCATTCATTCTGCCAACACATGATTGTTTGGCTTCCATGGGATTTCTTGCAAACTTTCATAATAGTTATAAATAAAAAATGTATGATTTTGGATTGTGATATCTTATATGAAAATCTACTTTGATATAGGTTATTGAAATACATCCCCACAACTAACCTCTTCCAGAAACTTATTCTTTCTTACATTAGGGTTTTAAAAAAATGTTTATGAATCATATCATGTAAAGAATATATTTCTTTAAATCTATCAGGAAGTTCCACTGTAAGATTCATTGAAATGAACAAGAAACAGTGTTTAGTTTACAAAGAGTTTATAATAAAACATCAATTAATTGTCCTTTTATTATTTATTTTTGTATTCTTTGAAATTAGAATGTACATTTAAAAATAGCTTTTTTCCATTATAAACTTCAAAAGACTGTCTCTATTTTATGATGGAAATAAATAATAGTAAGCTTCACAAATACACTGTGTATTTGGATTAATCAGTAATATCATTAAGCATAAAAACATATTCTGCAACTAATTGAAAGTAGAATATGTATTGAGAAATTGACTTGGCATCTTTTACATAAATGTTCTGCTTTAGATTTGGGATATTTACACAATGCTAGAACAATATAATATTCTGGAAACCTTTGCAGTATTGATTCCTTTCTCCCACAGTAATGTTTTCTGTTGGCCAGTTCTATAAAATTTTACCTGGCTACAAGAACTACTGCCTAGGATTTCTGTCATCATTGCTCAGAAATGCTGTGTTCCTTTGGCCATGTTTTGTTACGTTATTAAAAATTCTGAAACTAACCATCCTTTGGGAGTAAGTGAAGCCAAATTTTTAACATTTATAAAACATTTCAGATTTCTTAGAATTTTGAGATATGATTAAAATGCCTGTCAAATGCTTCATAGCTACATTAGCTATTCTGACCTAGATATTTTTATTGAACTACATTGTAAATTGAATTAAATGTAATCAATAGGAACAGACCTCTGCTACTATTCTATAGGACCAAGAATTGACTAACATACACACATACACTGAAACACACCATATCCCAATATTGTGTTGGATTTCTGCATCTAAGATTTCAATCTTTTAGTCTGCATTGTAATATTCTTAATAAAAATAGAAGCATTTGTGGAATGTGTATATAGCAATTAGGTTTTTTTTTTAAAAAAATTAGATGTTTGCTTATAGCCTACTGGACAATGTATACTTTGAATTATTATTATAATCTCTACTGATGTTGGTAAACTAGAAATAATCAGATCATTGTACACATGAATAATTTTATCTAAGAAGCCAAATATCAAAATTCTGAAGTAATAAATTGCAAATAAATTTTTGTTTCCCTGCTTCACACCTTGTCTCCCAGTAGTTGAAAAAGTAAAAGTTGAAGCTAAAAGATTACACACTAGATTCTTCCCTAGATAATTGCTGGCCTTTCACTCTTATTATCTTTTTCACTATTTGCTGTACATTCACCATCCATTTGAATTTTTAAGGTTTATTACTTAAGTATATTTTGTGATATGAAATCATTTGAAATAAGTTGTTTACCCAAATAAAGATCAAAGCAAGAGTTTTGATCAAATACTAAATAAATGTCTATCCTCCATTTTAAAATTACTATTTCATAAAAACATATATCTATCCATCTGTCCTGAAATGTTTAACACTTACTCTGTGTGTGTGTGTGTGTGTATGTGATAAAAGTGCTTACCAAAGCATAAATATTAAATATAGCTTTAAAAAAAAATCACCCAAACAGAATAGTTTGCTATTGAATTTTGTAGGTTTCATATCTTTTGGGGGGGACAGAATCAAAGCTTCAGTTAACCATCAAAATAGTTCTAATAATCTTTTTTTAAAAAAACCTTTCTATTTTCACTGTTCATTATTTTATATAAAATATAATTTTAAAATGAACAATAATACAGGAAACAAACGCTTAGCTGTACAAAAACATTTTCCACAAAATGCTAATAAGCTTATATTTCTATTTAATGGCCTTAAAAGAATCAGATAGACAACCTGGGAACAATTTGCTCCAAGAAACAGATAGCAGACCTGAGACAGGTGTTTTTGTTAAATAAGCATTGATACCACTATTATTAAACAATATCTGCCTTACCCAGGTAATTGGAAATAGAGAAAAATGTCAAACTCCTTTTAAATTTTATTTATTTATTTATTTTGTTATTTATATACCGCCCTTCTCCCGAAGGACTCAGGGCGGTGCACAGCCAACCAAAGACCCCATTACAATATACAAAAGTTAAAAATAAATTAAACAATTTAGGCTGTCTAAAATTATACCCTCCCCCAATAAGTTAATTAAAACCCAAATTTTAAAACCCAATTAAAATGCAAATACTAAATTAAAAATCCCATGTCAGCCTGGGCCGGCCTGCTCAAAGAGCCAGGTTTTTAATGCTCATCTGAAAGCTCTCAGATCCATATTAGTGCGTATTTCTGGAGGCAGACCATTCCAGAGGGCGGGGGCCCTCACAGAGAAGGCCCTACTCCTAGGGGCTGCCAGACGACACATAGAAGCCGACGGCACCCGAAGAAGGCCCTCCCTGTGGGAACGCACAGGTCGGTGGGAGATTACCGGCAGAACGCGGTCCTGCAAATAACCTGGTCCAATGCCATGGATCGCTTTAAAGGTCAAAACCAGAACCTTAAAGTGACTCGTGCAGGAGATGTGTCGTGACGCCCCATAACCACCCGCACGGCCGCATTTTGTACCAGTTGGAGTCTCTGGGTGCTCCACACAGGGAGCCCCATGTAGAGAGCATTACAGTAATCCAGGCGAGAGGTGACAAGGGCGTGAGTGACCGTACATAAGGCGTCCCAATCCAGAAAGGGCCGCAACTGGTAAATCAGGCGAACCTGATAAAAATCCCCCCTGGAAACGGCCATAATATGGTCTTCTAAAGACAGCTGTGCATCCAGGAGGACACCCAAATTGCGAGCCCTCTCTGTGGGGGGTAAGATCTCTCCCCCAATAGCCAGCGACAGAGTCAGCTGACTATATCGGGGCACCAGAAACCATAGCCACTCAGTCTTGGAAGGGTTGAGCCAAAGCCTGTTCCCGCCCATCCAAATCTGCACAGTCTCCAGGCACTGGGACATAGCCTCCACAGCATCGTTGGGGTGGCTTGGGGTGGAGATGTAAAGCTGGGTAATCATCCGCATACAGATGACACCGCACCCCAAAACCACGGATGATCTCCCCTAGCGGCTTCACATAAATGTTGAACAAAAGAGGGGAGAGGACCGACCCCTGAGGCACCCCACAAATGAGGGGCCTAGAGGTGGACCTCCCCCCCCGTCAACACAAATTGCGAGCGGTTGGAGACGAAGGAGGAGAACCATCGCAGGACAATTCTCCCAATTCCCAACTCCTCCAACCGCCGCAATAAGATACTATGGTCGATAGTATCAAAAGCCGCTGAGAGATCTAACAGGACCAGGACAGAGGAATACCCCCTGTCACAGGCCCTCCAGAGATCATCAACCAACGCGACTAATGCTGTTTCGGTACTATGTCCGGACCTGAAGCCTGATTGGAACGGATCGAGGTAAATCGCTTCCTCCAGGTACTGAGGGAGCTGACGTGCCACCACACTCTCAACAACCTTCGCTAAAAAAGGAAGGTTGGAAACTGGACGATAGTTATTTAAAACAGCCGGGTCCAGGGCAGGCTTCTTGAGGAGGGGCTGCACCACCACCATTTTCAGGGCAGTAGAGAGCGACCCCTCTCTCAACGAAGCATTGATAATCCCCTGGAGCCAGCCTCGTGTCACCTCCCTGGCAGTCGAAACCAACCAGGAGGGACACGGGTCCAACAAACATGTGGTGGTATTCAGCCCCCCAAGCAACCTGTCCACACCCTCAGCGGTCACAGGGTCAAACTCTTCCCAGATAATAGTCTCAAGACCTGCCCCGGACACCTTCCCCAGGACCACCCAATTGGAATCCAGCCTGCCCCGAATCTGAACGATTTTGTTGTGCAGAAATCAGGAAAACTCCTCTGCCCTGCCCTGCAAGAGGTCCTCCCGCGCTCTCGGCTCAAGCAGGGAGTGGGTCACTCTAAACAGAGCAGCAGGCCGATTTTCTGCCGACACAATAAGGGCGGAGAAATGCGAATGCTTCGCCGCCTCTATCGCCACAAGGTAGGTCCTAATATAGGACCTCACCTGTGTTCAGTCGGACTCGGCGCGGCTAGCCCTCCGAACACTCTCCAGACATCTTTTCCGACACTTCATCTCCTGCAGCTCCTCCGTAAACCATGGAGCTGGATGGGATCTGTGCCGGGTCAGAGGTCGCAAAGGCACAACTCGGTCCAGAGCCTTAGCAGCCAACCTATTCCAGGTGGCCACCAAGTCTCCAGGTGAGTTATGAGCCAGAGTCTCGGGAAATGGCCCAAGCTCCCTCTGGAACCACTCAGGGTCCATCAGGCGCCTGGGGCGGAACCATCTACACGGCTCCGCCTCCCTGCGGTGGGGGGTTGCGGTACAGAAGTAAAGTCTAAGAAGAGAATGACAAGGGTTTGATATCTAAGTTCCCAAAATTACAGTCATTCAACCACTGACCAGAGACAAAAATCAGGTCCAGTGTGTGTCCTCCTATATGAGTGGGGCCAGAAACTAATAGGGTCAGGTCCATGGCCATCATGAACTCCCGAGCTACCCCAGAGGTTTCCCCGAGCGTAGGCAGGTTGAAATCCTCCATGACTAAAAGCCTAGGGGTCCCAACCGCCAGCTCGGCTATCACCTCGAGGAGTCCGGGCAGGACCAATGACATGTGGCAGGGAGCCAGGTATGCTATCAAAAGGCCCATCTGAACCCTCTGCCCTCACTTCACAAAGAGAGACTCACAACCAGCCGTCTGAAGAACAGTGACCTCCCTAGGACAAAAGACCTCTCTAATAAGCACCGCCACCCCACCACCCCTTCCCTGAGACCTAGGCTGATGATATGCTAAGAAACCTGGTGGACACATCTCCTTCAGAGGAATACCACCCTCTGGGCCCAACCAGGTTTCGGTAATAACTACCAGGTCCACGCCCTCTTCCTGAATAAAATCGTAAATTAGGGGGGCTTTATTCACAACGGACCTGGCATTGCACAGCATCAGCCGGGTACCCAGGGCCCGAGGCTCTGGACAACCAGGCCTGCAGGATGGGTGAAGAGGGTCGGAGTGTGCTACCGCTTGAAGACAGCGACTGCTAGATCCTACAACCTGATATGGCCCTCTACCCCCGCCATATTCTGCCCCTCCCACTTACTGTGCCAATAGAACCAGCCCCTGTCATCCCACCCCCTGTCTGCCTCCTCAACGCACACCCCTCTGAGCCTTCCCAGATGTGCATGCCAGCCTGCCTACCCCCAGATCCTCGCGGGTTGTCCCCCAAATCCGATTTGGATTTCCCTAACCCCCTTAAATCCCCATTAAAAATCTATAAACCCCGGACTTCCCACCAACATGTTTCCTGCGGCCGCACCATCTCTTGGGATCCCAGGATCCGTCATTAAGATATGTCCTAGAGAGTTTTGAGGGCCACTTGGGGGAGAGGGGGCATCTCTCAAGTCCCAGAGATCTTTCCTAGAATATTTCAAGGGCTCAGATAAAAATGTCCTAGCCGTCGGCGATGCCCTCCGTAGTTTGATATTTTTCAGAGTTCCTCTGCCATCTCTGCTGCTCTGCTGTTGCTCCAGGGCCCCCACCCCTGGCCCTTCAACCACCTCTGCCACCGGTGGGGCCTAGGAGGGAAGGAGACCCCAACTGCAGCTTCAAACGGGTAACTCCGAGGCTTCCGGCAGCTCCAGCACCCTCCAGGCCCTTCGGGACCACCGACCCTCCCCCCCGGTCCAACCACCTCTGCCACCGATGGGGACCCAAGGGAAGGACCAATGTCCATGGCCCCATCAGTCCCCCGCAACTGTTGCTACTAAACGCCAGGCACAAAACAGCAAGTTTGACGTGTTCCAGCTGCTTCGGGGCCTGTGATCCCCCCCCGGTCTATCCACCTCTGCCACTGGTGGGGACCTCGGGGGGAAGACAGTCACAAATGGGGCCTCATTCTTCCTCCAGCCTCGCCACCACCGAACGCCGAACGCAGAATCACAACCTGTCCTTGCTGCCGTCCGAAGGCCCTCTGATCGGCCATGGAACCTGCAGAAGCAATGTCTCCCAGTCCCTTCGGAGCCGCTAACCCTCCCCTCCAAGGCCTGACCACCTCTGCCACCGGTGGGGGCCTAAGGAAAAGGAGGCATCGTCCACAGCTCTGCCAGCCATCCGGGAACGCTGCCGCCGCTGCACAATGCTGTATGTGGCTGCCCAACGCCGACGACAGCCGCAGCCGAGCCTCCACCACCCGTGAAGCACCCGGGTGACTCTGACTCTCTTGAGAGCCCCGCCAGCCATCTGGGAACACCGCCGCTGCCGCCCAATGCCGAACGCAGCCGCCCGACGCCAAACGCGGCCACGGCCGAACCTCCGCCGTCCGCAAAGCAGCCGGGCAGCTCCAGGTCTGCCAGTCGCTCCGAGGCTTCACCAAACCCCCCCGGTCCTTCCCCCACCTCTGCCACCGGTGGGGGACCCAGGGGTGAAGAGGCTCACCCCAAAAGCTAGACATTCCAATGGAGCTCCTCTCGGGGACGTCCTCCGGCTGCCATCTTGGAAACGTAAATTCACGTAAATTTCTATCTGACCATGCAATCAAATATAATAATACATGAACGTTTTGTCCTCACTAATGAAATTTAGAAGCTGCCTAACACCAGTAATGTTGGTTAGGCATTTGTTGTCTATTCCTATGGCAAAGTCGTTTATAGTACAGTACCTGCTATTCCTAGATAAAGGACTTTGGAAAGAGCAAATAATTTGAACAATAAGTGCAGGCATCATGTTTAGTTTAGTGAAGGACTTGTAGATACAGTCTGGGGAAAATAAACAAATCTAGAAGATGCTTAAGAATTCCAGCCAATTTTATTATCACCTGAAAATTAGATAAACATCTCTTAATCCAAATCATCAATAAAAGTATTGAAAGAACAGGGTACTGAATCTTCTGATATCGCATTCAGTATCTCAGTTTTCTCTGATAAAGAACCATTGATAAGCACTGTTCACAACTGAGTCAGTTATGTAGAGATTAATTCTTATGCTATTCAGTCTATAATTAATCAGAATATTGGGGGTTTCTTTTTCAAGTTTCTGAAATCAAGACTCATTTTATCTACTCTAAAGTGTTGCAAAAATCTCCCAAGGAAGCCATCTGATTAAAAAAAAAATGAAGTTGGGTGAAGGAGGACAATCACAGTTCCTCAACTGATTCTTCACCCACTGCCAACTCTCTTCTGTAGCACTACAGGCTGCTGATCACTGCATCAGTACATTGGAAAGTCCACACAATGTGTGTTCCACTAAATATATCAGCATTTGATTAATAAATCCATCTACCAAAAATATAAAAAATGCAACCCAATCCCTTTTATCTGTTGACGGCTCAGCTCTGTAACAGCAGACAGGCATTTAAAAGGTTGGAGTGTCTACCCCACTAGTAACAAGCCAAATCACACCCAACCCTGGTAGCATGTTTTTCTTAGTATGTTTCATCACACTGGACTTTTGGTTTCTTGAAAGTCCTGAGCACCTGTATATCCTCTGCTTTGCTGACCTTCCATTATTTAACTTAATCCATGTTTTCCCATTTTTTTCATTGATTTATTTCTAGTGTTCATCTTTTAATATTTTTAGGAACTCACATCTTTATGATTTTCTCTTGTTAGTACTTCCTGCAATGGAGTCCTAATTGTCATTGCTCATTGACTATTGTCATTGACTATGCTCAGTGTTGGCTTTTCTTCAACATTGCACAATTCCATTTTTTCCTAGTTTTCTCAAGCACCCTTCCTAGTTGTTTTTCATCAATTCAGGAATAGTTGATCATATTATATTTTTCCTCACTTGCCAAACATGAAAGATTTTCATGAAGTGATCATACTTGCCAGCATTTATTTCCCACTGGATGTGGGGACATATGTTGTTGGCCTATGAAATCACTATTATGTCATGCCTGAAAAAGTATGCAGTTTTCTTTTGGAAAGCATCATTCACATTTTTCCTTTGTTGGGTGTGTTTTATTTGCTTTCCTACTTATTTTAACCAGATACTTTATTCAGTAACAGCAGGTTCATTCACTTGGGTATTTGACAGGTGTATATGCTTTTAAAATTTCCTGTTTTTGCTGCTTCTGTTCCTTATAAGATAAATTGTATCCTTCAGTTTCTATATATTTCAAATGTATAAATAATCAAACTAGATTTCCTTTATACTTATTACCTCTTCATTTAGGAAAGTTACGTGGCAATTCACTACTTATTAACATGTGAGCAATTTGCCAGCAAACTTCTGATTTATTTTCAATAGTCATATTAAGACTATATCATGACAATACAATTGTATTTACTTAAAAAGAAAATTCAAATTATACAAAGAATTTCTTTCTTTCTTTCTTCCTTCCTTCCTTTTTTTCTTGAAAAAGAAAATTGTGGAAAAATTAAACTTTCTTTCCCAGCCTCTTAAGTTATTTTTAATTTTCCTATGTTTTATAAAGATTACAGAGTTTAAAAGGAAAATAATTTTATTTATTATAACATTAAATACTAAACAGATTACATCATCACTATTTCCATATCCCTAATTAGATTGTATGGAACAGAAAACACATTTTCCAATTGGCCTGAGTGACTTATACTTCCTGAAAGTATGCCAGGTGTCCTGTTATAAATGAGGGAGCCTGGTTTTCCTGCAGTAAATATTCTCTAAAACATAAAGAAAGAACCTTATTCTTGCATCATTTTAAAATAAATAAAAAGAGATTGGATATAACTTCAATTCAGTAATTCTAAGGATATAAAAACCAATTATTACTGAGAAGGTTTGGTTCAATAGAAATGATAAATCAGCATCAACAAACCTAATATTGATTATTATTTGATTATTAGCAGCTTAAAGAGTAGCAGAATGCTTTCAGCTCATCAGTACTACTGCTGAGAACTGAATCTAAATGCAGAAAATATTAAATAATGATTTAAAAATTACCCAATAGAAAAGCTACTTTATCCATCTTTTTGTCAGAAAAGTAACTGGGATGTGGATACAAGTCAGTTCTTTCATATACTTTCCCTCACTATGCAAATTAAAATATATGTTTATAAAGGAAAATGTGTATTTAGAATAGTCTGAAGAAGGACGATACTTGGAAATTGGAAAAGAAGAGAAAGATTGTATACTTACTATATGTTTATAATCTTATCTCTATCTTATACTTTTCCTTAGACTAAAGATGCTTTCTTTTCAAGTTTTCAGGACTTCGTTCCATTTGTTTATAACATATAGTTTAATATTTTAAAGTCTGAAGTATTTGTTTTCTCCCACAAATAAAACACTTCGTTTCTTAATATGCTGTATAGTTCACTGAATATATAAAAATATTGAGTCACAATATTTATATCCAAATTTGTTTAATCCTTTCAAGATGCATTTGTTCTGACCAAGGCTTCCTAGACCGTATCTACACACACACACTTATTTTAAAAAAACAACTTATTTTATTGCAATGTTGGGAATTGTTTTCATTCCCAGCCAGAAGAGTTTTCATTCACAGTCCCTAGAGATAAGCATCCACCTTTCTTTCTGTAAAGTGTTGCCAATAACAGAAGTATCAAATGAACTAGAAAAAACCCAACCGAAGTATAAAAAAACCCAACCGAAGTACAAAGAGCTTCAAGAATTAATCTGAACCAAACAAACTACTTTGCTTCCTGCAAAGGTTTTGTCATCTTTGACAAAATCAAAATATATCTTATGGGGGCGGAGCAATCACCTCCCAATCTTACTCCCGAATCACCCCTTTTGCTTCAGCGGTTCTCACCTTGCACACATGCATTGGGAACAGGCTCCCCTGGGTCCTCTGCCTCGCTGCTGCCAGCCTCCAAAGGCTCCAGAGGCAGCACCCTACTGCCAGATGGTCCTGGCCCCATCTCTGCATTGGACACAGACCCCTCATCCTTGTCCTCTCCAGATTCCCTGACTGATCCCTGTTCTTCCCCACTGTCCGATTCCACTGCCGACTGCACCAACTGCCAGTGCTTTCAACATGTGTTGAGAGATCAATGTCTGGGGCACCAAAATGGAAGAATGGAGATTACCCATGATATATAGCATATTCTGCAGTGGAGCTACACTGAATAGGTCACAGATGGAATTTGATGCCAATTCCTTGTCACATACTGAAAAAGTATGCACTTTTTCTTTTGTTTTTCTCCTCATTTTCCCTGAAGTTTTTTGTGATGATGTCATGTTCTAAAAAGTATAATTTGCATATATGCAACTAGACTTCACTAGTTTCCAAGAGATGATTAAAATAGTTCTACAAATCTATATCTATTGTATAATATGCCTTCAGATTAGTCTTATCTAGTTCATTAAGATTCTTTCACACACACACACACACACACACACGTATGCACACAAGTCAGACCTATTAAATAGAAATCTCCACTTTGTTTTCCACAAGTGTTTCCAAAAATATTTATATAAGTGGGCTGCTTAATCTAAGTTCATGCACTTTGTCAGAACAGATGGATTTTTTCAGGCTTATTAACTGACCTTTCTCACAGTGACTTGCAGAACGTATGACTGCTTCACAGGATCTCAGTTGTAGCAGCTCTGTAAAAATCTTAAAAATCACATTCTGCAGGATCACTGCAAAACTCTTAAAGCTATTAAATTGTCCTTTTCCATTATGGAAAACTTACCCAGCATGCAGACACATTTAAACAGAGACTATTCTCTGGAGAAATGGGAATCTTGTTCTTGTTTCTTTGGTTTTTTTTTCCCTCTTTAACTTTGTCACTTTGACAGAGAATACTACAAGCCTATACAGTCCAGCATTAAATCCAGAAATCAGAAAATGCTACATATAAGGAATCTCATTTTGTGTCTTTGCTTTAAGGATTTTGATTTCATATTTGAAGCATAATTTATACAGCCCAAAGAATATTCATTTACATCAAGGATACATAACATGCAGCCTTAAGATCAAATGAAGCCTCGATGCTTTCAATTGCTCTTTGAGAACAAGCACCTCAGAACTCTGCCAAAATCTACCTGGTAACTCATTGAAGAGGAAAAAAAGTTGCCAGACGAGAAGAAAAAGGTTACAGAGTACCAGAAAAAAAGATGAGGGTGAAATTTCAAGGTTTCAAAACCATATTCTATTTATTATTTTATTTTATTATTTATTTATTTATTTGTCAAAAGCTTACAATATAACAGAAACAAGAATAAACATAAGTTTAAATACAAGAAATAGAAAGTAATAATTGGGGACAATAAGACAGGGACGGTAGGCATGATTGTCCGTTTATGCACACCCCTTACAGACCTCTTAGGAATGAGGTGAGGTCAATAGAGGTTAGTTTGAGGGTAAAGGAGTGGGGATTTGAGCAGGTGACAACAAAATCAGGTAGAGCATTCCAGACATTGACCACTCTGTTGCTGAAATTGTACTTCCTGCAATTGAGTTTGGAGTGGTTTACATTTAGTTTATATCTGTTGTGTGCTCTTGTGTTGTTGTTGTTAAAGCTGAAATATTCATTAACTGGTAAGGCGTTGTAACATACGATTTTTATGTACTATGCTTAAGTCCAACCTTAGTCGGCATAGTTCAAGGTTGTCTAAGCCTAGAATATCAAGTCTGGTGGTGTAGGGTATTCTGTTGCGAACAGAGGAATGTAGTACTCTTCTGGTAAAATACTTCTGGACTCACTCAACTGTATTTATGTCTGATATACAGTGCGGATTCCAGACAGCAGAGCTGAATCAAATATTGGTCCTTGGATCATGACTCTACATTAAGAAATTGTGCTCCTAGCAGGGTTTATGTGATACTTTCCCCCACACATTTCAATGTGTTTATCTCCCGATATGTTTGTCTGTGCTTTTCTTCCATGTATATATTTCCAGAGTGGCATGGGGGTTAATAATTAAGTGAAAGCACATTATCCAATTCATTTAGCAAGCAAAAGGAAAAAAATTCCAAAACTTTGGAATCTTCAATAAAAAAATAAACGTTGGTCCAGTCCTTAAGATACAGTTTGGAGAGAAGAATTATTTTGACTGAAATACAGTGCTTCAGAATTTTGCCTCATAAGCAAAGTTAAGATAAAGAAAATGCAGGTAATGTGACAGATAGCAAGGGACCAAATCATACATTTAATTAACTAAAACAAACATGATTTTTGTACCTTAGTAATAGGTATCATTTTTATGCAATTTTCATAGATTCTTTAAAAAAAACTTTATAAAATGGGTCCGACCAAAAACAATTTCAATGTTTTGGAATTGAATTGGAAAAAACTACATACATAAAAACTACATAGGATTTGGTCTCTTGTCCAAATAACAGTTTTCCCTCTGCAAGTATGCTAATTAAGAACAAAGCAAAATCTGAGTATGTTAATTAAGAACAAAGCAAAATCTAAGTATCCTAATTAAGAACAAAGTAAAATCTTTTACAATTGATCTGTCCTGTGACATCTTGTTACCACTTAGGTTTTAGGCAAGAATTGGGAGGCAAGTCAGACAACTCACAAACCAACTTAGAAATCTCCATTTGAACATTCTGCAAGATAATGCAGCAAATTATTGCAGATTAATCATCTACAGATAGGAGTAACATTGGCCCATGTGCAATAGTAATGCTTGATCATTATTTTTCTACTGATGCAAAATATATAAATATTTCAGTCTTGCACTAAATTACATTTTGGTTTTATGGGCTTAGATTGGACCTCAAGCAGCTTGGCTCCAAAGAGCATTCCTTGTGGCAAAAAATTCCATCTGTAATGCACAGTTTGGCCCAATCCTCTGTAATGAGGACTGGCTTGGCAGATGGTCTATCCAAAAACAAAACAAAAAACAAAAAACCAAGAAGGAGAAAGAAAGAAAGAAAGAAAGAGAAAAGGATGCAGATAATCTTGTTAAAAGGAGATAACTCCGGAAATTTTAAAGAATTTCTCTGCTCCATTCCTTATTTGACATTATGTTATGCTGCTCCTTTGACATTCACCCTTCCTTCCCCTTGTCTTTCTTCTTATTGTTTTCTCTATTTGAATTTTTCTAATTCTGTATGAATGATGCCACTCAAGGATAATTTAATTTAATCATAAAAATTAATGGTCTAGGAAAAGAATTATTTTACAAAACACATACCATAAAAATCTTTTACCATAAAAATCTGAACTTTGGGTAAACTGTGTTGATTGATAGCTATTGTGGTAACAGGTGATGGTTTCTGCTTACCTAGGTGTTGATTGATGGATATGCGATAAGTGAATGTGTGCTCTAGACTGCCTCTTTCTTTGACATGTACTTGTTCTTTTGGAATAAACGGGGTTTATTCCTTTTATCTATTGATTTCTGATCTGCCAGATGACCAATTTTCTAGAAATTATCTTGTAATCTTAGACCTAACTTGATCTAAAATATTTACTATTTCTCAGGTGAAATTGTGGTTGAACCATAGACTACATCTGAGCAAACAGATGGATAATGGCTAGAACTTAAAGAAATATTACCTTTTAAACTCAAATTGTAGCCCACCCAATTTTTCAGAAATAGAAAAATATGTAAGCCTTTCCATGCATGCATGCATGTATGCCCACCCTCTCATCACCTATCACCTATCATCTAATATATCCATCCATCCATGTATCTATCCATCCATAAATAAATTCAAAATGTAAATTATTGTTTAGTTACTCCTTTACTCCTGACTCTGTGCCCTTACAGGAATAATTCTGCTAGGGTTATCTTTCAGTAATAGTTTCTTTGAAAAATTACAAGTTCCTTAGTCATCATATCTATCCATCTTGCCTCCTGTCAGCCTCTTCTTTAATTGTTTTCATCAATGAGTTTTCCTTTGCATTATGTGTACAAAATATTTAACTTTAATAAAGTTAAACACAGTTTTACTTCAGTTAATATTGAAGTTTTGCTCTTCTTTTGATTAAAAATATTCTTAATGATGTTCTTTAGCATCCAATTTTCATTCAGCATTTTTGGTGATTATAGTTATATGTTACAAATTCAGAAAGCCGCTGTCTTGATTGTTCATTTGTTTATCAAGAATTTCATATTTGTTCCAAACAGCAGGTATCTCATTATTTAATCTTTTAACACTAGGATTTCCAGTGACCCTCCCTGTGAATTTTGAGCCTAGAAAGATGGTACGTCATTGCCTTTCTCATTGGGTTATTATTGCCTCTTGACATAATCTGTTTTGTTTGTATAAAAAGTAGACTGGCATTTTCCCTCTGTTTCATCTTTAACAAGAGGTTTATTTCACTTCCCCTTATTAAAGTAGTACAATTGAAGTTATCCATGTTTTTCTCAACATTTTTAATTCTAATTTCTATTTCTTACAGTCTATCATTTTGCATGATAGTATTTTATGAATAATTTCAATAAATAAAGTGACTGAATAAGGTGACTGAGCATTTCTTTGAACCACTTGGTTGTTTTATATTTCAACTATTAGTTCCTATTCAGCCTACAAATTTATAACAGCCAGATGAGCCGGTACAGTGTACCCATCTTTTAAGATCCATATACAATTTGTTGTGGCCAAAACATTTTAGTATATTCAATAAAGCAAAAATAGACATCATTTTTGGAACTCCTTTGCGTTTTCCATTATCCAGTGGATGCGAGTAATATGATCTCGGGTGCTCTGCTTCTTCTGGATCTAACAAATACTTCTGGAACTTTTTGTGGTTGTTTTAAATACTTTTAAATTCTAGATTTCAAAATATTGAGCATTATCTTATTTGCATATGAGATAAATGCAATTGTTTGATAGTATCCATTTGGGTTATTGGAATATAAATTGATCTTTTCCAGTTACTTGGCTATAGCTCTATTTTGCATAACTGCTTGCAAACCACAAATGGTATTTCAACTGCATCATCTTGAACAGCTTTAAACAGTTTGTCTGATATTTTGTCAACTCTTGCAGCCCCTTTATTAACACTATTTTCTTCACTTTTGCAGTTTTGTATTACTTTCCAGGTCTGACTCTAATGCAGTAAGTACATCATTGTTTATTTCACTGATTTTGGGGTCATTTAAAATAGTTTTTCTGCCATCTCATCTTTATAAATTCTTTCTCCAATAGCTCTTTGCCTTGTTTCTCATTGTGTCTATAACTACAGAAAAGTTTGTTTTGATGTCTGCAATTTTGCTAAAGAAAACTTCTGTCTTTCCCTTAATTGTTATCCTAAATTTCTGTCCATTATTTTTTAGATTACAAATTTAGTTACCATTGGTCTTGCTCAATGTTTAACTGGTACCAATTTTCCTCTGTTTGCATTGTTTTGTGTTTTTTAAAATAATCTTTATTTGGCTACTTTCAATAAATCCCCAGAGAGATGTTTTAGTTCCTTTTGTCTTTTCCATTTCAAAATATTTTTATTATTTAGGTTCTTTTTTATCAAAACTGATACAGTAAATGAATCTTTAACTAATAATTATATTGAATGTTGCTGAACTTTTATTTTGTCGGTCTCATTATTTTGTATCTTTTCCCATCATTTTAAATGATGGAAAAGATGTTTGTTATTTGATCCATATTCAACCTTAAGTTTTAGTTTTGCTGACTAAATAGAGCTTCATCTTGTAGCATACACAGTCATATTACAATATTATCAATCCGATAATACCCACATTTCTACTAAATTGTTGGAAAATTGTATTTGTTATAAATATTTAATCTGCATGGAACACTATTTCTATCTTCAAATGATCTTTTACTTCCAATATCAAAATTCAATTTCCTGTAATTAAAATAAAGATGGTTTTAGCCATATTCAGCCTTTTCTTTAAGCTTCCAATCTATGGCTGTATCATAAATGTGGACTTCCCTAACACCATGAACCTGATTAAAGCGATTATTGTTAGTTATAAAGCCCTATATGGGTTCACACCAAGAAATTCCAGGACTATCAGCTAAACCCACCTAACCCATATATCTTCCTTTTCCCAGAAAGTACAGGAGATAGAAGCTTGTAGGCATTGCTTATCAATAGCATCTGTGTTTTGTAATAGCCTCCTTTTAGAAAGTAGTTTCACCTCTTTTCTCATGATCTTGGTTTTCCAAAATGTCTTGAAAATTTAATTTTTCCTGACAATATAGGATGACTGATAGGAGATCCCATGTGATTTTTAAAGATGTTTCAGATTTTAATAAAATGTATATAGCATAGTCATCATAGACATTTAATTTAAAAGTTTATGTTGCTTTAATGAGTTTAAACTTCCAACATTCTCAATATTGTAGCAAACCTATTGAGCTGATTCTTCTTTGATGTGAAGAGTGCCATTACAGCTGCTTTTCAAACTTTCAGTGTTTCCATCCAGACATTTCTGCTCTGATATCAAGTTTACCATGATTTACCAAATTCTGACATTTTATATACACATACCTTTGCAGCATCAAGCTTTTCTTCTTTGTTACATAAGCAGCTAGACTTTCTTTTATTTATCTATTTATTTAAAATATTTATATAGTTTCCATGTTATTAAGAAGTTGGGGAGTAGAAACTCCCATTTAAACCTTTAAACCAGCTTTAAGCCAATTCATTATAAACATCAGTGTTACTTTGCTTATCCTCCATATTTTGTTACATACCTTTACACAGGAATGAATTTGAGTGTGGGATTTATCTTAAAACTGTCAATGTCCTGGTTGCTAATGTCTATTTTTTTTCTTGGCAGAATACTGAGTGGATTGATATTTATTTCTACAATGGATTATACTTAATTTGATAGCAATAGCACTTAGACATATATAGTGCTTTATAGTGCTTTACAGCCCTCTCTAATGGTTTACAGAGTCAGTATATTGCCACCAACAATTTGGGTCTTCATTTTACCCACCTTGGAAAGATAGAAGGCTGAATCAACTTTGAGCCTGGTGAGATTTGATCTGCCAAATTGCAGGCAGCTGGCTGCAGCAGAAGTAGCATGCAATACTGTACTCTAACCACTGTGCCACCGAGGCTCTGTAATAGATGATGATACATCTATGACCTGTGTTTCATGACTGGCCCTTCTAAATGTGAATTCCTAATTGTATCACAGTGATGTATACAATCTTTATCATTGTAAGAAATGGAATTGTAGATTATATATATTTAATCTAAATATGTAAAATTGAAGATTCTAGTTCACAGCTTGTGTATGTATGAGGGCTGATGTCTTAGGCAAGTGAAAGGTTATTACTATATATTGTACATCTCATGGCACATTGGGTAGATTGTCTTGTTCTCAGCAATAGATTAGACTTAATATGAAAATTAGTGTTTTTCAAGCTTTTTTTCCAAAAGAGTCTACTTTTTTTTTGGACCAACTGAATGTTGATTCCTTAGTTGTGTCAGAAATTGACTGACCAGCTAGTCACTCAAGCTTGACCTTGTAGGCTGAGAGATAACTGATCCAAAATCATCTAGCTTTCATGCCTATGGTGGTAGACTACAACTCAGTCTTCTGATTTCTAGCCTGATGCATTAACCACTAGACCAAATTGGCTCTGATCTAATATTGTGTTTTCACAGGACCTACCCAAAAAATAAGCCCTAGTGAAGGGGGTCAGCATGGCCTACTTAGGTGACAAGCATGCATAGGCTGAAGGTGTCTGGCAGCAGCCGCAGCCTGTGCAACACAGGTGAGTTGAGTATCTGTGCAAGCAGCAGATGGAAGTAGAGGTGCAGGGGGAGGCAGGTGATCCGGATACATTATGTGGGCTGTGGGAAAGCCGAGCAGCAATGTCCAGAGCAGTGGCCAGCCACGGAAGACTCATCTTTATGTGGCAACTCTGTGAGGCTCATCTTTGTATCTCTTAGCTTGCCTGCATCCTGTGCAGCATGTAGGGATCACTTGCCTTCCACTCCTTGCCTCCCACTCTGCACGGCCCCAGAGTGCATCGGTCCCCATGTGCTTGCCAGTCTTGCATGTGCACTGGGGAGGCAGGATGGCCAGCTGGGTTGATCATCCTGAAATCAAATTTCTCCAAAAATAAGTCCTAGTGCTTATTTTTGGGCCCAAAAGAAAATAAGATTGGGTCTTATTTTCAGAGAAACATGGTATGAAATTATTCTCATACTAATTTCAACCCTGAAGAAGGCTCTTAATACTCAGACCCAATTACAAAACAAGATTGTACCTAATAATCGACTCAATAAAAGAAGTCTATATTCTCAAATGGGAGTGTATATAAGAATGGAACTTCACAGTTGTTAAATCTGATTGTTTCAGAAAATGGCTGCATATGATTCATATTATCTGGTCTCAAGAGTTAAATAGTCTATTCTTGCTATTAATTTAATAGGAAAATGCCTAATAGAAAACTGAACACAGTTGTTACATAAAGTCAAGAATAACAAATTGTGTTGTAATAGTCAGCCTAAGTAGATAACATTTGAAAGTTTAGAAAAATGTACTACAAATGAAAAAAGGATTTTTGATAATTTTGTAAAAGTCAAGACACTTGAGACCAGGACTTGTTTTCTTATATAATGGGAAGTAGGAAATGTAGGAAATGTTTGTTAGACTGAAGTATCTCAGGGAAGCACTAGAAAAGTGATCATCTGGAAATAATCAAGTAAATATGTGCATTGTGTGCTCGAAGGACTGATCAGTTCAGTATGTTCTGTTCAGTAATTGAGATCTTGTACAAAGAAAATATCTGATTAAGGCTGACACAGAAAACAGTCAAAAAAAGTATTGATCTTCATATTATACAGCTGCACTCTGTTTCTGCAATATTTAATATAAATCAGAGTGATCCCTGAAGTATATCTTCACACACTAAGTGTCACTGGCATGCTGTAATTTTACTTCTGGCTATACTGTACATAGCTATATTTTCAGAGATTTTGTACTGATTGCTTATAAGTGCTGCACTGAAGTATTAGCTTTGAGAGTCAGGCAAGATAATTTAAAGAAGATCTGTCATAATTTCTCATTGTGTTTTATGACTGTCTTCTGTGCTTTAAGCAGCCAAACTAGATCAGGCCATGATACATGGTGGAATTATATTTTATCACTCCTCCAGTTTTGTTGTATAGCATCTCCTCTTTTGTTCTTTACTGACAAGGCACCAATATATTTTCCCCAAGAAGAGAAAAAAGTGAATGTGCTAGACAACTCAATACATATCACACTAACATCCAGGATCCATCCATACTTGTCTGGAACCTGGGAAAAGAGCCTTTAAAGCTTTCTGGAATGCCATCAAGATGGAAAACATCCAGATCTCAGGGAGAACTCATTCCCCAGGCAACGTGCTGTGACAGAAAAGGTGAGATTCCTGGGTCCTGATAAATGACATTATTTCTAAGGACAACACTGAATCCATATGAATCACTCAGTCAACTATCATCTAAATAATGCCGTGGTGGTAAGCATTTCAGGAAACATTGCCTACTCTTTATTATGGAAGTCTGAAAAGAAACACTAGTATTTCCAGGTCAAAAACTAGTTTATTTTTTGAGAAAATAAAGGTAAAGGTTTCCCTGTCCAGTCATGTCCAACTATAGGGTGCAATGCTCATCACTGTTTCTTGATCAAGGCAGCCAGTGATATCTGAGAACATTTTCCGTGGTCATGTGACTAGCTATATTCCAAAGGTGCACAGAATGCTGTTACTTTCCCAGCAAAGAGGCTCCTATTAATTTACTCACACTTGCATGCTTTTAAACTGCTAGGTGGGAGGAACTGGGACAGCAACTGGAGCTTACTCCATTGTGCAGCACTCAGGTCTCAAACCTTTCCAGCTGACAAGCTCAGTAACTTTAACTGCTGAGCCATCCCACCACCCTATAAATCCAAATTTACAGAAAACAATTTTTATGTGAAATGCAACTAATGTGCTGCCTAAAACTCTAAATGAAATAATTTGATTACTTTAGCAACATTTATATTCTGTCCTAGCTGTTATTCTAACATGCTTGCTTACCATTCCCTTCTGTTAATCCCAGTGGTGGTATTCAGCTGATTCACACCGGATCGGGCAAACCGATAGCAAGAATTTAGTGTGGGTCACTGAACCGGTAGTAAGTTCTGGCTGGCCATGTCCCCGATCCAGTCCCCTCCCATCCGATGCTCGCTTACCTGCCCACCTGACATTTACCTAAGATATTCCTTCTTTTGCCCTCCCAACAATCAGCTGTGCATAGATCAGCTGTGCAGGGATTCTCCTTGCTGAGGCCCAGGAAGGCAAAAAATGGAAGGAGCTCCATTTTTGCCTTCCAGAGCCCCAGAGGAGCCTTAGGGGAGCAAAAACGCCCTCCCAGAGGCTCCTCTGAGGCTCCCAAAACGGAGCTTGAAGGGGGGCTGCGCACCCCTCCCATACTCTGTTTCTTTTCTTCCTGAGCTCAGAAGAGCTTTAGGGGAGCAAAAATGCCCCCCCCCAGAGGCTCCTCTGAGGCTAGGAAGCTCCCCAAAATGGGTGGGGGCAGCAAAAAAGCAAAAAAAAAAAGCCACACCCACCCAGTCACATGGCCACACCCACCAAGCCACGCCCATAGAACTGGTAGTAAAAAAATTTTAATCCCACCACTGGTTAATCCGTTTCCCTTATTTCTTCTATAACACTGGATATAATATGTGCAAGGACTCTATTCTTCATTGCTGCATTTTCCTTAGTTCTTAAGCTTTAGAAAGGCAACAAAGATTAAAATATTCTCATAACTATGAAAATCAATCAAGTTGTTCTATTTTCAATTTCTACTGCAGGTAGTCCTCAACTTATGACCACAATTGAGCCTAACATTTCTGTTACTAAGTGGGACATTTGTTAAGTGATTTTTTTTCCTCCATTTTACTACATTTCTTGCCTCAGTTGTTAAGTGAATCACTGAAGTTGATAAGTTAGTAACCCTTAAATAAGCTTAAGTGAATCTGGCTTTCCCATTGACTTTGCTTGACAGAAGGTCGCAAAAGGGGATCATATCACCTGGGGACTTGGCAATGGTCATAAGTATGAACTAGTTGCCAAACATCTTAATTTTGATCACATTATCATGGGGGGAATGATGGAAAGCTTGTAACCAGAAGTGGTATTCAGCAGGTTCTGACCAGTTCTGGAGAACCGATAGCAGAAAATTTGAGTAGTTTGGAGAACTGGCAAATGCTACCTCTGACTGGAAACTTTACAGTATTCTTCCCCTGCCATGCCCATCATGCCCACAGAACTGATAATAAAAAATTCTGAATCCCACCACTGGTTGTAACTGTAAAAAAACAGTCATGAGTCACTTTTTTCAATGCTATTGTAACTTTGAATGGTCACTAAACAAACGGTTGTAAGTCAAGGATTACCTGTATACTGTTGGTATAGAGTTGCTTATCTGTTTGCTTTTTACTCTAAAGTGGGATTTTTACTCTTGAAGTGGAATTATTAGATCTCAGAAGAAAAGTTTTCTGCATAATCTTCTGATGGCCAGAAAAAATCATGTGAAATTTTTAAAAGGAAGTAAATGTTCCATGATATATTCTCTCCCTATTTTCCCCACATTAATTTAGGTCAATAGAATACAGTATATAAGAGGGGAAAAACAATGTGTTGTCCATTATGCAATCATATTTTTTAATTTCTTTCCAAGAATTATGGGCATCTGTTTGGATGCCTTTTCCTTAATTTCTTCAAAGTTTTCTTTCTCAAAGTTTCGCTCTTCTTCATATTACCATCTTCTGTTTCCTTCTTTCACTAAAACACTCCAGTTGCTTCTTCCAAAAGCCACATTTCCCAACCTAATCTGCCTATAATAATACAGTAAATGGAGAATTTGGGAAAACAAATACAACTATATTCCTCACTACAAATTATAATATATATGTTTTCGGAGGTTTTCACGGGTATTTGTATGCGGATCTTTGGTTCTTCGGGTTTTCTCCCGCGTAGAATTGGAAATATCTAGGCGACGTTTCGATGAAGTCTCATTCATCATCTTCAGGCTTGTGTCTTCGGCCTTGTGCTTCTCAGAGTAATGTGAGCTTGCAGCTGCTTCTTCCTTTTAACTACTAGTGGGGGTGTGACTTGATTGGGTGGGGGCTTGGCTGTGTTCTGATTGGGTGAGGGTGTGTTCTCATTGGTTGGGGGTTTGGCTGTGTTTTGATTGGTTGGGGGATTGGCTGTGTTCTGATTGGTTGGGGGATTGGCTGTGTTCTGATTGGCTGGGGGTGTGTTCTGTTCTGGTGGGGGTTTGGTTGTACTCAGGTTAGTCTCAGTTGCTGGGGGATTTGAGCTCACCAGCTCAAGTTCGCTTCATGTATGGGTTGGGGGGGGGGGTTGAAATCTCCCAGCAACTAAGACTAACCTGAATACAACCAAACCCCCACCGGAATAGAACACACCTCCAGCCAATCAGAACACAGCCAACCCCCTAACCAATCAGAACACAGCCAAACCCCCAACCAATGAGAACACACCCCCACCCAATCAGAACACAGCCAAGCCCCCACCCAATCAAGTCACGCCCCCACTAGTAGTTAAAAGGAAGAGGCAGCTGCAAGCTCACATTACTCTGAGAAGCACAAGGCCGAAGACACAAGCCTGAAGATGATGAATGAGACTTCATCGAAACGTCGCCTAGATATTTCCAATTCTACGCGGGAGAAAACCCGAAGAACCAAAGATCCACATATATATATATATATATATATATATATATATATATATATCCTGCACACTAAATCAAGGAACTCAAAGGAAATATTAGTTGTGCAGTAGACATTTAATATATTTCACTACCCATTTGGAATCTCATATAAAATATGATGTGGCAATTTTTCAATTAATACAATAAGAAATTCCATTATAATTAACAAAACTTAAAATTAATTCAGGTCAAACCAACCTTTAAACACATGAAAAGATAATTTACCTTCTTTGATATCTTTTAATTTAAGAAAACTGACTAATGACACTGCACTTTCTGGCCAAAGCAACAGAATGTGATAAAATGTTTACCATGTAGTACAAAAGTGATGTTGAATTACTGAAAGATCTAAGACACTGCTTTTTGTATGCAATGAGGGTAAAATGAGAGAACCAAGATGAAAACAATTTCTTTTGTAAGAAATTTGTCCAACTGTGAAAAAAACAAGACAATGAATCTTAGATCTTGTTTCATCTGAATTCATTACAAGTTTTGACAATGATTGGGCTACATTGAGCTGATAATAAGAACTGAAGCACCTTGATGAAGATGATGAAATTATTGTTTCACTATTTGGGGTATTATATTCCTGAATAATTATCTTTGATCCATGCTGAAATTCAAAAATTCAAGGCAATATAGTCACTTCTTCACTTGTATCATGCTTCTTATTTATGACATGAACTAATTTGTGAGCTTTCTTCCCTTCATTTTCTTTTCAACAATCTCATCAAAATTCCATAAAACAGCATATGATGCTCATCAGCTAAATCTAGCATCCTTAACTAAGTCTACTTACACTGCCCTTTAGTTTCTTTCACCCAGCTGTTATTCAGTCTTATATTGGGAATTAATGTTGTGTTGTGATCTGGTTGTGCTCACTTTAATTTAATTTAGTTTAGTTTAATTTGGCACATCTCATGTGGCCTACATTTTGTTTGGCATATGTTAACAAAACAATCTTCTGTTAGGTTTGGGAGGTTCAAAATGATGGGAAATCATGCCATGAACTTTTAGTAACATTAAATATTCAAGCACACAGATTCAGTACAGATCTGCATTTTTTTCAGAAGCAGGCTTATATATAACACACTTTACTTATCTTGTCTGAAAGATGTCAGGTACCATGGGCTGAACTATATGATATCCTACAGGAGAATCATGGCATGAAAATTGAAGCAATACTCATAGTCATATAATATCATAGGATTGAAAAATATCATTTAGATATCAAATCCTTCTCCCTGCTTATTTCAGGAAAATGTATTAACACATCCCCAACAGAAGGCTGCCCAGAAGGCTGTCCAACATTCCCTCCATTCAGTTGAGGGGATCTTATCATTTCTTCTGCAATAATATTCCTTTCCAAAAAAGATGACAGTTGATGAATCACTGAAACTGATAAATGTTGGTGTGAACTGCAGAGCAATCTATTAGGTAGAAGTTTTCCTGATCCTGCAGTATAGATATATTAAGTTAACTATGCACCTGGCCAAATAAGTATCATTATTACACAATGTAGGGGAAATATAGTAGACTACATACAGTAGATGTTAGAGCTTTTATGTGATGGATAGCATGCTTTTTCAGGGGAATTGTTTTCACAAAGATATCTGTTGTAGAGAAATAGTCTTTTATCATGAAGTTGGACCTTTGGGTCATCATTTATACTGAGTAAAAGTTAATACCCTAGTTCTGCATACCTTTGTAAGACAAAGGTGGGCAATATTTCAATACTTGAGGAATGTGCTCAAGGATTGCGGAACAGCTGAAGGGCACAATGTGGGTTGAGGCCACATTACAGATGTAAGCATTGCTGGTAATTTAGATAGTTTATTTGATATGTCTTTTTTAGGATATATACTTCATTTTCATGTTTCCCTTGTCAACTACTAGTATAATATAATTTTATTCAGTTGTGACCAGAGTGGGATCTGAGTACCACAAAAAGAGGACTCAAGGCCAACAAATCACCTATCCCTATTGTAGGTTGTTTCTCCTATAATTTCTAAGATAATAATTTATATACTTCTCTTGGCTTTATGAAATAAGATCATGTGGACTCTTTGTGAAATATACCATCCAAGATGTAATTCATTTTAATGTCTAAACAAACTAAACAATCTTGCATTTCTATGTGCAGACATTAATTCCCTCTTCAATTGGTAAACAAAATTGCTGTTATAGATTAGAAAATACATGCTAAATTTGATAACAAATTTGTATAATTCATCCCTACTGCTTTTACAGTTTTATACTTAATAATTCTGACAGAAAACAAATGTAATAGGTCTTGGCCTGAAATTATCAATGAGTAATGTCAGATAAATTGCCTTTATGTATCTGGAGACAAAAATTGGATGTAGTTGAAGCAGAAAAATTCCTATGATATGTTCCTTGAAGAAAATATATGTGAAAAAGAAATATAGTAAAATAGAAAATGTGTCAAGTATGTGGAATATTTAGATCATGTATACAAGAGCCTGGAGGGAAGGGGACACTCAAATAACAACTAGATTTTGTCTCTGTTTCCATAACACATTTAGCTAGCCAACCAGTAAAATAGTTACATCTCTATATTCAGAGTTCCATTAGTGCCGTTTTGCATTAATTGGGTCAAAAGTTACCATTTGGAAAATATTTAATTTCCACCCTTTCTCCAAGAAGCACTTGATATCTGACAAGATCTTGTGCAATAGACATCTAGTAATACTTTATGTCTCAGTAGCCTTTCTTCATTGGCCACTCAGGGATAGAGTGATATTGTTAACCAGCTGTAATTAAAAACCAATGATCAAATGGTGCAAAAGCATATTATCATAGAAAGACAAATCAACAAAATTTCCAATCCAGAAGAGGCCAAGCTTACTAATACACCATGTCAGATGTGCATGTTCAGAAAAATACTTGGAAAAGCAAAAGCATTCTTTTGAAACTAAATTTGGAAGTATTTATCTTAAAATAAGGTATTTTCTGTTTTGCTGGACAATCTGGAGGCTGCTGTACTGTATTTTTGTCATCACTGATAATAAAATCACCATTATTTCTGTTTTAAAAGGTACATATTTTAATATATCATGGTGACAATCCCAATTAAAGTTAATTAAATTGAATATTACCATTTATTGTAAATAGTTTAACATCCATTCTATTTTTTTTCCCATTTTTTCAAGCTACCACCAACTTTATTACTACCAACACTAACATAAAGCATTTGCAGCATTTTGATGTTTTCCTTTTAGAGCCAAAGATCGAAGTTTTCAGTGAATCTTGAATCATGTTCAAATGTAGCAATTTGCCTCCGAATCAAATCAAATTATGCCAGTTCATTTTTCAAATGTCAATTGAATTTGAGCTCATTCCTTCAGGTCTAAAAATATAGTCTTTACCGAAGAGTAAGTATCAGGTTTCCAAGTGTTGAAATTCATTTAAAAAGAAAAGAGAAAAGTCCGTCTTCCATAAACATTTCTTTTATTTAGGAAAGCATCAAATTGGCAAAGTCTGTTGTAATTTCGGATCTGACACAACCCGGAATTACACCACATAATATTGGAATTTAGAAACAGCCCCCAAAAGTCTCCAACAGAAGTAAATCAACATTGCCTGGTGTCATGAATCTCCACGTCAAGGCCTCAGTAGGGTCAGTTTGTGTTCCCACAGGAAGAAGAACCACCAAGCCTAAACAACTCTCTCTATCTCCACTCCTCCCACCTTAGGAATGTGGCAAGCCTGAAACCCTTTCCCTCATAACCAGCAAAGAGAAAGAAAGAAAAGGAATATATAATAAGGCTAAATAAAATGGCTATGTATATGTCAATTTCAGGCTTGACAGGAAGAAGTGTTTGCTCAAGCCAGTTTCCATTCAATACAACTTTCAGTGTTGATCAAAATAGCTTGGAAGTCTGTAGGCCAAATTAGACATGATCAAGACATTTGTAAGGTATCTGCCACTTAAATATTCTGTACATACATAAACAGATTCCCCACAATTTGGCATCCTCTAGAATTCAGTACCATAATTGTTAGCTTGTATGGTCAAAAGAATATGAAATACCAAATTGACTACAATGAAGTTTTGTTACATTTTGTAGTTTTTGCCAATGCCCATTTTTTAAAGACTTTTTCTAAAGAGATTGAAGAAACAAATGGCTTACCGCATAGTAATTGGTAAGATACTATGCAAGATTTCAGTATTATTTTGTGGTACTATCGACCTGAATCAATACCTCATTTATCATATATACTTGTCATTTGTAAGATGAAAGTCCAAAATATCAATGTTTTGACCTTAGTTAGCAAAACACATTTATAATCTGTGCAGACCAGGGGTGGGATGCTACCGGTTCTGCCCAGCTCTATAGGTAGTTATGAAGAGCAGCAGACACTGAACCGATTCTGTGTTTGCTGCTGTTTGGCCCACCCACTCGCCTGGGCTCTTATCTGTCCTTTATTCCTGCTTTTTCAACCTCAGCTGCTTTGCGTGGCACAGTTGAGGTTGAAAAAACAGGAAAAAAGAGGCTTTTCAAAATGCTGTGCACCTGTGCGCAGCGCTCTTCAGCTGTCCGGGTGGCACACCTTAAAGTTTTTTACATGCATGCACAAAATGTAGTCACTGAACTGGTAGTAACACCGATTGAATCCCACCCCTGGTGCAGACCATTTGGTCTTTCAAGCTGGTAGCCAATCTTATCACCTCTCTACTTCAAGTATGTAACCTTTTTTTTTTTTTTTTTGTGGTAGACTGTTTAGCTTGAAGGCAGAACAATTTGTTAAGAAAAAGATATTGGAGTCCTTAAAAACCATTGGGGGAGGGAGACAGAAACAAGCTACTGAGCTCCAAAGTAAAGAACTACTGATGTCATAAATCATTGGCCTTTACATTTATTAGTTTCAGCTTAAGCTAAGAAGCTTGTTTTTTTAAAAACTGAATTGAATTAAAGGAGCCATTTTAATTGTATGATGGAAATGAAAATATTATCCATAGAAAATCCCATCTTTGGACTGGAAACCAAATTAGGTTATAGTACAATCCTGCTGTGAAGGCGTTTTGTGTAATGTTAACATTTTATGTCCTTTCTGTCTGAATTAAGAAAGAGCTGGAAACCCAGTTCATTTTGATTTATTAAGACCTCGCCTCCACCTGAAGCAGCGTGATAATGGCTTATCTTTCACTGCCTTCTAACAGACTATGAATGGCTACCATCCCAGCAATTGCAGAAGAGGAAAAGCTCTCAATAGGATAAGAAATTTTGGCACATAATAAGGTTGAAATATAGGAAGAAGATTATGAAATGCATTGTACTACAAACATAGCCAATCCAAGGGGCCCCAGGCAACAACAGTAAAATAAAACAGCATCCATGTTGAATAGAAAGCCAATTAGGTCAGTCCATCACATTTCTATTGAGAAACCATTTTTAGTCAGGACTGCTGAATACAAACTTAAAATGACTTTTGGGAGGGAGGAAGCAGCTTTGAGTCAACCTTG
The DNA here is from genome assembly GCA_023653725.1 of Bungarus multicinctus. Lineage (NCBI taxonomy): Eukaryota > Metazoa > Chordata > Lepidosauria > Squamata > Elapidae > Bungarus > Bungarus multicinctus. The sequence continues at coordinate 49,546,304 of CM042849.1, read as the reverse complement.
ATTCCTGGACTAGTTCTTGCAGTGTTCTCAGTTTTAAGAAGCAGTTTGCCATTGCCTGCTTCCTAGAGCTGGGAGAGAGTGATTAATCTAAGGTCACCCTGCTGGCTTTGTGACCAAAATGCGTCTACAACTAAAGACTGATGCCTTAACCATTACCCAAACTGGCTGTCTTAAAATGTCTCAGTTCTCGAGTACTGGCAAGGATATATGCATTGCATATGGGCTCTAGGCAACTGAGGGCAAGAATCCTGCAAAATCTGGCAGCTTCATCATATGGATGAAATGTGGATCATAAGGTCAAAATGCAAATCCTGCCCTTTATATATGACACAAAAAGGTAGAGCTTGTATGATGGCATTGTAATATTCCTTTTATCATTGTCATTCTTCCATGTGGATGCCCATGACTGTAGAAGAATTCAAGATCTCAATGATGTTTTGTTTATTAAGAAAGTGAGTTTTAAGCAATCATAGCAGCAAGGACATACTCTAATTATCTACGTAATGTTTGTTATTGTATAGTTCAATATGCTAATGTATTCACTATATCTATTATGGTCATTAAAAAATGAACCATGTGGTTATTAAGTGAATCTGGCTTCCTCGGTTGACTTTGCTTGTCAGAAATCAGCTGGGAAGGTTTCAAATTGTGATCACATGAACACACAAAACTACAACTGTCATAAATACATGCCAGTTGTCAAGCATCTGAATTTTGATCATATGATAATGGGGATGCTACAATGGTCCATAAGCATGAAAACTGGTCATAAGCCCCTTTTTTTCCAGTGCCATTCTAACTTCAAATGGTCACTAAATATATGGTTGTAAGTCAAGAACTACCTGTAATATCTCAAGAAAGCACCTTTTCAGAAATTTTATTTAGTTTTTGAAGTTGTAAGCTTTCTAGAAGAGGGTACAACAAACTCAATTTTCCTGAAAATGAAAATAGGTATTTCTATTCATAAATTAATTGAACACAGAAAGTTTTAACTAGCAGTTTCTAACCAGTCAAAGCAGTATATTATTTTGAATTACCCAATTTTTCATTAAACAACTTCTTTGAATAGAGTAACAATTAATATTATTTTAGTGATTAATTCAAAACATCAATTTATCATTTTGGACTACTTAGTCCAAATTAAAATCCTCTTCCTGTCTTCTTTTGACAATGAAATAAAATCAGTCAAGAATAGTTCTCCAGGAGATGACAAGCAATTTTGTGTAAGATAACAATAGATTCAATGACAGTGTTTTAAAAGCCATCATTGTTTATTATTTTTCTAAGCAGTAAAAAGTCTTTTAATAAGATATATTCATGTTCTTCCTCACATTTGAAAATCAGGTATTGCCATTGCAATATAAATGGACCAGCCATAGATTTCTGAAAGAAAGAAAGAAAGAAAGAAAGAAAGAAAGAAAGAAAGAAAGAAAGAAAGAAAGAAAGAAAGAAAGAAAGAAAGAAAGAAAGAAAGGGAGAGCAAAAAGGAAGGAAGGAAGGAAGGAGATAATCGAACGAAGGAATGAAAGAAGGGAGAGAGGGAGGAAGGGAGGAAGAAAGAATTCTATCAGGATGTTCTTTCCTAATTTAGAAGGAACACTGTACTAAATATGTTACTCTATCTCCCTGTAGGGAAACAGCTCTGCCTCCTGTGTATCTATGATGGAGAGAAATTATTTGCCTTTTCGGGTTCTTTTTATCTGTAAAGTAGTAGCTTGGGTTAGGAACTCTTTATATGAATAACTGGGCTCTATAAAAACATTTAAGTACTATTTTAAATGTATGACAAAGAAAACCAAAGTTTCCTCATAATTCTGTTATTTTTTTAGTTATAAATGTAGGATGGGTACAGATTTTTCTCAGATGCATGAAAGGAGACATGGCAATGCTAAGCATGGTAAGGCAGACCTAATTACTAGCTGACAACTTTACCAGCTGCCAACTTTACATGGGATGCAAAGCGTACTTGGTCCCCTTTCCTCTTTCCCTCATTCTCTGTCAATGCATTAACACAAACTGGATGATGAAACACAGCAATTAAAGTCAGCTGCGAAATTCTCTTCATGTTTCATCCATGCAGTGATTCTTATCATTACATGTTTAATCTGCAAATGGATTTTATGAAACTAGCCAAAGATCACAACTCTTTAAAATATGTATAAAAACAGTTATATATCATGAGGAACATTCCCAAGAAAGCTGCATTTTTTTTTTTGTTTTAAAAGCAAAATAATATTTTCTCTGCTTGGTTTCCAAAAGGATAAACACAGAGATGGAACTTTCTTTGAAAGCTGGAAAAGTTTGTGTAAAAGATAGCGTTTTGCCCTATTCTGTACTCTCATAAATATTCATTGTTGAAACAGTGTCCTTTTCTAAATAACAAATGGGAGCACAGAGCACACAAGGATGTTTTCAGAGTTTACTTCATACAACTTTTTGAACTATTCTGTGGTTAATTATAGATGACTAGTGTCCAAAATGTTGTACTCTAGTTCACAAATATTTGGCTGAACAAAACAAGACAATGAATTCTCTATATAATATTTCTCTTTTTGCAATTAAATTTTCAAGTAGATTCAGTAAATTACTGGAAACATTCTTTCTCTTGGGACTCTGTAGCACTTGGAGAGATCTTAAATGCTTTTATTCACTTAAATTCTCTCCTATTTGTTTTTAATCAGCAAAATTAACAAATATTCAAACAATCTCATTGAAAACATAGACAAAATAAATGGCTGGATCAGAAACCAAGATTCTAAACACTTGTTTTACAACAATATTGGGATCAGGCTGTACCAGTGGCCATTTCTACTGACTCCTGTGGCAATGGTTTTGAACTTTTTAAAAGGTGCTCTATACCAAAAAAATTAATTTTTAAAAATTAATTTTTAAATAGTACACAGGAAGCTTGGTTTCTGCAAAATGAAGTCTTAATCTATCAGTTTTTTATTTATTTATTTATTGTTCATGAGAATTTGCAGGCTTTACAGATAAACTTAAAAAATAAAAATGATGGATGCTGTCAGTTCAGTATTTTGCTTTGCCGGGTTCCACCATGTATGAGGGTTGGGTATACAAAGGTAAATCAAGATGGTAAGAGGTTATCTGAGAAAGCTTGATAGGGAGAAAACTCATTGTTTCAATTGCAAAAAATGCAGTTTTGTTAGTGGACATTATGGACACTTTTGTGTGATCCATTTGTCCTATAAGCTTGCTACCAATTTTATAGTGACCGAGAAAAAAGATTTAAAACATTATTTTAAGGTATATACATAGTGGTCCTGTTTACCTGAGGAAAATAATAAAGTTGACATAGTATGATAACTAGCCTAAGTTTTTAATTCATTACCTAAAGAATTCTTATAGGCACAATTCAGATGAACCTTAAGGCTAGGAATCAATTAGTCACAAGAGCAACACCAGGTTATTGTTAAGAAAAGTAATATATCTTCATTTCAAAAAATTCCAAAAATCCATTCAGTATAACTTGTTTTTAAGTCAGCATCTATAGGATTTTACTCTTTGTGATTCTGATTTCTTTAAAATAAAGTACCTTTCTTGTTGCACTCCTATTGATATGTTTATATAATACAAGCAGTAATTCAAGAGCAACTGAAGTTGTATTCTAGGTAGTAAATTATTTCATACTGGCTCTTGTAGAGTTGTCTCACCAGCCTTCAGAATTCAATCATTCCCAAAATGCATGCTTAAAAGTTGAATTTTTCAGTCTATATACTGTATAAATGGGAGACAATTGTTTGTCCTGAGTATAGAGGAGCACAGAAATGACCTTGGAGTCAAATTATAAGCTTATCCTGGGAAAACAAGCAAAATATAAGCTTATCCTGGGAAAACAAGAATGTGTAAGAAAGAATCTAAAGATTTCCCCACCTTGACTGTTTGTTACAAGAAAGATGGAAGGAAAACATTTTCAAAATGCTGTTGTTATAACCAATATTAATAAAGTAGAGGTCTAATTTTCTTGTGACTTCTGCTGACATGGCCTATCTTGAAGGGCTGATACATATATACATTTTAGACTTTAAGATATTACATCAGAATTATTTAAGAACAGTAGTAACTTATAGATTTGCTAAAATTATTTTCTAAAAACCATTTTTTAAGCCTAGACTTGACTGATTTCCATTACAGTCATAATTGTTTAATATTTTTGCAGGAACAAAATGTCTCAATCATTTAATGGTGAAATCTATGCTTCAAACTTTACCCAGAAAATACATTACACAATTATAAAGTAGCATCCAATGAAGAAATGAAATACAGCTTTTATCTTTCCTGTTACATCTGCCTGCCTGCCTGCCTGTCTATTTGCCTGTCTATCACTAAAGCTCTCATTGTCATGACCTTTAACTGGGCAAAACTGTGCATCATAGGGAAACGATTTTTGAACCAATGTATCTCAAATAGGCTAATTACAGAATATGTCCAAAATCCAGAACCCATGAGTCCCAAAGGAATGAAATTGTGCTACCAGCTGTTGCTGCAATAAATTGTGGCTGCTTCAGTATTACTGGCTGCTGTTGCAATAACATGATCTTCATTTGCAACCTTCTATGACAGTTTCCTAGGTGGTATTACAATCTCTTGCACCTCTCCCTTCCCTACATATACAGCATACTCCCAGATGCTGTCCCTGCACACCTATTCTGATGCACTTGGCTCCTCTTGTATGTCCCCATGCAGTTTTCCAAGCATATGCTGCCCTATATATACCTTCCCTGACCCATGTGGTGCTGATGGGCATCCCTACATTTCCTTCCTGACTCATGGTCTTTTCTTCCTCCCCAATATGCAATCCCTGACTGGCACCTCTTGGGATGTTCTAAGCAGCCATAGGTACCCTTCTCAACCCACCTCACCCATTGGGTATCATCCCTGACTGATGCATTGCCTCTTACATACTCCTGCAGCAAGGAAGGAAGGAAGGAAGGAAGGAAGGAAGGAAGGAAGGAAGGAAGGAAGGAAGGAAGGAAGGAAGGATTCTGATCTTGTGGTGAAGGATTCTTCTCACACTACTTTTTTGTTTTTTTAATGTTTAGTATTTAAGGCTCTAAGATGCTATTGTGTATGTTGTGTATGGACTGAGTCTTCACTCAGGTCCGTGCTTCCAGCGGGAAGCACGGACCTCTCCCATTGGCTGGAGCCGTTTGACAGCCGGCTATAAAAGGCGGCTGTCAAATGGCATCAGCTGTTGCCGCTCCAGCTGGCTGCCGTGTTAGCGCGGCAGTAGCGGTAACCCCCTTTGCCTGTAAATAAAGAGTTAAGCTGAAAGCCTTGACCTGGTCTCTGCCTGAGTTATTCCGTCGCTCCACAACTCTGGCGACGAGGACGGGATACTAATAAAGGCAAGCCAGGCAAGGAAGAGAAAGAAAGGAGCGAAATCACTAGCTGAGAGCTGAAATCGCTACAGAGTTGCTGACTCTAGCCGCGAAGTGCCGTCTCTAACTTGCCTGAGGAAAAACTTCACAGCTGACAGAAGATGACTACGAATCCTGCATTCCCGCCCTTCAGACCGACCGCTGAGACGTGGGAGTCATACAAGAACCGGTTTGACTGCTTTTTAGATGCTTTAGACCTGTCAGAAATTTCTGAGCATAGGAAGAAATCTTACTTCCTAAGCTTTTGCGGAGCCACGGTTTTTGACACCGCATCAGCATTACTGGCCCCTAGATCTATAAAGACTATCCCTTGGGAGGAACTGCAAGAAATTCTCTCAAATCACTACTCCCCAAAGCCTTCCAGAATTGCTAGGCGCCATACTTTCAGAAGGCGCATCCAAACACAGGGGGAAACAATTAGTGATTATATGGCAGCACTGAGAACAGCTGCCTTGCATTGCGGGTTCAGAGATTACCTGGACGATATGCTGCTCGATCAGCTGGTTTGTGGCGTTAGAGACCCCAAGTTACAAAGACGTTTATTAGCCAAAGGGGATCTAACCCTAAAGCAAGCCATAGAGGAATCCCAGGCTGCTGAGCTGTCAGCACTCTCAGCAGCTGAAATTCAGGGAAAACCCAGCAGACTAGAAAATCCAACAGTATATTTTGAGGAAGCCTCCACAGAAAATGGCCCAGAAGAGGCTACTGAGATAAACCGCCTCAGACAGCCCAACGCAAATCAAAAAGAGTTCAGGCAAGGTATTAGTCAAACCCCACATTTACAAACCTTATGCTTAAGCTGCGGGGGAAATCACCTCAGGGCATCCTGCAGATTCAGGAATGCCATATGTTTAAGGTGTCAAAAGAAAGGCCATCTGGCCAAAATTTGTCAGGCAGGGAAAACCTTCAACCAGCCACAAAGGCCACAGAAGCTCATTCAATACCCCAGACAAATTGAGGACAGTTTCACATGCTATCAGTTTAAAATACAAAAAATTAATAAATCTAACAAAATTAGTGTCACTGTTTCTATAGAAGGTAGACCCTGCAGAATGGAGGTTGACACCGGCTCTGCATTATCCATCATCTCATGGGACACCTTAAAGAAGCTACTCCCCAGAATGTCAAGACAGAAAATTCCAGCCTGCAATCTAACACTTCGGGACTACCAAGGCAGAACCATCCCTGTCATCGGAAAAGGCAAGTTCCTTGTCCATTTTCAAGGGTTTAAGGGCAAGTTCCTTGTCCATTTTCAAGGGTTTAAGGTTTAAGGCACTACTTGCCTCTAGTGATAGTGGATGGCGTCCTCCCAAGCCTATTGGGACTAGATTGGTTCCCAGCCCTGGGCCTCCACATAGGGGGAATCCACGCAATTACCAATTCAGAAGTTGAATCCCTGTTCAGGGACTATGCAGACGTATTCAGTGAGGGCCTAGGCTGCTACGTGGGAACCCCAATATCCTTCAGGGCAGACTCCCAGGCAGTACCAATTCGTTTGAAGCCCCGCAGAGTTCCTTTTGCAATTCGTTCTAAACTAGACAAGGAACTTGACAAATTAATCAAGCAGGGCGTACTGAAACCTACAGACTTCTCAAAGTGGGAAACCCCCATAGTAACACCGTTAAAAAAGGATGGAAGCTTGAGGATCTGCTCAGACTACAAGTCGTCCATAAACAAATATTTACAAGTTAGTGCGTACCCAGTCCCTGTGGTACAACATTTACTCCATTCCCTTGAGCCTGGTTCCATTTTTGCAAAGTTGGACATGTCCCAGGTGTATCAACAGTTTCCTGTTGATAATGAAACTGCTGAACTGCAAACAATAGTAACCCACAGAGGGGCTTTCAAATGCACACGCCTACAATTCGGAGTTAGTGTGGCCCCTGGAATTTTCCAGTCCCTTATGGAACGAATCCTGCAAGGGTTACCAGGCGTTGTGCCTTACTTTGATGATATTCTGGTATCCACTACCAATCTACAACAATTACTACAAAGGGTCAGAGGTGTACTTGACAGTTTTAGACAATCTGGTCTCAAACTAAAAAGGGAAAAATGTACCATAGCCACTCCACAAGTGGAATTCTTAGATTACAAGATTGATGCCAAGGGTATTCACCCGACTGAGTCAAAGGTCAAGGCCATTCACGATGCGCCTACTCCTACTAACAAAACTGAGCTTCAAGCTTTCCTGGGCCTCTTGAATTTCTACGCTTCGTTCCTGCCCCATAAAGCTTCTGTTGCCGAGCCCCTTCATAGACTTTTAGACAAGAACTCACCATGGCACTGGGGACCAAGGGAAACTATTGCTTTCAAACAAGTCAAGTCATTGTTAACTTCAAAGGCCGTCTTAATCCAATTCAATAAAGACTTACCACTCATTCTAGCAGCCGATGCTTCTCCATTCGGAATTGGGGCTGTCCTGAGCCACAGACTGCCCAATGGTGCAGAAGCACCTATAGCTTTCTTTTCAAGGACACTATCTTCCACTGAACGCAACTATAGCCAGATTGACAAGGAAGCCTTGGCTGCAGTGGCTTCAGTGAAGAAGTTCCATGAATTCCTCTACGGGCATCATTTCGAACTCATTACTGACCACAAGCCACTGTTAGGTATTTTATCCGGCACTAAACAGACTCCCCAGATTTTGTCCCCAAGGATGACCAGATGGACGGTTTTCCTGGCTGCGTATTCCTACACTCTAATCCATCGATCCGGGAAAAGCCTTTCCCATGCTGATGCACTCAGCCGCTGTCCCCTGCCAATGCCAGTCGTGGACCCAGCACCTGCAACCACAGTCTTTCTTATCAATGAACTCAAGCTTCCAGTCACTGCTGCTGACATCGCTGCCCATTCAGCCAAGGACCAGGTAATATCCCAAGTCCTGGACTGGGTAGGGAGGGGGTGGCCTACGGCCCCTTATCCTTCAGACTTCCTACCCTACAAATTACGCCAGCAGGAACTTTCCTCCTTGCAAGGCTGTTTACTATGGGGAACCAGAGTAGTCATTCCCCACAAATTGCAAACCTCGATTCTGAAGGTGCTGCATGAGGGCCACCCAGGGATTGTGAGAATGAAGGCCCTAGCTCGCAGCTACGTATGGTGGCCAGGCATGGATGCCCAAATCTCTAAATGGGTAAATTCTTGCCAGGCGTGCCAGGCCACCAGGGCATTACCACCAGCAACCACCCCTAGGACCTGGGAGGAAGCAGGCAGCCCCTGGTCCAGAATACACATAGACTTAGCAGGCCCCTTCCATGGGCGCACTTTCCTGGTGGTAGTAGATTCATATTCAAAATGGGTGGAATTAACTCTAATGCACTCCACCACTACGGAAGCAGTCAGCAAAGCACTGACTAGGATGTTTGCCACTCATGGCCTTCCTGATTCTGTCGTATCCGACAATGGCCCCCAATTCACCTCCTGTGAATTTGAGATGTTTCTAGCAAGTTTGGGCATCAGGCACATATTAGTGGCCCCTTTTCATCCTGCCAGCAATGGGCTGGCTGAGAGGGCAGTTAGATCTGCCAAAGAAGTGCTACAAAGATTGGGTCCAATCAACTGGCATGCCAGGCTAGCCCAATACCTATTGAGCCAACATACTACACCCTGTGCCTCAACTAATAGGTCACCAGCCGAAATATTAATGGGACGCCGGCTGAGGACCACTTTGGACAGGCTGCACCCAAATTATGCCCCTTTGCTTCCCCTTGGGTCAAACAGCCAAGATAGAGGATTCCTGATAAATGACAAGGTGTTTGTCAGAAATTTTGCTGGGCAACCACTATGGTTACCAGGGCTTGTGATAGCAGTAACTGGTCCCAAGTCTTATAGAGTCCAGTTACCTGATGGACGGACCTGACGGCGTCACGTGGACCACCTGAAGAAGCGTTGGAGCACCGCACCCAGAGGTCATCCAGACGAGCCCCCTGCAGAAGCAACCACACCATTCGACGAAACCAGTTTCCAACCCACCGGGAACGATGACCTACCAGATGGGGAAGCTGACCAAGGTGCAGACCCAGCTCCAGACAGCCCGGCAGCCTCTCCGTCGCCCGAAGACACGCAGAAGGCACCAGACTGCAACCCGACGCCATTTTTGACGGAGCCTAGAAGATCCGGACGAATTCGCAGGCGTCCAGCGTATCTGAAGGACTACGCATGCTCCTCACTGGGAGAGAGGAGTGTTGTGTATGGACTGAGTCTTCACTCAGGTCCGTGCTTTCAGCGGGAAGCACGGACCTCTCCCATTGGCTGGAGCCGTTTGACAGCCGGCTATAAAAGGCGGCTGTCAAACGGCATCAGCTGTTGCCGCTCCAGCTGGCTGCCGTGTTAGCGCGGCAGTAGCGGTAACCCTCTTTACCTGTAAATAAAGAGTTAAGCTGAAAGCCTTGACCTGGTCTCTGCCTGAGTTATTCCGTCGCTCCACAACAGTGTATATTTGTATTTGTTTGCTTGTGTGTGTTTATGTATCCACACCCTCACCCACGCACACATTGATATCTATGTAACAGAAGGAAAGAAAAAATGCTGGAATAGTACATGACCTTTCTCTCTTTCAGTTACATCTACATTGGTGTGTGCGCACAATCATTTTCAAGCAAATAAATAATACAAATACACAAAATAGGTGTGTAGTGTTTAGTATTTAAGAACCTTAATTACTAAATATGACAAGTAAATTAGTGACATTTCTTCCATCCCATTTCCCCCCATAACTGACATTAAACAATGCCAAGGAAGATTTTACTAACTATTGACAGTTAAATTAAAGTGGATGTACAGTATGGGCCAGCTGAGATTAAGATAATTGTCCCTCATTATTATGAAAACTGTCCTATTTTCTTAGTTACCCATATATCCCTGATCTTCTGAAAAAATGCTTTGATCAAATAAAAAAAAAACCCAGTAATTTTTTATTATTTCTGAAATATCATCATAAGAATATAGGGATACAATTTTATCCAATAATAATTAAGTAGCTATTATACACTCATTTGGTGGCCACCAAATTCTCAACAAATGACTACCCATGTTTTCCCGAAAATAAGACCCTGTCTTATATTTTTTTGCCACCAAAAAAAGACAACAGATCTTACTTCCAGGGGAAGTCATCCCCTGACTAACCTCACTTGCGCGCGTCACCCCCGGCCTCCTTTTCGCTGTCAGAGGCCTTCAGGAACTTCTTTTGTGTCCAGTGAGGCTTTCCTGAAGGCCTCTGCAGTCGATAACAGAGCTCCGGGTTGATCCGGAGCTTTGTTATCAGCTACAGAGGCCTTCAGGAAAGCCTTGCCAGCCTTGCTGGCTGCAGAAGAAATGGGCATGGTGTTGGGGTGTTCAAGGCCTGGCTACAACTGTCCAAAGGTAAGTAGTAGGGCAGCTCTACTACTACCACTCCATCCTCACCCTAGCTTAATTTTTAGCCATGCCCTCTGGAGATTTTAATTAGGGCTCATTTTGAGGGTAGGACTTATATTGGGCACACATTTAAAAATCAAGCTAGAACTTTCTTTCAGGGTAGGTCATATTTTGGGGGAAACAGGGTATTTTCTAAATTGTGTTCCAATAATAACTTCAGAAACATAACTATTCATCTTCTAAAACTTGGCTTGTCATCCTCTTCTATCATGCCTTCATTGTGTCAGACATTAGCTAATCTTCCCCTTATTTTCACAGCTCTTTCTCTCACTCCCTGATTTTAAACTCCATGGAATACCTCTCTTAGTTTTAAGTGAAACTGTTAAAAGGAATAATAGTACATTTTGTTAGTGCCTTTGAAAAGGAAAAAAAGAATTAAAACCCACAGTGTGATATCTGCTTGAGTGTTATCACTCAAACCAAGCTGTGGAGGAGTCTCTAATGATGTATGTGAAGCATCTCATAAGTGCTGAAAAGTTCGATAACCAGTTTGGAAATCTTCCATAAATTCTTTGTATTCTCAAAAAAGAACTTTCACATGAAACTTTAATCGGACACTTGGGGATATGAGTTGGTTCTAAAGGCTAGTCTATAAGTGAATGCACTGTTTGTTTAGTTATTTACGTTGCATATTCTTAAGTAGAGTCCAAAAATTGAAAGCATTTTCTAAGATTGATCATTTTTGTCCAGAAAAAGTCAAGTGTTTTATTCTTAGTTTTAAAAATCATAAGGAAACTATTATATTTAATATAATTTGTGTTAAGAAGATATTTTAATAAATAAAAAATAATGGATTGCTTTATGTACAAATCTAACATTCTTTATCTATTTCTTTTATAATTCCTCCAACGTGTAACCTGTTATTTCTTTAATAGTTTGTACATTTTGACAAACACTTTTACCTGTTAAGCTTTTTCTTCTTCATATTTTTAAGTGGCTTTCTCTATTTGAGTTATTAATTTATTCCTGCTGTTTTCTGTTCACTGACAGAGACTGAATTGAAATAATTTTAAAGTTCAGAGCAGTTCAAATGATATAGGAATAAATATTTTATTTTATTATTTTACAATCTCAGTGCCAAATAAGTCTAAGTGGCATACAAAGATCATAAAAACAAAGGTACAAATATAAAAATATTAAATATTAAATTAAGAGAGATTAAATAAGTTAAGAAAACTAGAATACTAAGGCTAGAGATGGGATCTTTTTCCATGTCCAGTAACCACCTCCTGTCAACTGGTGAAGCTTTCCTGACCAACTTCCAAGTTGCCATAGGCAGGGACATGGGAAATCGGTCCTTGCAGCTGTACCAAAGAATTTACTCCTTCATCATAACAAGACGCAGTCTGGCCAAGCAAGTCAAGGCCATCTCTCACCGATACCAGCAATATCTGGAGAGAGAGATTTCTACAATCCACAAAATTACCTTTTGGGGGAATGTGATGAGTGACACATTTTGAAGGGAAGGGGAAACAGGGTCAGAGGCAAGGTGTGAAGGGAATGAAGTCAGAGTTAGCTTCTCCTAGGTAATGCTGAAGTGGTGCTCTTAACAAAAGACTGGATTTTTATTGCCAGATGGCTTGAGACTCTTAATTGTATTAGGGCACTGGTCAGAACCCTGACAGCTCCAACATTGAATGCCTCCATTGAGATCTCATTGAACAACCAGTGCAGCTTGCACAAGAGAGGTGTTACATGGGCCACCCTATGAGGCTCTAGAACTGTCTGTGCAACTGCATTCTGTGCCAGCTTTCAAATATTCTTCAAGAGTAGTCCCATGTACATCACAGTGCAGTAATTCAAATTCTAGATGACCAGGGTATGAATGACAGAGTACAGGACTCACATTTAAGAAAAGGGCACAAGACACAACAACACAAACCTCTGCAAAGATTCTCCTAATCATGACTGCCACCTGCTCTTTGATCAAAAGTTGTGAATCTAAGAAGACACCAAGCTGCGCACACAGTCTCTCTGGGGGAATACAACCCATTTAAAACAAAAGTCCCAAGTCCTGAAGCCCAACACACCTATAACCACTTGGCTTTATCAAGCTTCAGCTAAACTCTGGTTTCCCCATACATATTTGCAAAAGAGTGGCTGTGGACTGGACTTCTTGCTCTGTATTAACACTGATTGGGACCGGCTTTGGAAAAAGTAGGCAAATAGTCAGGTGTGGGCTGCAACCTGTTTAACAACTGATTCTGTGAGTCCGTGCAGTATTCAATAAACACCAATTTGAATCTCTCCAACTCACCTTCTAGCCTCCCTGGTAAGTAGAACAGCTGAGGCGCACTTTGCCATGCAAATCAGCTGAGCTATAAAAGCAAATGTAAGACAGGATAGTGCAGGGGTGGGTGGGCAGGGCCAACTAATTGTCGTTTGTGAGGGTTCACTAGAAGCGGTCCAAACCTGTAGCAACCCATCACTGCAAATAGTACAAGATTGCACTACCCAACCCAAATCTTGCAACCAACTGAAAAGGGTACTATGGTCAATGGTACTGAAGGCTACTCAGAAGTTAAGAAGATGAAGAATACAGTAAATTCACTATCCCCATCTTGCTCTTGCAAAAGATCATCAACAAGTGTATTCTGGAAGAGGTCCAGATAATCCAGAATCTATTTTATCCATGACTCTCTGAAGCTACCACACAACCAAATTTTCTACCATCTTCCTTAAAAAAAAAGAAGGCAGGAAACTGAATGAAAGTTGTCAAGGCTGGTGGGATCTAATAATGGTATTTTAAGGAGGGGATGGACCAGAGCCTCCTTAAAAGAACTCTGAAATACTCCCTAGGGAATTTATCACTGCTTGAATCCACCTGGAGGTCACTGTCATGAAGGCTCCCATAGCTAGGAGAAGCAAGGATCTAATTAACCAGTAATTGTACTGTCTACTTCATCAATTTCAAAAGGATAAAACTATTCCCAAATAATTAGGCAAGGCTGCTCCCCAGGCATCTCTAACTACTCCATGCTTGGACTCCATCTGAAAATGGATCCAAATGACTTTGTCACACAAATTCCTTTTCATGTGTCTATATATGTATGTTTTCAACCAGTCAGATCCCGAGGTTTCTTTTCTCAATTGGACTTGTAATACTTGCTGATGTTGTTTATCCATCTTGTATTAGATCTCTTTTGCAGATTTTTTTTAATCAAGTGGGCTTCATTCTTTGACTGCCTTGGTCCACCTGCCATCAGTTTTTTGTTTTGTAATAAGCCCATTTCCATTTCAATCTTTTAACTCTCTTGATGATATTGTATATTTTTATTTGTCCTCTAATCCATGTGTAGGTCTTTCTATCTTGTCTTGTAAAGCCAAGCATGCATCTTTCCATGGCTCGTTGCTTTTGTAGCTTTTATATTGATTGTGAGATTAGTGCCGCTGGCATATGTTAGAAAAGCCAACACTGATCAAAAACTTTTCTCTTCATGCACAGTGGGAGATTGTTCTTGAAAATTATACTTAGCTTGTCAAAGAGCCTGCCAACCATATTTAACACATCATTCAATTTCCTTCATTGCATCATCTTCCATGGCTAAGGTATACCTAGTGGTCTACTACGTCTAGTTCTTCTCAATATTTTTTTCTTTCTTTCTTTGGTGAATTTATTAAACATAACCTGACTCTTTTTTTAGATTCATTTTTAAGCCAAATGGTTTTAATCAGTGATAAAATGCATTTTGTTCTACATTTATGGTGAGTAACATTAACTGTCTTATTTGTATTCAGTATTAACAGGACAATGTTCCCTATAGTAGGTCAGTGCTATATACATATATTGCAGACTCTTTGTTCATCTAACCTGGTGTTTCTTTTTGACTGGCAGAAAAGAACAAACATGAAAAGAAACAGAATTTCCATAATTCCAACTTTTAGATTCAGTTCTGCAAAATGACGTGCATCTTTGACTTCATTAGATGGGCCCTTGGTTACATTCACTGAATGAAATAAATGGGCACATGGGCAAACTCTTGGGAGTTCAGAGATCTCCAAAGGGACCCTTTTTGCAGATGTTTATGTTAAATACAAGATGAGACCAGGGCTGACACTTAGAGTATACAGGTTTGGAATTTTATCTAAGTTCTTGCAACATACTAGCCGCAAATGTGATTGGCTAGTTTATAGATTAACCTGCTGAGAGAACCCAGCTACTGTAGTTATTCCATGCTTCTGAGTGTAATATGAACCCAGCTCTTAAATTTTGTAGGTCATGGGCTAATATATTGTGCAAAGATAGCTGTAGTTTCACTCTCCTAATTGTGCATTTTGCTTCTTAAATTGGAGAAAAATATCTGAGTATCATCTCACAAATTTGCAAGTGTAGCACACTGTATTTTGTGGCTTTCTTATTAACCTATAGTGGTTGAATGGGATTAGGTAGGTCTCCAGTACAAACTGCAATGTTGAAAAAAAAAGTATAAATTGCATTGTCACAATTAGATCCCAGCTTTTCGTATTTGCAGCCGATGCATGTTTTATATTGCAATATCATGACACATTTGTCATTTGCCTCCTTTGAGACATCTATGTGAGTCCATCATTATTCATCTTCATTCACCTATTACTCTCCATGATAATTCTCAAATAATTGCCCAAGCAACTTATTATTGTATTGTGTTGCAAAACACTAGAAAATCTTCAATTAAGGTTCCCTTCTTCCCCTTTTAAATCTTCCTCCTCTTCATTTAATCCGATCTGCTATCAAACTATAAATAATATATCAAGGCAAAGTGCCATAAATGGAATTAAGGAGAAACTGTTTTATGGCAATGATTATCTGCTGTACAAAGATTTTATTTTCAGTAGTTTTAATTTAGTAAAATTTACATGAATATGTAATGTATATTGTACTGTTTATTTTTTAATTCAGTGTTAAGCAATTAGTCATGGGCTAGAAATCCATTTAATATAAAACATATAAGAAGACATGATCTTCACCTTTTATTAAGATAGGTAAAACTTCTCTTTACCTGTGCCAGATGCATTATCCAGTCTCTACCTTCTGTCTCTCTTTAATTAATATTACATTATTAAATACATATTTGATGCTCCTCTATATTTTCTTTTTAAATTTGAATGCACTGGACAATTTTAAATCCATATGATAACAGAGTATCATCCAATATGTTAATGTCTTTGTCATTAAAAAGTCCAAATTTCACTTAATTTTGAAGAAGGACATGGTTCTATAAAACTTCACATCTAATGTATAATCATAATTAAAAGGGATAAGAATTAAATTAATATTAGGCACTGTGAGTCAACTCTGGTACAAACAAATCAGCTAAATACTAGTTTTTGTATTTTACCTCTGAAATAATTAAATATTTGAACTGCGCACCTTTGTGATAGATGAAACTGCTAACTAAAAGGCTGGAGTCCTAATATGGATTAGTTCTTTGTTATCTGGTAGATAGTTAACACCTGGATTAACCAGCATGTAGGATAGTTGGCTGCATTTTCACTTAAATTTTAATACTGCATCTAGAAATTTAAAGAATGTGGGCTTTTAATAAAAGGATATGCTCTTTTTGTGTGGGGGGATAGTACTGCATTTTTTTCTTTTTTGGATAATTATGAATTATCTAAAATACTGTAAGTTTATATTCTAAATCCTATTTAGATTCTGCAACAGTTGAAAATGTCTGTGTAAAAATTGTTAAAGAAAATGGTATTTGATATTAGAAAACTTGCCCATGAAAATAATAAAATATTTTTTTATAATTTTTGTTTGGTCTTTAAATTTCAAGGTATCTTTGATAGTTAACAGAATGGATTTCTTCTTCATTAAACCAAAGTGGACAAAATTTAAAGGAGTGTTTTAAAACCTTGACTTTTAAGAATTGGGTTAAATTTAGGCTTAGATTAAGCTTCTGATGGACTGGCTTTACTGAAATGACCCAGAGCATGCCAACTCTACTCATAGCAGTCTGTTCCACTGGCTGACAACTCATAGAATTCCAAAATTCCTGCTGATGTTTAACTTGAGCCTATTTCCTTATGCTCCTAATCCATTAGTTGGCCCTGCTGTCTCTGAGGCAATGATTTTTTATATGACAAATAGCCCAATAGATAGACTAGGCCAGAAAATCAACTCTACAATAAGACTAGAACTATAGTAAGATAGAATATAATAACAGAGCCTGGCAAGGCCTGTTGTAGCTGGTTGCTCCTAATCTACATGCATATTCATTAAGACCCGATGAGAACTTTCAGGCATACACTATAATGCTTAGGAGAAACTCACTGTTTATATTTTATATACTTTTAATTGGGTTTTTTGAATATTGGGAGATCTATGCTGAAAAAGAGACCACATTTTTACAGAGGTTTTCTTTTGCATTCCAGCAAGTCTTTTTAGCACAATGTTTCAGAAATGTTAGAATTTGATTCAGAAGAATCAGATCCACAATATTTGATCAATAATTATTTATTAAATAAAATACACTTGTATAGTTCATACAAAATGAAAAATTATAAATCATGGTTTACAAACCAGTGGAGTGTGTTTATGTGGCATAGTAAACCAAATATATTGTATTGTGGTTTAGTGCAGTGATTCCTGTCAGTTTTTACTGAAAGAAGTTTACAGTATATTCCTGAATACATGTAGCCTTCGCTTACTACCTATTCTTTAGGATACTGTTCAAAGTTATGACGGTCACCTAAATAATTACTCAAAAAAATAACTTTATGGCCCATTTACAAACTTCCCAACATCCCTTAGTCATGTGATCACTGTTATAGTCAGCATGCATTGTCCTCTGCCTGATCTGGTTTTTTTTTTCTTCTCTTTTCTTCTCCCCTTCCCCATCTTCCTTGCAGAGCAGATTGATTGGGAAGAAAGGGATTGCAAGAAAACAAACTCCTGGCTCTTCTACACATCAAAAACAATGTGATCATGCTGCAACCTGGAATTATTCTCTTGAAATCCCTTCCTTACCAGTCTCTCTGTTCTGCTTTTGGGATGTAGAGAGAGAAAAAACACGATTCATTTCTATAGATAGTCTTTCCTTTGTCTGACTCCTTGTCCTCCCTGGGATGTGGCATGATCACATTGCTTTCAATATGTGCAAGACAGTAAGCAAACACTAGAGCACTCCAAATGATGGAGGAGTGATTGAAAAGCAAACAAAAGCCAAAAACGTGAAACAATGTGTCTTGTTTCTTTCCAGATAGGAAGCACAATTGTAATCACATGATTTTTCACTTAGCTTCCCTGCTTGATTTGTGACAGTTGTTAGTTCCAATTAAGCGAAGACTACCTTTACTTTTTCATTTAACATCTCCTTTAAAAAACAATCTAATCTATTTAAATGAATATAGAGATATACCTGTTATTTCTCTACCCATCCTTCTCTTCCTCACATAACCATAAAGGTAATCAGCCTAAACAGATATAAGTGTAGCAGTGGTGGGATCCAACTTTTTTTACTACCGGTTCTGTGGGCGTGGCTTGGTGGGCATAGCAGGGGAAGAATACTGTAAAATGTCCAGTCAGAAGTGGCATTTGCCAGTTCTCTGAACTGCTCAAAATTTCCGCTACCAGTTCTCCAGAACTGGTCAGAACCTGCTGAATACCACCTCTGATGTGTAGCTATTTTTTCATAATCTAACTTCCCCAACTTTAATACATTTAGATAAGTGAATTCAGAATTCAATAGTCTGCCATTGTTAAGAACTTTGGCAAGTTCAAGCACCTAGAACAAACCAGATGGAGAAGGCTGTCATGATATAAAGTATAGTAGTCCATAGGAGAAATAAATAAACACATCTCTAGGTGACCATTAGTGGTGAAAATCTTATCCTTATTCTATAAGCACTGCAATACTAGCAGTGGAGTTTTTCACATCTAATGATTCTTAAGGAATTATTTGGCTTTTGTTTAAATCAGTTAGCAAAAAATTACAAACTAAAAGAAAATAGGTTATTCAAAAGAAAATATTATATGTGGCCATGGTTTATTACTTTACTACTAGTGCTTTACTAGTACTGTGATACCTAAGCATGAAATTAATTTGAATTAACTGAACAAATAAAAAATACATAATTTTTAAAGGCTTTCAGAATTGTACCCAATTGATTTCACAATGCATAATTATTTACATGCTGCAGTGTTATTTTTTTAAAAAAATTCAAAATATGGTATCATAAAAATAATTATTCTGAACAAGGCACATTCAAAAATGAAATCTTGTATGGTAGGCAAAATACCACACGTATGCTTAAATATTTTAAAGATTAAAATATTTTAATGTATTAATCAATTAAGATACAGTCTGCCAAATAAACAAATCTTTATTTAGGCTTTATTCCATTAATATACTCTAAGAATTCAGCTTATGACTTGGCTTTATTGTTGGGAAGGGAATTTGCTTCTTAAGGCTTATGGTGGGACTGAAGAAATCCAGTTGTAGATATTGGCTCCAGTGCTTTAACAATTTAGCCAATTGTTAAAATTCTGTATCAGTGATTTGTTTTTAATCAATTCATTCTACTTACTCCATCCTTTATCCAAGAACTTAGTTGTTTAAGATAATACAGACAGTAAATCTTTCCATGTAACTTAATGCTTGTTATGCTTTTATGCTTGTTAACCACATTCCAATCACGGGTATTTGTTTTTGCAACCATAGTGACGACATATATTTATTGGCCGCAGATACAAGAGATTCTAAACAAATATCTGTCTTTGTTTAATTTCAGTAAACTAGGACATTTTCCTAACACCATGGTAATATGGATTTGAACATTATGTCTGTGAAATAAATGCCCAGTATTCTAATGACAGGCTAGAATGTTTTCAGATGGGCATTACACACTTACATTAAATCAGATTTCCCCCCCTCTCTTGAGTACTATACCTATCAACTTTTTGTTTTGCATTCTTTTACACAGTATGCCGATTTAGAGAAGCAACATATTTGAAATTGTATAACCAATGGGGTACTTTAGAATGCTATTCCTTAGAATTTGTAATCAAGGTATTCTTTATATGGACTTCTGGAAATGAGATTTGATTTGTCTTTAGGAGCTTCTAAGAAAGCACGCCTTCCAGAGTATGAACTGTCTTGATACATATCCAATGCATATGCAATTATGTATTGCATATATCAAGCAGAGAATAAGGAATTAGCTTAATTTTTACAGAGAAATACAAGTACTCTTTTTCCATGTCACTATTTCTTGTTCCTAATTTTGATTTCAAACTGATGAAAATTATGCCTCAATAATGGACAGATGGAATGAAGACTGGTAAAAATAATTTCTTTTAAATTTGCTCTTTTTGCTGTTAATTACAAACTAATCATTGCTAAACACACGTTTATTCCTTGATGCCTAACCTAGACCTTTATAATGTAACAAAAATGGGGAAAATGTTGATTAAATGTTCATTGTTTCTTGTTATTTACTTATACATTTGCTCTCTCTCACTTTAACTTCATCGGACAAAATTTTATTATGCAGCACAGCTTGCTATTAGGGAATGTCCAGCCATTTACTACTGTCAATGTAACAGGATACTAACTGAAGCCTTTTGGCATTTTCTTAACGGAAATCTGAAGGCCAACAATGAGAGCAGAACAACAACAAAAAAGGATAATTATAAAAGCATTATTATCACTGGGAAAAAATGTATCACTAAACAAAGTTTGCTAGAGTAAAAGAATCCCCCAATCTTCTTGTATAACTTTCCAAGTTAGATCTGGCAGCTTTTCAGGTCTTAAATTTCAAGGATGGGATAGATGCTGTAATCCATATTGGATTTCATGGGATATTCCTCTTGGAAAAAACAATAGGCCAAGTAAAAGTCTTCATTTATTAATCCAAATTGAAATGAATTAAGCTTAACTTCTAAATTTTACCCAATGAAGATACAATTAATTCAAACATTTAGTAAAGTGATGGCATAAGAATCTGTCTAAGCAAGTTAATGTTTGTCATAACAAGCCTGAAACTTGAGAATCACATCATTTTAACCTGTTTCATACTTAGTTTTGTAAGCAGCAGTGAGAAAAACTTGTGAGGGATTGCATCTTTAATATAAATCAAATAATATTTCCCAATTTTCTTTCAAGATTAGGAATTCTGACTTTATTAAAGATGGGATGCTTTTTCTGAAAAATGTTTAGCTTCTGCTATATTTTTCTCCATATCTGCAAATATGTTTACTTACTGTTGTTAGAAATTCTACCAAATGTCTTTCCTTCTTTGTACTTCAACTCTAAAGAATAAATTATGTGCTATATTGGCAGCCAAATGGATTGCAGGTTTTTTTTTTTTACATATGTGTTTTAAAAGTAGAATCTTGTCTTGTTCTCTTATGTAAAATCTTTCTACAAAGTGTCCATTTTTACTACTACTAAGTAGACTTTAGTTCTGCATTTAAACACAATTCTTCTATATAGACTAGTGTCTAAATCTGCCTTTGGATTATGGATTTCCTGTCTGGCCGTTCACAGAGGGTCAGATTAGGTAATCATACATCTTCAACCCTTATTCTTAACACTGGTACACCACAGGGTTGTGTGTTGAGTCCCTTACTCTATGCTCTTTATGTGCATGACTGCATCTGCCTACCGAGATGAGGTAGACTGGTTGCTTTCATGGTGTGGAGATAATAACTTGGTTCTCAACACCAATAAGACCAAGGAGCTTATAGTGGACTATAGAAGGAACAAATCAGACATCCAGCCCTTGCTTATCAATGGAGACTGAGCGGAGCCAGTTTTAAGTTTCTGGGTATTACCATAAAAGAGGACCTGACCTGGGATGCTTACATTGCAGCACTGGTCAAAAGGGCACAGCAGAGATTATGCTACCTGAGACTTCTCAGAAAACAACAACTGAATGAAAAACTGCTGGTGACCTTCTACTGCTGCACCATAGAGAGTATTTAAATTACTGCACCTCTGTATGTTTTACCAATTGCACAGTGACAGATAGGACAGCACTCCAGAAGATTAACATCATTGCCCAGAATATCATTGATTGTCCTCTCCCCTCTTTGGAAGAGCTTTATAGCTCCCACTGCCTTAAGAGAGTTCAAAACATTCCCAAAGATCCATTTCATCCTGGGAACCCTTTTTTTGAACTATTACCATCTGGCAGACAGTACAGAATAATAAAAACAAGGACAAATAGGCTGAAAACAACTTTTCAGGGCAGTAGCTCTTTTGAATTCTGCTGTATAGTGCAGTGTTGCTGCAGTATCAGGGGTGTGTGTATGTTTTAATTCAGTGTATAGAATGTGAAGGATGTGTGTTTGTGTTTGTTTTCATGGTCATGATGTGCACTGAAGATGGTGTCTGATTTCATTGTACGAGGTGCAATGACAATAAAGTAAGCTAAAGGAGAGGAACACATTATTACCTTTTAAACAGCTTCTATATAAATTGCCCCAAACATTTTAGGTTGTGTGAAAGAAGGCATGAGCATTCCTTCTGGGAACAATTAGGGATGGATGAATTTGCCAATTTGATTTCATTCTGCCTCTGACTTTTCCAGTATTAAATTTATTCAGTCCAATTTTCTCCTCGGTTTGTACATTTTAAGCAATCTTCATGAAAGCTGGGTAAAATTTTGTGCATATTATTTCCTAATATATAAATTGTTTTAGGTTCACATAGAAATTCAGAAGTTTCCATTGTAATGCAGATTGAAAACAATTCTTGACTCTAATAACAATATAAGTACAGTAAAGTATAATGTAATATTCAATTTCCTTAAAATTGGAGAAAGAAACATCACTAATCTGTGTTGTGCTCTGATAACTAGAAATGCAAAAGATCTGTAAGTTCTAGTAGTAAAAGTCAAAGATTACAGTAGTAAAAGTCAAAGATTACAATGATAAAAATGGAACCAAATTAAACACGAAAAGACTAAATTAATGACAGACAATTACTACAGCAACCTGCCTTACAACAGAGAACATAGATACTGAAACAGCGGATCACTTCTGCCTTTTAGGATCAACCTTAACAGTAAAGAAACAAGCAGTCAAGAAATACACTGCAATCAAGTATCCTGATGCTTTTGAACTTTTGTGCTGGAGAAGATTTCTAAAACTATTATAGAAACCAAGAAAAAATGGATCATTGTACAAATCAATCCTTTTGAGTTACACTTTACATGACTAAAATTATCTACTTTGGACACTTTATATGAAGATCTCTCTTTCTATAGAAAACTCTAATGCTGGAGAAAGTGAAAGCAAATATATGAAGAGGGCAACCTGTAAAAAAGTAGATGGATTCAGTTCAGTAGACAAGGTTCCATTATTCGAAGCCTAAAAGAGCAGGTTAGGGCAAATCATCATGGAAAATACTGTACCTATGTGGCTGCTAAGAGTCATAAGAATCATACAGTTGGAAGAGATCATCAAATGCAGCTGCCTTCATACTGTATGATTCACTATACCATCCTCAATAATAACACTCTTGCCTTTGTTAGAAAACATTCATTAAGGAGAAGAAATCACTACATGTTGTGACCTATTTCACTGATTTGTATCTGTTATGCCAAAATAATGTCTAGTTTGTATCAGTAATTTGAAATTTCATTCCATTAGTTCAAATTGTATCCTCTGGACCAAGTGAGAATAAGTCTTAATCTTCTACAATATGCTTTTCAGATATTTGAAGAAAGCTGTTATGTCCTCTTCTGCAAGATAAATATACTTGGGTCTTTTAGCTGTAGGACTTGCTTATCAGTCCTTGCACCATCTTGACAGGTTTTTTTCTGGGTCTTTTTAAAATTAGTTGAATAGAACTGAACACAATGCTCCAAGTGAAGTTTAACCAAGCGAGTAGAGAGGGATAATTGCTTCTTGTGACTGAGACTGAGTTCCTCTCAATGTTCCTCAAGATGTTGTTGGATTTCTTTTTACCTGTACTGTTAAGTCATGCTAAGATTGTTTTCCATCAATACACCCAAGTTTTTCTCTGCTGGCTTTGTGCCAGATTATCCACATCCTATACTTCTGTTTTATTTAGATGCATTTAGATGCTTGATTTTATATTCCTTCCTTTAAAAATGTCATTCGATTTGTTTCTGCACACTGTTCTAAATATTTCTGAATGTTTTTCTCTATTCTCCAAATTTATAACCCACCTTCCTGGCTTTTTAATGTCACCCTAGAATTAGGACAAAGCTCTGTGACAACCAACTTAGGATGTCTGTCCAGTTAGATTTGATGCTACTTATAGTACCATTTGAATATGATCCTTGAGCCAACTGTTGTTTCACTTAATGATTGCGACCATTTTGTTAACAAGGATGTTGTGAACGATATAGCTTATTTTGTTGAACTCAAAATAAGCTATATCCACAGCATTTTCCCAGTCATCCAAGCTAATAACTCTATTATAAAATGAAATCAGGTAACTTTGGGCCATGACTTGTGGTTCCTTATAAATCCATTTTGGATGTTAATTAATTAATTCCTAATCAAAGTGCCCACAGAAATGCTGATTCATAATCTGCCCAATTACCTTCCGCATTAAGCTCACAGGCATGTAGTTTTCTGGGATCTGCTTATTTCCTTTTTTTAAAATAAGAATAATATTAGTCACTTCCAGTCCTGGGATATTTCCTGTTCTCCAGGACTTTTCAAGGGTTACAAAGGCTCAAGTAGTTCTACAAGCATCTCTGCTAGTTCAATACCCTAGAGCAGAGGACCCCAAACTTGGCAACTTTAAGACTTGTGGACTTCAACTCCCAGAATTCTCCAACCAGCATAGTCTGTAGTTTTCTGGGAGTTGAAATCCACAAGTCTTAAAAATTGCCAAGTTTGAGACCTCTGCCCTAGGGTTTAAATCATCTGATCCTAGAGACTTTAACTCATTTAGATTAGTTATTTGGACCAAAGTTCACTCTTCACCCCACCCCAGTGGCACAATGGGAGTCAATCAATGGGGGGGGGGGGGTTCATTTGCCTTTTGAAAGAAAACGGATGCAAAGTAGGAATTAAGAAATTCTCCCTTGTTATTATTCTCCTTAAGGATTTTACCATTCTCTTTCTGCAGTAAACTTATAATCTCTAACTTTCCTTTTGTTTCTGACAGACCAACAGTTCTGACAAGGATGATAAGGTGTCTGAAGGTTAATCCATACTATGAATGGTTGTGGAAACTAGGCTGCCTAACCAAATGAAGAAAAATTAGAGGTCTTCTAATACTTGAAGGGATCTCACAAAAAAGAGGGAGTCAATCTATTTTCCAAAGTACTGGAGGGAAGGTCAAGAAGCAATGAGTGGAAGATCATTTAGGAGATATCCAATTTATAACTAAGAATAATTTCCTAACAATAAGGAATTAATCAGTGGAGTGGCTTGCCTCCAGAAGTTGTGGGTGCTCCATCACTGGAGGTTTGAAGAAGAGATTGGATACCCACTTGTCTGGAATGGTATAATACCTCCTGGTCAAAAAGATGGTTGAACTAGAAGACCTCCAAGGACTCTTCCAGCCCTGTTCAGACCTTTAAAAACTTTTATTACTATTGTTGCTAGCCTAACCTCATACTGGACTTCAGCTTTTCTCATGCTAAACATGCACATATTGTAAAGTGCTTTGTATTCTTTTTTAGATATATTCTCATTTCTTTTTCTAGCACATTTCTTTGTTTAAAAACCAATTTATTAAGTTGATTAAAGCTGATTGTGAATTTAGTTTAGTTTACTTAGATGTTTTCTATTCTTCCTTCTTGTATGAAATTGTTTAAGCTTGTGCTTCTGGTGCCTTGTTTCACCAGAAATAAGCCTTCTTTCAGCCTTTTTGGACATTTTCCCCTTTAGGATATCATTCCTATTATCCTATTATTCTTCTGAGTCCATCAAACTGTGATTTTCTAAAGTCTAATATTGAAGTCTGAGTGTTTTCACTTTCTCCTCTCCATGCTATCTGAAATTCTAGGATAACATTGTGGTTGTTTCCCAGGCTTCCAGTTACCTTTACTTTCTCAATCATTTCCTCCAGTTGGTGAGGATTAGGACCACAATCATCTGATTATATTAACACCAGTCTGATGGCATGTAATTGATTTTCTATATAATCCACATTCATAAATCCTGTCATTCTATGTGATACAGCATTTAGCACTACTCTTCTTTGCAACCTTGATCAGATACATTTTAATAAAATGCTGCTTGCTACTTATAATAGCACTGCTGATTTGTTTTTTTAATAAATTGGTCATCTGTCTTTTGTTATGGTCAGTAACCAGTAACTAGAATTCAACTTAAGTAAGGAAGAAAAATGAAAACATGAAAAATAAGATAAAAATCAACCATAACTAACAAATAAATGATTGATTATAGTTGATTTTACAAGCAATAAAACAAAATTTGTCCACATTTAAACAAACTGCATCATATTGATTGGCGAACAGCAACTGTAGACAAAATAAATCCAATGACCCATAAATTCAATTAATAAAAGGGAGGGATAAATATTTTACCATATGAAGACACAGCAGGAGGCAAATGGAGGTAGTTTGTAATTCAACCAACTTGAGGTGATTATTATGGAGTTTAAATCTAATATACCTGAAAGGCATGATTACATCATTGCTCTAGTAAATTCAAAATGTAGATGGGCTAGGGCTTAATATTATCGCAGTTCATTAGAAACAATAAAAAAGTGAAGTCTATTTATTTCAGCTGAAGAAGTTTAGTAAACATAAACTGTAATGATGCTTCTAAGTTTTATGTTTTGTTTTGTTTTCAGACAGAATGTTTTGGCAATTCAAGATTTCAGGAAGAATAAACACAGTAATTCTCTGGAAATTTATAATGTACTAATGACCAAAATGTAATCTTCATAAAAACATTATTACTCACTCTTAGGTTCACGCTGCTGTAATGCTGGTGACATTCATACTTTTATCTCGATTTACATCAAAGGCATCCTCTCTGATTTCACACATTACTGATTGTACCCTGAATTCACACAACATATTAAACCATAAACTAGTCAATTGTTTTAGTGCATCTATTATGCAAATTTATTTATTTTATTAATTTATTATGAAATTTATTTTCCACACATCTCATGTCAAATGACTCTGGGCAGCTTATACTAAATACAGTAAAGACTTTTGTATTCTGACACTTTATTATTAGCTATTAACCACACTTATTATATTAGCCAAATAATAATGCAAAATTGTACCTATCAATTCCAGCTACCTAGGACTTTTTCAGTTTTATTTTTCCTCTCAATCCATTAGCTCAATATATTTGTTTAATGATTGGATTTTTATTTATTATCTATGGTATATATGACCACATTTTTAAATAATTGTAATTACCCTTTGCATTCAATGCATATTCATTTTGTTATATATTCTTATCTTTTCTTATTTGACCACATACATCTTAACTAATGTAGTGTCACTGTTTTCCACTTGCTTTTTACCTTTCCTCTGATATATTGAAATCTTAGTTCCATATAGCAAAATGAATTTAGCTTTTTGTTTCTATCAGCACCTTAGCATCTCTTTTGTACTTTATTTCATAGTAGATCTTTTAATGAACCAACATTTATAAAGCTATCATACCTCACTGAGTTTAATGGCTATAGTTCCATAAACATATATAGGATTGCAATCTCATATTGCCATCTCTAATTAGATGTACCTCTCATTTAATACAATGGAAATTTGTCCCAGATAAATATATGATTACAGTCTTAGACACTTTGCTTCCCTTGTATCCAAATTCCAAAATTCCCAGGCATTTTAAGATTTGGATTACATTTAGCAATTCTCAAAAGGTCATGATAGAGTCCCACTGTACTCCAAGTGAAGATTGTTGATGTACAGCTTATCATAATATGTAATTTTATCCATGTGTCCATATTAACAACTTCACACATGGTTGCAAGTTGCTCAAATAGAAAAATATAACATTTCTTAAGTCATTTGTTTCCCCTATGTGTATTTTGCAACTAGTATTTTTCTTTGGTAAAGAATACTCTCTAGGTGCTTGAGCATTTGTCAATGTAATTCAACAGGGTTTTTCTACTTGTGTAGCAAAATGCTAAGGCAAAAAGTCACACAAGCTGCAACAGTCACCAAAGATTCTTTTTTGATTACATTTTCTTTGTTGTGTTCTATAAAGATGAAGAGGTTTTCTTCTCCAGTGATTTAAGGAAATTCTAAATGCCAAGTCTTTCATTTTGCTCTGTCAAATTGAGAAAGAGTGGGTCATTTTTGGACATCGCATCTGGTTAGTGTTTCTTTGTTATTATAAAAAGTTAAAATGAATGATGTTGCATCTAAATGTCTTCTATAAATCATTAGAATTGTCTGTTTTATGTACATTTTATGTACATTCATTCATATTTTATCACTTAGGGTTGAGGTTAGATATCAAGACAATATATGTAAAAATTGGGGCAAATGAAATACATCAAAAGCATATCCTCCACCTTCATTTAACTTACATTCCAAAAGTCTTTTCTGTCTGCTATTTTTTCCCTGTTCCAAATAAAAACATTTACCTTTGAAGGGAAGAGGATGGCAATAGGTCAAGGGCTCTCAAATAGAGAAGAAAGTTGAAGGGTACCATACTGTTTAAAAATAAGTCGGTTATTCAAGATTTTTATTTTTTGATTCTTGCTTTGTTTCCTTTCTGCTGGGATATCAAGGTAATCAGCATAATTGCTTGCTGTCTTTCCATCCAACTGTACCTTTAGAAACAGGACAAACACTATTCTATTTCACAGCAAGACACAAAATAAGGGAGTGATAAGCAAGTTCACCTATACTATTCCTACTGCATACAAATTATATGAAATCTCTAGTAGCACTTATAAAAAGGCATTTATAAAAAGCCTTTTTATAAAAAGCACTTATAAAAAGGTCTCAGTTCAAATACATCTCTTCATCTTTGTAATCCTACAGCTTGACTGACTTTGGCAACTATGCAACTTCCAGCTCAACTAAGGTTGACAAAACTGTATTTTTGCAGAGTTTGCAGACAGTTTATTCCTCTCTTGAGGAAAATCTTGTCTCACACCTCATCCCAGCTGTTGAGCTTCAGTCACTCTAGTACCCTTTAAGTGGGATTTTGTCTTGATTCAGCAGGATACAATTGGAAAAAGTTCTGTTTCCTCTTTGCTTTTTTTGAAGAGAGGACAATTGACATGCATCAGACCAGCCTAGTATTGTTATTGTTTCGTTTTTTGTAGATTGCTGGGGTTTTCCAATGCAGAATTTGGAGTTTTCCAATGCAGTGGGAAAAGCAGAATTCCAGTGCTGTAGCATTTGATTCCAGTTCCAATAGCTATGCATTTGCTTAGACCTATTGCAATATCTTCCTTCCCTTCAGCTACTGTTGTAAACTATAATCATGGTTAGACATGTTAGAAAAAACATCTGGTTTTCAAATAATGACACAATATCGTTTAATATTCATAGCTCTTTCAATACAGGTCAAATGATTATTTTGTAGTTTAATCCTACTTCAGGTGATTATATACAGGTAGGTTCTCAACTTACAACTCTTCATTTAGACCACTGGTATCAAACTCTATCGCATCACGGGCCGAATTGTAATGTATCATGACACTTTTTGCCTTTGCTGAGCCAAGGGCCGCCAGTTTGACAGGCCTGATTTGAAGTTACAATAGCACTGAAAAAAATGACTTACAATAGTTTTTCACACAGCGTTTGCAGCCTCCCCATAGTCATAATCAAAATTCAGGCACTTGGCAACTGGCATATATTTACGACAGTTGCCTGGTTCAGGGATCATATGATCCCTATTTGTAACCTTTTAAGCTAGTTTTCATCAAGCAAATGAGGGAAGCTGGATTCATTTAACAATCTGATTCACTTACCAACTGCAGTGATTTGCTTAACAACTATGGCAAAAAAGCAGGGGTAAGATTCAACTGGTGTTACTACCGGTTCAGTGACTATGTTTTGCATGCGCATGCACGCTTCACACCCTGTGCATGCGTGTAAAATTCCTTAAGCTGTGCTGGACAGCTGAAAAAGGGCTGCACGCAAGTACACAGCATTTGAAAAGCCTCTATTTTCCTGCTTTTTCAACCTCAGCTGTGCCACGCAAAGCAGCTGAGGTTGAAAAAGCAGGAAATAAAGGACAGGTAAGAGCCCAGGTGGGCGGGTGGGCGGGCCAAACAGCAGCAAACACAGTGTTTGCTGCTCTTCAGAGCTACCGGTTCTATAGAGCCGGGCAGAACCCCACCCCTGCAAAAAGGTTGTAAAGTGGGGTAAAACTCACTTAACAGCTCCTTGCTTAGCAACAAAAAATTTGGGCTCAATTGAGGTCATAAATCGAGTTACATAAGTTGCAAATTACATAACTTGTAATTTGCAAGTTAACAAATGCACCAAAGTTGTGTTGAAAACTTAGAAGAGGAAGAATCACTAATTTATTTTTATCTAAAACAATATAGGGTCTCCTGCTTGAGCAGGGGGTTGGGCTAGAAGACCTCCAAGGTCCTTTCCAATTGTGTACTTCTATTTTTTTGTATGGAATGGAGATGAGGGACTTGATTCAGACTGCACTGACTCAGTGAAATTTCTGTATTCTTCTATTGGAAAGTTGGAAGGAGAGCACTGACTAATACCATCAAAATACAATCTCCCTCAAAGGAAATCCTGCAAGAACACATTAACTAGATAGCAAATAATTCTTGAAACATATACATTTTATTCAATTTTTTTCTTTAAACATGTGCCTTCTGAACTATTTTATTTGGTGATGGAAATATTTTAATCCAGGAACATAGGTTAGTGTTCCATGGTTAAATAGTATGAAAAGTCATCCAATGTACAATTTAGTTTCCTACTAAAATGAGATGGCAAATAAAAAAATTATTTATATTCCAGTAATCATGTATGTGATATTTATTATATCACCTAGGAGTAATTTATTGGAAACATTGTGACAGTGAGAACAATTAACCAGTGGAACTGCTTGTCTCCAGAAGTTCTGGACGGTCCAACACTGGAGGTTTTCAAGAAGAGACTGAACAGCCATTTCTCTGAAAGGATATAGGGCAGGCAACCTTAGCAACTTTAAGACTTGTGAACTTCAACTCCCAAAATTGTGGGAGGAATTCTAGGAGTTGAAGTCCAGAAGTCTTAAAGTTGCTAAGGTTGGAGACCCCTGGTATAGGGTCCCTCCAAAGATTATTCTGACACCTTTGCCTGGCCCTCCACTCAGGCTTGGCTTCCTCAGTTTTCTCCCTGAGCAGAGGGTTGGACTAGAAGACCTCCGAAGTCCCTTTCAACTCTGTTATTCCATTATTTCTAAGTTAATTAGCTAAGACCCTCATTGGGACCCTCTCTCTTTTGCTCCCTCTGGTCTAGTGGGTTAATAAGATTTTTAGAAACTTGCAGTTGAAAGTTCTTTATGTTTCCTTACCCTGAAGACCCAATTTCATTTGGAATTTAATCCCAACTGATTGCCCTTTTAGCATTTCTCTTGATACTTCTCCAAAATGCACCCCCAAGAAGTCACATTTCTCCCCCCCCACACACACACACCATATATAAATAAATAAATATCTCCCTCCCTCCCTCTCTGCTTTAGGTTTAGAAAGTCTGCCAGTGCTGCTCCTCATTTGGCAATGCTTAAGGAGAATTGGGGGCTAGAGACAGCTGACATTCTCATCTTTGCTACAGGTGAAGCTATCAGAAAGATTTTTTGGCAGGCATGCAATGCCTTCTCCTCAGTCTCTCAGCGCTAATGAGAGATGCGGCTCTATGGCCAGGGTAGGCAAAGCCTCTCATTTTGTACAAACCATCTGCTGCCGGCAGATGCACACTTATGGGTGGTGTGGGTGGGTCCATTCAGGGCACAGAAGTTCTGCTGCTTAGCCCGGCAGTCTGGCTCAAGCCACAGGTTTTTTTTAAAAAAAATATTTTCCCTATGGGAAGCTACCAAAATGGGAAGCGTGCCTCTGCCTGCATAACTAAAGGGAGACTCTCCATTCCACAAAAGGCAATGGCTTGAAAACAGCTCCTCTTCTACACCCCCCCCTCACCCAATTCCCCCGCCGCCTTCCCCATGGGGGGAATTGCAAATGCGGCATGCCATTTGGCTGGGAAATGCCTGGAACACAATAAAGGCCACCCACTCACCTCCTGCTGGCAGGCGGGCTAATGGGGTGAGAAGAGAGGCGGAGAAGGGGAGCTGATCGGAGCCCTTCGAAAGAAGGGGGGTGAAGGAAAGTGCAGTTTGCTGCAGATGCCCTCCCTCGCCCCTTTGCCTGGATTCCTTCCTGCGGTCTCCTCAGTGCTCCCCCTCCCCAGTCTATCTTGATTGCAGGCAGAGCCACGTTGCCTATTGCAAGCCTGCTGTCGGTGAAGCTGGATGCCGGTGAGGGCTGGCTTTTTGCATAACTTTGTCCAGCTATTGGGGGGCAGAGAATGGCTTCCTCCCAGGCCCCTGTCCATTTCCCCTGCCCAACTGGGGAGGGAGAAAGTGTGAGAAAGCCAAGGCCTTTCCCTCCAGCCTTTGCCCAAAGCCGCTTGCCGCACCAGGAGGTTGAAGTTTGAATTTCTTCACCCCCTCCGACCTGCATGTACCTTGGCAATGGGAGTTTCTTTCCACCCCCTTTTCCAGCTACTAGATCAGGGGACGAACCTAGCTTTGCTGCCCATTGCATTGCAAATAGGAATCTAAAAGCCAAGAAAGAAAGGGAAGTTCCTGCACAGTAAGGCCGTTGCTACCGCCCGCCGGATCTGGGGGCCTCATGTGAGCAGCTGCAGCTGTACAAACGCCCCCCGGACCTCTTTTTTCTTTCTTTCTCCTTTCTCTTTCTTTTCTTTCTTGTCCTTCTCCCTTCCTCTCTCATTCCCTCTTTTTCTCTCTTTTCCCCTCTCTCTCTCTGGCCAAGTGCTCTTTGCTACTTTAATTTCTTCTTTTTGGAATCAAGACTGGCTGAACAAGGATCACCAGCTGCACTGGAAGCATCCCTTCGGGTGACCCTTCTCCTCGTCTTTCTCCTCCTCGAGTGTGCACGCCATCCTCCCAGCCTGCCATGTCTGCCAGTCGCAAGAGGAGGGGGAGGGGAGATGGCTCATCCAAAGAGATGCTTCCAGCATGGCTGGTGATCCTTGTTCAGCCAGTGTGGATTCCAAAAAGAAGAAATGAAAGTAGTAAAGAGTTCCAAGGAAAGCCCAACCGTGGCTTTGAGGGAGACACACACATACACACCAGAGGTGGTATTCAGCAGGTTCTGACCAGTTCTGGAGAACCGGTAGTGGGAATTCTAAGTAATTCAGAATACCACCTCTGACTGGCCCCGCTCCCATTTATTCTCTGCCTCCCATCTGATCGGCTGGGTCTTCTTTTGTTGCCCTGTATAGGAGAACGGAGCTGGAAAGCAGGTTAGTGGGGTGGGGAGGAAATGGAGATTTTGCAGTAAACTTTTCCTGCCACGCCCACCAAGCCACATCCACCAAGCCACGCCCACAGAGCCGGTAGTAAATGTTTTTGAATCCCATCACTTACACACACACACACACAGAGTGGGGGAGAGAGAGGGGAAGATAGGGTCCCGGCTGCTTCGCTATCCCCTGCCGTCACCCTTACCTTCTCAGGCCAGGCGAGGGAGGGGAGGGTGAGGGGCAGGAGGACCAGCCGCTTCAGGCAAGGTGAAATGGCATCGACCAAGCATAGGAGAGTAGAAGCCTGGGAATGGTGGCTCCCGGCTCAGCCGGCCCAAGGGGCTGCTGCAGGCATATCGGGAAAAAGGTAGTGAGAAGCCCCGGGACATCTGCCCACTCACCTGCTGGCGGGCCGGGCCAGGCTGGGCTGGAAGAGACACGTCAGCCAGGAGAAGGAAGTAAATGTGCTCCGGGAGGCAGGCAGGCAGGCAGATATCCAGGGCTGTTGCACATGCGTACTGCATGTGTAGCAGCTACACACACAGTGCGCATGTGCAGCAGCCCTGGGACATCTGCCCGAGCTGCGCCATGGCCACCACATGGTAGGGAAAGCTAGGAGAGTGACTGGGACAAGCAGGCGACCGGGTGACCCGGTTCGGGGGCATGGCCAGCCAGGGGTCACCACCAGTTCTGCGACCCATGCCAAATTACTGCTACCAGTTCTCCTGATTAGGTGCGAACCAGTTGAATACCACCTCTACTCCAGCCGTTGTAGGTCTCCATGGAGATGGCCTTTACTTTGGCCGGCTAGGCTGTGTCTTGTTTTGACTGAGGTGTGAATTCCTAGGTGCAGCTGCAAGGAATGATTCCCAACCCCTGCCTATGGTAACTTGGAATCAGGTCAGGAAAGCTTTACAAGTTGACATTTGGCTTCCCTTACTTCCTGAAGGCAACTTGTGCAAAGCAAAAAGAACTTGAGTACAGGTGTATCATTTAAGGGTGTGATTCCCACCTCAGGTTTGGTTGGGTTCTTTTCATGGAATCTGGCAATGAGGTGGTCATCTCGGATTTTTCTGCTCTTTAGCCATGATGCCTCTGATAAAGGATAGCCTATCCACTTGATTAAGTATTGGAGTTGCCCCCTGTGCCACCTAGAGTCAAGGATGCATTGCACTTCATAATGGGGTTGCCCCCTATGACCACTTGATTTGGGGACTCATGAGGTGGTGGTCTCAGGGTTGGCCCAGCCATGTTTTAAGAGGCTGCTGTGGAATACCAGGTGTATTCTTCCCAGCAGTCAGGGCAGCTTCAGTTGCACTGTAACCAGGTTGATAATCTTTATTATATGGAATGACCCCATGAATTTAGGTCTCAGCTTCTTGCTGTGAAGCTCTAGCCTTAAGTATTTTGTAGACCTTCTCCCCCACTTGGAATGGGCATTGTGGGGCTCAGTGTTTGTCTGCCTGTTGCTTATAGCCACTTTCTTGATATTTTCCTATGTTACTTTTAGCATTGACAGCCAATCAGTCAAGCTGCTTTTTCCATTTTTTGCCTTTTTGCATTTTTAGCCCCAGAGGAGCCTTAGGGGACCAAAAACACCCCCCCCCCGAGGCTTCTCTGAGGCTAGGAAGCTCCCAAAAAGGAGTTTGGAGGAGTGTTGCATGCCCCTCCCATGCTTTGTTTTTTTTTTTCCTGAGCCTCAGGGGAGCAAAAACACCCCCCCAGAGGCTCCTCTGAGGCTAGAAAGCTCCCAAAACAGAGCTTGGAGGAGTGCTGCATGCTCCTTCCATGCTCTGTTTTTTTTCTTCCTGAGCCTCAGGGGAGCCTCAGGGGAGCAAAAACAATGGCATCTACTACCTGCTGCCACTAGCATTTGTATTGGGGCATGCAGGAGAGGATGTCATCTAGGAAATTTCTCCCCCCGGAATGTAGAAGTTTGTGAATTCCCAGGAAACTTTGTAATTGTCTGCAGGTGTGAGGAGCTGCCACTCTAGGATAGCTTGTACTTTGACTGGGTCCATCTCTGGGTCCATCTGGATCCAGAAGTAATATGCTTCTCTGAGGTTTGGATTAGTAAAGACCTTGCTTTTGCCTATGTGGGACAGCATGTGCTTCATGAGGGGGAGGGGATATAAATTGTGCATGCAAATGCTGTTTATCCCATGGAAGTCCATGCATAATCTTATAATCCCATCTTTTTTTCTTAAAGTAGGACTAGGGCTGTGGCTTGTGGCTTGGCCAGCTCGATGAACCCTCTTTCTAGGTTTTTGTCTATGTATTTGCACATTTCTTGCATTTCCCGTGGCGCTGTGGCATATCGTTTAGTTTTGGGAAGCTTATCCTGGGGATAATTTCGATGATGCGGTCTGTGGTGTGATGGGGGTGGTGGGGGTGTAGGACTTCACACTCGGTTTCACTGAACACTTCAGCATCTTGCTCAAGCTTAATTGGGTGGGCCAATTTCTTTGTTCTGATCCCTAATTTCAGGACTATGGGTAATTTAATCAAACAACTGGTGTAGTCTGAGTCTATTAGGGCTTCAAAAGTGCCCTGGGTCCCTATTTTTGGGGCTGTGAGGCATATTGGGAAGACAAAAGGGTGGATGGGCATCATCAGTTGGATTTCCCCCCCTTTGGCTGGGTAGGGAGGGACCTCTACGGCCTGGAGGGCTTTATGGGACTTGCTGGTGGCACGCCTGGACCCTTGCTCTGGCTGCACCCTGGGTGGGGGCTTTGGCTTGCGTTTCAGAGCTGGAGTTGCACAAGCCGATTGAAAGTGGCCTATCCCTCCGCATCTATAGTATTTCAATGGCCTAAGGGAAGGGTTGGTCTTGGGGTCAGCTGGGTTGCTGCGTCATCCTGTAGGCCAAGTGGTCTCCGATCTGGTTGTTCTCTCTCTTTGGGACTTGGTTGTCTTCACATGTCATTGGCATGCAAACCGCAGTCAATCTTTATGGCTGCTCGAAACCAGTCAGAGAATCAGTTGGGAATGTCCCAATACATGGTGGCTTGCCTAATTTGCTTGTCCAGACTTTCTCTAATAAAATGGACTAGTACAAGGATGTCAAACTCAAAGCCCGGGGGCCAGACCTGGCCTGCGGGGTGCTTAGATCTGGCCCACAAGGCTATCCTGAAAACAGTGAAGAAGCATACCACATAGTTTGTAATGCAAACAGGAGTTTAAAAATCCTAGCTTAACTTTATGCATAAATGCAATCATTGCATGGAAGTACAGGAAAAGAACATCCCTATTTTGTTTGTGTGTGTGTGTGTGTGTTACATGTTCTGCCGTAAATACCTTACTTAGATATAGATGCTTTGAAGACATAAATCAAAGGTTGTCAAATTATTTGTATTATCAAATCAAATAAAGTTTAGTTTATAAAGCTCTTCCAAGGATTCTAAAATCTTTATTATGATTATTATAGACCAGTATGTTTTGTGTATTATGAATCTGAAGATTGACATTTAGAATATTATGAGTTCTATCTCTTCCAAGACCATCCATATGAGACTATATGGATGGTCTTGGAAGAGATAGAACATTATTGCTGGAAACATTGTAATGGCAAGCTTTTGTACATGCGGTCAGCCAGGAATCAAATCCACCTCAATGACATCTCACTAAGCTGGACATACATTGGAATTTCTCCAACAAAAATACACTTTCAACCTTCAATTCCCAAGTTTAGAAGTTGTTGGGAAAGGAACTTCCTGAAAATCAAATCCTAACCAAGTCCTGAAAATTAAGTTCCAAAAGGATAAATTTCTAATGAAGTGCAGTTTATTTATTTCTTGGTTTGTACCAAGTTAATGGATCAGTGACTTAAGCCAAACTTAAACATGCTTTTAGAATTCCTTCTTCCTTCCTTTACCTAATTAATGGAAAGTCAGGAGGTATAAACATTAGTTTAAAGAAGTGGTTCTAAATATTTCACACTTTTTGTAAACCTGAAGTAGCCCTGGGACACTGTCTCCAATAACTGATAGTAGAATCAGACTCAAAGTCATTTCCTCCTATTAATGACAATCTCTTCTCTCACATCTCCTTTTAAACATTTAAGATTTACATATTTGCATTATCTCTAAACACTCTTGAGAGGGAGAGAGTAAGCAGAGCATCCCAACCATTACATGAGGGGAAAGGTTCTGCTCATTATAATCATTTTCTAAATAAAATCTTGCTTGAAATGAGCAAGTTAACTGCATATGAATGATCTTCCTTCCAGCTGTGAACCAAGTAGATGCTACTTTTTTACAGAACTCAAGGGTTAGTATAATTATGCTGGAGAGACTCTGGGTCACATCCACCAATTAACTCTGTGAATGTAACCAACATGTCTAAATGATGCTTCTGGGCAGCCAAAACATTCTCTCCATCTGATTCTTCATGTCCCAGAAATAATGAATTGGTGGCTTGTTACAGTGTCTCATTTCCCTTTTGTACTTATCATCATTAAAATAAACAACCTATCTTTGTAAAGAAAAAGCATATAAATAAAAAAAACATTTATGAAGACAGCCAGATACTAATTTATTTTCTAAGCCTGCTTTTCCATACAGTTCAGGCATGCTTAATCCAATTGATTTAAATGGGCTGAGATGTCTCACACAAGTTGTCAAAACTACTAAACTGCTACTTATTCTTTTTGAATATTAATTTATGTGTAAGATCAAAGAACAATGAGGATGCATATCTTACAGCTACCTTTCTCATCAGTTATTTCTGGTGGGAGAAGCCTACAGTTTCTGTAATGTTACTTTGTGATAAAGCTGTCTATATAATAGAATTC
The DNA here is from genome assembly GCA_023653725.1 of Bungarus multicinctus. Classification (NCBI taxonomy): domain Eukaryota; kingdom Metazoa; phylum Chordata; class Lepidosauria; order Squamata; family Elapidae; genus Bungarus; species Bungarus multicinctus. Next base: position 49,508,321 of record CM042849.1, on the reverse strand, counting down.
TATTGAAATAAGTGAGATGATAAGTCAACCTTTCCAGAACACTGATTATTAAACATCTGATGCTAACTCTCATTTTTAATATGGTAATTTATTCTAGGTTAGTATGTTTTCCATCCACTATGAAGGCACACATGATATATGCTACCCAAGCTCTTTTAAGAAGTGTATTTAGAAATAATATAATTCAACAGACAATGAAATTTAAGTATAATAAACTTGGTATGATAAACATGGTTTGATACCCTTAAGTATAATAAAAGTAGTTTGGTGCCGTCTCCAAGATAAAAGCTTAGATCTAATGTATCCACTCAACTCTGTAGACAAAAGTTCTAAACATAATAGATTTTTTCTGCCTTGAATGCTGAATGGAAAGGCATATTCTCCCCACCATTACATTGAATCAGATCATATCTCTGGAATACTGTTTAACAAATGTGAAATTGCAATTTTTGCACCATATACAAGTATTATCCATAATTTGACTCTATTCCATCTTATATTTCTTTTATAAAAGCATAGGTAGCAATATACTGCATATCTAAATCATTATAGTTAAAACACAGATATTTTGTTGCAATAGCTTGTCTTAAGGCAGGGGCGTCAAACCCAGGTTGTCACAGCAGTGATGTATCAGGACTTTTTTCCTCCTTTGCCAAACTGGGCATAGTTTTTCTCCTTTGCTAATCCGGCCAGCACGTGACATATCTGGCCTGCGGACCAGGAGTTTGACCTGTCTTATGGTATTCTTCTCTTTTATCTTTTCTTGTATCTTATTGCTGCTCAAACAATCACACTTTCAGGAATGAAAAATAGTCTAGCCTTTTTTAAAAAAAGTTTTGTTTCATTTTTGTACTGGAAGTGGCTAATCACAGATACTGACCTAGCCTTTCTAAAATAAGTCTAAGTTTTCTGTTAAGATGGTGTAGAGCTGGGCTGTCAAATTCCCAGCCCGCAGGCTGGATACATCATGTGAGCTAACGCCCCATTTAGCACAGGGGAAAAAAGTCCGATATGTCATGTGACACTGTCTGATGACATGAGTTTGACACCCCTGGCGTAGAGAGTAGAGCCATGAATGGATTGTCTTCTTAGTTTGATTGGCACTAACCTGAATTAAAAATGTATTTGATTGATCTGAAATCATCCATAACCATGACATAAGGTATCATCAGTATGCTCATGAGTCCTATTTATATATTTAAGTCTGGAGCCATTTATATCTGCATTAGATCAAGCAGAAAAGGTATCCTACAGGTCACATTGGTTAGGGAGCTGCATTTGGCAGGTCCTAGGTAGCAGGAAATTCATGCTATGATGCCCACTGTGTAGAACATCTTTCCTCTTGAAGCAAGGATGATCCTATCCCTGTTAATTTTATGGTGCCATTAAGCCTGAGGACCCCAGGGTTCTGGTGAGATATTGAGGTGGCTCCACTGTTATTAACTTGTGCTGTTCACCTAATATTTGTTCCATTTTTTAGATATATGTTTAAAAAGTATTTTGAAGTTTTTAATAATAAGATCCTACAACGGTACCTTTAACACCATCAAAGTTCAACATTTGCCTATTCCAGAACCTTGGAAAGGCCTCGATGGATGGATAATAATGCCAAATCTAGTCTAAACATCTGGTTGACTGTGTAACCAATCATAATTATTTTGTATATATTGATTTTTAGCTTTATACATGGGACCCACAATCCTATGTATTGTGAAATGGACAGCCATGTAAAATTGACAATAAATATACAAAAATAAACTTGTGAACAGTTTTATTCATTGTGCAGTTGTGGATAGCAGTTCAGAGTAATAGAGTAACAGAGTAATTAATAGGCTTATTGACTGAAATCCAACAGAAATATAAGGAGAAGAAAGAAAGAGGTACTCTAAGGAAAACTTCCAGAATGATTGAAGATGAATATTTATGTAGGAAATTTCCAACCAACAAGAGAGCACTGTGAGAGATTTATGAACAAGCATCACACTTGAGAAGCAGAATTAAAATTATCTTTAACATCTGAAGGCTTACAAAATCTACTATAGGCAGCTCAAAGGCAATCTTCTCCCTCCTTTAGAAAAGAAAGAGCCATTAGCTCTAGGAAAGGGTCACCACTCCCTCAGGGATGTGGTATTTTTGCAAAATTTTCTCCTGACAACATGCCTCTACCAGGAACACATTTGAATTTGGGTGTATGCCAGTCATTGTTCACTTTGGAATAAATTAGTTTTGTGGCGTTGAGATAATGGTGGATTCTCTTTTCAAAGAACAACATATCAATGAGAAAATAATTCCATCCTTCTGAAATTATGATTAAATGCAAATATATTAAGTATCTAAAATTAATTAATAAACTATGTAGCAATACAGAATTTAAAAGATGATAAGACACATCTACAAAAGCATATAGCAATAAACAGCATGGTTTTCTATTTGCATCTTAAAGGACCTTCTTTTCCCAAGCAGAAAATTCCGGGACCTGTAATCCAACAGAGCAGTATAGATGAAAACGGTTCATTAATTAGAAAAATGTAAAAGCATCTCTGCTGGATCAGGCTAAAGCCTATGTCATTGGTTGGTAATACACAGCCAATGGGCCATTAATGGCTCTAGACTACCCAGCCCTGAGATTAGTCTTGAAATGCAATAGCAAAATGTTTTTAAAAATCAGAGTTGTGAAGTTTAAAATACTTTTCAAAAGGAGGTTCAACACATTTTTTTCTTCTTTAAAACTACCCACATCCAACTTATCTAGGGCTGAAAATGAATGTCACTGCCAGACACCCTGAAATTTCTGGAGTAGTTCCTGCCCTCCTCAAAAAAAATTGAAAAAAAATGCTCGGTGTTTTGCCACAGAAAGCCTAGTTGCCCATTCTTCTTGCAGCCTTAGTGGCCAATTGGATGTCCACAAAATCCCCAAAATGCAACAGTCTTCTCCAGCTGTCTTAGATCCTAAAGGAACAAGCTGTCATGATTATGTGGCAGTGTTTCTCTTTTCTATTGACATATGGCACAATTAATGCCTAAATGATTATCATGCAGTATACATGTGCTTCACCCAACATCTATTATTCATGATGTATCAATTTACTCCTGTTTATGTTAATAGTACAGTCTAGAATTCAAAAGAGCTGCTTAGCATTTTGAGAACATCCCCCAAATGATCAGTTCTTCAGAGAGCCAGCTGTACACTCAGTTTTCAATTACAATTAATTCATGCTAAAAATGCCCAATATGTGGTACTTTTTCTGAAATATAGCTTACATGAAGGTCTATTGATATTGGAATAGAGGCTATATTCCAACCAATAGAGTGAGCATTCCATCCATTTTCAAGCAAGTCTGGAATAATATTTTGCAAATTTGAATCCTGTAAGAAATGTATATAATACTTTGCCAGGATGACTATATGCCCTATTTTTTACCGAGAGCTGAAGAAAACAAATGCTGATAAAACAGAGGTCTTCATGAGATCAAATACACAGCTGTTATATATTTTTGATGCATATCTGATGAAAGAATATGCAAAACAAATAGATTTATTCCCAAGCATAAATTAGGCTTTTTGCAGTATTATAACAATATAATGAATGAAGGAAGGAAGGAAGGAAGGAAGGAAGGAAGGAAGGAAGGAAGGAAGGAAGGAAGGAAGGAAGGAAGGGAATGCTTAGAATTTACCAATATTAGTTTTATGCTATTATGTATGCTATTTTAGGGGTGGTTGTTTGAAATCAGGGGTGCTTATTGAGACAATTGCTTTGCAAAAAAAAAAGAGGAAATTTTCAAATCTGAAGCAAGAGCTCCCTCTGTCTTTATTCTGTTGTCTCTTCAAATAATTCTAGGAAAACCTGAAGACATAGGTTAATATTCTTTAAAATGTTAATATAAATGTCTTGCACCCAACTAAATGGTATAAAGACAAGCATGGTAAAGATATTACACAGAATAGCTCCATTGAACTTAGATATAGGCAGAACAAGACACTTCAGAATATTTTTGAATGACAGCTGCTGGTATCCCTTATTGCTTGAAGTTGATGAGAGTTCAGAAAGTTCTGGCAAAGTTAAATTTCTAAGGATCATATTACCATTTTGCATTATACAGTATATAAAAAAAGAATATCAAGTAGTAATTTCAAGGAGGACATGTAACAAATAATACGTTTGGATTTAAATGTAGCAAGAACCACTGCCATCAAGTTGAGAAGATTTTGGAAAATTTCAAGTTGAAAAGATTTTTGAAAAAGATTTTAGAACTAAGAGCTTATAGGACTTTAAGAGTCCAACACACAAGCATCTTGAAACATAACCCAGTGAAGTGAGTTGGGCTGAGACAGAGTAACTAAACTATAAAATCATATATAAAATCATATATAAAATTATAAAATCATACATTGCAATGTCCTACCTCTCAATGAATATTTCAGCTTCAACCATAACAACACAAGAGCAAACAATAGATACAAACTCAAGGTTAATTGCACCAAACTTGATTGCAGGAAATGCGACTTCAGCAACAAAGTGGTCAATGTCTGGAATACTCTACCTGACTCTGTGGTTTCTTCTCCAAACCCCAAAAACTTTAACCTTAGACTGTCTACTATTGACCTCATCCCTTTCCTAAGAGGTCTGTAGGGGGCATGCATAAGCGAACCAACGTGCCTACTGTCCCTGTCCTATTGTTTCTTTTATTTAATTTCTTTATTTTTTTAAATTTTTCTTATATGTATCCATGTATTCAAAACTATGTTTTTACTTATATCTATTATCTTGTAAGCAATTGACAAAAATAAATAAAAATAAAATAAAACTAAAGTTACCCAACTGACATTTACTCCATTTCTGGTTTGTAGGCCACTACACCAAACTGGGTCACATTTGTTGATAGTTCAACGTTATCTTCTCTATCACTGGTGTCAAATTTGTGATGTCACATTGTGACATATCACAACTTTTTTCCCTTTCACTAAACAGGGGGTGAGCGTGACCAGTGAGTGATGCATCTGGCCTGAGGGCTGTGAGTTTGACACCCCTGTTCTATATAATTCTACCTAACATGTCAAATACCAGCTTGAAGAATTGTTTATTAATTTTCCATCTGGTAATGCTGCTGCAAATCTTGATCTCTAGTTTTTTTTCTGACGAAGTACACAAGAATATCCTTTGGTATATTTCTTAATTTGCAAATTGCATATTCTATTAACTTTGTCAATTTCTACTTCTCTATCACCTTCACCCAATTTCAAAAAGTCCTGTTCTCAAATTGGACTAAGAATATTGAGTGCTATTGCACACCACTGAGAGCTTCACAAACTAAATATTAACAACCATCATATTTAAGTCCAAAACATTGGGCCCGTTGCTATATACATCACAGTTGGTCTATTAGTTAATAGTTCCACAGAGGTATTTTCTTTTTGGGGGCATTGAAGTCCATGTTGACTCCTGGTTACTTTCTGGGCTACTCCCTGCAGTTTTTTCAGGAAGGTTTTTCAGGAAGTGGCTTCTTATTGCAGGGTTGCAAGAGAATGACTGGTCCAAATTAACCTTGTGCATGAGACAGGACTTGAACCTGTAGTCTCCCACTTCAGAGCCCAATTCCTTAATTACTACACCAAGTGGGCTCTCCACAGTGGTCATTCAAACTAAATTGCTGAAATCAATGCTTATTGTAGCCAAAAGTATTTCTAATTCAAACCTAACACTTGAAAGTAGGGGTGTTTGAAATGAAACATAAGACTTGATTTGAACTAGTTTTGACTTACTAGTTGAAACTTTTTTCCAGTAGGCCAAATACCGCTGACCTTAATAGATGACTGTGCTTCTTCATAGGCCTTGCAGTAGAAAATAAATTCACAACCATTATCTAAAAAAACCCTAATCTACAGGTGAAACTAAAAAATTAGAATATCGTGCAAAAGTTCATTTATTTCAGTAATGCAATTTAAAACGTGAACCTAATATATGAGATAGACTCATTACATGCAAAGCAAGATAGATCAATCCGTGATTTGTCATAATTGAGATGATTATGGCTTACAGCTCAAAACCCCAAATCCACAATCTCAGAAAATTAGAATATTGTGAAAAGCTTCAATATTCTAGGCTCAAAGTGTCCCACTCTAATCAGCTAATTAAACCATAACATGTGCAAAGGGTTCCTGAGCCTTTTAATGGTCTCTCAGTCAGGTTCAGTAGGAATCACAATCATGGGAAAGACTGCTGACCTGACAGTTGTGCAGAAAACCATCATTGACACCCCCATAAGGAGGGAAAGCCTCAAAAGGTAATTGCAAAAGAAGTTGGATGTTCCCAAAGTGCTATATCAAAGCACATTAATAGAAAGTTATGTGGAAGGGAAAAGTGTGGAAGAAAAAGGTGCACAAGCAGCAGGGATGATCGTAGCCTGAAGAGGATTGTCAGGAAAAGGCCATTCAAAAGTGTTGGGGACTTTCACAAGGAGTGGACTGAGGCTGGAGTCAGTGCATCAAGAGCCACCACACACAGAGGGATCCTGGACATAGGCTTCAAATGTCGTATTTCTCTTGTCAAGCCGCTCTTGAACAACAAACAGTGTCAGAAGTGTCTTACCTGGGCTAAAGAAAAACAGAACTGGTCTGTTGCTCAGTGGTCCAAAGTCCTCTTTTCTGATGAGAGCAACTTTTGCATTTCATTTGGAAACCAAGGACCCAGAGTCTGGAGGAAGAATGGAGAGGCACACACTGCAAGATGCTTGAAATCCAGTGTGAAGTTTCCACAGTCTGTGTTGATTTAGGGAGCTATGTCATCTGCTGGTGTTGGTCCACTGTGCTTCATTAAGTCCAGGGTCAATGCAGCCATCTACCAGGAGATTTTGGAGCACTTCATGCTTCCTTCTGCAGATGAGCTTTATAGGAATGCTGACTTCATTTTCCAGCAGGACTTGGCACCTACCCACACTGCCAAAAGCACCAAAACCTGGTTCAATGACCGTGGGATTACTGTGCTTGATTGGTCAGCAAACTCCCATAGAAAATCTATGCAGCATTGCCAAGAGAAAGATGAGAGACATGAGACCGTACAATGCAGAAGAGCTGAAGGCAGCTATTGAAGTATCCTGGTCTTCCATAACACCTCAGCAGTGTCACAGGCTGATAGCTTCCGTATTGTGGCAGTAATTGCTGCAAAAGGGGCCCAAACCAAGTACTGAGTACATATGCATGCTTATACTTTTCAGAGGTCCGATATTATCATTGTTTTATCCATGTAATATTCTAATTTTCTGAGAATGTGGATTTGGAGTTTTCATGAGCTGTAAGCCATAATCATCACAATTATGACAAATCACGGCTTGAACTATCTTGCTTTGCATGTAATGAGTCTATCTCATATATTAGTTTCACCTTTTAAGTCGCATTACTGAAATAAATGAACTTTTGCACAATATTCTATTTTTTTGAGTTTTACCTGTATACTCGATACAATCAAATTAACATGAAAATATACCAAATATTGAAAGATACACTATTACAAACTGTTTCTTGGATGATTACCAATATACTACAAGGCTATAAGAATTTATAGCCAAACAAAAGAATGTAAACTAAGCACATGATATAAATGAAGGTGATGCTTGTCTATCTTGGAGAAAGGGAGTATGCCAAAGAATTGTGAAAAGTCAATCCAAGGTTTTTAGAGTGGGTCAAGATCAGTCCAAAGGAAGAGTCTATATTTGAAGGTGCTGAATTTTTCCAGCAAAAAGAACAGACACAGAGCAGGTTCTTATATAAACTGCAACCACCTGTCATTAACCAGAAGGTTTACTCCTTTGCTTGGCAAGAAGCCTAATAGATCTTTCCTGTTCTGTTTTCTTTTCTACTTATGTGGGTTGGAGGTCCTACATCATGTACTTCTGACTCTTCCAGCTGCTCAGGTGTTGCCTGTGTTTAATCATTGTCATATGATTTCTCCTGAGGCTTGCATTCCACAGGTTCAGTTGGATCTTCTTTTTCAGCATGAGATTCAGACTCAGAGTCTAAGTTCTGAGCCTTGTCCATAACAATCACCCTAAGCACCTGGAAACCTATGAAGTTAGCACATTAAATCTTCCTAGACTAAAGAAAATAATTTGTAAAACCAAGACAAAATATATCCTTCCTTCTTAATGGAAGATTATAATAAAACATATAAATGAAAGTCTATCTATGCGATTCTGGAGAAATACAAATAGTCAAACATGTCCTCCTTTATTATATTTGTTATAGAGATTTCAAAAAGTACATATAGCATTAATCCTCCAGTAATTCCCAGGTAAAGCTGATGAGATTTATATTAAACTATTATTAGCAGACACAAACAACACATAAGAAGATTCTATTTGTTGGGTGGTAGTAGAGACATTATCAGCTGACTGCATCAACTAGTTTTAATTTTGCTCTGCTATTTATATTTTAAGCTTTAATTTTCTGATCTATGATCATAGTAAAACTATTTATTTGTTTGGAAGAAATATACCTTATGGAATAATTATCCCATTAGTTGTATTAGATATATTAGGTATATTCTAAAAAACAAACTTTGAAAAGAAAACTCCTTATAAATGAAATAACATAAAGACTGTTTAACAATAAAAAAAGACAATTATGAGACGCTACTGAAAAAAATAAAAAAAGATCTAGAAAACTGGAATAATTTACAACTGTCATTAATAGGCAGAATATCAGCAATTAAAATGAACATACTACCTAAAGTCTTATTTTTGTTCCAAAATATACCAATTAAATTGGATTTTTTTTTCAAAGATTTGAACAAAATGATGTTAAATTTTGTGTGGCAGGCTAAGAGACCAAGGATTAAATTGAAACATCTTCAATTTAATTCAATTTAATTTAAACATCTTCAATTCAAGGAAAGAGGATTAGGCTTCCCAGAATGGGAACTGTATTACAGGCAGCTGCCTTGACAAGGATCAAAGACTGGATAAATTTAGATAACAAAAGACTCTTATTATTAGAAGGGCATTACTTACAAGAGGCTGGCATGCATATTTGTGGCCTGGTAGAAATATGGCCCATCAATATTTTCTGAGACACAAAATATGGCAAGCTTTAATTTTGATTTGGAATAAAATAAGACTGCAAAACTGCACAGAAATACCAGGCTGGATATCACCATTAGAAGCAATAACATACCCAAATTTATACAACCAGGAAAAACCCATTACATATAAAGACATTATAACTGAGGAAAGTCAATTAAAACAAAGTCAGGAACTAAAACAAGGAATAGTATTGGAATGGTGGGCCTATCTTCAAATACAGTCCAGATATGGAAGAGATAAAAAAGAATGGGGAATTAATTATCAAGATACAATACTAGATAAAATATTAACAGGACCAGAGATAAAACAAATAAAGAAACTTTATAAAAGTCTACTTGACCATTAAATATATGAAGAACAAGTTAAAGAATCAATGTTAACCTGGGCTAGAGACCTTGGGCATAGTATCAACCTAGACCAATGGCAACAAATTTGGAACTGAAATAAAAAGATAACGTTAGCAACATCTTATAAGGAAAATCTGTATAAAATGTTTTATAGGTGGCACCTGCCACCAGCCAGATTAGCAAAAATGTATGGTACTCAAACATCCATATGCTGGAAATGCTCGAAAGAACAAGGTACTTTTTACCATACCTGGTGGGTCTGCAAAAAAAACACAGGTCTTTCGGAATAAAATTTGGTCATGATTAGAAGAAATGTTGGGAATAAAAATCAGCTATACACCAGAGATAATTTTATTAGGAATAATTAAAGAGAACCTTAGTAAAGCAGACACCTACTTAACAAAACATGTAATTACTGCAGTAAGAATACTCTTTGCTCAAACTTAGAAAACAAAAGAAATTCCAAATGATGACATTATAATAGATAAGATTTTTCAATTCACTAAACTAGATAGTTTAACACTAGAATTGAAAGATCAGAATAAACTAGAATATTATAAAATATGGAATAAATTCTATATATGGAAGGACATGAAAGGAAGTTCATAAAATAGAAATTAGAATTTAAAGCGAAACAGAAATGAGATACAAGAATAAGATCTATAAACAGGGTGGAATTCTACCAGTTCTGTCCACCAGTTGCTCTGAAAAGCAGCAAACAGAGAGCATACCGGTTCTATGTCTGCTGCTGTTTTCGCCCACATGCCCGCCCGGGCTCTTACCTGACCTTTATTTCCTGCTTTTTCAATCGCAGCTGTTTTGTGCAGCACAGCTGTGGTTGAAAAAGCAGGAAAAAAGGGCTTTTCCAACCACTGCGTACTTGCACACAGCGCTGCTCAACTGTCCGGGCAGCTCAGCAGGTTGTAAATTGAACTCGCGCGACTCACACATGCGCGCACGACACAGAGCAACAGAACTGGTAGTTATACCGGTCGGATCCCATCCCTGTCTATAAAGGTCTAAAGTTTAAATGTACAGATGTGTATGCATATATATATATGTATATATATACCAGCTACCCAAATAAAACCTTTCTGGATCGGGATGCGCTTTGCACGGTCACCTCCACCCTGGTGACCTCCCGCCTAGACTATGCCAATGCTCTCTACATGGAGCTGCCTTTGAAGAGCATCCGAAGCCTCCAGTTGGTGCAGAATGCAGCCGCGAGGGTGGTAATGGGAGCTCCTAGGGGCTCCCATGTTATGCCACTTCTGCGCGCGCTGCATTGGCTCCCGGTGGCCCTCCGGGTGCGCTTCAAAGTCTTGGTCACTATCTTTAAAGCGCTCCATGGCTCGGGACCGGGATACTTGCGAGACCGCCTCCTGCCACCATCGGCTTCCCACCGACCGGTACGCTCCCATAGAGTCAGTCTCCTCGGGGTGCCGCCGGCTGGACGGCTGGCGACCCTGAGGGCGCGGGCCTTCTCATTAGGAGCACCTCCTCTCTGGAATGAATTACCCCCAGAGGTAAGGGCCGCCCCTGATCTCATGGCCTTCCGTCGGTTACTTAAAACTCACCTATTTTGGCAGGCCGGACTGGCCTAGGGGTCTTTTAAATTTTAACCTGGTTTTAATTTCTTTTAACTCTCGTTTATATTTTTAATTAGAGCCACACTATATTCTATTTTTAAATTTTAATATTATCTTGTTGTATGTTGTATATGTGTTCTGTATATGTATTTTATTGGCTGTTCACCGCCCCGAGTCCCTTTGGGGAGAGGGGGCGGTATATAAATCGAATTAATAAATAAATAAATAAATAATAAATATACCAGCTACCCAAATAAAACCTAGCTTCCTAATAAATAATTATCAGCCATTCACAAGAAATCAAGCTGCATTAAGAAATCACAATGCACAAAACATAATGTTGCCAACCAATCAAAAGCACAGCAACTCGAAGACCAATAAAAACAGACCTAGACTCCCAGCCAATCAGGATGAGGAAATAAACAATTCAAATAAAGCAGAAAGCCAGCACCAAATTCAAACAAAAAACGGCTGCCAAGCCTGACATACAAAATTAAAAAGAACCCAATACACAAGCCTGATGATGGCAGATGAGATTCTGCCAAAATGTCGCTATAATAAAAGCACAAATATTAACACGTGGGAAAGTACCCGAAGAAACCTAAATGCCATATTTGTATATATGTATATACATGTTTGTATTTCCTTATGATTTTTTTATAGTGTAAAATGTAAAGACTGAAATGTATGTCAAAGAAAGTCTACCATGTTCAATATTTTAATGTTTATTTTCAATTAAAAAAGAAAACTTTATCAAGTTAACTGTTCTTTTTTTTTCATTTTTTACTGTACAATAAAAAAAACCTCCTTCCAATTAAACTCAGCTTCTTGGAAGCAAAATGGAAGCTACCACTGACATTTTTTCTTCCATGCATTCTATTTGACTGCAATATGTCCATAGTTCTTATGACTTGGACTTCTTTGCTTTTGAACTCAGCAGGTTCCAATGGTCTGCTTTTAAAGAAGGCAATAAATATTTGGTATTTAATTGGGCTTTTTGTAGATATTTGTGTTTTAAAAATTATCTGTGATTTTTAAAAACTTTATAATTTCAGGGCTGGGGAGTGATATTGAAGTCCTGGAAAAACTATATTAAAATTCTGGAAGAAAAATATGTCAAAATTCTTGAGTAAGTTGAAAATGTTTCCAAAACCAATCATAAAGACTATTTGCAAGAGCTGGTGCCGTCAAATAATTTAAAAAGAAAATTCTTAGACTTAAAAGAGTTGATATGGGTTATTTAGGGCGTTGAATTTATCCCCAGTTCAGTACACGAATCAAAACAAAACAATTCCCTATAGATGGCAGTTCAGTCTCTCTAGAGAACAGAAACTTATTTTACTGTCAACGGAGAATCTGCCTTTCTATAATTTAAGACAGTATTCGTTGGTGTCCCAATTGTCTGAATGACTGGGCCACGTAAAAAGAATTTTATTATATCTTCTAACTTCATGAATTCAGACTACTATTTTCTGAAAATAAACTCTGATTTTAGACATGATCTTAATACAGTTTCACAATTTTATTACATCACAAATACCAATAATCTCTGCAAACAAAAAGATGCCCAGTAGTCGAGCATTCTCTCTCTAGCATTCTCTCTCTACATTGAAATCAGAAAAAAGTCAGTCTCATAATTTTTGGTGGAGTTGAACTTATTACCACATGGAGGTCTAGAAATGGTAGTAGCATTTATATTCTTATTATGATCAAGGAAGAGATTCTCAATCATCCAGGTCATTTTGTCCCAAAGGTGCTCTTCCAAAAAGCAATTGGATTTTCTTGGGTTTTTTCTTTCTTTGAAAATTTTGAAAACTTTCACTGTGATGAATCAGTGAGACATGTACAGATCTGTACATTGGAAAACAAAACAACTGCTTCATAAATGCATGGCATAACACAGGAGACTCATCACAGCAAACTCATCAGGACAGGATTCAATAGTCCATCTGCATCTGAAAGACAAAGACCACTCTTATGAAGACAGAAAAGTTCACATTCTGTACAGAGAGGACCACTGTTTGAAAGAGGGCTCAAATAGGCCATGTATGTTAAAATTTGGAATATGACACCACCTATCTCCTTACAACACATCCTTTCAGCAGTCCCAAGAAGGTTCCATACCCGTTTGCAGTCTGATTCAGGTGACTTAGGCTACAGCTAAGTGGTCTCAACAATTCTCAGAGAACTGGTGACCGACCTTTAGAGTGATAACGACAAGATGACTGCTAAGGAATATAAACCCTTTCATTCCCCATCAGTCAGTTAGAGCTGAAGAAGCTTTTTGGATGAGTAGCACAATATTTTCAAAGAAAAAAAAAACAAGAAAGTTCAGTTGTCTTTTGGAAAAGCACCTTTGGGACAGATAAGTTGGACACTGTGCTAACATTTTCTTATATAGAGGTCTGTAGTGGGCAACAAATGAGAAAGCTAAATATATTTCCATAATTGACTAACTCATATTTTCTTTCATCTATCAATCCATTTCATTTCTACATGAAGCTGACTTTTTATACAATATGTCAAATCTGCTTTTCCACTGTTTTCATAATCTTTTGTGTCTTATTAGCATATTTTCAGACTATAGACCTGTTTGCCACATTAAAGATTCCCTGATAATGTAATTGTAAATACTTATTTGCAATTTCTGTCATTAAATCAATATTAGTGTATATTAAATAATTTATTACTTTGTGGATCAAATTATTGTATTGAAAGATTAAATAAATATGAATTAAAAGGATGCTACAGTTGTCTTATATGATTTTTATTATTATTATTATTTCAATTTATATACCGCCCTTCTCCCAAGGGACTCAGGGCGGTGCACAGCCCATCTAAAACCCCACAAAGAATACAAAAGTTAAAAAAGTATTAAATTAATGTTGGCTGGTTAATAAAAATAAGAAGACCCCCCCCCCTTAAAACCCCAATTAAAATTAAAGATGATATGGAGACCAATTAAAACCATCTCAGCCCAGGCCGGCCTGCTCAAAGAGCCAGGTCTTCAACGCGCGCCTGAAGGCCCTCAGGTCCGTGCCGGTACGAAGCTCCGGAGGCAGAGTGTTCCAGAGGGCGGGGGCCCCCACAGAGAAGGCCCTACTCCTCGGCACCGCCAGACGACACATAGAGGCCGACGGAATCCGGAGCAGACCCTCCCTATGGGAACGCACCGGCCTGTTGGAGATCACTGGCAGAATGCGGTCCTGCAGGTAACCTGGTCCCATGCCATGGGTCGCCCTAAAGGTCAAAACAAGAACCTTAAAGTGAACTCGGAGAGCCACCGGCAACCAATGCAGCTCGCGCAGGAGAGGCGTCACATGGGCGCTACGCGACGCCCCCATGATCACCCGGGCGGCTGCATTTTGCACCAGCTGGAGTCTCCAGGTGCTCCCCGCGGGGAGCCCCATGTAGAGGGATTTTATTTTATTTAGTATGTATCTCTAGAAACACAGGGATTAGATGCTCATTGCCACTTATCACACCAAATCATTGTTTAAAAATAATGCTAATTACTACAAACTCCTAGCTTCATCCAGTTTTCATTTTAATATATTGTAGCATATGAAAACATGATTAGAAAGACAACAATTAAGCCTGCAGTTTATATTAAATCACATGCCAATTAAATTAATAAGCCAGATAGTCTACTTCACACATTTCTTTCATCAGAAAATGTGTAAATCACCAATTGTCTCAGGCTAAGTTCCCGATCCCTTTTAAAAACAGTTTTGTGTTCATTAAATTACTGCCTTTACTGAATTGGTTCTAGTGGAAGAGTTTATAAATCCTATAAACAAATATATGAAAAAAATAAAACCTCAATAAATTCTGCTAATCTATGATTATATTTTAATCATATATGAATGTGGCTGATATAGAACATAAGTTGAATTTTTTTGCATGAATTAAATATAAAGTTAAAATATCAATCAGTTAAAATGGCAAATGCCCACAATTGTTCAGATAAAAATACTTTGTATGTGGGTTTAAGATACAGATAATTATAATTGTTAGTCAGAGAAGGATGTTAGTAGGAAAAATAACCATATTCCAAAAAATACCTATGTGTGCAGTATTTTTCAGTAATGACAAATATCTCATTCATGCCATATTTAATGCATATTTTTCTGTTCTGTGTCTTAGGGTGAATAACAAAATGTTATTGACATATTTATAGCTCTTACATTGACTGATTAGTGACTGCAACAAAGAAAGAAAGCAGAATATTCTGTTTTTTCCTTACATTTTATAATGGTTTGGAATTTATACTTCTAGTATTTTGGAATCCTTTTTTAGTCACTTGGACTCAGCTGCCTGAATCGCCCCTTTCAAAAAATTTCATATAATTATTAAATAAAAAACATTTCAACATATTGTTTTTATTCAGTTAAAATAATTAACATAAGAACTTAAGACAGGAAAAGTATTGCACGCATCAGCTCTTATTGATTTCAGCGAGGCTTAAGCAACTTAGATCATAGCCTTTGTATCTTACTGTGATTTAGTTTTCTGCTGGGTTTTATTGTAATTCATAGAATTCCGATATTTTGGGGCACTGCCAAGTTTTTTAAAGAGTGAGCTGACATAAAATTTATTGAGCAATTGCACTGATTAACAAGGCAGTTGTGTTTCTTGATTGTTCCTTTCCTATTTAAATGGGTTTATTAATCTGATCTATTTTGCTCATAACAGCCTCACAAATATATGCACTGAACAATTTCAGCAAATACCTAAGTATATGATTTGAAATGAAGAACAGTTTTATTGCTTAGAAATACAAGGCCACTGCTGTAAAATTCCTGGCTCCTCTGAAGGAATACCACAGAATTATAATGTTGGAATGACCAGTTGGGCTAATTCCCCACTCAGTGAACAAATCTAGATTAAAGCATCTCAGACAGATGGCTCTGTAGCCTTCACTTGAATTCATCAAATGAAAGGATCCCATTATCTCTCTGAATAACACCTGACCATATGTCAGCAGCTCTTTCAGATCTCATATAATACATACTCAAGTAACTTTAGTTATAAAAGACTAGTATAAGTGATTTTTTTCAAACTCTGGATCTCATATACAATCCCATAGAAATTTTGAGAATATAGGAATCCCCCAGGTGCAGTCTCACTAAACTAATAGGGTTTTGTAGGATTTAATCTGCATAGAAGTTTAACACAAATAAAAAGATTCTACTTGGACAATGGATGTGTATTGCTATTAATGATATAAAATTGTTCACTTGAAAAATTAATATAAGTGATAAAATTAAAATGGATAAATGAATTTGAAAAGTCTTAGCCTTGCAATTCAGATATGGATCAAGATGTGATTATGGTTTCAGAATTTTTTAACCACTGAAGACAGCATAAATATCAGAATACTTGTAAACATTAATAGTAGATTATAAAGCTCATTTTAATTAGGTCCTAAGTAATAATGATCAACCAATATAAATTTTCCTCTCAAGACATTTCATAAGGAAGCTTCCTCTTTATAAAACATGGATCAGACAGAATCAGTTCAAATGTGCATCTATAAATTCATACATAAAAAATTAATTGCACCAAATCTTTTATCTCTCTGTCATGTTATTCCTTCAGTTCTATAGATCATCTCCAAAAGTAATGCCATTTCCCCTATAAAATTATATCTGTCTGCCATGCCTTGAGCAGAATACTCATTTGTAAATAAAATGGTGATTCATTATTGAAGCTGAAGGGCATCGTTTTACCTAGATGTAAATTTATCATTTTTAATGCCTCACAGCTTGATGCCTGAAAATCTCATCAAGTACTCGGAAAGCTTCCTTGACACAGATTAATGACCCAAACAATTAACTTAATAAAGGAAATGAACCAGCAAGTGCAGGTTGGAATTGGGTATAAGAAACTATGGGCCAAAAGTGATCCTTAATGCAAATACAATTTTAAGAATTGTATCTAGGATCTATCATTTCATTTGCTTTGTAGAAAATGATGGCTTAGACTACTATGTCCATGTTAAGATATTTTCCTCAATGTATTCATATTTTGTTGACAAGAGGC
Organism: Bungarus multicinctus; assembly: GCA_023653725.1. NCBI lineage: Eukaryota > Metazoa > Chordata > Lepidosauria > Squamata > Elapidae > Bungarus > Bungarus multicinctus. The sequence goes on along the minus strand of CM042849.1, from coordinate 49,491,266 downwards.
ACTTCTCTCTAAACTCTTGTTCCTTAAAATTGCTATAAATGTTGCATAAGCCCACCAGTTCTGCAGCATTTAAAATGGAAACATAATTTGAGATATTATTCAACTGAATCAGAAGTAAATTTGCTCTGATAGAAACCATACCACTCCAGAACTGATTATGGGGTACCACAAAGTGCCAGTGTGATAAGGGCTCCAAGAGCCAGTCCTGAAGGAAAATTCTCAATAATCCTTTTTTTCTTAAAAACATATTCCCATTGATGGTTACTTGAAATATCTTGTTAGCTAAAGTTAAAGGCACATTGGTGTCAACCATTCCCAAACTGAAAGCTGAATGTTTGTTTGTATGCTGCCTTTATTATTTTTAGAAATAACTCAAGGCAGCAAACAGATCGAACACATCTTTCTCCTATTTTCCCCACAACCACCCTATGAAATGGGTTGGGCTGAGTGAGACTCACAAGCCCAAAGTTATCCAGCTGGCTTTCATGGCTAAGGCAGGACTTGAACTCACAATATTCTGGTTTCTAACCTGGTGTCTTAACCACTAGATATTAATAGTATCTTCTACCTTCAGGAGACAGAAAATTACTTTAAATTGGTAAAAATGAAGCCCACAGTTTGTCTTCTGTTGGAGAAACTTGATCATGGAATCTTAATAATGGGAATGAGACACAGTTTTTCAAGTTTTGCGTATAACATTTTTATTAGGTTATAAAGTAAGATACAAAATATAAACGTAAATAGGTAAACGGTGGGGAGGAAGAGGTGGAAGAGAAGTGAGAGAGGATAAGAGAAAAAGAAACATTGATTTCAGACTCTCTCTGTTGCAGTAAAGTAAGGCATTAACATCAAATCACAACTTTGTTTTTTCATAATAATATGAACAAGCCATATCTTTAAAGATCCATGAATCTAAAACCCAAAATCAAAGTTTCAATCTTTTCCACTTTAAGCACAAAGTTCAGAATGTGGAAATAAAAGTATTTATATTCTTTTCTTTATTCAAAATAGTCAATTTTGCCATTTCAGCTAACTCCACCAACTTCTGCAATCATTTGTCCATTTTTGTGCATACAATAGTCTTGCTGCTGTCAACATATATAGTAAAAAAGTTTCTATTTTTTTCTCCACGTCTTTTTCCATTAAACACAAAGGGAAAAATTATGTTTTCATCTTTATCTCCATTTTCAAAATTTTCTATATTAAAATATGAACCATATTCCAATTTTTTTGCTTTATCACATGCCCACCATAGATGATAAAAAGTCCCTTCTTTATTTTTACACTTCCAACATTTATTTAACATACTTTTATACATAATAGATAACTTAATATGTTATTAAATACCAACAATACATCATATATAAATTTTCTTTTAGATTATATTTTAATGCAAATTTTAAAGTCTTCGGCTACATATTTTCCCATTGTTCAAGCATCACGTTATATCCAAAATTCCTTGCCCACTGAATCATATGTTTTACATATTCATTTTCCAAATAATTTCAGTAACATTTTATGGATCTTAGCAGTAATACACTCATTGTTTCCACATAATTTCCAATTCAGTCAAATCCATAGCACTTTTTATCCAGTTTAAATTTTTCTTTCAGTTGTTGATAAGTAAACCAATGGCGAACATAACCTTTTGATTCAAGTTCTTCCCCCAACTTTATTATTGGGTCACCTGACTTACAAGGTAAAATTTTACCATAGGTTAACCAGTTTGACTTTACTACCATTTCTTTTCTAAAGGCTTCCTGAGATGACACCCAGGGGTAGACTGCTATGGGTCCATCCCTCCCAGGAGTTTTTGAAGCCCATCCTTGGTGACACCCAAAGAGGCAACTTTGTAGAGAGCCTTGTTTTATCTTTATTTCAAACTCTTAGTATGGCATGTATAACAAAATGATTAAATTCAACATTAAGTTTACTTTTATCATACTATATAAGTAGCTGTGCCATCAAAATCTTAATTCATGTCCTTCTAATTCAAGTAACCTCTTATTCTGAAGTCTCATCCATTCTTTTGACCAGGTCAAACAGCATTCTTCAAAATACAGTTTCATGTCTGAAGACCCAAACCCCCTTTTTCCTTAGCCTCTTATATCTAATTCTTGGGTTTTTTTTCCCTTGCATTATGAACTTAGAAATATCCTTATGCCATTGTTTAAACGGATTGTCAGTTGTAAGTATTGGTAACATCTGAAATAAAAAATCATCTTTGGTAAAATATTCATCTTGATTACAGATATTCTGTAAGTGCAGTTTATCCCATCTCTGTTTAATATCCCTCCAAAGAGGGAGATAATTGTTTTGGAACAATTTTACATTTGTATTTTTCAATGAAGCTCCTAAGTATTTCAACTTTCCTCAACCCTAAAACCCAACTTTTGTTCAATATATCACTATCCTGAGAAAACATATTCTTAATCAGCATTGTTGTTTTCTGTTTTCAATGTAACAAAAATTGTTTATTATGGTGTGGGAGGCAGCTAAAGCAAATCTTAAAAGGTTATAACTTTTTTATAGACTCAAGTAACTAAAATATTGGATTAATCAGAGGAAAACATTGGATTATGCAGAGTAAAACTAATGGTTGAATATAGCAACATGTTGATTGGATATGCCTGCTGATTAGAATATAGTAATTAAGGTAGAAATACAAGGAAATATTGACAAATATGTTTTTTGAATAAAATATTATATAGACATATTTTCTTAAAAACCTTACACACATATATATATATATATATACGTGTGTGTATGTGTATGTATGTATGTATGTATGTACTGTATGTATGTATGTATATTGCTTTCTGTTTTAGCTCCCAGTGGCTTTCCTTCCCAGAGTTCTTATCTCCTGGTATACCTAATCAACATCCATGTGTTTGAAAGTGTTATACAGAAGCTGACACCTTTTTTGGGGTGGAGGAGAGCTGGATTTAGAATGGTGTAATTTATTTGTATTAACTAATGCCATTTTTCCCCTTCACTTCCAAATGATCCGGAAGAAGATGTAGTCTCTACTATTTTCAATATCTTGTAAAACTGCACATCAAAGCAACTGGAATCATTAGTCCTTCTTAGAACCCCGCAAGATAGGTGCTTAGTATTATGGTATTCCAGGAATACCATATTTACATTAACTATGAAAAAGTCATGATCTCCCTCCTGCCCATTCCAAGCAAAATCAACTTTCAAGATAACCAAAGCCAGATTTGAAGCTGGACTGAAACAGATATGAAAATATCTGCATCATTTAAGATCTCCTAGAGCTAAGATACTATCAGATGTCCCCTCACTATTACTTCCCAAAACGAAGTCTGGAGATTGATTAACAGTATGCTGATGTTCTGATGCATTCATCATTGTTCTTATGCATTCTGCCACTTCTTTTGTGTTTACATTTAGAAGCCAGAAAGGACAAAATATAAAAGATACAGCAGATATCATCATACCAAGGAGGCTATCCACTTTCTGGCTATGAAAAACAGATAAATATAGACACCAGAGTTACATCTACTGAAATTATCAATTTTGGAACCCAGGCTGGCATTATTATGTATTAAGCAATGTAAGCATTTCTTTCATTCAGAAATTATTGACCTCCAATAAACATTTAAGATAACAAGGAGACACCCTAGAATTGGTAGAAATTCATTAGATGTACAGTATATTATCATTCAATAATGAATCATTTGAACTGTCCACCATCATAAAGGATACTGAGGAGATTATAGCATAATTAGTATACAACTAGGCTGATACACTTTTTGGAAATTAAGAATCAAAGTGAAATAATGTAGAATGTCACATGCTGTCATCTAGAAAGAAAATATGGAGTGATAAAGACTAGGTACCTAACTGATGGCACTCAGGAGAGATTCTTCAACAGATGTTTCTACAAGCAAATATATACTTTGTTTAGTCTAATTATGTTGAGAATTTCTCATTAAATCTGATACTGTGACTGTTTCACTAAAAAAATGCAACAGTTCTGAATTTTTCTTTATAGTTGAAATTTGCCCATACTGTAGATCTTTTAGTGAACTTACATTGCAGAATTCTTGTATTCAGACACCAACCTGTAATTAAGTGGATGATGGTATCTCTGTAATTGCTTCAGAGATACATATCACATTTTTCTGTCACCGAGAAAGCCAATTTTTTGAAATGGCCACAAGCCATTGTAAATAATTTTTTATATATTCAGTTGCAATGATTTATGACAAACAACTTTCACACTTATTTTATTAGACAAGAAGTGGAAAGGTATTTATTACAGTTTTGGATACTTTAATATGAGATACTCCTGCTAGATGAGTATCTCTATGTGAAGATTAATAGTATATATCAATATTTACTAATACTTTCTAATTTTGTACATCTGATGCAAATCTAGTGAAGAATATTGGATGAGAGCTCATTATATATAAGCTATTCTTTCACTGATATTCTCCATATTGGAAAGTTCCATTCAATATTAATAAAGGACCAACAAATATATTCTCAACTTTTGCATGCCATACAGATTTCCTGCAGTACCTAAGCTAACAATTTCTCGGTTCAGCAATAGTATGGATTGAATTACAAATAACAGCACTGAGGCTAGATTTTTGTTTTGGAACCAAGAATGATGAATAAGTTGGATGGGAAGTAAAAGTGTATGTTGCGCATTTCCACTTGGATTCATAGTTCAGATCTCTCAAATTCTTCTGTATTAAAATTATAAAACTAGGGAAAATAATATGAATGGCTTAAACTTAGAAAAGCTTCTCCTGTAAAACATGAATTAGGAAAGTGCCATGGTTAACTGTGGACAACATGGTTACAGTTGGTCAATGACTGTCATTTCATTTGGCTTAATTATTACATGCAATGGTATGTCACAAAAATCTCATTATTAATCTATATACCTTATTTTTTAAATTAGGAAATCAAACTTTCCTTGGTTTATACTAGATGTTATACTAAACATACTATATGTTTTCCCATATCTTGCATAAAGTGAATTTGCATAAAGCAAGACAATTGGTAGAAAAAGGAAGGGTTATAGAGTACACACTGACAAATGTGCTTGTAAATCTTTTATGTGAAATTATTTTATCCATCTTTTCTTCATATCCAATATGCATGGTTATCTTGACAGACAGGCAGTTAGAACACAGCACTATTAATTTTTGTTTAGTTTTAAATAGAAGTTCATCCTAGGGTGAGGTTCCTTCACCAAAGTCATGATTGGAGAGATCCTTTTCTTTTAAATATGGGTGTTACAAAAAATACTGATGCCCATTTTGATACCATGGCTAATACAAGTTCAGATATGGAAAAGAGGCTATACAATTGGCTCAACCACAGTAAATAAGGATAGTGAGGGCAAAAAGTGATTTTGTAAGAAAAATATTCAAAATATTCAAGCTGGAAGAAGTCTTGACATGTTTCTAGACTGTTTTTCACGTGCATGCATTCACACATACACAGAATTTAGTGAAATAATCAATTGTCATATTGACTTTGCATAAAGCAAATTTGCAAAAAGTGAAGGGAAACTGCGTGTCATCTAAAGTTAGTCCTCCTTTTCTTTACTTAAAAGATGTAGCTTCTCTTTGAAGGGTTTTTCCTCTAGCATAACTGCAAATTTGGAAAAATGTGTAGTGTTCCAAAAAGGCATGAAGAAGACCAAATTTTGATAGGATGCTGATACCGGTAGCTATCTAAGGCCTGACAGGATCAGATGTGATTTGGAGTTTAACATTTGAAGTTATCACATATTACTCTTCCCTTTACAGATATGCATGTGACAATTTTTCATTTTTAAATGATTGCTGGTCTCCAGAGTGCTGGAACAGACATAAAGATCTCTGTAAACAAGGAAAGCCTTCTGGTGAGGTTGGGTTTCTTTGTGGACTCAACATTAGAGGAAGGAATGTACATTTGAAGTTCTAAAAGATAAGAATGACATATCATAAATAAATAAAACAAGCAGACAAGCAACTTTTTAAATGTTTTGTAAATATAAAACACTCTCCTGGCGTGCATCGATCAGGCTAATCTGATTTTTAGATTTGATATTTCCTTGTTAATACCTTACATTAATACTGAAAAAAATGTTCCAAGTATGTTCAGGATCAGTAAGTTTCTAGCTTCAGCTTAGTGAAGCCAACGATATAACCAACAGATAGCAGTCAATAAGCAAAAAGTCTTACAGAAAAAGAGCAAGCAGCCTAAGATTTAAAGAGAAATCAGAGAAGAAAATTCTTAACTCTTTATTTATACCTATTTCCCTTGTGGTCAATAGGCCATGGAGAAGTGAGACTATTAAAACCTACCTTTAATTGAAAGAAAAGTATGTTGTTTAGTTAGTACTGTAGCTGGCAGCTACAATTAGGAACAGCTATTGGAAAATCATATTAATGATTCTTTATTATGAAATCCATCAGTATTAATGCAAGTATTTAAGAACTGGAATTATAATATTACACTATTAAACATGACTCAGTTTAGAAATCTACAGTTAGATTTATTATTAACAGATATGAACTTATCCTGAAATAGAAAACAAAGAATCATGATCTTAAATTTCAGAAAAGCCTATTCCGTTTGACTATCCAGAAGAACAGTTTGAAAGCAGAATCAATTATTTAGAGCAGAAGGAACCATTCTTTTGCTAGATATGTTCAAAGCAGAGGCTGGACAAACATTACCCAAGGATAATTTAATCTATGCCCAAGGATAATTTAATCTGATATCCTTCATGGAGTGAATAATTTGATTCACTGCATAATAACCTTTTTCAGTTCTATGATTCCATGATTATATTGAATATGTAGAACTTTAGTGCTGGTACATTGTAAGAAAGGAAAGCTAGAACTTCTAGACTGAGAAATATACAGTATATAATCATATAGGTCCAGTTTTCTGCAAGCATCTGCATAATTTGGATAGACATTTATATAATATTTATATAATTTGATAGATTCTGGCATTTAAATAAAAAGTAAGAAATTAGTGTTTGAAGAAGGTAAAACTAACAGAACAATGGCAGCACCATTACTATTACCTAGTTTGTGAGCCTAAAGTCCTAAACTGCACAAATTACCCCCATTCTGCATATAATTAATTTGATGTCACTTTGATTTAACAATCAATACTTGCTGGCATCATTAACTCAGTTTATATTATGCCATTTCTCTTGGCATGCTCATGGACACTTGTTTTTTTATGGTTTTCTCCTTTTTGATGGATATCTTGGTTATTAAATACCATTGTATTTTCACTTTTCCATAGTTTCCGTAGTTTTTTCCATAGGCCATGCTATAATATTAATCTCCTCTTGAGGGTGCTGCTGCATTATTTTGCGCTTCTGTTTAAAAAGAAAAGAAAAAAAGCCACCCGTTTGCTTCCAAATTTACCACACATTCAAGCTTGAATGTTAGTTCACTCTGGAGAATGTAGATATTATACTTTTATATGTAGACACCATTTGTTATCTGAACAAAAGACAGACGTTGCACATTACTGTATAACAGCAATATAGCACAGTTTTGTGCCATGATTTTCTCCTTGCAAAGAATCTACTTTAAAAATATGAATATTATATAATGAATGTTAAACACATACATATAAATAAACAAAATCTTCACTGTCACATTATCAGTCATTATGAACCTGAGACTTCCATATTTCATATCATTGTGAATATGAAGCAGTCAGGAAGCTTTCAATTGTGTCTTAAAGAATGCATGAGTCTGAATTTCACAGCTGCCAAAAATTTACAACTCTAGTTGAGGCAAAGGAATAAAAAAATAAAAATCCTCACTCTGCATTTGTTTCTTACAAGTTTCCCAATAGAGTTCATATTTAATGCTTTTTTTGACATTCTGCTTTTTTGACATTAAATAATTAAGGCCATAATTGCATGACCTAGGAATAATAACTTGGTTGAACTTATTTCTGAATGAATACTTAAAAGGCATTTATAATTAGATAGATAGCTAGCTAGCCCCCTTTATAGTCCAAGAAACAAATGGAGGTACCACATGGGACTTTGCACCCTCCATTCTTTCTGCAGACTCAGTTGCCTCTTATCTGACTTTGTCTAATCTGCAGATCTTTCTCCTGTTTTACAAGGTCATTCCCACACATCATTTTTTTTTCAGATTTAACAGTCACACATGTAACCTTGGGTCCTGTTACAATTATTTAAACATATTTATAGAAAAGAGACCCCACACTGAGCAGAGTTTGGGTTGATTATCTCAATGAACTTTTCCAATTCTCTGATTCAGTGATTCTCTCCTATTCCACACCTTTGCTATAGCATTAATGACCCTTCTAAAGCATTTCTAGAACACTACTAGATGGATTTGTTATCCTTCAACTGCAAGAATTCTTACTGTGGCCATTGCTGAGAAAACTAGGAATTAAAAGTCCACATAACTGCAGATGCCATATGGGTGAAACCTAGAGTTTTAGTAACTGTTCTGAGCAGTGTGAGATGGAATGTCAGGCATTACTGGAGGAAAAAGAACAATAACTGAACACTTTAATTCTAATAATTTTGAATTATCTTATATTAGGCAACAAGAGTAATAGCCATGTGGCTTCTCTCTGTCCTTGGCAGTCCTTGCAATTTCCCATTATGCTTTGTTTAGCAATACTTCTCACTTCATCCAAAAACTGAAGTTGGCTGAAAAAAATGGATGGAAGTAGTTTCTTATTTTGCTCCATTGAAATGAAAGAGGTGATGATTTTAAAATACAGGTAGTCCTCGACTTACAACAGTTCATTTAGTGACCATTCAAAGTTACAATGGCACTGAAAAAAAAGACTTATAACCGTTTTTCACATTTATGACCATTGCAACATCCCCACAATCATGTGATCAAAATTCAGATGACTGGCAACCGCTTTTTGTTTATGACAGTTGTAGTGTCCCAGGGTCATGTGATCAATGTTTACGACTAAGCAAAGTCAATGGGGAAGCCAGATTCACTTAATAACCATGTTACTAACTTAACATCTGCAGTGGTTCACTTAACAACTATGGCAAGAAAGGCTGTAAAGTGGGACTAAACTCAAGTTTCACTTGGCAACATAATTTTTTGTCTCAATTGTGGTTGTAACTTGAGGATTGTACCCAGAGGTAGTATTCAGCAGGTTCTGACCAGTTCTGGAGAACCGGTAGTGGAGATTTTACAGTATCCTTACCCTGCCACACCCACCAACCCATTCCCACGGAACCGGTAGTAAAAAAAACTTGAATCCCACCACTGACTGAACCGTATATTGTACCGAGGAATCTCATACAATGATAACAATACAAAAATGAGAAGAAAGAGAAAGAAAGAAAGAAGAAAGAAAGAAAGAAAGAAAGAAAGAAAGAAAGAAAGAAAGAAAGAAAGAAAGAAAGAAAGAAAGAAAGAAAGAAAGAAAGAAAGAAAGAAAGAAAGAAAGAAAGAAAGAAAGAAAGAAAGAAAGAAAGAGATCCTTAATTAATTCTGTGCATTTGATACCATTGTCTTTTATGGCAGCACATGGACAAAAGGCTTGAATTACAGTTTCAGATAAGCTTCAGCTGGACTAATCAGAATGCATGACTTGAATATAAACTAGGCTACTCATTACTTTTATTGTTAAGGCTACATATCTTAATGGAGGGATTCTTGAAAACTTACTCCTTACTATTAAATATTTATATTCAACACATGCTTTCTAACAGGCAATCTATTACAGATATTGGCATGTTTCTCACAAGCAATGTATGATCCCTATGTACAGAATTGAGTATTAGCTTCTTTTCCTATTACTCATAGACTCATATAGTAGAGAAAGTATTCTTTTAGCATAGTAAGGCAGGATAAATGAATATAGTGATATTTTAGTGTCAAAGCAAATAAAATATAAGAGAAAGCTAAGACTATGTTCTGGAAGAAAAGATAGAAGCACCAGTCAGATAAAGTTTTGCAAAGAAGGATAAACGTGACTGGGAAAAAATAGGAAAGTTGAAAAGGCAAAATTCTGAGAAAAGTGTACTAATGAAAATAGAATGGAACGAAACAGAGGTTAAAGGAAAGGATATTGGTTTTATTATCTGTCTACAGCCAGTCAAAAATGCATAGTCAAGAATTTTAGAACTCTCTAGATAATCCCGAATTACTAATCTAGCAATCCTGTGGCCATGGACTATAGTATTGTCAATTAGGCAGTTTGTATGAAAGTCTTATTAAATAGGCACTCACATTCCATCCATCTTAGTGCAATGAAGATTTAGATGTAAACACAATTCCGAAGTCAAATATTCAAAAACTAAGTTCGTCTTGATGGTTTTCTGCATAATGAAGATATATGGGCTGTGATCAATTAAATAGAAGATTGTATATATATCACCAGTACAGATTAAAGCATTAGCAAACCTTGTTTTGTCCATTTTCACAATGTATGTTTATACCCCTTTTCAATTTTATTCATTTATGGCCCAAGAGAAGGAAGGACTCACTGGAAAAGAGCCTAATGCTAGGAATGCTTGAGAGCAATAGGAGAAGGGGACGGCAGAGAATGAAGTGGCTGGATGGAGTCACTGAAGCAGTAAACGTCAGCTTAAATGGACTCCAGAAAATGGTAGACGACAGAAAGCCCTGGAGGAATGTTGTCCATGGGGTCGCAATGGATCGGATATGACTTCATGACTAACAACAACAATGGCCCAATAAACAAAATACTTTCTCTATGTTGTACCTGTTGGCAATATGCCTACTAGATAATACTAAGGTTATTCATACTGCTTTATATTTTAGTTTGTTAATAAAAATGAAGATAAATTAAAATTACTTATAGAAATTTGTTTCAATAGTTTCTTTTACCATAAGTATATAGTGTCCAAAATAATAAAATATTTCCAGATTTCTGACGTTTTTCTTATGAAAAGCTGAGCCTAAATAGTTTTAAAAATATTTTAAGTGCAATGGGAATTAAGTCATGATTACATTTGATTTTCCCATAATAGAAATGAATTAAAATGACAGGACAACCTCATTTGACCAAATATGGAAACACTGCTTTGCATAATCAGATATCCCTGAAATAAGTTAGATGGAATTAAAATCAAATCTTTTTCACAAACAAGTATAGGAATATGGAAAGATTAGAGTTCACATCTTCATTACTATTCACACTTACAAGTTTTAAGACCTACAGAGGATTTTTCTTCAAAGTACTAACAATGGCTAACACTTTAGAGATTCATTATCAATTACATCATTTCAATTCTTATTTGCTTCCAAGATCTTTCAAGACCCTGTGTCAAGTTCAGTCTTTGCATCTATAATTAAAATTATGGCATGTCCTTTATTTGAAAATGTGATCTAGTTATAATGAACCAGTATCACATGGGCAGAGGCTTTAATACTCAATTTCTCAAAGCTTCGAAAAATAATTAATTTTTTACTGTTTAATTTAGCCACAATTCTCTCTCACTGGCACACTTGCTGCAAGAATGGATGAGTTCATTTCCTTACCCTGCCAGTGAAAGTAGAAAAATGGGTTGCTCTTTCATTGACGTCATTTTAAGTACTTTTAACTTCTGTGCAAAGTGGATACTATGTTTATGACCAGGTTGGCATACGTAGTTTAAAATACAGATTTTCAAGAAATCTGTAAGAAATCCTAGTGATCCCAGTGAGATTTACTTCCAGGTAAGAATGTTTGAGGACTGAGCTATCCACCATAAAGTACCCCAAAAGAAAAAGAAAAGGTTTTCTTCCCATCTCATGTTTTCCATGATGATCACATATTCCATTTTAGCCTACAAGTCTCACAAAAATACTATTGGCTTCCATGCTCCTCTAGATTAGAAAATATTAGAAATGTACATAAGGAGAAAACTAAACAGTTTATACAAAGTTCTATATACTCCACAGATGTTGGTTCTAAAACAGAGATGTGTAAAAAATAAAATATTTACAGATATTGACATAGACATTCTGCCATATTAGCAAGATGGAAAAACATTGTCTCTCCAATTTTCAACCACAGGTAAAAGTTCACAGGAAAATGGTAAGGACTGAAGAAACTTATTTATAGCATCTGATGCTAAAGTGCACATTCCGTACTTTTATGTTCTTTCAATGAGACATTCCTCTATCATTGAGTAACAGATCAGCTGATCATACATTAGAAGAGCTACACCAAGCGGGCAGCAACAATGTCTCCACACTGCAATGATGTTGGGGATGTTGCCGATATGTCATGGACTACATGGTCATAATGTATTGAGTACTACAGACATCATGACAGATTGGCAGCTATGTTGGTAGACCACTGAGGCAGCAGGCTTATAGGCTATTCTCCTGCCCACTGCAGTCCAACTTGTAAAGATAGAGGACAGTTCCATCTTTTGAGCCCATTACACAACTAGGCAACACTTTCAAAAATTACTGATGTCTCAAAAATATTATTAATAAACTTATTTCATAAATATCCTTATAATTCTAATATATATGTTACATGTACAATATCAGATATATCTTTGCAAGTAGACTTGTGTTTAAAATCAGTCAAAATGTTTTATAAACACAAACCACTAAAACTAATTTGAGATCTGGGGGGAAGATTTTTTTAAAAAATGATTTCCTTATCTCTCAATTTCTCAGCTATTCTTCTTAATTGTACTACTGGCCTCTGACAGCTTAATGCCTTATGCATTCCTCATTTTCTGGGCAGATCACTAATTTGTGATGATAATTAGGGACCCCTGTTATTCCATCTGAGACTTAGATCTTGAGGCTAATTAAAATGAAGTGTTGCACATATGCAAGCAGCTGATAAAGTGTTATAACCAGGCACCTGGAATCTAGGCATTTGGATGGCATCAGAAACGAGGGAGAGAATATATTGCTGAGCAACAATGTAAAGAGAACAGGCAGTAAGCCAGTCATGAATATCACTACTTTCAGACTGAGAATTCTTAATTATGCTCAATCATTGCTTTTCTGATAATGTCTGCTTCTGATACACACACATATATACATACACATATGCGCGCACTACTACAGTAGTCCTCATTTAGCAGCCACAATTGGGACCAGTGGTCATTAAGTGCATTGGTTACTAAGTGAAACCACAACTATGCTTTGGATCATATTTCAGCTTTGCTTTGCTTTACAGATATGTGAATATTGATTGCAAAGTTATTTTTTCATCGTCATTGCAACTGCATATGGTTGGTGTATAAGGTAACACATCTATAGACAGTGGATAGGGAATTTCTAATTTTCCTGAGCAATCATCTGAAGTTAACATGTTTGCTCCAATTTCAATTACAGTCCATTTTTTATAATCAATGCTGTTTAAAAAACAGTTGTAATATAGCAAAATATCTCTGGAGTGTATCATGGGTCTTTCAGTATTCTGTTTAATTGACTTACATCAGAACCAGTTCTATATTTAGAATAGGGAAAGCCAGTCAAAGTCTAGAAAAGATTATTATTTGGGATGTCACAAAATAGTGGTAGATGGTTAATTGTATTTATATAGAATAGAATTCTTAATTGGCCAAGTGTGATTGGACAGACAAGGAATTTGTCTTCAGTGCAGATGCTCTCATTAAAAATACGTTTATCAAGTATCATAAGATATGTTAGTTGTAGATACCTTTGGGATTCACAACCTCAAGTGTGTCAAGAGCGGGCTGATTTTGAACTTTTGGGTGAGGACTAGAGGTACAATTGTTTGCTGTGAAATTATCTCTGTTGCATCAAATATGAAACAGGGCATGCTTCATTGACCTTTTAGTGACCAAAAGATCACACAGTGGAAGATTCACAATTCCAGCTATATATAAATACCATGGGGACCACTGTAAATCAAGAATATGAAATTGCAATTATTTTGCTACTAGCAAAAGTAATATCAGTAAAATCAGCTCAACTTATTATACCATGATTGTTTCTATATATTTGTGCAGAAGTATGAGACTTGAGACTTTCAAGAAGAGATTGGACTGCTGTTTGTCAGAAATGGTGTAGGTTCTCCCGCTTGGGCAGGGTGTTTGGACTAGATGACCTACAAAGTCCCTTCCAACTCTGATTATCTGTTATCTGTATGTATATTTATAAGCCAAAGTAAGAACAGGCACCAAAGTGATATATATAAAACAGTGATATCAGTAAAGGATAATAACAGTGCTATAAAGTGACCTTTGTCCTTCTGGGATATTTATTAATACAAAAATATTTATTGCAGCAATTTTTGGAGGACAGTTTTGTTCATCTCCTGCAGCAAAACAATGGATGACTAACATCCTAAATATTGCTTCATTTTATTGTGCAAATGCCTCATATCATTCATGGAATGTGAAAGGCAACATTATCTTCTGTCTATAACGTTATCCTACTTTTTTCATCTCATACACATGAGTTGTAAAGCACATTTTAACTGATAGCACTATAGCTATCAATTTGGAAGCATCCATAAGTTTTTTTGTATCTTCAGGAAAAGCAGTGGCACTTTTTCTTTGTCCATGTAGCAACTTTTCATTGTGAGGAATCTGTGGGGAGGTACAAGCATACAGCCTAAATTTTCTTGAAGAGCATCATGACAGATATGCAGAGGACAGCTCTTCAATTATTCTAAGACTAGATTTAGTGCACATTTGACCAAAATAGAGTCACATTTGAGGGAATAAGATTACAGTACTATTTCTACAAATGCTACTTCTCACTCTTAAATGAACCAAGGCATATTGGAGTATTGCTGGTGACAACCAAGTTTCTAATAATCTTTGGGGGCAACTCGAGAGCTTTTTGCTTCAAACATCCCAATATAATAAATTTTCTGTAAGAAGCAGAATACTCTGATTTTCCACCATATATGTATAATATCTAGGAAAGTGATTTTATGATCTTATTTCAGAAACAATAAGAAACTTGGTCAAAACAGTATGACATAAACTATACTCACATATACAATGAATTGCATTATATGACACAAATTAAAACTACCAAAATACAGGTAGCCTCCCATTTATGACTACAATTGACCCAAAAAATTCTGTTGCTAAGCAAGACAGTTTTATGCCCCATTTTATGAACTTTCTTGCCAAGTTAAGTGAATCACTGCAGATATTTAGTAGCATGGGTAGTTGATTATGGTTTCTCCATTGACTTTGTCAAAAAATCGCAAAAGGTAATCAAAGTGGGGATACTGAAATCATCAAAAATATGAGTTAAGCGCCTGGATTTTCATCATTTGATCATGGGGGTCCTGCAACAATTATAAGTATGAAAAATGATTACAAATAACTTTTTTCAGTGCCCTTATAACTTCGAACAGTAACTAAATGAATGGTGGTAGGTTGAGGACTATCTTTAATCTAAAAAATAAAATATGGAATATGCCATGTTGAGAGCTTATCTGGAAACTTTCTCCCATTTTTGTCCCCTCCTAGGGCCTTGAGATAGGAGCATACCTTCCATCAGTCAATATGACCAGAAAGCCTGATTCAGAGTAATTTTAAAAGAAGTAGGTTGGGGAGACTGATCTAACCAATGCAAAGGAGCAATTAAATTGAACGTTTTACAACGTTCAATGTAAAGCTTGGACTTCTTTTTCCTACAATCTGATCCCAATTAAAGTAGCCAGCATCAATTGATCCTCCTTTAAAAGTTTCCCTTTCTATTGCTCCTTTTTTTAAAAATTCTTTTTCACCTTTCTTCCGACTATAAGTTACATTCCTTTTTTCCTTACAACAATCTTGTTAAGATTGAATAGACTGAGATGACCTTTACTGGGGAAAAAAAAACTCAATTTCTTTTACAATACAAAAGAAACAATGAAAACAGCCTGCAACAAGGTATTTAATTTAAGTTTTAAGCTGAAGAAATTCAAAACTTGGATGCAGGGAGAAGTTATTTTCGTTTTCTTACTGGCAGAAAAGGAATTTGACTGCTTACATTGCCCATGAATTTCGAATGAGAAGTAGCACATATTATGCTTGAGAAAGACTCACATCCGGGGCCTACAGTTCAACAGCTCTTTTCAGGCCGAACTCCTACGCTCTCTCTGCTTGTGTTTGTGAGCTCATCAAAAGCAATTACGAAAGAGGGGCGGTTTCAGCTTAGGCGGAACAGCCATGCAGGAGCGGCGGCGCGAAATTTGAACAAAGCTTCGCCAGACGTTTTCCCATTTTTTTCCGATATGGTGGAAGGTCCCGGTTGCAAACTGAACGGGGAGAAGATCAGTAGTCGAATTGCTCCGGGTCAAACCGTGAGGTGTTTGCGGGGAACTGCACTGGTCCCTTCTGCATCGCAAGTTGGAGCCTTAAAGAGAAGAGCCGCTGACGGCGTCTCCGATAGGGTTAGTAGTTCCCGGGGTTCTTCCACGGAGGAGCGTGAAGAACTTTACATTCTACCCACAAGCTGTTGGGTTGCAATTAGGCCCGAGCTGGATGGGGCAAACTTCCCTTTCTGCGTTCTTCCCTGAGACAAGGGCAGCAAACCACATCGAGTGCCTGTTAAATGATGGAATCTTTCAAAGCATGTTCTTCTGTGTGCGGAATTGTAATTATGAAATTAATAGCATTAGCTAGGACCAAGAATACATGTTGTTTAATTGTCCTAACTCATTATTTACATGAGGGAAACCTGTTGTGGCAACCATGCTCTGGTGTTGGACCTTCCAGAGTTTGGATTCAAGCCCAGGGATGAAGTTTGTGGAGAGCAGAAAATATTCATAAGCAGGTTGGTTCCATAGCAGTGAGATACAGATACCTGTTCACAAATACTGTTAATGACTAAAATCCAGAGTAGCAGAAATAGACTAACTGCTAGGATTCCTGTCTGAATCATTTCTGCCAAGACATCAGTGCCATTCAAGAGACAGTAGTACTGAAATAGCTAGTCTAATCCTTAGTATTTGTTTTATGGTTGGGTTAAATCTATTAATTATTGAATCCAAGCTACTTTGCAACTTATAAAGTGGAAAAGGAGTGCAGGCATGGTTAAAGTAACTCTAATTTTAGGCGTTCCAGTTGGTTCTTTCATTAATAATAGCCTGGCAAGCCTGGCCTGAATTTCATCTACATCTGATTGGCAATGTTGTGCAGTACTGTGCAAGCTATTATGGAGTTTGACAGCTTTTATGCCAGTGCCTTGTTCCTAAAGATTAAGCATATGCAAGCTTCCCAGTTACTAAATAATCCTTTATTACAAGAGTTCTTTGCATATTAGAATTGCAAAAGACGTGAGTGATTGATACAAGGTTAACATAAGCGGCACAGTCTTCTCATTCTCAGTAATCATACGTTTTGACTATTGGAGTTTTTCTGGCAGGGTTTTTTTTTTCTGTGTGGCTTTTTTCTCTCCTTGCACAAAACACTTAAAAAGAAATAACCAACATCTGCAATATATTCCTGCCATTAACATAATAAATCAACCATAACAAGTCTGATTAATATGAAGAGTTGGAAGAACTCCGGCAAATATTGAACACATGTAAGAAATAATGAGGAAAGTGTCCTCCAGTCACTCAGTCTAATTAGAAAGATGGCAATTTTATTATATTTGTTTATTAAAAAGAAGTCAGTTACACAACATCCACTATAGTTAACTGTCATTAGCATGCAGAAAGATCACATTCAGAAATTGGCATATATCTATATCTATATTATATACATAAACTGGGTGGGTGGACTTGTTTATTTGTTTAAAAATGTGCTAATGAGGAATACTATTGGTATAAAGGCTTAGGACAAGAGGATTTTTTTCTTTGTTTCCCATGTACACAGCATGCCACTTCTCTGCAAGTTTTGATCACTAGTGTTGCCAGCATAAAATTACCCTGTTGGGGCTTGTGGAACTTTATAGGGGAAAAGATGTTGGAATATAAATGAGCAGCTTGGATTAATGAGCTGTGAAGAGCTAAGCCTGAATTCTGGTTGGTGGAATGAATATACCAAGAGAATTGCTGCCTCTGTCTTTGTTTGAATGCAGGCAAAGAAGTGTCATTAGTGGGAATATGATCCACAAAGTGTTCATGGATTTTTAACTAGGGGAAAATATTTGGTAGATTCTATATTTTGGTTTGTTGATTGTAGCTAAAGGTCATGTTTGGCATCCATTTTAAATACCTCAGTGCTACTACTTTGTAGATAATTTACAAGTACGTTTATGTTAAATGTGTCCTGCTATTGCTATCTTGCCTTGCCGATAGTCCTATGACTGGGTCCAATGCTAAATATCAAACTCCTAGAATACTATATATTTAGCTAGATGATTGGGTTAAACCAGAGATCAGACTGCACATATAGCAGTTCGTCCAGTAAAATTCTTCCAGGTCCACTTAAAATTCTTCCTTAATATTCAGTATGAGTACCTACAGTATTCTGGACATGGTTAAGAGTATGGTTCAACAAAGGGTGGGCTATAAACTTTCATTTTTTGTGGATTGGATTGTTTTTCCTTACTGTAGTAGGAAGAAAGCATGAAATTCTACACTTTTCACTCTGTAGAAATATATAATTCAGGAACATTTTTATACCATCAATTTACTGTTTGTTTAAAAGTGAGCTTCACTCATACGTAACATTCACAGCAAGAAAGCCCTGTCATATTTTTCTAGTCTGCTTTATTGAGTGCTTGAATATTCATGGTTAAGTCAATTGTGAGATGTGTTCCCACCTGATCACCACATGCTGCGATGGGAAGCTGTTATAGGGATCAAAGAAGCTGCGGAAGTGGATGCAATTTAAAGAAAGCAATGATCTATCATATCACTTAAGAGAAAATACTAAGAAAGTATTCCTGTGATATTCCATTGATTTACATCTAGCTATTCACAGCTGATTCTGGAACTGAAAATTATATTCAAGAGAGCTTAACATTATCCCTATTCACTTTCTGCTTTCATGAACTCAATGCCAATATCTAATCGTGTCTGAAATAATCAACTTACACCATGACCTTCAGTTTACAACATGTTTATTTCACAAAGGCATTTAAAAATTCAAAAGGAAATTAGCAACTGCGAAAACAGCAATCTTGAGTCTTTTAATTATTTACTATTGTGTATGTAGCTGGGAAGATACTTCATAAAGAATGTCAGCATATTATAGTAGAATGGCAAATACTGCTAAAATATTGCTAAATGAGTTGCTAAATATCATGAAATTTGGGTTCAGCTTTTAAAATACAGTTTCAAATGTTTTTTCCTCTAAATAATTTCTGAAGGATTAGAAAAATATATCTGTATTTTATATATATGGAATCTTACCTCACAATTGCAATTTTAATATTAGAAAACAAAGTTTTCCTATAGTCCATTAAGATCAACCTAAAACTTAAATAAGCTGTATTATGTAATTACTTTTAGATGTCATCTTTCTGTCAATAGTGGTAATTGCTGTGAGTGAATGGATACGTTTCCTTTCCTTTCTCCTGTGTTTATGAGTTTCATAGGCAATTAGCAAATAAATATTAATATAGTTCACTACCAAGCTCTGTTTACATATTTATATAGGTATTCATCTATAAAAATAGATTATGAAATAATAAGGTAGAATCTGTATTGCATCTGAAAATATCCTCAAATTCTGTTTTTTTTCCCCTTGAGTTTTCTGTCTCAATTACTTGGGAAAAATATTTTTTTCCTTGTCTCAGATATAGAATTACAACACTTGAGAATAGTATTTTAATACGGTTTTCTTTAACTATTCCAGAACTGCTTGATTCATTGATATCCAGCTTCTAAACTGATATGAGTATAGCTGCATATAGCATTTATGTTAGCATTTTTATCAAAACTTGTTATTTATTAATGAATGATGTATTTTAGTATCGGCTGCCTGTCAGGACTCCAACCAATCCACCCACATTAAAATCATAAGTCTCTAGCTGCATTTCAGAGAAAAGAAAATTGATTTATTAGAAGTGGCCATGTTGGTGTTAGCTGGATGCAGCCGATACTAAAATACATCATTCATTTCCTCCTTGACCCTGGTCTTCCCCCCATCCCCTGGATGTGTATTTTCCAATGGAACACATCCATCCCTAAGAGTCATCAATCATGCTCTCCAGTAATATTCTTGCACTCCAACAACTTTGGGCTGCCAAGGTGATTATCTAGGCACTTAAGGAATGCACTGTTTTCCCCCACTCCCTTTTTCTGGCAGCTAAAAAGATCAATTAAAGATTAGTTGACATTATTAATGAATCATCTCTCAAGCCTATTGTAGGATACAATATTAAATATATATGTTCTACACAGAAGTCAAATATAAAATAATAGCCAGATTTATAAGTAGGACATTAGTTTTTGCTAGACCAATACTTGAATACAGCTCCACTGTCTGGAATCCTCACTGTATATCAGACATTAATACAATTGAGCGAGTCCAGAAGTATTTCACAAGAAGAATTCTACACTCCTCTGTTTGCAACAGAATACCCTACACCACCAGACTTGAGATTCTAGGCTTAGACAACCTTGAACTCTGCCGGCTAAAATTTGACTTAAGCATAGTGCATAAAATTATACATTACAATGTCTTATCAGTTAATTACTATTTCAGTTTTAACCACAACAACACAAGAGCACACAACAGATATAAACTTAATGTTAACCATTCTAAACTTGATTGCAGGAAGTACGATTTCAGCAACAGAGTGGTCAATGTCTGAAACTCACTACCTGATTCTGTTGTACATGCTCAAACTCCCATTCCTTTACCCTCAAACTAACTACTATTGACCTCACCCCATTCCCAAGAGATCTGTAAGGGGCATGCATAAGTGCACAATCATGCCTGCCATCCCTGTCCTATTGTCCCCAAATATTAGTTCCTATTTCATGTATTTATACTTATGATTATTCTTATTTCTATTATATTGTAAGTGTTTGACTTAATAAATAAATAAGTTCTGCATAATTTGAATTTGGGTTCCCGCATTAAAATTTTCCACAGAGTGGGCATCACAATGGAAAAGGTCTTGTTAGATCATATGAAAATATTATTCCGGAGGGTACTGGCATAGGAGGCCTCAGCTAATAAACATAAAAGACAGGCTAATCAATATTATAGGATCTACGGTGTATTGAATTATATTATGAATACTGTGGCTCTTTCATTACTTGCATTTACCTACAACACAATCATGCTTTGACCTCAGCAATTCCTGTGATGTGCCATTATTATTTGCAGCCATCACTGAGATTTTTTAATAGCAGTCATAATATTGACATCCATATGGTTCTAGGCTTCCAACTAGGTAGATGGCAGGTCAGCAGACCCACAACTCTTTCATCTGAAGAAAAAAGAAGAGACAAATTTGCACTTGTTTGCCAAGTCTCTATATTCAGTCACTGCCTCTCTTGCCAAGCATGAAATCCTGTTCCTCAAAAGCTAGCCAGCTTCAGTTATTCCTGCTTTCCTGGATAGAAATAATTATGCAGCCACAATTGGGTCTGTTTTTATCTCCATTGGGCCTATTCTACCCTGAAGTCTTTCCATATGTTTTGTAGTTCTTAATTATTATGTTAATTATTTTAACTTGGGTGATACCCAAATGGGATATGGAAGAAGGGACACATGCCAGCCAAGCGAAGCTTAAGTAGTTTCAGTTTCCTGCTGTAAAGCACTGGATAGCTGTGATGTACTGAAAAGTAATGGTAGCAAAACCAGAAAAGCAAACCAACCATTTTGGCAATGACTTAGAATAGATGCAGCCAAGGTGGAAAAGGAATTGACAAAGAAAACATCAAGTATTTTGTCAGTGTTGTTTTATACTGACTCAGTGGTAAGTAAATAATACTTTAACTCAGTGGTGAGAAAACTAGACTTTTTTATGCTGTTGGCATAAGGGTAGATCTTTCAGTAGCTTAAAGTAGTAAAAGTTATGCCACCACTGAAAAAAGTAACTTATAACCATTTTTTCACACAACTCTTACAGCATTGCCATGGTCATGTGATCAAAATTCGGGTGCTTGGCAACTGGCTTGTATATGACAGTTGCACTGACCTGAGTTCACGGGATTATTATTTCTAACCTTCCAGTCAGCTTCTGACAAGAAAAGTCAAAGGGGAAATACAGATTCACTTAGTGACCATATGATTCACTTAACTACAGTGATTTACTTAACAATTGTGACAAAGATAATGAAATAAGGCACAACTCACTTAACAACTGCCTTGCTTAGCAACAGAAATTTTGGGCTCAATTGTTGTCGTGTGTTGAGAACTATCTGTAATGAATTTATGTCTCATAAATGGATAAATGTAAAACCAAAGTTTAAACTTATTTCCTAACTTTTATTTTGTTAATATTTTCAAACTGTTCAGATAACCGGAAATAAGAGTTTGTGCCAAAGTTTCTTAAAGGTGGTTAATGGATGTGTGTACTATGGCGTGGAAACTTTGGGGAAAGAACTTTTCATGTACTTTGGAGAGAAAGCCTTACGGTGAGAAAGATATATTCTTAACTTGCATAATTCAAAGGAATTATTGTGACTTATTGATCCCTAGAAAATTATTTTCTTCTTGCCAGATACAAGTAAACATTTGATCGTACCAGCTATACTAAAGACTATGAACTTCATAAGTATGAACACAATTTAGCATAAAATTGTAGTTCTACAGTAATCAATTAGATGCTTCCTCCGCCATTTTGTGGGTCATGAGCCAAACAAACCCATAATATTTTTGACCCCATTAAAACCATATGTGTATGTTTAAACTAAATAAATGTTTAGCTGTTCCACACTTAGATATTTATATGAATTAGCTTAAACCAAACAAACAATTTTTAGAGCTAAGATAAGGTTGACATTAAGAACACTTATATTGCATTTTTTATTTATGTCTCAAATTTATAGGGTCACTTATCTCACACAAAGTGACTTTTCAGACACATTCTTGCAGGCATGGTTTGTTGAATTACATGCCAATATTGAGGGTACTGTAGTGTTTGGCACCTAATGGGCACATTCTTTTCCCTATTATCACTCCACTTTAAAAAAAATCAGATATCTCTTTTTAAACTTATTTCAAACATTATCTTAGTTCTTTGTTTTCCTCAGTTACTAATACACAGTTGGGAAGACAGATCTTTTTTAGACTCTGAGTTTATCATTTGTAAAGGGCTTTGATCAGTTTGGTGGAATGGTTAACGCCTGCAGCTAGAAACCAGGAGACCCTGAGTTCTAGTTTTGCCTTAGGCATGAAGCCAAGGCTTGGCTGACCAATTTCTCACCAATAGAAAGAACACAAGAACAAACTACTTCTGACATTTTGCCAAGTGAAGTAGTCCAGGCAGTTACTGGGACATTTTTTTTTGAGAGAGAGAGAGGGAGGGAGGGAAGAAGAAAGGGAGGGTGAGAGAAAGAAAGAAAGAAAGAAAGAAAGAAAGAAAGAAAGAAAGAAAGAAAGAAAGAAAGAAAGAAAGAAAGAAAGAAAGAAAAAGATGGTAGTGGTGGCAGTGGCATTAGGATGAAGGCCACATGAAATTAGGGCAACAATTATAGCATGCTATTAATCACAAGCAGGATAATTTATGATTATCATTGTATTTGAGTAGTCATAAAACTAGAAGTAGTTCTGAATAAAATACATTTTAAAATAAATTTCTCTTCTAGGATCCACTTTGGCATGAATGGTTCTTTGCGTATAAATCCAGATGCAAGCCAAAACAGAAGTGTAGCACTGGCAGCCTTAGAAATACAATTTACTACTGATTTGATTTGTTTCTACGATGCAACTGTACAGCTTAGGTAAAGCAACATATGTTTTACTGGAATATCTTTCATACAGGAAGGAAAATATTGCCATTCTAAGTCAACAGTGGGGAGCTTGCTTAAATCTACTGAAAATATGCTTAATTCTAGTAGTTCACTTCATTTGCTTTATATAGATTGATAGTGACTAGATGGAGAAAAGAGGTTTTTAAAATCCCAATGCATGTTTAAATTGTATATTTAATGACAAAAAGCCACTCCCTTGATTCATACTTGGCAATCTCTATCATAAGTTACAATCCCCTTTTACTCATAAATGTTTGTATGTATTAAGCTCTAGTGTTGTATTCATAAAAAGTTAGAGTAATTGATTTTTAAAACATGTTTGATTAAAAATGCACCTAAAAATCAGCCAGCAGAGATTTTGTTTAAGCTATTAATATTTAGCCTGAGTATTATAAAAATGAGCAGGTGGCAAACATTCTTTATAGATGCATGCCTTACTTCTGTGTCTCTCTAAATCCCCTATATGTTGATTAACAGCTTGTTCTTGATCATGCTTGTTAAGAATCATTCCTACTGAGTTTTTTGCAAGCATACTTGGGAGTAAGTTCCATTCACTTATATCCTGTTATGTTTTATGAGGTTAATTATTTTTAATTTAACACAGCTTATATATTTACATATGACATGATTTCTGCTTTAGGCATTGTGGTTAATTGAAACAAGAGCTAAAACTGATTTCTCTGTGGTTCCAACAAAGGAGGAAAAATAGGAAAGATGTGAGAATCCAAGATTCAAATAATTGTATTATTACTGACAAACCATTGTTTGTTGAATTATCTTTGAACTTAGCTATTCTGTGATTGAGAGATTGAGAAACCTAAGCCTTTGCTAAATCTTGTCCTCTTTGACTCATTTTTCATTTTTGGGTCCAGAAGGTAAAAGCTAAAACAAACAAAAAATAATCATTCTCCTCCACCTCCTATTTTAGTTCAAGCTCTAGTCTAGCTGTTTTCTCCTCAGTTCAAGTTGGTTTTGACAATTTTAATCATATTTACAATTTCCATACCTACTTCTGAATTCTTTAATGTTTTCATAAAACCATAGAGGGATGTTATCTGTCAGTTTGGGTCTGCCAATGCTGAGTGGCTGTAGCAATTTGTGCCCCTGTTTCCAGGGACTTTCTTTAATCTTTAATTGATTTATACTTCTCCACTTGGGCCTGGTATGAACCGCATGGAGTCATTTTGGATTCATAGCTCCAGCTTGATGTTGTGGCTTGAAGCACCACACAAACTTATGTAGTCTACCTGTTAAGATTCTTTAGACAGACACTTATTCCCTAGTCACCTCACAATGGGCTTTTGCAATGTGCTTTGCATAGATTGCCCATAAAGACGTCTTGGAAGCTACAGCTAGTGTTATGCCGTTGTGGTACAATTGAGCAACCACTATTTATGCCTGGCCAGTGAAGTCGGACAGAGGAAGTATGCTTCAGATTCTTTAAAACAGAATCATTTATTAGCACTCAGGAAGTCTCCCTTTGGTGTTGCAGTCATGACCTCTGGAATGGCATCCATCCAAAGACCCATGCAGCTGCAGGTATTATCTGATAATATTAAGAAAGTCAGTGAAAATTTGGCTGTTCTCTAAGACCATGGGTTAGTTCCCATAGGATATTTTATTTTAGGCAGAGTTTGCCTTCTGGGAAATTATGATCTGACAATCACTTTTATTTTTAATCCTACAGAAACACAGCTGAATGTGAAGAAAAAATTAGAATGCTGGGAGATTTAGATGTCTGCAGTTCAAAATTTAGCTTTCAAAGAGCAGAAAGTGAGATTAAGAAGCAAAAGGGCCGTATGTTATGTGATGTATTGCTTGATCAGGCAATCCTACCTGGAGTAGGAAATATCATAAAGAATGAAGCACTTTATGACAGTGGTCTGCACCCAATCGTTAAAGTATGTAAAATATTTCTAGCTGCTTTCAGTTGTATTTTACATTTTACTTATGGTGATTTAGGTCTTGAGCTCCTAAAAGAAAATTGTAAAGTGCACAATGACTGTTCTGTTACATTGTAAATAAAAGGTTTCCATAAGGAATTAATTGAAACCTTACTTTCCATGGATAATCCCAATAGGTCATTTATATTCAGAATCAAAATAATATGGTCGTTGACCAGTGATTACCAATTTCATAACAAAATGTTAAAATACAAAGAAATATGAGTTATCATACAAAGAATATTTTTCATAATCATGAGTCCATTATGGATGTCTAGGTACCTATTGTATAGCTGCAAAAAATTCTTCCGTAAATGAAGCCTTAATCATATTAATACAGCAGTTCTATACACAGAGATTCAAAAATTAGTTTCATGCATAGGATTATTGTATTAAAATCCAAGTAGGCTTATTATTGTCAGTGTTTCCTGTATTATTAAGCCAGGTTCGTGTATCATCTGGTCATCAAAATCTTTTTAATGAAATACACTGTTATAAAGCAAAGAACCCTGACTTCACTGTACTTTTTAAAACCAATGTTTCAAATAACAGGTTTGTCAATTAACAGATAAGCAAATATGCCATTTGGTGAAAATGACTCAGGATTTCTCACTTCTCTTTTATAAGGTAGGGAAAAAATTCTTTTCTAAGAGTTTGGCAAAATGAAATAAAAAACCGCAGCCTTAAAGTAACTGCTACTTAAAATTTTCAGTATTCCACCAACTGATAAGAGGATTTTTTAGGACATAGTGTTTAAAAAATGTGTAAACTTATAAATTAGTGAAAGTAGCCTTTTTGGAAAAATGTCTTTGGATACCATCCTATGATGTAATATTCTAAATGTAATATTCCAAACCATCAAAGATTACCTTTCTGAAGTTTGCACTTCCAAATGAAGGATTCTAACTTAGTCTTAAATATGATGTTTTATGTTTGAACTTTTATTAGACCAGAGATATGTAATTTTTAAAAACCTTCACAGGCTGCACATGTTGTACTCTATTAAATTTGGTGATTGGAGAAATGCTACTTAACCCATCATCTCCTGGACAATGTTTAGAGGATTTTAATGCAGCTGAGAAATATCACTAGTAAACCTCTTCCCCCTGAAAGAGGAAAAGAAAAGAATAAATAATTTATTTATTTTGCCCAGTACACCTAAAAATAAAAGTTTTTCAATGTATTTGTAAATTCTTTCCAGTTATTACAAGATAAACATTATTTTCGATACATAAATAATAATTGTCTGTTCCAGTGTCACAAAATGGGATTGGCAATAAGTAAACATTACAGAGTGTATAAACGCCCCACCTTGCCGCCAATGCAGCGGAAAGATCACAGTATGTCGATTAGGAGAGAACAACAGAATGACCTATTTCTGCTCACAGTGCCAGAACGACAAACCTCAGCCTGGGGATTTGAGGTAAGTCTTTACAGGTAGTTCACTTAATGACTGTTCAAAGTTACAATGGCATTGAAAAAAATGACTTATGACCATTTTTCACAATTACCGTTGCAGAATTCCCATGTTCACGTGATCAAAATTTAAACCCTTGGCAACTGACTCATATTTATGACAGTTCCAGTGTTTATGAGTCATGTGATCACCTTTTATTTGTTTGTTTGTTTATTTATTGAATTTATATTGCCACCTATTCGTCCTATGGCGACTCAAGGCGGCTTACAGAATGTAAAACCATATTTAAAATAAAAAACAATAAAAACTAACAAAACAAATCAATAAATTAATAAAGTACAATAGAACAAAATTTAGAAAAAAAATAAAAAATCACTCCCCAACTCCTACCCACTCCACCTTGACAACAGCAGATCACACGAGCCATTTGATGGGCTCCATCCCACTCTGGGTTCCCTAGGCCCGCTGGCAGAACCAGATCTTCAGTGCTTTCCGGAAGAGTATTAGAGAGGGGGCCATTCTAATATCTGGGGGAATGATGTTCCAGAGAGAGGGAGCCACCACAGAGAAGGCCCTTCTGAGTCCCACTGGGTGTATCTCCTTCAGAAATGGGACCCGCAGCATTCCCTGCCTTCCCGCTCTAGGGTCAGGTAGATATGACCGGCAAGAGATGTTCCCTCAGATAACCTGGTCCCAAGCCATGAAAAGCTTTAAAAGTGACAACCAGCATCTTGAATTGCATTCGGAGGCAAATCGACAACCAATGCAGCTCCCACAGGAGAGATGAAACGTGCACACCAGGGTCTGCACAAAACAATGCAGGCCACTACATTTTGCACCAACTGGAGCTTCAGATGTTCTTCAAGGGCAGCCCCATAGAGAGCACATTGCAATAATCAAGATGGGAAGTGACTAAGGCATGAGTGACTGTGAGTAGGGACTGCTGGTCCAGGAAAGGGCATAACTGGTGCACAACCCGCAGTTGCGTAAAATCCCTCCTGGCCACAACTGCCACCTGCTCTTCGAGCAGGAGTCGTGAGTCCAGGAAAACCCCTAGATGACGCACAGGATCTGTTTGGGGTAGTGCCACCCCACCCAAGACCAAAGGTGGCAATTCTCCCTGAGCCAACGAACCCCAAACCCAGACCCACTCAGTCTTCCAAAGGTTTAATTTCAATCTGTACTCCCCATCCAGCCCCTAATGGCCTCCAGGCACTACAAGAGGGAGGACACAGCAACACTTAACTCACCACTGGCCACTATCAGCATATTGGTGATACCTCACTTCATAGTGACAGATGATTTCACCCAGTGGCTTCATATAAATGTTGAACAAGAGCGGAGGGAGTACTGAGCCCTCAGAACCCCGTGAAGCAGTGTGTGAGGGCTGGATCTCTCCCCTCCTATCAACACTTAGAATGGCCACAGAGGAAGGAAGTGGACCAGGACAGTACAAGGCCTCCCACTCCCATCCCCCAAAGCTGCCCCAGGAAAATCCCATGGTCAATGGTATTGAAAGCCCCAAGAGATCAAGTAGAGCAAGGATGAATGCACTACTTCCATCCCATTCCTGACAGAGATCATCCAAAAGTGCGACCAATGCCATTTCTGTCCCAAATCCAGGCCTGAATCCTGACTGGGAGGGGTTGATAATATCCGTTTCAACCAGAAACCCCTGGAGCTGCTGCACAATCACCTTCTCAAAAAGGGAAGATTGGAGACAGGTTGGAATTATCCAACCGGTGGAGTCCGGCGATAGCTTCTTAAGAAGAGGGTGGACCACAGCCTCCTTAAAGTGCTGGGGTACTGTCTCCTCCTGTAGAAAGCATTAATCACCACCAGAGTCTATCCGCCTGTCACCTCCTGGGAAGGTTTCACAAGCCAGGACGGACATGGGTCTAAAACACAAGTGCTTGCACACAATCTCCCTAGGATCCTGTCCATTTCCTCAGGAGCAACAGTGTCAAACCGTTCCCAGATAAACAGGGCAAGATACCTGTCCCAGGAGCTTCCACCAGACCAGCAACCACGCCGGCATCTAACTGGGAACGAAGTTGAGCGATTTTGTCTTCCAGAAAATCCACAAATTCCTTACTGTGCCCCTTCTGGTGGACCTCAATCTCCTCCTTCCCCAGGAGGGAGGAGTGGAGAAGTATTAGTGTGGATAAGTATTTACACTTTGCCGCATGAATCGGCACAAGGTAGGCCTTAATAGCAGCTCTTACCCATGTTTGATCAAGTTCATCTTCGATCTTCCACCAGCGGCACTCTAGACATCTCCTCATGCATTTCATCCCTTTCAGTTCCTCTGGGTACCACGGGGCACAGAGAGGTCTACAGGTGAGCAGAGGTCACAAGGGTGAAATCCTATCCAGAGCCTCAGTCACCTTCCTATTCCAAACAGTGACTAAGAGCTCGGCTGGACTGCACAGTAGATCTGCAGTTATAAGCCCTAGCTCCTTCTGGAACCCATCGGGATCCATTAATCAATGGGGGCAGACCAATCTAATAGGTCCTGCCTCCCTGTGTGGGGGGTGCAGCTTTTGAGAGACTCGTTGCCACCAGACTGATCTGACCATGACAAGGGGACCAAAGACAGGTTTACCAATTCCAGGTCACATAGACACTGCTCTGACAAGATCACCAAATCGGTTGTGTGACTACTATTAGTAGTCGGGCTCTGGATGATCTGGGACAAGCCCATGGAAGTCATGGTTTCTATGAAATCTTGGGCTACCTTGCCCCCAGGAAAGGCAGGTTGAAATCCCCCAGAACTATAAGCCTGGGGAATTCCACCACCAGCCCTGCGGTGAAGTCCAGGAGCCCAGGTAGGGAAGCTGCCATGCAGCATGGAGGCTGGTATGGCAGCAGCAATCTCACCTGATCCCATGAGCCCGACCTAAGAAAAAGGGTCTCATAGCTGGGCACTTGTGGAACAGTGCCTCTGGAGGCTACTAGAGATTCTCTGATAACAACAGTCACACTTCCTCCCTGGCCCTGAGGTCTAGATTGATGCCATGCTCGATAACGCACATTTCTACAAGGGGAATGCCTCCCTCTGGGCCCAGCCAGGTCTCAGCTATACAAGCCAGATCAGCCTTCTCTTCGAGGATCAAATCAGCAATAAGGCTAGCCTTATTGCAGGCTGATCTGACATTTAAAAGCACAGTCTAAGACCAAGGCCACCACAGATTTTGCGACCTTCTGAAATGAATAACCAGATTCTGGTTATTATATTCTTAAGTGAATAACCAGATTCACTTAACTATGTTACTAACTTAACAACTGCAGTTATTCACTTGCCAACTGTGGCATGAAAGTTCATAAAATGGGCAAAACTTAACTGTCTTGCTTAGCAACAGAAATTTGGGGCGCAATTGAGGTTGTATGTCAAGGACTACCTTACTACCTTTAAAAGCATTTCACAATTTATCTCAGTACAATTTAATATTTGAATTTTAAGGGGATTTTTTTCTCCCTCTTCCCATATTAAGTTGTCTGCTTAACCAGTGAAATTATAGGAGCTTATATTGAACCATTACAACTGAATGGAATAGGAATGGAACAGATTAGAATCCTATATATCCTATATGTCCAGAATCTCAGGCCCTGAATACCCGGCTGCTGTTGTGCAATGCCAGGTCCGTGATTAATAAGGCTCCCCTGATCTATGATCTGGTTCAGGAGGAGGCTGCGGACCTGGTAGGTGTCACCGAAACCTGGTTGGGCCCAGAGGGCGGTGTCCCTCTGGTTGAGATGTGCCCACCAGGTTTCCTTGCATTTCACCAGCCTAGGGCTCAGGGAAGGGGTGGTGGGGTAGCGGTGCTTATAAAGGAAGTCCTTTGTCCTAGGGAGGCCACTGTCCCTCAGACGGCTGGCTGTGAATCTCTTTTTGTGAAGTGGGGGCAAGGGGTTCAGATGGGCCTTTTGTTGACGTACCTGGCTCCCTGCCACGTCTCATCAGCCCTGCCCGGACTCCTAGAGGTGATAGCCGGGCTGGCGGTTGAGACCCCCAGGCTTTTAGTCATGGGGGATTTCAACCTGCCATCGCTCGGTGAAACCTCTGGGTTGGTCCGGGAGTTCTTGGCTTCCATGACGGCCATGGACCTGACCCAGTTAGTTTCTGCTCCCACTCACATAGGAGGACACACGCTGGACCTGATTTTTGTCTCTGGGCAGTGGTTGAATGACTGTAAGTGCGGGGATTTAGTCATCACTCCCTTGTCATGGACAGATCATTCCCTCCTTAGACTGGACTTCTGCTCCGCCACCCCCCACCGCAGGGAGGCGGAGCCACTAAGATGGTTCCGCCCCAGGCGCCTAATGGACCCGGAGCGGTTCCAGAGGGAGCTTGGGCCATTTCCTGAGTCTCTGGCTCTCAGCTCGCCTGGAGACCTGGTGGCCACCTGGGATGGGCTGGCCGCCGGGGCTCTAGACCGAGTTGTGCCTCTGCGACCTCTGACCCGGCACAGATCCCATTTGGCTCCGTGGTTTACGGAGGAGCTACGGGAGATGAAGTGCCGGAAAAGACGTCTAGAGGGCATTTGGAGGGCGACTCGTTCTGAATCTGACCGAACACAGGTAAGATCTCATATTAAGACTTACCTTGTGGCGATAGGGGCGGCGAAATCTTCGTATTTCTCCGCCCTTATTGCGTCGGCAGGAAATCGGCCTGCCGCCCTGTTTAGAGTGACCCGCTCTCTACTCGAACCGAGAGCGCGGGATGACCTCTTGCAGGGTAGAGCAGAGGAGTTTTCTCGATTCCTGCATGATAAAATCGCTCAGATCCGGGAGGGGCTTAACTCCAATTGGATGGTCCCGGGGGAGGTGTCCGGGGCAGGTCTTGTGAATGTTATCTGGGGGGAGTTCGATCCTGTGACCGCCGAGGGTGTGGACAGGTTGCTGGGGAGTCTGAATGCCACCACCTGTTTATTGGACCCGTGCCCTTCCTGGCTGGTTTCGGCCGCCAGGGAGACGACACGAGGCTGGCTCCAGGGGATTATCAACGCTTCTCTGAGAGAGGGGTCGCTCCCGACCGCCCTGAAGATGGCGGTGGTGCGGCCCCTCCTCAAGAGGCCTTCCCTGGATCCAGCTGTTTTAAATAACTTTCGTCCAGTCTCCAACCTGCCCTTTGTGGCGAAGGTTGTTGAGAGTGTGGTGGCACGTCAGCTTCCTCAGTACCTGGAGGAAACAACTTACCTCGATCCGTTCCAATCGGTCTTCAGGCCTGGGCATAGCACTGAGACGGCATTGGTCGCGTTGGTTGATGATCTCTGGAGGGCTCGTGACAGAGGGTTCTCCTCTGTCCTGGTCCTATTAGATCTCTCGGCGGCTTTCGATACTATCGACCATAGTATCCTGTTGCGACGGTTGGAGGGGTTGGGAATTGGGGGAACCGTCTTTCGATGGTTCTCCTCCTTCCTCTCCGACCGTTCGCAATTTGTGTTGGCGGGAGGGGAGAGGTCCACCTCTAGGCCCCTGGTTTGTGGGGTACCTCAGGGGTCGGTTCTCTCCCCTCTTTTGTTCAACATCTATATGAAACCGCTGGGCGAGATCATCCGTGGTCTTGGGATGAAGTGTCATCTCTATGCAGATGACACTCAGTTATACATCTCCACCCCGGACCACCCCAACGATGCTGTGGGGGCTATGTCCAGGTGCCTGGAGGCCGTGCGGGATTGGATGGGCGGGAACAGGCTCCGGCTCAACCCATCCAAGACCGAGTGGCTGTGGTTCCCGGCGCCCCGATATAGCCAGTTGACTCCGTCGCTGGCTATTGGGGGGGAAATTTTGCCCCCCACAGAGAGGGCTCGCAATCTGGGAGTCCTCCTGGATGTGCGGCTGTCGCTTGAACACCATGTCGCGGCCGTCTCCAGGGGGGCATTTCATCAGATCCGTCGGATCTACCGGTTGCGGCCCTTTCTGGATCGGGACGCCCTGCGCACGGTCACTCAGGCCCTTGTCACCTCTCGCCTGGACTATTGTAATGCCCTCTACATGGGGCTCCCTGCGGGGAGCACCCGGAGACTCCAACTGGTACAGAATGCGGCCGCGCGGGTGATTATGGGGGCGTCACGTAGCGCCCACGTGACGCCTCTCCTGCGCGAGCTGCATTGGCTGCCAGTGGCTTTCCGGGTTCGCTTTAAGGTTCTGGTTCTGACCTTTAGGGCGATCCATGGCATTGGACCAGGTTACCTACAGGACCGCATCCTACCGGTGATCTCCAGCAGGCCAGTGCGTGCACACAGGGAGGGCCTTCTCCGGGTTCCGTCGTCTGCCATGTGTCGCCTGGCGGTCCCAAGGGGTAGGGCCTTCTCTGTGGCGGCCCCTGCCCTCTGGAATACTCTGCCACCGGAACTGCGTACCGGCATGGACCTGAGGTCCTTCAGGCGCGCGCTGAAGACCTGGCTTTTCGAGCAGGCCGGCCTGGGCTGAGAGAGGGTTTTAATTTGTCTCCATTTGCTTTTGCTTTTTAGTAATTTTAATTTGGGGGTTTTAAGGGGGTGGGGTGGGCTTTTTACTCGGCCAAATATCCAATTTAATCTTTTTTAACTTTTGTATTATTGTCGGGGTTTTAGATTGGCTGTACACCGCCCTGAGTCCCTAGGGAGAAGGGCGGTATAAAAATTTTAAAAATAAAATAAATAAATAAATATATTGCCTAAATGTGTTTGGATTCACAAGGAATTTGTTTCCAGTGCATAATCTGTAGAGAAGTAGACAATTCTCATTTGCTAAGATAGAGCCATAAATATTCAACAGTAATTTTGATAATGTATATTTTTGATTTTTTTCCTTAAAGAAAATCAAATGAGCTCTGAGGAATAACACTAGTACAGTTCCTTTCACTGAATATCCAAGCTGGTGAACTTAGCAACAGGCCATTTTTCTTACAAATGGCCAAATTAAATATAGGGCAAAATCTAACTGATTTGTTGGGAAAAGCCTGTTGTTCAAGGCTATCAAAACCCTTCTGAACCTTGAGTCTTTCCCTCAGATGTTAGAACCCTTTATAATCATATAAGCCATTATAAAAATGTTGACAATCACCAGGCCCAGGATAGAACTCAAGTACACTGCATATTTCTTTCCATATAGCACTGAACCATTCATTGAATATGATTGTTCAACCAACTGAATCTATCTGGCAGTAAATTTCTTCTTCCTTCATCCCACAGCATACAGCCAAGAAGAAATAGTTTAAGTGGCTGGCCATTCAACAGGGAGCCTTGTTCTAGAGAAGTTGCTCAAAAGTCAGAAGAGGAGTGGGCCTGCATACTCTGTACTCTAATAAACAAGCCTTCTGTGAAAATATGTGATGCATGCCTGACAACACGGCCCGAAGGTATGATTTTGTATCTGTTTGCATCTCTATGTAATGTAACACCAATAACCTGAATATTTTTATTTTCACATGTAACAAGTTTAATATGAATTAACACATTAGGATTTCAGTTCTACATTGTGATTGTGTTGTTTTATCTGATAGTTAAGTCTAAATCAGGAGTCGCCAACCTTTTGGACTTCAGGGACCACCAAACTCATAATTTTAAATCCTGCGGACCAAAGACCCTGGGAAAATCCCCCAAAAAGTCTGCAGGAAATTCCCACCCCGTTTTCCTACAAATCGATCATTCTTTATTTGGGAGCGCAGGATACCATCTCCAGTTCTGTTCTCAGGGGGGGGGAAGAGAGAGAGGGAGACTTTTGGCTCCATGAAAGGAAAGCAGCAGAAGTCTTTCTTTCTCTCCCCAAATTAGTATTTGTGAGACTTGTTGCACCAGCACAGCCTCTTGGAATAGGATGGCTTGCAGTGTCCCAAAGACTCATTTCTGGTGGAGTTTGAGGGAGAGAAAGAAGGATCTTTGCTGCTTTCCTTGTGTGCAGCCAAAAGCAGAAGAAGAAAGAAGCGGAAAGAAGCAGTCCGGTGGCCAGGCCAGGCGCGTGGAGTGAGTGGGGCCCTTTCCCTTCTCCCCTCATTACCTCGTGTTGTTCTCAATGCAAGTGACACAAGCCTTGTGTTCCCACGGGCCATGTGGGTGGCGCAGCCTTATGTTCCCACGCAGCCTGGATTAATTGCTTTGGGGAGATGCTTTGGGGGTGACATTTTTCTGCGGACCACCAAAATTTTGTCATGGACCCAGTGGTCCCTGGCCCACTGGTTGGCAACCACTAGTCTAAATCATACATCAATGGACACATATATCATTCATTTTCTCTTTGTGCAGCTCCATATAATTTATTTTTGAGATATGGTATTTCTTTTTGCTGCAAATGCTTTCTAATATGTATGTACTGCATTTTATATTTTTATTACTACAAACTTGGTCCCAATATTGCTGCTATTCTACATGCCATTAGCAATATGAAGTTCTTATTAATTTTAATTAACAATAAAACGGCAAACATCTGCTTATGGATCTTGCATACAGGGATATAATCCTGTTTCTTAAGGAAGAAAATTTAGAAGAATTTATCTTTGAAACAAACGATGATGGGGAAAAATAAGGTATTTTGAGCAGAGGCTTGTTCTTAAAATCTGAATTATAAACCCAGACACTAGTCTCTTTAGGGAACAATTGTTTGTGTTAAAATGGAATGTTCTTTTTGTAACTCAAATCTATACTTTCACAGCTGTTCTATGATCCTCTGCTGAATGAATTATTCACTTGAACCTTTTGTACTTTTTGTGTGTCTCAGCACTTTCTGAATTGCCAAACCAAATGTTTCATACATTTGAAAAGGAATAAATTTGCAGGAAGGGAGAAAATATTTCCTTTTAGAGCTAGAAGGGCTCTAACTGTATTTCACTTTATTGGTATTTCTGGGATACTGGAGTCTGCGCACTGAGAAGTCTTTAATCCTAGCAATAAAATATTTGAGATTTTAAATTCAAATCCATAAAATGCTTAAGATTCTGGAGCACTGAGATTCTGAAGCATTGAGATTCTGAGTGGAGATAAGTTCAGACTGCCTTTGCCATTTGTAGTATATCCCACTCTCTTTGCAATAGCTATGTTCAATATTGCCTTCCACTACCTGGGGCAGTATTCAGAAGTAGTCTTAAGCTTCTAATCTTCAAAGCACACTCCTTTTTTTACTCTGATTTTGCTTCTTTCTTCTATGAGTTTTCTCCATTTGCTTTTTTTTTTTTTAGTTCTCTTTCCAAAGTTTTAAATGCCAAGTCATTTTCTTTAAGATCTTTTGTTTACAACATGTTGCCCTTTTTACTTGTGTATTTTCAATTAAAAACTTTCCAGCTTTTTCTTACTACTATAGGTGACTTTCTGCCTTAGTAGTGCTGAAATAGTCTGGGATTTGAGAAGAATGCTTCTAATGATGAATGGTGTTGGGAAAGCATTTGATAAGGAATAAACAACTTTGCGTTTGTGGTCATCAGTCCATTACAAATTCTTTATCAGAAATATCTGCCAAGAAGCCCCTAAGTTAATTTAAAAAAAAAATGAAAATTATAAATAGGAAGTTGGCATGCTGTGTGTAGCATAAGCAATCTTTCATGTTTATCTTAAAGAACAACTCTTAAGCTCGTATTGTATTGGCATTTTTTGAATATAATAGTGGCTAATCAAAAACAGGTCATGTTAGATGGTAGGGTAATGCACACCCATGAAATGGAAAAGTTCTTTGGAAATGCTATGAGCACACTTGATGTACTTGTCAATACTTCTTTCAAAGAAAGTATGTCTTTTCCTGGGCATGCAAAGCAGCCATATAGTCCCATGGAAATATGTGTTGGAGATAAGGAGACGTTAAGGAAATGATCTCAGAGTACAGTGATTTTCTTCTTTCCTGTTTCTGCCTTCTTTAACTCAAACATGTATTTTTCCATGTCTACAAAATAAAGCTGCTGTGGAGGCAGAATAAAAATGCAGATTCTTTCAAAGTGGTGTTTACGGATACGGCAGATGCAAGCCAAACACCTAAGTATTTTTTTCTGCTGTGGATTCATGTCCCTAGATAATGTGAAGAATTGGAAGTCCATCATGAGGAATGGCTTCACTGTTTACCTTTGAACCAAAGGTTTGTGAATAGTAGGTGTCTGATGAATAGGCTACCTTTATGGCATATCTCAATATTCTAAATGTGCTCCAGCAGCCCACTTAATTATCCCTGATTTAAGCTATTACATAATTAACAATGTAATATGTTATTACTGGTAAAATTATTAAATTAAAATTATTTTATAGAATCCATTGTTCAAAAATATAGTAAAAATGTTCCTGGCTTACATATGTAATACTTAAAGATATTATAGAAGGCATTCACAACTGAATTTATAAAATCCAAAGATTGGCATGAGAAAAAGAAGAACTTTATTGTCATTGTACAAGTACAACGAAACTGTGGATGCACCCCAACAACTGTTTGCAATACAATAAAACCAAAGCACTTAAAAATAAAAATAAAAAAATAGAGTACCCACGTCTCCATTTGCAATTTGAGAGTGCAATATCTACGAATATACACAAAATATACATCCAACACTGACTGTGACGCTTTGCCAAGTGTAATACATAAGAGATGGATAATGTAATATGTTATTATACATCTGAATGAGGTATTGCGGTTTCACATCTTTTCACATCTTAATATAGTAGTAACTTATATTTATTTGCAGTTCGGATGGCTCAGGGAAAGAAACTATTTATTAATCTAGTGGTATGGGATTTTATTGACCTAAAGCGCCGTCCAGACGGCAGCAGGTCAAAAAAATAATTGCCAGGGTGTGAGGGATCTTCTATGATGGTCTTGATTCTGCTTTGGCAGCGGGACCTGGCTAAGTCTTCCAGGGAGGGCAGAGGGCAACCAATGATCTTTTGAGCTGTATTTATCACCCTCTGTACAGTTTTCCTGTCCTCAGCTGAAGAGCCTGCATACCACACACCCAGACAGTATGTCAGAGTGCTCTCCACAGAGGCTTTATAGAAAACCAGCAATAGCTTCTTTTCCAGATTGTTTTTCCTGAGAACCCGTAGGAAGTGCAGCCGCTGCTGAGCCTTCTTCACTATGGCCTTGGTGTTAGGGGACCAGGAGATATTGGCTGAGAAATGGATGCCAAGGAATTTGATCGTAGAGACAGTTTTCACTCGTTCTCCGTTAATGATGAGTGGGGCGTGATCCTGTCCATGTTTTCTGAAGTCCATAATCAGTTCTTTGGTTTTATGAACATTCAGTGACAAATTGTTCTGTGAACACTAGACAGACAGGTTCTCTACTTCTACCCTATATACTGTCTCATCCTCTCTGGAGATGAGACCAATCACGGTCGTGTCGTCCGCAAACTTTATGATGGTGTTTGTTGCGTAGCTTGGTGAGCTGTCAAAGGTGTACAAGGCATATAGCTGGGGGCTCAAGACACAACCCTGGGGGGAATCAGTACTGAGTATGATAGTAGAAGAAAGGTGGGGACCAAGTCTAACAGACTGGTCTATTTGTCAAAAAGCACATGGGGGGGGGGACCTGCAGATTATACAATTTGGTTACTAGTATATCTGGGATGACAGTGTTAAACGCAGAGCTGTAGTCCATAAAGAAGAGCATCTTCACATAACTCTGTTTGTTCTCCAGATGACAGCGCTCTATGAAGTGTGATGGCTACAGCATCCTCTGTAGATCGGTTCGCTCTATAAGCAAACTGATGTTGATCAATGGAGGGCGGGAGGCAGTCTCTAATGTGCTGTGAGACTAGTCACTCAAAAACCTTCATGATGGAGCTTGTTAACGCTATGGGCCTATAGTCATTGAGAGTGTTTATATTTGTTTTTTTGGGGAACAGGGATGATGGTTGCAGCCTTCAGGCATTGTGGGATTATGGCTTGTATTAAAGATAGATTGAACAGCTCTGTAAGTATTTCTGCCAACTGGTCAGCACATGCTTTAACTACTGTGCTAGGAATGCCATCGGGCCTTGCAGCTTTCCTGGAATTTACTGCTGTCAGTGTTTTTCTCACCTCATGCCCCTGAAGAGAGAGAGGTGCAGCCTCATGATCCTCGTGGGGCAATATGTCCAGGTTCTTGATGGTCTCAAAGCGTGCGAAAAAGCTGTTTAGCTCCTCTGCCAGAGTGCTGCTGTTCTCTCTGTTTGTTGGGCCCTGGCCTTTGTAGTTGGTCAGGGCCTGTATCCCCCTCCACATCTGCTGTGGGTCACTGTCAGTAAAGTGGCCCTCAACCTTCCTCCTATACATCTCCTTAGCATGTTTAATGCCCCTTCTCAGCTCAGCTCTGACAATGCTGTACTGTGTGGTGTCACCTACTCTAAAAGCCAGGTCACGGGCCTTGATCAGAGTCTGGACTTCGCTGGTCATCCAGGGTTACCTGTTTGAGAAGGACCATATGTGTTTGTCCACAGTGACATTTTCTACACAGGTCTTCATGTAGAAAAGCACAGTCTCTGTGTATAACTCAAAGTCCTGTTGTTTAAAGATGCTCCAATCTGTGCGGGCAAAACAATCCTGCAGATGGGAGAGGGCATTTTCAGGCAAACATCTAATAGTTTGACTGCTAGGTTTTGTTCTCTTCCTAAGGGCAGTGTAGGCTGGTAGTAAAAGCAAGGTGAAATGGTCTGATTGTCCTAAGTGGGGAAGAGGTTTTGCTCTATAAGCATGCTTGATATTTGAGTACACATGATCAAGTGTGTTTTTCTCTTTAACATGTTACTTAACATGTTGGTAAAGTTTGGGGAGCATGCTGATATAGTCTTTCTGTAGTCAATACAGTGGTGGACCTAAGAGCCTGAAGGACTTATCCATTCTGTATTTGTATCAGCTGCAAAGTATGTTCTTGATTAACTTTTCTTAGTTGATTCTTTAGCCACCCTTGGGAATCTAAAGATTTTAGTCCCTTCAGAAAACTAAATTCATCAATTAAATTATCCCCTGGAATTTATGTGCCCAGCTGCTGATCTAGAAGCTGAAGCAAACACTGTGCAACAAAGGCACTACGGCTGAGGGCTTTAGAACAAAATCACAATAATGGTTTTTTCGTTCTTACATTTTAGTTATCATCTGAAGACTTCTTTACAGTGTTTCAATAAGGCAACTTTACCCCCTTCCCCACCCCCCAAATAGCATTCAGTATTTTGTGGGTTATTGCGTGTCAAACACTGTGCTCAGTGCTTATAATTAACACCATCTTATCTTTATTCTTATAAATATTTCTCTTGCTTTGCCTTCTTATTAGTTGGTTAGCAGTTGTTAAAATCAGCTGTGTGCAAGAAAAGACCAAAAAAAAACCTGTCACCAAGATTCATATCATTTCTCATGTCTTCAGTTCAATTAATGTCTATTGGAATGTTCACGACCATAATAGCAGAGTGCTCTTCTGAGACCCATTGTACTACTTTAATGCATATCTTTATATAAATGGGAATAAGCATTTCTATGCAGAGTTATGACTCTAACTATTTCTGTATTGCTACAGTAGATTACTTTGACTATCAGGATCATAAATTGAGGCACTATGTAACCTATTATTGCTGGAGTTACACAATTTAGGGAGACATGGAAACAGTTGATTCATTGATACTAACCAGGATATTTTTATCTATTTCAACTTTTTTAAAAATAGGAAAAAATGGAGGTTTAACAACAGATAATAGCTCCTTAGTCAAATATCCATATAACAACTTTGAAAAATCAAGAATGGAAATTAAGATAAATAGGAAGACGGCATTTGGGACAGCAACTTTAGTATTGACAGATTTTGCTAGTAAAGACATTCTACTGAAACATAACAGAAGTGAAAGTCGAACTCCAGATGGAGGCTCTCTGCATGATCCTTCAAGAAACAATTTTAATAGTACCAACCACTATGAAGTAAATTCATCAATACCTTTTCCCCATCAATGTAATTCTTTAAAGCCAGCATCAAAGAAACAGAAAATTGATTGTTCAACTTCATCTGTTGGAAGCCTTACTGAGAAATTTGTAAACAGGTTTGTTAATTTCAACTACATATTGAGGGGTAAAACTGTTTATATGAAAAACTGTTTGTTTGTATTATATTTTTGCTTTGAAATGTGCAATGTTACTTATATTTTGGCAGATACCGGTCCATGAAACAACTTTGTCTGCAGCTGTGTCCTAAAGTGCTGTAAGCTTGTGGCCAAGGCAACTTATTAGATCCAAAGAAATGGTTACAAATGGTTGTTTGCCAGGTGCAGAAAGTTTAAAGCATATACAGTATACATCTGGGATGTACTTGTGGAATGGAAACATTTGAAAAATATTTGAAGTCTGCAGTCTCCAATCATTTAATAAAAAAGCAACAAAGGAGAACAGAGTTGGTAGGCATAATGGAAGGATGAGCTGCAGCTTCACTTCTGTCTTAAAATGTAGAATAGTTCTGGCAAACTAACAGGAAATGCTGCACAAGAACCCTTGGAATAAAATAGTATTTTTAAAATGTGTTTCTATAACTTGTTTAAACAAATTGAAATTTTCAGGCTTCCAATAATAACCACTCTCATATGGCATAATAAATTTTTGTATCTGCATACTGTTGGCCAGCAGCCTTATTTAAGGTAATTTGGTCCCTCTTGGACAAAGAGAAACTAGAGGAACCTCTACATAGCTCCATAGAGGAATATTCTAGACAGCTGGTGGATCTGTTCACAGCTGGGCTCCAGCTGTGCAATTTCCCCTCAGATTCCTGAATGTCAAGGAAAGCAGGAACATTTTACACAGGCAACATCAATAGAATTCTTGTCATTCATTATGCAAAGTTGAGAATCTGGGTGAAGAGGGCCAGCTTTGCTTGCACTGTTGTAGCTTTCATAAGATATCTAAAGAAGGTTCCAAATTCCCTCCCAAGTTGTACAGTGTAAAATTTGCTCATGTTTTGATTCAATAGTATTTACATGGAGTACAAAGAGGTTGCTTCTGAAATATTATCTGGTTAGGTATGCTGATCTTTAGATCTTATACAGAACATTAGGTTAGGATTGGAGTATGATTTCTGAGTATGATCATTTTTAATCTGTGATTTGTGTCCATTTCTTGTGAAGTCTCACTGACCTATCTGGCCATATGTAAACGGCAGAAGGACGATGTTGCCAGGTAGCATAAATCATTTTGGGGAAATGGACAGATGATTTAGTCCTTAATGGTATCATTGCAGATGAGAGATGGGAGAATGCCAAATTCAGCTGTGTAGTATGAGCTTCAGTTTCCTAAGAATAATGAAAAATACTGAATGAAAGAGATACTGTAGAAAAAATAATTGTACTTTATACTACAATTATTAGAGGCAGTCTTATAAGAGATAGCTTCTAGATGCCATACTATAATGATTGGGGGCAGTATTTTATTGCATTTGTTAACAGTGTATACTGTAGGCCTGCTAATGGCATATATATAAGACTGTGTTCAAAAAGCTTCCTCCAAGCTTGGTCTAGAGGGGAAACTACATAAAAAGCTATCGGGTCGCAGTAATAATGGGAAGAAATGCTGCTTACATATTAATGAACCCTAGAGTGGAATTACCTAATGCCTTTTGAGCTTGACTAGTAACATATTTGCCAAAAACCCTGGCTGCTGCAAATCTAAGAAACAAGAAGCAATGTAACCTTGTTTAAACATTAACAGTCAAGGCAGATGCCTTTGTGCATTGTAAACAGACACCATCCAGCTATTCTGGTGATGCTAACATCAGAGGAGAGCAAAGCTTTCCGATCACCTTCATAAAATACATTTTTCTGCTCTGCCAGTCAGACTTCTTCCTCTCTGGTATATGATGGGGATCATTAAAGTAGCTTTGATCAAAGAGCATGGAAAATTGTCTTGAAGCAGACAAGTAGATAGATATCCCCATGGTCTGGTCGAAGACACGTGTAATAACTTTCCAGAGGGGAAGAATATAATTGGAAGGAATTGGTTTTCTAGTACATCTTGCTGTTGCCAATTCAGGATGCCTTTTAAAACTACATGAAAGTACAAAATTTATGCTAGCTATGCCAGAATGGTACAGTTTACTTATTTTAAAAAGCAGCAAGATAACTTTTTAAAAATTTGCTGCTTCCACTTCATTTCAATAGAATGGATTTTTGACATGGAGTCCTTCCATTTCATTTTAAAGAGAAAGTAAAGCAGATAAAATTGCTAAGTGCTCTGTTTGATCAGAAGTATCATTGAAGCAGAAGAGTTTATATGGGCTTTGGAGCTGTGGTATTGAGACTGAAGATGCTGGTTTTGCTGTAACTAATCTTCTTAACTTTATGCAGGTTTTTATCTTGTTACCTGTCATTACAGAGCACCTCCAGATAATATGACAGATGGCTCTTGCACATTAAATGCTGGCAGTCCTCGCTGCAGTAAACACAGTCGCTTCTGTGTTCTTCGCATCGTGAGGAAGGACGGAGAAAACAAGGGC
Organism: Bungarus multicinctus; assembly: GCA_023653725.1. Taxonomy (NCBI): domain Eukaryota; kingdom Metazoa; phylum Chordata; class Lepidosauria; order Squamata; family Elapidae; genus Bungarus; species Bungarus multicinctus. Next base: position 49,447,727 of record CM042849.1, on the reverse strand, counting down.
AGGCAATTTTATGCTTGTCCTTTGCAAAGAAAAGCCCGGTGTAACTATTTTGAAGTATGTGAGATTGTATCGTACCATAGATCCTTGAAAAAGATAAATTGGTTTCTCAAACAACTGTGATTACTTATGGATTTCACTCATTCTTTAATTTTAGCTTAGTGGGAAATGAATTGCTGTGATGATAGCTTTATCTAAAGAGGTTCTCAGTTCATTTTGGGAAGAATAAATGGATTCTCTGGTCTGTACAAAATTATTTTCTGTATCAAACAGTTAGGCTGTTTGTATTAGGCTTTGAGTTAGTTGTGTTAGGCTTTGAGTTAGGCTTTGAGTTAGTTGTTTACACTAAGGTTAAAAATAACACCGTTCTTTATAACAATATTGTACTGTTTCATTAATTATTCCATTTCTGTCTTGGATTTCTTTCTTACTGATATGCCTCCCCAGCAGGGACTTTGGAAAAGTATTTTCCATATTCTTTTAAAAATAATTGAAGTTCTAAAAACAAGTGACTTTATGACTTTATTTTATTGATGCATACTACCCTCTAAGCAAACTTAACTTTCTTTCTTACCTAGCTAGTTTATTCTGAATATTTCATCAAAATCTTGTTGCTATGTTTTCTTCCTTCTTTTAAGGTGCTTTTTAGATTACTGTTGTCAGTAAGTAACTTAACAATAGTACAGTAAGCAAAGACAAGGAGGAAAAAGAACAATGAAAATTGCAGCATTAGCCAAACACTATGAATACATTTACCATAATCAAAATGATTCAAACTCAGTGTGAGTGAATCAAACTCATATGTTCATACTTCCTTTAATCTTTTATAAGCTAGAAGGAATAACACTGTTAGGCAACATAAAGCAAGACCCTTCAAAGGAGACACAATTCTAGTGTAAGAATGCTTAATCAAGTGTGCAAAGATTCTAGGGCAAAATTAATGTAATAAAACAGCACAACTGAATCCGAGTTCATATTTTCTCTAATGACCTTGACAACATAAAATGAGTGCTGATGTTTTTCTTATATTTGTTCTCTTCGGCTCAGCTTTGATAATAGATTCTGTTCCACCATATGGTAACTAATGCAATGCAGTGTCATTTTGACCTTCAGATTTTCCAAGGGAGAAAGACATTAGAGCTTGGGGAAGTAAGATCTATTGCTCTGAAGCCATAAGCTATCAAGAGTTTTACTTGGATAAATTAAATCCGTGTTTCCTCCAAAAGTCAGATAAGGCTTTTTACAACTGTCCTCCCACAAAGTCAAACAAGTAAGAGTTCAGGTAGTGGAGAAAGTTGCTTGACTTGATTATTGTTAGTCACCACCCACCTTGCAGAATTAATGGGGAGTTTGTTGCTTCCCATCTAAAACAGGAATTTGACTTCAGCATCTGGTGTTAACAGAAAATGATTTCTCTCTGCAGTGGGCAGACCTGCATTTTCCTTTCTGCAATCATGGGAATCGCTGCATTATGAGGACAGTGCTGAAGATTGGCCCTAATAATGGAAAGCATTTCTTTGTGTGTCCTCTTGGGAAGGATAAACAGTGTGACTTCTTTCAATGGGCTGAAAATGGCCTAGGAATGAAGATTATCCCAGGATGCTGAGCTATTCATCTGCACTGGACTATCTGGTTTTAATCTTCTCAAACTGTGTGTGCTATACTGCTCTTCTGTAGGAGATATTTTAGGAGGGTTATGATCAAATGGCATTTTGTGATTACAAATCCATTTGTGTTATATATTTGAAAGTTCCTTCTCATATCCTTCTTCATACTTCTGCTATTTTCTGTTCATTATTTGTTGCATTTTATCTAATACTAGAAAATTTCAGACTTAATATCTGTACAATAGGTAGTTTTTTTCTTATCTTAGTTGTTCCCTCATGCACACATACATACATACACATAAACTTGGATATTATTGTTTGTTCATGCCACTTGCCCTTCAATGTTTTTTTCTCTGTCTTTATATAAAAATTTTATTTCAATGCATTTAATATGAATAGATTGTGTTACATCTTTTAATCAGTTATGAAAGATTAATATTTTCAATAAAATGTTTCAAACAATAATGTTTGTTTGTTCTTAAAAATAAACAGTACGAGATTGTTGTCGGAACAGAAAAGTAGTTTAAATCTATTTATTTACATAGCCGCCCATGCCACAGTTGTGATTGTGTGGTATACAGAAGTTTACACAGAAAAAAACCAGCAATTTCATATGCAACATAAACATCCTGAGAACTAATCAGAAATAACAATAATACTAGTATAACATACATTCTAAAATGAGTCTAAAAATCAACTCATTTTCAAACAGTGTACACCAAAAGTTGGGGAAAAAACCCACCAAAAGGCCTAGTTTAATCTTCTGATCAAAATATCTGAAGGAACATCCAAATCTTTAATATCATGAAAGCCCAAGTGCTTGGGGGCTCCCCACATTCTGGGAGGACTGTGATGCATCAGTGGGTGAATTTATGCTGATGGGGTTCTTATAAAACCAATTTGAAAATAATAGACATCAATATGTAACGTTAAAAATAAATCAGAATCTATTAAAAATACAATTGAAATCCGTTTTAGATGATGTCAATTCAAATCTGATTTTAAGCACGTTTTAACTTGGTGCATAATTAGAAAATAACCCCCTCAATTCTTTTATAAAAATGTTTTGGAGGTTTGTGTGCTTCCTTTGCAAATCAAACTGATAAGACATTGTAGTCTGGTTCATTGCTTAGTATGGTGACTAATCGTTTAATATTATTCTGTATAGAGATGCAAAATTCATTGTTCAAAGATGGGATATTCTGAATTATTCTCAGTGAGTTTTACATGCAACTATTGCGATGCCATATTATATCTGACTCTGGAATATCTTGCTTTTTTGTAGCTGATCAAGAAGGGATAAAATATGATTTTCAAGTTTTAATTTCTTTGATCCACTTCTCTGCAGTTTGTTAGTGTGAACTTCTTTGCCATAATTAAATTGCAGGTAATCCTTATGACTGCTTGTTTATTGTTGAAGTTATGACTGCAGGAAAAGATTTATGAACCATTTTTGAAGTTATGTCTATTGTACCACCCCCATGGTCACATGATTGCAATTTGGTTGCTTGGCAACTGGCTCACATATACAATGGTTGCAGTCTCACAGAAATGGGATCATGATTTGAGACCTTCCCAGAGGGCTTCCAACATGTAGTCAACTGAAGAAGCCAGATTTGCTTAACTACTGTGATTTGCTTTAACAATCATGGTAAAAAGGGTCATAAAGACAGGTCTAGTCATTTGATGATGCTTAATAATTGTATTGCTTAGCAACTGAAATTATAACTTTAATTTTTCATTGTAAGCTCACTTCACTGCTTACAGCACTTAATAGGTTAAAATTCTGGGATATCCTTGAAGTATTATGCCTGCATTCACTGTTTTAAGTGCATTTTTATGCAGTCTGAATCAAGATTCAAGATGTTCTAAGCAATCCTAAGCATGCTGCTCTTAAAATTGGTGACAGAGCTTTTACCAAAAAAGTAAAATAAATCTGCATGTTTCACTATCAACTACATGTGTTTTGCTTAAAAAGAATTTGTTTTCTCAATTTCTTTTAAAGGACAAGTATTTCAGTGAATTTCACAAGTTAAAGTGTGATGTTCTCATGCTGTTACAATGTGGTCATATGCTGTATATGAATGCCTATCTTTGAACAATAATACCTTCAGCTTCCTGGAATCTCACATTTCAATCAACTCCTGTGGGAACTCTTCCCATGTATTTCTTTAGACAAGAAGCATGTCAGCAGAAAGCAGTGATGGAAAGATGTATAACAGGAAACAATAACTAAGAATTGCTCTCTGCACCATCTCGAACAGAAAACAATCTGAAGAGAATTTTGACATTCTTAGATATCCTGAAAATTAGAAATATGGAATCTTATTTTGCATAGAAAAACTACTTTGCAAAACCACAAGCCCTGTTTTACAACATTACATTAAATATATATACAGTAAAGGAGAGAAGAAAGCTTGGGAAACTTTGCCCTCTGTATTTTTCCTTATAATTTGTGCTAAAGATTTTGGTTATAGAATCAAAAGATTCATTTTGTAACTAGTAAAATGAAGATAACACTGAAGATTATTATGCTGATAGGCAGTCAATTACAACATACATTTCTGTTTTCAAAAGACTATACAATACTGATAATGTGTTTCTATGTACAGGTAGTCCTTGTTTTATCAGTCACAATTGGGATTGGCAAGTTGTTAAGTGAAATGGTCACTAAGTGAAACTCCACTGCACTTATGATCCTATTTCAGCTTTCTTTTGCTTTACAGATCTACAAAAGCTGTAAATATGATGACTGGTTGTAAAGTTACTTCAGACCATTGTTGAATGAGGACTACCTGTATAAGATTGCTCATTCAATATCTTCAGGACCACTTTCTTCAATCAGAACTCATCCATTTAGCGCAGGGGTGAGGAACTATGGACTTCCTTGTGGACTTACTCAATTTGTGAGCCAACCATGCTGCCTTAGGAATTCTGGGAATTGAAGTCCACAAGTCATAAAGGGGTCATAGTTCCCCTCCTCTGATTGAGTGCAACTAGTGCAGTTTAGATTAAGCAATAATCCAATCTGGAAAAACAGGCTGGATTATTGCTTTATCCAAATCTGTTAAATATTTGTATTATTTAAAGTTTATCTGAATTTGCAGGCAAGATGACTGGCTGAGATATGTTTAAGCAAAAGGGGCTGAAGGATTTTTGAAAGCCCAGAACAGTGATAACATTCAGAGTAGCTCAGTCAGTTATCTTCCTGATTCACTGAACTGTAAGAAGGAAGAATTCTTACAGAATAATGCTTTCAGGATTCTGTTATTAAAGCCAATCTCAGTAAAAGTAGTTTTAGCCTTCCTGTGGTTTATTTTTCTTGTCTAGTCCATCTAGTGGACAACATAGCTATCTGAGATACATCTCAATTGAAATCAATGAGGATTATGTCTGAATAGACAGATATTGATCTGCAGATTTCTAGAATTGTTAACATAGGTAAACTATAAAGCTTGTGACCAAAATTCTCAGATATTTTTTAGCAAAGAACAGACAAAGGTCCATTTTTCATATTATTTGAAGCCAAGTAAGCAAAATATACAATAATCAGATTCATTAAGCTAATAATAAATGTAAATGTCCCCTGGCTAATTAGAAAATATGAAAAAGTTATAGATTAAAACAGCTTGTTGACAGCTGTCTTATCAAAAAATACAGTGTTCTATGCTTTTACATTATATCTATGCTAAATTTTCACTATATCTTACAGCACAGAATGACTTAAAATCTTAATGCCTTTGTAGTTTTAGTAGGGATATCATAGCATCAAAAAGACTGGGAACATTAGATTATCTAGAGGACATATTTGCAAAGGAGAAAAAGATTAACAATCATGCCACATTTAGATTTGTTTTTCTACAATCAATTTGAAAGGGATAAAGAAAGTAAATATGATAAACATGACAGAAAGACTTAAAAGAAACATAAAGTAAGAAAGACCTATGAATTTTAAATTTATTGAAGAACTGTTCATTCCAAATAAGAAATTAGACACATATACCAAATACAAACCTCTTCTTTTTCCTGAAAAAGCATGCAGAAAATGTTTCTTCTCTCAGCAATCAATCAATCGATCAAATATTTATTATGGTCGTTGACCAAGATAAGGGTAGAATATAAATAATTTTAAAAGCTAACAAATATAAAATATTGCCTCTCAGCATTATTTGAACTCTGACAAGTGATGCTGATTAGTGCACTGAAACACAATTGTAGTGTAAGAACAATTACATTGTTCTTGGGCATCCTCCCTAAAAAAGTACAGAAGAGTTCAAGGGGCAATCACTCATGGCACAAAGTTAATATTTATATAATCAATCATGCTATGATTTAAATCTTATTAGGCTTGTTATTTAAAAGGATATTTGAAAGAAAAACCTAGGATGTTCCTATAAATATATTCTGGGTTCCAGGATCTGTTATAGAGACATTTATGAAAGGCTGTTAAAAATTATCTATAACAAATGAAAACCACATTGACATCACTGCCTGCAGTTTCCACATATTAACAAAGAATTCAGATGAACCAAGAACAAACTGCTGAATGGTTTAAAAACAACCAGGGCATCTATAACAATGATTGTTGGCTTTAAAATGATTAGCATGCTTTGGAGTACTCATCTCAAATTATCTAAGTGCTAGAGCCCACTGTAACTACATAGCCAAAAAGGCATTAAGAATTGTTAACCTAATTCTGCGTAGCTTTTTCTCCGGTAATATCACTCTACTAACTAGAGCATATAAAACATTTGCTAGACCAATACTTGAATACAGCTCATCAGTCTGGAATCTGCATTACATATCTGATATTAATACAATTGAGAAAGTCCAGAAATATTTTACGAGAAGAGTCCTCCACTCCTCTACTCATAGCAGAATACCTTATGCCACCAGACTTGAAATTTTAGACCTAGACAACTTAGAACTATGCCGCCTTCGGTTTGGTCAAAGTATAGTACATAAAATTATATATTGCAATGTCCTACCTATCAATAAATACTTCAGCTTTAACCAAAACAATACAAGAGCACAAAATAGATATAAACTAAAGATAAACCGCACCAAACTTGATTGCAGGAAATACGACTTCAACAACAGACTAGTCAATGTCTGGAATACTCTACCTGACTCTGTGGTTTCTTCCCCAAACCCCGAAATCTTCAACATTAGACTGTCTACTATTGACCTCACTCCTTTCTTAAGAGGACTGTAGGGGGCGTGCATAAGCGCACCAAAACGTGCCTACCATCCCTGTCCTATTGTTTCTTTTTTTTCTGATTCGTATCCATTTCATGTATTTATAACCATGTTTATACTTTTACCTGTTATCTAATAATTGTTTGACAAAATAAATAAAATAAAAATAAAATATAAATGTCTGGGAGATCAAAGCCTCATCTCTCTTTATTGTGTGTTACACACATTCTATGTACAGGTGAAACTTGGAAAATTAGGGTTAGGGTTAGGCCATCATCATCACAATTATGACAAATCACGGCTTGAACTATCTTGCTTTGCATATAATGAGTCTAATCTCATATATTAGTTTCACCTTTTAAGTTGCATTACTGAAATAAATGAACTTTTGCACGATATTCTAATTTTTCCAGTTTCACCTGTATGTAGGGAGGGACAAGTTTACAATCAGTTTTGAAGCCAGTATTCATCACTATGATCCCCTATAGAACCAGGGAAAATATTGCAAACATACACAAACAATAATTGAATTTCAATAATTGAAATTCTAATAAACCAAAAAAGAAAATGCTGTTGCTGAACAGTCATCTCTTGAAAATAATGTCTATTTTGTATTGCATTTGGTTGCTTAAAATTTCTTGGAATCTAAGCAAAATATTGTCATCATGTGTCCTTTTTCCTAATAATATGATCAGCATCTTTTAATATCTGCTCTCAAAGAATTGATTTATAAAGACCATTATGTTCCACTTCACCAGACAAACTCATAGAAAAGTAGATTTGTGACTGAGAGTTTCTTAACCATAAGAAGAATATAGAAGAAACAATTACCTATATATGTGGTAGATCTTCTTTACTCTGTGAGTTGAAACGAAGACAATTTATAGCAGGGAGTGACTTCCTTCCTTCCAACTCTAAGAGTCTACAAATTCTACTTACAGATTAGAAATGGAGAGGGAACCTGAAGCTTTGCCTAGCCCAGCAAGGTAGCCAGGCCAATGTCAAGAGATTCTGAATTGTAGTTTAAAACCTTTCTAGAGGATCAAATAGCTAATCCCTGAGTTAGCAATATATATCAAAGAGTGAGTCTGCCTAATGGGAAAAGACTTGGGCAGGTAGCCAATTATGTTCATTTTTGTCAGTAGCCCTTAATAGAATAACAATCTATTTCTAATATTAGCATTATTGTAACGAATATATAGTAGAATCTATATAGCATGCAACTCTTAAGTCTTTATACAACCTTTAAATGGGTCTCTGAAAGTAAGTATAAATGTTACTATATACAGCCATAGCAAACGGCATTTATGTCTTTCTATAATCTCATATGCAGTAAACTCCATGAGAAGCATCTTTAACTTTTAGCTTTTTCATATTGAAACAAATTTGCTTATGCTGGTCTATCTCATATTTTTGAACTCTCCAATTCCACTCCATAGGAAAAACTGAAATTAAAAAAAAATCATCAGAAATAAAAACAAGCATGCATTGGCAATTTAAAACAGGTGATGACCAAGTGTTGGAATAAGAAAGGCATAAGTGCAACTTAGGCAACAATTGTAAGCATTAGATTTCAGGATGATAACAGTTGAGAGATGGAAGCATTTATGGCTAAAACCACAAAAGCCTTTTAGCTGCATGATATAGCCATTCATCTTGTTTGGGCTTCTAGGAGCTGACTGGGAAAAAAAGAGAGGTGAATATAATGACTGTAGCATATTAATAGTCAATTGTGGTTTGCTTTGAAAAAAGAAAAGGCACTTAGGATTGAGGAAAATACGTATTTAAAAAGCTTTTTGTTGTAATTAGCATGTACCACTGCCAGTTTTAAAGGATTTTGTTACACCTCTTCTTCATCTCATTTACTGGAAGGTTTCATTAGATGTTTTTGGGCCAAATGTCTACAAAGTTGCCAAGCTCAAAACAAGTGAGGAATAACTATTTTAATAGTTATTAAAACTGTTTTAATAGTTCATTATGAAAGGAGAACTTTGGGAGATTCCTTTGCTGCATACTACTAATATTGCTCACTGGCTGATATCAATAACTAATCAGTGTCAAACTGCTTTATATGTGTGTCTGTGTCTGTAGGATATAAGATAGCTTCCTAAATACTCCTTTCTAATGACTTCAAACAATGTATTGTATTATCCTGTTGAACTGAACAATTATTACAAGAAAATAGTATATAGTATATACAGAATATCCCAGGTTTAAGGCTCCTGACTGAAAATTTTGCAATACGCTCCTAATTAATAGGGACATTAATTTATAGAGGGTGACATGCAAATTTTATTACTCAACTTGTTGACCCTGGTACCCTTCCAACCACATTGGTCTAAAGTCAGTGAACAAGTACATTTTAAAGTGTAAATACTTGCAATGTAAGCCTTAAAATAGGTCTAACACTGACTTTAAAAAAAATCCACAACCCTAGGACTTCTCCATAACAAAAGCTCAACAATTAAAGTCTTTGCTATGGGGAGGACAGACACATCATCACATCCATCTATATGCCATTAACAATCCGGTCATTACCATTAAGTGGACAAACGGTGAATCAGAGGATAACAATTTTTGAAACAAGGTACCTCCAATGGTCTAATGTGTACAAAATTAATACTTCATGACTTCTGAAGGAATGAAATTGGAGAAAGTTGTGGCTGCTTTAGGCTGCTGCTGTGGTGAGATTGCTACTTATGAACATGTGCTACTTCTCCTGCCATGTTCATAATCCCTTCCTCTGCCACTGATCAGCAAGAAATTGATTCATCATGTGGCTCTTAAAGAAGCAATAACTTTAAGGTGCATGAAGAAATGTTTATTGCTTTAAGGTGCATGAAGAAATGTTTATTGCTTTCTCTGGCACACAAACATCCACATGTATCTATACCCCATCTTTGTTCAGGAACACAAAGCACATACCTAGTGCTTCAATCCATCTAGCATGTTTCCCTGAAAACAAGATTTATCCCAAAATAAGTCCTAGCCTGATTTTCATATGTGTGCCCAATATAAGCCCTATCCCTAAAATAAGCTCTAGTTAAGACTCTGCCCACTCCAGGGTGCACGAGGTAAAAATTAAGTTAGGGGTAGAGGAGCTTCCCTAATACTTACTTCTGCATTGCAGGTAGGCCTTGCACACACCGACACCTGCCTTGCCTTGTCAGCCCACTTCTGTGGTCATTTGCTGCCACTTGTACACATTGCCCCTGACCTCAGTTTCACTGTGAGAGGGCTCTGCAATTGAAAGATGGGCTCCAGATTGATGCACATGGTACCTTCATGCCTCATTTTACCATCAGGCCTTCAGGAAAGGCCTCTGCAGCCAATAACAGAGTTCTGAAGCTCTGTTATTGGCTGAAGAGACCTTTACTAAAGGCCTCTGACAACAAAATGGAGGCTGGGGGCGACGCACACAAGTGGTGATAAGTGGCTGCAGAAGAAGTGGGCAGGCAGCAGGCTCCTGCTGGGTGGGACTGTTTGTGCCACTATCGCAAAATGAGACAGTGGAAGATATCTCCACTTCGCACAGTCACTTCCGCCCTCGTCATCTCCCGCCTGGATTATTGCAATGCTCTCTACATGGGGCTCCCCTTGAAGAGTCTCCGGAGGCTGCAGCTGGTCCAGAATGCAGCCGCGCGGGTGATCGTGGGCGCTCCTTGGAGCTCCCACGTTACACCGCTTCTCCGCAGGCTGCACTGGCTTCCTGTAGCCTTCCGGATTCGATTCAAGGTGGTACTGACAGTATTTAAAGTGCTCCATGGCTCGGGACCTGGGTACTTACGGGACCGCCTGCTGCCATCATCAACCTCCCGCCGCCCAGTACGCTCCCACAGGGTTGCCCTCCTCGGGGTACCGCCGCCCGGCCGTTGTCGGTTGACGGCCCCGAGGGTTCGGGCTTTCTCTGTGGGAGCCCCCTCCCTTTGGAATGATCTCCCCCCGGAGATACGGGCTATGACGGATATTCTGACCTTCCGGCGCGCAGTGAAAACCCTATTTTTTCAACAGGCTGGCCTGGCCCAGTAACTGTATTTTTAGTTTTTTAACTTAATTTTAATCGGGGTTTTATTAGTTTTTAATTTTTAACTCTATTTTTGGGTTAGACAGCCGGATCAATTTGGTTTAATTTATTTTAATTGTATTTATTGAGTATTTATTATGTGTTTTTAGTAGGCTGTACACCGCCCCGAGTCCCTTTTTGGGAGAGGGAGCGGTATAAAAGTTTAATTAAATAAAATAAATAAATAAATAAAAATAAGACCTGGTGCCTTTTTTGGTGGAAAAAGATATAAGACTTTTTTTCTTATTTTCTTCTGGGAAACATGGTATATTTTTTCACATCAACTCTGTAAAATAAGTTGGGCTGAAAGCCACCAAGTGAGCTGCTGTGGCTGAAAATGGAATAGAATCTGGATCTCTCTGGAATCAGTCAAATTCATCAGCCATTATACCTTTACCATTGCCCATCTGTTTCATTTTTCAACTGCTACTCTGAAACTGGGTGTAGACTGGTCCTTCTTTCAGCTACTAGAAATCAGGTGGACTGATCCTTCCCTAGCCCTCAGGAAGTCATGGGATCCACACTAAGAGCCGTGGTGCACAGTGGTGAGAATGAAGTATTACAGGCTAATTCTGCCCAATGCCAGGAATTGGATCCTGACTGGCTTAAGGTTGTCTCAGCCTTCCATCCTTCTGAGGTTGGTAAAATGAGGACCTAGATTGTTGGGGGCAATATGCTACCTTTGCAAACTGTTTAGAGAGTACCATGAAGTAGTATATAATTATCAGTGCAGTGGCAGGATTCAAATTTTTTACTACCAGTTCTGTGGTTGTGGCTTGGTGGGTGTGGCGTGGCTTGGTGGACATGCCTTGGTGGGCATGGCAGGAGAAGGATACTGTAAAATCTCCATTCCCACCCCACTCCAGGAGAAGGATACTATAAAATCTCCATTCCCATTCCACTCCAGGGAAAGGATAGTGTAAAATCTCCATTCTCTTCCCACCCTACTAACCTGATTTCCAGCTCCACTAACCTGATTTCCAGCTCCATTGTCCTGTGCAGGACAACAAAAGAAGAACTAGCCGATCAGCTGGGACTCGAGAGGCAGAGAATAGATGGGGGCAGGGCCAGTCAGAGGTGGTATTTGCCACTTCTCCAAACTACTCAAAATTTCTGCTACTGACTTCTGGTTTGAGCTTCTTCGGCAACAGATCAAAATCCGTGATCGTGTGCGGTTTCAATCCATGCTTGCTGCCGGAGCACCCCGAGCCCGCTGGATTTGAGGCAAAAGCCTCCCCACAGAGGTAGTGAAGAGAGGGGAGACTGCCAGCAGGGTCGAGGAGAGCCGCATCTCTCCTCCCCAGCTGGCCATTACTCCCTTTCCCAAAGGCGGTTGCAGCAATGGTCAGAAATGGCCACCTCAAAGAAGAACTCAACCGGAAAAGATTGTGCAGGAGGAAGATAAGAAGAGAAAGTTTTGAGTGACCAGGTTGAATTGAAAAAGCAACAACATAAGGTACCCTGGAATTTGAATTACAAAGAATAACTTGTTCCCAAAGAAGATTTTTGAACGACACAGGAGAGCGGGAAGGGGAAAGATTTGGTTTTTTTTACTTGCCTTCTCCATATTGACAGTTAAGAGACTTAAGTAAGAAATTGATAAAAATTCATTTTGACATTAATAGGCATTTAAGCTGAAAATAAAATGTCAAAGGGACAATAAAGATTTTTGGATATTTAAAAACTTTTAAAAGAAGGAAAGAAGAGAAAAGGAAAAAATAAAAGGATGGGATCTGGAAAAATGGAAGAGGCCACCTGGAAGTAAAAGGAATTAACAGTGAAACTTTAACAAGATTCCTAAAAGATATATTCTAACTGAAACTTTGTAACAAGATATATAGAACCCCAGGAAGAGAAAGTGGAAAAAAGAAGCAAGAAGAAATAGCTTTGGATTATTTGGATCATTTGGTGATTTTTGGATTTTTGGTTATTGGATTTAAATGATTAAAATCAATTGGATAGTTATTTAAAAGTGTTTAAAATGGCATCACTCTTGGAAGAACTGAAAATGGAACTTAAAAAACAGAAAGAAGATGTACAAGAAGAGGTTTTTTTGGCCTCATATTTCAATTCTTAGAAATGGAGATCTTGAACTATGAGAAACAACAGAGCTTTGGGCCCTGAGGGATGTCCCCCTCTCCCTTAAGTGGCCTTCATGGCTCTCCAGAACTTTCCGTAATGAAGGATCCTGGGATCCTGAGCGATGGTGGGGCCGGAGAAACCAGAAAAAGTGCGGGAAACCCGGGGTTATTAAATTTTTAATGGGGTTTTTTAAGGGGTTAGAAGTATCCAGGGCGGGTGTGGGAGACAGCCCGCATGGAATTGGGGGCAGCCGGGCCGGCCCGCGCACCTGGGGGGCCTCGGGGGCTTCTGTGTTGGGGTGGCAGATGGGGGGTGGGATGCCGGGGGCCAATTTCATTAGCACGGTGACTGGGAGAGGTAGATATGCTGGGGGTAGAGGGCCGTATCCGGTAAGGGGATCGCGCTCCCGATGTTTGCAAGCGGTAGCGCGCTCTAACCCTCCTCACCCATCTTGCAGTCCTGGCTGTCCGGAGCCTCAGGCCCTGAATACGGCTGTTGCTGTGCAATGCCAGGTCCGTGGTTAATAAGGCTCCCCTGATTTATGATCTGGTTCACGAGGAGGCTGCGGACCTGGTAGGTGTCACCGAAACCTGGTTGGGCCCAGAGGGTGGTGTCCCCCTGGTTGAGATGTGCCCACCAGGTTTCCTTGCATTTCACCAGCCTAGGGCTCAGGGAAGGGGTGGCGGGGTGGCGGTGCTTATAAAGGAGATCCTTTGTCCTAGGGAGGCCACTGTCCCTCAGACGGCTGGCTGTGAATCTCTTTTTGTGAAGTGGGGACAAGGGGTCCAGATGGGTCTTTTGATGGCGTACCTGGCTCCCTGCCACATCTCATCGGCCCTGCCCGGACTCCTTGAGATAATAGCCGGGATGGCGGTTGAGACCCCTAGGCTTCTGGTCATGGGGGATTTCAACCTGCCATCGCCCGGTGAAACCTCGGGGTTGGTCCGGGAGTTCTTGGCTTCCATGACGGCCATGGACCTGACCCAGTTAGTTTCTGCTCCCACTCACATAGGAGGACACATGCTGGACCTGATTTTTGTCTCTGGGCAGTGGTTGAATGACTGTAACTTCGGGGATTTAGTAATTACACCCTTGTCATGGACAGATCATTCCCTCCTCAGACTGGACTTCTGTTCCGCCACCCCCCACCGCAGGGAGGCGGAGCTACATAGATTGTTCCGCCCCAGGCGTGAGCAGTTTCAGAGGGAGCTTGGGCCATTTCCTGAGTCTCTGGCTCACAGCTCGCCTGGAGACCTGGTGGCCACCTGGGACGGGTTGGCCACCGGGGCTCTAGATCGAGTTGCGCCTCTGCGACCTCTGACCCGGCACAGATCCCATTTGGCTCCGTGGTATACGGAGGAGCTAAGGGAGATGAAGTGCCGGAAAAGACGTCTAGAGAGCACTTGGAGGGAGAGCCGTTCTGAGTCTGACCGAACACAGGTGAGATCTCATATTAAGACTTACCTTTGGCGATGGGGGCGGCGAAATCTTCGTATTTCTCCGCCCTTATTGCGTCGGCAGAAAATCGCCCTGCCGCCCTGTTTAGAGTGACCCGCTCTCTACTTGAACCGAGAGCGCGAGATGACCTCTTGCAGGGCAGGGCAGAGGAGTTTTCCCAATTTTTGCACGACAAAATCGCTCAGATTCGGGAGGGGCTCGACTCCAATTGGATGGTCCTGGGGGAGGTATCCGGGGCAGGTCTTGTGAATGTTATCTGGGGGGAGTTCGACCCTGTGACCGCTGAGGGCGTGGACAGGTTGCTGGGGGTCTGAATGCCACCACCTGTTTATTGGACCCGTGCCCTTCCTGGCTGGTTTTGGCTGCCAGGAAGACGACACGAGGCTGGCTCCAGGGGATTATCAACGCTTCTTTGAGAGAGGGGTCGCTTCCTGCCGCCTTGAAGATGGCGGTGGTGCAGCCCCTCTTCAAGAAGCCTTCCCTGGACCCAGCTGTTTTAAACAACTATCGTCCAGTCTCCAACCTTCCCTTTGTGGCGAAGGTTGTTGAGAGCGTGGTGGCACGTCAGCTCCCTCAGTACCTGGAGGAAACGGCTTACCTCGATCCATTCCAATCGGGTTTCAGGCCTGGGCATAGCACTGAAACAGCATTGGTCGCGTTGGTTGATGATCTCTGGAGGGCCCGTGACAGAGTGTTCTCCTCTGTCCTGATCCTATTAGATCTCTCGGCGGCTTTTGATACTATCGACCATAGTATCCTATTGTGACGGTTGGGGATTGGGGGAACTGTCCTTCGATGGTTCTCCTCCTTCCTCCGACCATTCGCAATTTGTGTTGGCGGGAGGGGAGAGGTCCATCTCTAGGCCCCTGGTTTGTGGGGTGCCTCAGGGGTCGGTCCTCTCCCCTCTCTTGTTCAACATTTATGTGAAGCCGCTGGGTGAGATCATCCGTGGTCTTGGGGTGCGGTGTCATCTGTACGCAGATGACACCCAACTGTACATCTCCACCCCGGACCACCCCAACGATGCTGTGGAGGCTATGTCCCGGTGCCTGGAGGCCGTGCGGGATTGGATGGGCGGGAACAGGCTCCGGCTCAACACATCCAAGACCGAGTGGCTGTGGTTCCCGGTGCCCCGATATGGCCAGCTGATACCTTCGCTGGCTATTGGGGGGGAAATTTTGCCCCCCACAGAGAGGGCTCACAATCTGGGCGTCCTCCTGGATGTACGGCTGTCGCTTGAACATCATATTGCGGCCGTCTCCAGGGGGGCGTTTTATCAGATCCGTCGGATCTACCGGTTGCGGCCCTTTCTGGATCGGGGCGCCCTGCGCACGGTCACTCAGGCCCTTGTCACCTCTCGCCTGGACTACTGTAATGCTCTCTACATGGGGCTCCCTGCGAGGAGCACTCGGAGACTCCAACTGGTGCAAAATGTGGCCGCGCGGGTGATCATGGGGGCGTCACGTAGCACCCATGTGACGCCTCTCCTGCGCGAGCTGCATTGGCTGCCAGTGGCTCTCCGGGTTCGCTTTAAGGTTCTAGTTTTGACCTTTAAGGCGATCCATGGCATTGGGCCAGGTTATCTGCAGGACCGCATTCTACCGGTGATCTCCAGCAGGCCGGTGCGTTCTCACAAGGAGGGCCTTCTCCGGGTGCCGTCGGCTGCTATGTGTCGTCTGGCAGCCCCGAGGAGTAGGCCCTTCTCTGTGGGGGCCCCTGCCCTCTGGAATACTCTGCCACCTGAACTTCGTACCAGCACGGACCTGAGGGCCTTCAGGTGTGCGTTGAAGACCTGGCTCTTTGAGCAGGCTGGCCTGGGCTGAGGTAGTTTTAAATTGTCTCCGAATTTTTGATCTTAATTGGGTATTAAAGTTGGGGGGTGGGTCTTATTAATATAATCAGCCATTATTTAATTGCTTTTTAATTTTTGTATTGTTTTTTTGGGGTTTGGATTTGGCTGTACACCGCCCTGAGTCCTTAGGGAGAAGGGCGGTATAGAAATCCTACAAATAAAATAAATAAATAAACAAAAAATGCTTCCAGAACAAGAAGGGCAGGACAAAGAAGAAGCCATTTTTAATGATAAAGTAATTCTACATGGGGAAAAAAAGGAAAGAGGGGAAAGAGAGTGAAAAAATTAAGATCTGAAAAAACAACCAAAAAAGAATAGTTTGAAAAGCAATTATAATATTAGGAAGGAACAGAAGAGAGGACTATAGAAGAGAGACAATGGGTCAAAAAGGGGAGGGAGAAGAAGAGGGGGAAGAAGGAAAGGAAAAGTTATAAAGGACAGAAACAGGATATAGAGATACAGGGAAAATGTACAAGGATTAAAGGTATAAGCCTATTAAGAAGACATAGAGACAATAGGTGAAAATTTAATTGAAAGAGGATTCTGCAAGGGTACATAAGAAAGCATTGTTATATTAGAAATAGAAATGAACTTAGAAAATATGAAACAAGTGTGATTAAAATGATAGATAAAATACTTATTGTAATGGAATGGAATGTTTGTTAATAAATAAATGAAATAAAGAGAATGAGAGAATGAAATTAGGAAAGGATGGGAACATTCTAATTGTTATCAATGATTTATAAAAATTTAAGTGAAGAGAAATATGAAAGAAATATGAAAAAATTATGGAAATATTATAAGTGTTCCTAAGGAAGTATGATGTTTAATTGAAAAGAAATGTTAAAGAGGTTAATTAATATTAATGGAAGATTGTAATTAACATTAATGGTTGAGCTGAATTGGAATAGAATAAGTGATTTATATACTATTATTATATACATATTTTCTCTTTAAGAACTTAGTGTATATTTTAAGAATGTACCAAGCAGAAATCGATTGGCAAAAGTTATGTGTTATAAAATAGAGGTTAGATATTGAATGTTATAATTGTAAAGGCATAAATTGAAGTTTAAGATTTGAATGGACAAAAATCAAAAGATACAAAGGTGTCATACTCCAATCAGTAACTACAGGGGAACACTTGTTTAATCAGAAAAGAAAATATGAAATTGAAACAGGATAGACAAAAATATAAATATGATTTAAAAGATATTGAGACTTAGAAAAAGACATGTAATTGAATTTAGAAAGGAATGAGATAATTAAAAACAAGGTTGAGAAAACTAAGGGAATGGGAAAATCACTGAGAAAATGCTAAAATAGTAATAAGATATAGAATAGAATACAAAGATGAATATAAAATTGAGTTTGTGTCTGTATGGAGAAGTGATAACCCGGGATCATGCTATTCTTAAAAAAAGGTACTTTATTTGTATTATGTTTTATGAAAACCCAAATACAAATTTTACCAAAACAAAAATTCCGCTACCGGTTCTCCAGAACTGATCGGAACCTGCTGAATACCACCTCTGTGTCAATGCTATTGATATTTTTAAATTGACAGCTTCCAACAACTCAATGGAGAAGCTGACAGGAATTTACAAGTAAATAAAATATTTAAATTATCATCAGCATAATTATGTCATATTGAAAGAGACAGGAAAATGTGATAGTCAAGAGATCAAAGATCACCAGAATGTGGCACAAGGAAAAGATATGAACAAATGGAGGATGAAACACACATGTCCAGAATCACAAGAAACAATAGAAAAAGAAAACATAAGAAACGATGGAAGATCAAGTTGAGAATATGTGCCAAGCACTATTTACTGTGAGAATTACTCAACATAATACCTGCCTTGAATAACAAGAATCAATAGAGAAAGAATGAGGAAAAATGCATGACCTGCATGACGTAATATTTCTATTATTTAATATTTCTGGATGAATTATCTAATATTATTATCTAATATTTCTGGGTGAAAACAGGCTCAATAGCAGTAACTGTGAGAGGGATCTTGGAGTCTTAGTGTGACAACCAGCTAAATATGAGCCAGCAGTGTGCAGCAGCAGCCAAAAAAGCTAATGGAATCCTAAATTGTATTAATAGGGAGATACAATCAAGATCAAAGGGGGTACTAATACTATTCTATAAAGCCTTAGTAAGGCCACACCTAGAGTACTGCATCCAGTTTTGGTCATCACACTATAAGAAAGATGTTGAAAAAGTACAGAGAAGAGCAACCAGGATGATTAGGGGACTGGAGACTAAAACATATGAAGAACGGTTACAGGAACTGGACATGGCTAATCTAGTCAAGAGAAGGACCAGGAGGGATATGATAGCTGTGTTCCAATATTTGAGGAACTGCCATAGAGATGAAAGAGTCAAGCTATTTTCTAAAGCACCTGTAGGCCAGACAAGGAATAATGGATAGAAACTGAACAAGGAGAGATTTAACCTGAAAATAAGGAGAAACTTTCTGACAGTGAGAATAATCAACCAACGGAACACCTTGCCCTTGGAAGTTGTGGGAGCGCCATCACTTGAGACTTTCAAGAAGAGATTGGACCACCATTTGTCAGAAATAGTGAAGGGTCTCCCTGAAAAAACTGACAATTTCTGCTGTATTAAGGAAAAGGTTAGGACAGGTAATTTGCAATCCCAATTTAATGAGCTCCTTAATTTATATAACCATTATGGATCTATTGCAAACAAGTTCAGGATAATCATTAGACACTACAACTGTCTCTTCTAAATGACAGCCTTTGGTATCAACGAAGTCATTCCAATGAGAGTCAACGAAGTCATTCCAATGAGAGTCAGATGGAATCCTTTGGTGCTTATTCAATGTCAAATCCATGATTCAACTAGACATTTAATGCCAGACACCAACCAGCATGCCAAATTTATTCAAATTTATTGCATGGATCCCCAAGACAACTTAGAGAATGGGCATACTCCACAACGATGGAATTCAACATGAGATAGGAAAGAAGGGAGGGAGGGAGAGGAATTCATTATGCTCCTTGCCAGCTTCCCACAAGAAAATTCAATGGAAAAGGTCAATATAATTAACAGAATTAAAACACATATCCTTAAAGTCAGTAACAGTTAAAGGCTTGGTGAAAAGGATACATTTTTTGCTATTCTTTTAATAAAGAGAGAAGAACAAACACAGGTTTCCAAGAAAAGTATTTTATAGAAAAGTACATAAGAAAAGCCATCTTCCTAGTTTTGAATAACGAAAGTCTCCTTTTCCTGCTCATCTAAGTTAACAAATGCAAAACAGCAAAAGTTAACAGATAACAGGTAACAGATAAACAGAGTTGGAAGGGACCTTGTAAGTCATCTAGTCCAACCCCCCCACCCAAGCGGGAGACCTTACACCATTTCTGACAAATGGTGGTCCAATCTCTTCTTGAAAGTCTCAAGTGATGGTGCTCCCACAAATTCCGAGGGCAAGCTGTTCCATTGGTTGATTGTTCTCACTCTCAGAAAGTTTCTCCTCATTTCCAGGTTAAATCTCTCCTTGTTCAGTTTCCATCCTTGTCTGGCCTACAGGCGCTTTAGAAAGTAGCTTGACCCCTTCCTCTCTGTGGCAGCCCCTCAAATATTGGAAGACCGCTATCATGTCTCCCCTAGTCCTTCTCTTTACTAGACCAGCCAAGTCCAATTCCCGTAACCGTTCTTCATATGTTTTAGTCTCCAGTCCCTTAATCATCCTGGTTACTCTTCTCTGTACTTTTTCTAGAGTCTCAACATCTTTTTTATAATGTGGTGACTAAAACTGGATGCGGTACTCTAGGTGTGGCCTTACTAAGGCTTTATAGAGTGGTGTTAGTACTTCCCTTGATCTTGACTATATCCCTCTGTTAATACAGTTTAGGATTGCATTAGCTTTTTTGGCTGCTGCTGCACACCGCTGGCTCATATTTAGTGGTCCTTGAGAGAGTCAAACTCTAAGCTGTTTAAAGCTTAACGTTTAATATCATCACCTGCATGTTATGCAGGAAACGTATATTGGAATTGATAAAAAACTTCAATGTCTGCCAAAGACAAATTTATTTCTTTTTATGTATGTCATACTAATACATAATATTGTGAGAGAACAGGTGCCCAGAAAATGGCCAGCACCTGTGCTGTTGTCCTGTCTCTTTAAGGCCTCTTAAAGCCGTGACAATGTTAGCTATAAAAGCTGTGCTGAGAGACAGAGCTGGGTGTGGTGGTGGGTGAAAATAAAGCAGCCTGAAGTAGTTAGAAAAAGATAATAGCAATACTTACAATGAATGGAACTAGTAGGACTCACAAGGAGTAGCAGCAGTAGGAGTGGAGGTGGGGAAGAGTAAGATAGTGGTGAGCAGTGAGAATAGCTTGTGAATACTTGTGATGGCTCTATTGTGTCTTGAGCCCACTGAATTGGGTAATTCATAGGTAAAAGAACCTGTGACAAAAAAAACCTGGCAATAGTGAGACATCCAATATAGTGTGGCAACTGCACAGATGGAGACACTTTAAACTCAAAGAGCTCATTAAGCACTCCAGGAAAAGAAAACAAACCCTGGTTGCAAAGGGAATGGAGTTTGACCCTTACAGAGCTCAGACTCTGCAGGAAATAGCCAACATTTGGCTGAAAAAATCACAGAGCAATCTGACACGCAAAGGGCAGATGAGACATTCTCCCTCAAAAGAGACTACTACTTTGGTACACACAGCTATCTACTTTATGCCTTATTTTAATTGCCCTGTACCTTTCAATATTGAAGCAAAATAGATGTTTTGTCAATTGTGACTTCTATGCAGCCCTTAAAATTGAAGAAAGGTGTTCTAACAGGCAGCCTCTATACACTATGATTCATTTAAAAAAAAATAAGTTACACAATTAGATAAAATCTGTACTGCTTCGTACCTCTAGTTTTGGGTAACTTTTCTAAATTATTCAGCTCCAAAATGAACTTGAAATTAATATAACTTACTGGAATGGATGTCCTTGATTAAGCATAATATAGACTTATAGTACAGACCATCGGAGCTTAAATTCAACTTGTTCCTACAAAATTGGAGGGACTTCACAGTTATTTCCTGGTTAGGAGGCTAGACTCAGATATTAGGGGAAATATAATTGAAAAAATATTAAAGGAACAGTGGGATAAAAGGCTTCAAATAAAGAGGAAAAAATTTGTAAAGAAAAAGGAAAGTTAGGCTGGAATGGAAAAAGAGTGAAAGAGAAGCAAGAAGAGAACAGTTTGAAGAGTTGATAGACCACTTATGGGGATCCAGTCACCAGAAGGTGCACACTCTAAAATTTCAGAATATATAGAGAGAGGAGGTGGCTCCAAAGATATAAAAATTCCTAAGGCATAGAATTACATTTGAAAGAATTGCTACCACTTGTAAATGGCATGAAAGTGATGGGTAGCTGGAATAATTCAATGTTTTAATGTGAAAGGCTTTGAGAAATTTTAGGTTCAGGAGCTTACACATATGACAAACATGGATTTGTGAATTGTACAAAGATTGAAAGACTTAAACAAGAAATGATTGAAGCCAGGTAAAATGAGCAAAGAAAAATTAGTAGAGAAAATAATTTTAGAACAGCTTCTACATATATTCTACAAGTTATTTTAATTACTGGAAGAGAAGGCCAACCACAGCTCTCCAGGAAAAGTATTCCTTACAGAGAAATACATAAGATAAACCATCTTCCCAGTATACAGAATACCTGAGCTCTCCCTTTCCTGCTATCTAAGTTAGCAGATTCCTCTCCTCTTCCTCTACACAGTTACAGGGACAACCCATGCAGGGGATCTGGTAGATTACATTGGAAGTATCTCCCACCTCCAAGAGATCTTTACAGTGCATAATTTGCCCTCATATGGTAGTTATACAATAAATGCTATTGAAGGAATTTCAGGTCAACAACCCCATTTACAAAATAGTGGCCTGCCAAAAACTATGTAAAATAAACTTACGATTTAGATTGAATAAAGTTAATAAAACAAACATGATTATGTTCCATGTATTCAATATTTCTGTATTAAAATAAATTTTATAACCGTTTTTAGAAGGATTGGGAACAAAATTCAAAGTTTTTCAAGGCTCATGGAGTCCTGGTGGTATTTGGGTTATATATTGTGGCTTAAAGGGCAGAAAAATGCATGTTGGCCATTTTTAAATACTATTGGTAGAAAAGCAGGTTGCAAGAGTATTTACTTATATTCAAATTGTTTTAGACACATCATTTTCTTTTAGGAAGGAAAATCCAAGAAGGGTAATAAAACATATACAGCACACCTCGAAGCCAAATCAATTTGCTTTAACAACTTTTTCTCTAGGGCAGGGACTGGATTTTATTTTACTTGAACATCCATTTTAGTATTTGTTTTATGCAGAGTTCAAACACTTACAGATCAAATTTCAAAAACGCTTGATGTTATTGTAAATTACTTATCAGTTGACAAAAGAATTTAAAACAAACATATATTCCTGAGTATTGTCTTTGTATCAAACAGACAAATTTCAGAAATTGTTAAGAGAATCTTAAATGCTCACATTTGTCTATTGTGCAGGTGATCATCTATTTACAACCACAATTGGCATTGGAATTTCCATCATAATTTGTTGCAATTATAAGTGAAGTCAGATCTGATTTTACAAAATTGATAGTGGACATTAAGCAAATCACCACTGTCATTAAGCCAATACAGCTTCTTCTCAATGAGTGGTTTTTGCTGTTCTTTTTGTCAGAAATGGGCAAAATCAGCTGACAACAGGATGCTACAGCTTGTTGTAATGCAAGTTGATTGCTAAGCTCCCAAATTGCAATCATGTGACCACAAAGGTGGTGCATTAAGTGCAAGTATAGATCATGTCAATTTTTCCAAGTAGTCATAATTTTATACTATTAAACAGTCATAAATTGAGTACTATCGGTACTTGAATTTCCAGATTACAGCCTTGAGGCTTTTTGAGTTCAATTACTATAAATGGCTTGAATTTTTAAAAAATGTCAGAATTTTACAAATGTAGTTTAGTTGGAGTGATTTAGTTATAGGAGAACTTTTGTACAATCAATCTGTACATTCTGTCCACAATGGTGCATTTTAAAATACTAGTATGATTTTAACCATGGCCACCCAAATAGTAGGAATCACTGTTAGAAATGAAATCCTTGGCATGAAATATAACCATTTTCAATTTTTTGTGCTTAAAATGTCTGTTTATCTATGCAAAATGATTGATTCAATTATAGAATATTTCTAACCTTCATTTAGATTTTTTTTTCCTGTGAAGGAAGCTATTGCCAAGAAAATGTAAGCTCTCTCCCTAAATTGCTATTTTAAATGTAATAAAACTATTATAAATGAAAAAACACTCAACAAGTATTATTAAAAATGTGAATAATACGTGCTAAGCATGCCGTTCATCCGTAAGTGCAATTTATATTAACCAGGAAACAACTGTGAAGTCCCTTCCAATTTTGTAGGAACAAGTTGAATTTAAGCTCCGATAGTCTGTACTATAAGTCTATATTATGCTTAATAAAGGACATCCGTTCCAGTAAGTTATATTAATTTCAAGTTCATTTTGGAGCTGAATAATTTAGAAAAGTTACCCAAAACTAGAGGTACGAAGCAGTACAGATTTTATCCAGTTGTGTAACTTATTTTTTTAAAAAATGAATCATAGTGTATAGAGGCCACCTGTTAGAACACCTTTCTTCAATTTTAAGGGCTGCATAGAAGTCACAATTGACAAAACATCTATTTTGCTTCAATATTGAAAGGTACAGGGCAATTAAAATACACTTTGGTTCTTGCATCCCACAGACTATGCCTTTAAATTGAAGAGAGGTCTGAGATAATGTCATTCCTTCAACACCATACATACAATTGCATTTCATAATATCTAGCCATTCAGGATCTCCAGAAATATATGTGAGACAGTTTCATAGAGTTGTAAAAGCACAGTAATCAGGAGAGCGTGAATCCTGCCCTGGAACAAAGCCAGCTGGGTGAGCTTGGGCTGGTCTCTCTAGCCCTGAGGAGGAGGCAATTGCAAGAAACTTCCAAAATCTTGCTTAGAAATACTGCAAGGACATAACCAAGCTGTTGTCCAGAGTCAACACTGATTTAAAGTTCAATGAAACAACCAACCAAACAAAAAAATCTATGAAGGTATGGGTTCCTCTAGGATCTGAGGCAGCTGGGATCGTTTTTGTTGAAATTCAATGATACAGAAGCTTTATAGTGTATACTGTCTATAGTAGTGGGATTATAAGGTTTAAAATAGGAATTGTATTTTTTTCCAATCTCACTCCTCCAAATTTCTCAAATAGCAATGAAAAGTAGTTTAGAAATGTCAACAGCTTCAGAAAAAAAAAGATCCCAGTCTGAAGAAAAGTCAACTGAAGAAAAATCTTCTCTCTCATGTTAATGATTTTACCTGCAGTCAATATATGAAAGGATCCAGTATTACCTTCCAAATACCTTGTGACTTCTTCAATTTTAGTCATGCATAATTGAAACCTTATGTGTAGACCTTTTGTGCTCACAAGCTTTCCCAACGCCTAAATCTCAGTCTCACTGGATTCAAGGAAAATCTATATAAGTAGGTATTAGTGTTGAATACATGAAATTCAGAATCAGAAATGAATATAAAAAAGTTTGTGGCATTTTGCTTCATCAAATAACTCACTTTCTAAATTCAATTACATGATATTTGGCAATGCCTTTCAGAGTTGGAATACGACTAAGAATAATTGGTTCAAATTTCCATTAATTCTCAGATTTAACATAAACCTTGGACAGCCGCCATGAGCACAATCTCATCTTGTTATGGTGGATAGGGTTGAAATACTATGCGCATTTGAAGAACATGTTAAAAATGTATTTATAAATTAACTAGATATGCATGCAGGTACACTACAATGCTTGATACGTATTAAATATTTTCACTATGAAAATCAACATCACACTAAGTTAAACCAATGTGTACACTAAATGAGATTGAATCATTGATTGTATTTTTGAGCCAGGCTTGACTCTTGATTATTATCTGGGCAAGTCCCTGAAGTTTTCTTGGCAACACTAAATAAGTTCATTTCTGGAGTTTTTTTCCAGTCCAGTATGGGAATAATAGAAATTGAAGGCGGCATTTCTTTTATACAAACTATTCTACCACTGAGTTATAAAACTTTTGATTTTCTTTAGTATTAAAAACAAATTACAACTTTACTTCACTAGCCATTCTTATTTTCCTTTAATTGGTTCCCTAAAGCACACTGAAGCAAAATTCTAACGTGATTAATTATGGCTCAAAGACAAAATTATTGTCACTGAATGTAGCATTGTGAAAGTTGTGGCATAAAGTCCATTAAGAGATACAGAAATTTGTATTGTTCCACAATATGAAGTATTACTTGAAAAGTACTTATTTCAGAAAGGTTAAAAGGAATAAGGGGTAATAATAGAGTTAGTAGTTTCTCATCCTTAAAAGCCTTCATGAACAATAATTTTCTTCAGTATTTTACACAGGGCAATTTTGTTCTTTAAGAGAACCTAAACCGTTTCCATTCCACAGATAAAAATGGAGATTCAAAGTAACTGACATAATTGGCTCCTTGGGGCAAATCCATACAGTGAATTCAAAAGAATGTGCTTACCTACAATTACAAATAGGTTTGCTGTTCATAGGTGCATAAAGGAAAAATTCCAAGAAACGTTCAAAGGCTATTATGATATATTTTTACAATGTCTCTATTAAAGTTCTAACATTCACTACATGGTTATACTGATTAAAAATATTTAAAAATTACCTTTTTGACCCTCCCCCCAAAGTACTATAAAATCATAACAAAAAAAGCAAAATTACAGAATCTTATTTAGAACAAGATAAGACAATGCTATCTAAAATCATTGAAAATGATGGATTTATCAGGTCCTGGTCAAAAGATTAACACAAATGAAGTGTACTCTCAATTCTTTGGGAAAACGTGAGGTTGGGAAAGATTACATTCAATATTAATACACATATATTGAACCATAGTGTTTTTTGTTTTTAAAATCTGGATGTATCCTTTAAGGCAGAGGTCTCCAAACTTGGCAACTTTAAGACTTATGGACTTCAACTCCCAGAATTCTCCAGCCACAAGTCTTAAAGTTGCCAAGTTTGGGGACCTCTGCTTTAAGGTTTAGTGTAATAAAATGTGATTAGCTGCTCACGATCTGGTTAAAAATTTGAAATAAATGGGAAAACAACCTTTTCATTGTAAGAATTTGAGTTTTTTAAGTTAAATTGTTTCAGGAAAACATGAGTTTGATTTACTAGCTAAATAATAATTATGTGAAGTAACATTCTCTATTCATTCTTTACAATTTATTATACTGTTTTCTTTGTGAATAATAGTTAGAGCATAATTTGTTTTAAAGATACAAGTACCTATTAGCTATATAGTAGAATCACTCACTTGAAGCCCTTTATCTGATAGAAAAACTCTAATTAAAATTATTGATCTCATTGAAACATACCAACAAAAGGGAAAATGTAAAAATCACCTAAACCTTTTCTTTAAAATTGTATGTAATTTTAAAGTGAACATTTAATGTATTTTTAATGTTGACTGTTAGTGGGAACTATTTAGATACATAATTGGATATAATTATAAAGAAGTCACATTTCCAACTCCAAATTAGTAGTCTTAAAGATAGACAGTTAACAGGGTATCATCCAGGTATTTTCACTTAAACCCATATGAACTCCAATAAAAACAACTAATGGGAAAGAACCAAGAAAAGCAGCATGCTCTCATTAAATATTTGACAATTATTTATAAGCACGTGAGTCTACTTTAAAAAAAATCAAAATAATTATCCCATTGATATAGCTGCACTCTGGGCCAAAATCTTGTAATGTCTTTTAGCAGATACATTTTTACTAAGCGTCTGTTTTGATAGTCCCCAAAGATCTTTGAATGTTTCTTCTATTGAAATATTATTAGGCCTACTCTTAAAAGATCAATTTGAGGCGCTGAAGAGAGAAAAAATCCTACAAGACGCTTATGCAGTCCTCTTCTATTTTTTGTTTCATAATTCAACAGATTGGCAAAAAAAAAAAAATCACTAGTGTATCTAGTGTTTTTATTTATTTGATTTCTACAGCTGTCTCAGTAAATTACTTTGCATAGCTTACAATTCTAAACATGTATTACTATTAAAATTATTTTTTTAAAAAAAACATTAAAAACAGTAGAGAACATTTAAAGATCTAATTCAAAGTGTGTAAAAGAGCAAAATATCTGGCCTATTAACAATATAGCCCTTGGTGCATGAAGCTGAGCAAGGTTTTTAAATCTTTACAAAAAGTTAACAGAGTTGGAGCTATTCCAATCTCCAAAAGGAAGATGTTCCATAGAGCAGAGGCCTCTGCAGAAAAAGTCTTCTAGTCCCCATCAGCCTGACATCCTTTGGCTGATGGGATCTGCAGCATGTTAGTTCGATGGGTAGAAACTCTGGAAAAAGGCGATCCTTCAGGTTCAGCTCATAATCAGTGAGTGACACAAAAGGTAGTACTTTGGCTTTCTCATCTGGATGACAGTGACCAGACATCTTCTAATCAATCTGGAATTATGGTTGAATCTCTTTGAGTGTTTTTTTTTCAGACATCTTCTAGGAGTTTTTCCACTTAGGATATAATCCCTCAATTGGCTTCTCCCAGATTTTCTGGTTTTCCCACAATCAGGCCATACTTTTCTTTTGAAAGCCACAAGCCAACATAGTTGATTTTGCCCATTACTGAAGTGTAGGTCAGGCCGAGCAATAATTACTGGTTCATGGTTACTCAACACAAATTATGGTAATTAAATAGATTGTGGCAAGACCATGTTTAAAGAAAGCACTGGTAGTTATTTGAGAGGTGTGGGAATAAGGTAGGATGCTATGGGGTCATGGTCCAACTTCAATAGCAGAAAAATATTTCCTACAATATTGTAAAGAAAAATGGAATTTATTGAATCTTGTTCATTGAAAATAAAATAATTTATTTTAAGGATAAAATAGTAAACAATTTAAGCAATGGCTACATTTTGTCTGAGGATTAGCTTCTCTTACATTAGAAAGTTATACAAAATAGAGAACTGAGAGTTAACTTAGGGGGAAAATCATTAAGCTCTCTAATTTTGCAAAGTATCTTTAAAAATGAATATTAGTGCAAAAAGTAGCTCAGAAAGACATTGAGAAAAGTTGTTTTATGGCTTTATTCAACTTGACTGAACCTAATGTATTCATTGATTTGTATAACAAACTTAGAAATAATTTCTATTGAATGCAGTGCAGTTTAATTCCAAGAGTATATTAGAATTAAATTGTGAGTCTTCATTTCTTCCACTGGGTTGAGTTTAGGGACTTCCATTAAGAGAAGAAGGGATGGGAAAAAAAGTTAAATGCAGTCTACTATTTGCTCAGATGGCTGCTTCAGAATAGGGTTAGAAGCCATAAAGTGGAACTGTGTGAATCCTGGGACTCTATTGCATGCAGCACCTGTGACAGGAAAAAAAAGTTGAGAGAATAAACAATGGCTATTGCATTAATCTGCCTCCTGGTACCTTGAATATTAGGGATTCTACTTTTCTATTGTAATGATGTCTTTATAAACTTAGTTATACCATTATTGAATTTTCTCTCATAAATCTTTTCACTTTTAAAAAGGAATCTGCCTCAAAGCAGTTCGATAGACTTCATATCTCTTAAAAGTATAATTGCAACTTTATTTCAATTTACATCTTAATATTGGTGAATTTAATGAACCTTTGTATATTTAATCTTTCAAATATGAACTGCGGGAAATCAGAGATAAAAGAACTGCACTAAGCAACCTAGCCCAACAGGCCATACTGATTAGCAAAATTACTCTTCTCAGTGATCCAAGGGTTTATTAATGAGACACCCAGCATGACTGATCTTTGATTGCTTTGAAGTGGGCCTCAGTCTGATGCTACTTTCTGAAAAAGAACGTGAACATTTCACGTAGCCATTTTTATAGGAAACTTATTCATATAAAAGCTAGCATAACCAATAGATATTGTAAGCACAACCATACCTATATGAACTTAGAAATTCTTCTATGCTAAAAGAAACATACAATAAAAATTAAAAGTAGTACCGTAGCTGCCACTTGTGTTGGCACAAATAACAGCACCAAAGAAGTAGGGGTGATATTTCTGGATTCTAGAAATAATCTTCTGACATGCCATCGTCGGATCTAGTCCCAGTCGCATATATTCCACTGCTTGATAACTACAAAGACAGAAAATTGAATTGACAATCCACATTTGTCAGTGTACAAATAAGTACATTTTAGCTGAGAAAAGAATGTTTTTAAATGTTTCTTCATTGAGAATTTCCCCCTACAACAAGGAGATTCTTCTTCCAATCCTCTCCTTTTCTGACAAATGAAGCAATAGCAACCAGAACTACACTGAAATTTGCATGGGTATTTTCTCTTTGGAATCCACCCATTTTGACATCAAAGAAATAGTTAAATCTGTTAAAACTATTTTTAAATAAACTAACATCTTATTGTGAACAGTATTTAAATTATCTGCCTTGTTTTTAACTATTCAATGTAACTGTTTTAATATTATCGTATTTAAGAATATGATTAATACAATTGTACTAGTTTTTGTTATTGAAGTATATACATTCTCATTTTTCGTTGCTTGCTGAGAACCTTTGTCCATTGCCACATTATGTATTAGTTGCTTGTTCCAAGTCAAAGGCAATTTTATACAGAGCAACTTTTACAGTACTGCAGCTAACTGGCAATCATGGCATTAAATACTATTGGCAGACTAGTAGTCCAAGTAGGATCATAATTGGCATACCAGCAAAAGCTGGGCAAGGGAGCTTTGACCTCACTTTCTACCTGCTTCAGCAGTTTCCTTCTAGGTGGATCACAAACCTAAACCAACTCTTTTAATGGGGCCCCATTAAGAGTAACTACTGCACCCAATATTTCTAAATTGAATGATGTTTAATGATGACAGCAATTCAATTTTGCTACAATTTAATCTAAGTTTGTTTCTGTACTTCCCATCTGAAAATGAAGGAATAATTCAATATAATATGGAAAAGAATGGTGCTGTAACTATCACAAATATTAAATGAGGATCCAAATTGTACAGGCAATAGGCTAACTCTGTAAATTGCTTAGAGAGGACTGTAAAGCACTGTGGAACGGTATATAAATCTAATTGCTATTGCTACCAAATATGCCTCTTTCCAAAATAAGATACTGTAGAATAGTGAACTAGATCTTCAGCACAGAGGCAGCACTATAACAAACTGATTTAGGTTGGCTTCACTTTAAAACATACCCCAAAGTCAATTTAGATGTGGCAGGATATAAACATGATCAAGAAAGAATTTTTTTAAAACAATCTATTAATTCTTAATTAAAATGTTCTAAGTTTATAAATTAAAGTAATTGATTCCTTTCCACTTGTATTTATTTTTTTACACAGGTAGCAAATGCAAAGTATTCAAGTATACTCAAAACTATATTCAAAGGTTAATAATGTTTAAAAACCTGGGCAAGAAGCGCATCATGATATCTCCATTACCAGTAGCAGCTGCAGCTCCAGCAGTAGTGTCAGCATATGCTCCTGCTCCAGCTATTGGGGAGTCTCCTACGCGACTAATGAAGAAAATAACATGCAATAAGTTGATTTTTAAAATATAAAAGCAGCTTTATCCTGAGCAACGGAACAACTGGTGTATTGAAAAATCAGAGGTGGGGCCATGATGAAAAGATTTTGGGAAGCACTTGGGGATATTTATTTATATTATTCCAACCCATTTTAGAATGTACAGTATATTCTAAAATACAGATTTTTTTTAAAGGACATTTCCTTAATGTTCTGGAATGGAACAAGTCTCACTGGTTGGCTAACTAACTCAATGTGGGGACTATTCATTGCCTCACAAGTTCCCCGCCTATCCAAACTGCTGGTAGCCAAGTGCATGCGTGCGCGCACGTGCACACACACACACACTCACCACATTCCAAGTTTGGGGACTTTTATCCACAGAGAAAGGAGAGGTCCTTCTCCCAAGCCCAGGCATGATTGGCAGTTTGCAAGCTTAGATGTGGATAAAAGTCTCCAAGCTTAGAATGGGGTGGATGCCATGTGTGAGGGCTTCCCGGGTTGGAGGAGTGTGGTGGGGGCTTCCTCCGCAGCAGCCGAACAAGAGAGTTGTTGGGGAGAGGGAAGGTAAGAAGGAGAAAAGAAGAAAGGAAGGAAAGAAGTACAAAAAGAAGAAAAGAAGAAATGAAGAAAAGAACGAGAGAGGGAAAGAAGGAAGGAGCTGAGGCAGCCACCTGGAGAGGCCATTTTATTTTGCAATATAAACATGGAAAGAGTTTAAGAATACCTGCATGCAAAAGCCAGCTTGGCTGCTTGGGGACGGGGATGGTGGGGTAAGAAAAATCTGCAGCCCAATAGACCTGGAGGAGACCATTCTGGGACAAGCTGCAAGATGGAGGAGACTGGTGAATGAAGGCTGGAACGTGATCTGAAAAGTGCACACATGCCCTGCTTACGCTCCCCGTTGACACCTCTGCATTCAACTGTGTGGCAGCTGAACACCCTCAGCAGGGCCACATAGGGAGCCAGTGCTCCCTGAAGGGGGAGTGGAAGAGATTAAAGGATGGCAATGGTGCTCTTTTGGCATCCCATCTGGTTCTCTCTGGCTACCACTCATTACTTTCCCCAGCCGCCACCATCCCAAGACGTGGCTAAGATGGGGAAGGGGTAAAAATTGTGGTGACCTCATTTTCTCCAACTCCCCTTTTTGGGGGCCCAGAAGCAGTGCCAGTACCACCAGTCCTGCAGGAGCTGGGCTCAGACACCTTGGCAAGCTGTTCCTCCTTCTCTTCAAGCGGCCTTGGCCCAGCTTGAGGGAGATGGTTGTCAATGCATCCACCTGCCCCACAGAGGCAAAAGCGGGAAAGGCACCACCGGGACAGCTGTCAGGGGGAAAGAAAGTGGGGTTCCAAGCTTATTTGGCAGAGTGGGGCTGTTGAGGAAGGAGTGGGGTATAGAGGCCCAGGGGGAAAACCCAGCCAGGTTGGAGTGGGCTGGAGCCAAGGCTGTGGGGGCTGGTGCCTCACCATCTCCAGGGCGACCCCATGGGTCAGATCTAAACTAATCACAGGCCAGATATGGCCCATGGCCCTTGAGTTTGACATGTCTAGTGTATATCTTGCCCCCTGGTATGAGATTTGCCCCAACAGTCCTAACTTCTTGTAAGGGCCAAAAGATGTAACTATGACTCGGGGCCCCAGTGAAGGAACAGTGCAATGGAGATGGTTGATTGAGTAATAACAGATCCCACCTCCCCCCACACCTCCCCATGTGCCTTTGGCTATAAGGTTTGATTTTAGCTTTTTATGTTTTAGCTTAAATGTAATTGTAAACTGGCCAGGGATACTCTATTGTAAGATGGGTGGCCAATACATTTTATAAATAAATATCATCATCTGACTATATCTCACAATTTATTTACAATAACATTACCTAATCTTGACAGGAGTACACTTCTATTTCAAACCCAACTATCATAAAATAAGTTTTATGACAGTTTTATAAATTTTAAATATATATTTCAAGAAAAAGGATGTTGAGTTGGATGGTCTATAGTTAAAAAGTAACATTTCTATGGTCATGCTGCTCTAACAATGTCAAAGTTTGAGAACTGGAGATGTTTATCTCAAGTATTTATTCATCATTAGGGAATAGAAGTTTTATTTAAAGCTCTCACTACTAAAATGTATTACTAAGAAGTAAATAAAAGATGACAACATAGGAAAAACTCTAGCTTAGATCACCAAATAAAAGTGATCCCTGTTACACTAATAGTTGATAAAAATATTGTTGGAAAATATTTGCATCACACTAAATAAAACATATTTTATATTTATAGAACCAAGATTTAGAGACAATTATACAAACCCCCGGATTTTGTGATTTGCACCATTTGTAGATGTCCCTACAGCAATATTTCCACTCTGACCAATTACAATCATACCTACAAATGAAAAAGAATTGATTAGAAGCATTTTGAAGCTTTTCCTCATTTAATATGAATACTAAGCTGTCAATCCTTCAAATTCCATCCATTATTTTTCGAGTTATACAACAGAACATTAGATTACAGCTACAATTTTTTTCAAAATGCTTGATTGGATTGATCACACTTGGAAATTATTTTTCTTCTAGAGGCCTCTCAGAAAAATGATGCAGAAGACATTTTACTTTTGAAATAGGTTTGCTCAAGGGACATTCCACTAGCGAAAAGGGAATCTTCCATCAGAGAAGACACATGACCATTAAGATTGTTTCATCTTCAAATTCTGCCCAATTAAGTTAGAAACATTTAACTCCATCAAGATTATCTGAAGATAGATTTCTGCTCACAATATTTTTTTATTATGGGTACAATGGAATGATTAGATGATTTTACATTTTCTAAATAAATCACCTAATATATTCTGCTCCAATAATCGGGAAATGTTGAAGGTGGCTCTAGAAATGATCCAGGGCTGTTGGGAGAGGGGAGAAGATTGAAATAATTATTAAATTTTAATAAACTAAATTGAGATTTGTAATTTCTGGTGTGTCTGGATGATGGATTTCTTTGATGTATATTGTATAATTTTGTTATATATATTTTAGGCTTTGTAGGGTCTAACTTATTTTTGTTGTAACTTATTTTGATTTCTAATTTACTATTCCCCCTAGAGGTAGAGCTGCTTAGGTTTCTAATGCGTCTACTGGTATTTCTGTATATTCAAATACATTTGACATTTCTTATTTCTGTTCTATACTTAGTTTTTAAGTGTACACGAGATGATGAATCTAACGCTTTGATGTTTTTTCCCCTCTAACAAACAATTTAAATTCACATTGTGGCCAATATTCCTGTAGTAGACTTAAAGCTTGATATTTTTTTAAAGGAATCATTCTAATAATTTGCTTTACCTCTTTGTGAAAATACAGAGTTTAAGGAACTTACTTCATTTCTACTAATATTTCTATGTTGCTCATATAACAAGCAGTGAGAGCATCATGTCATACTACCGAATGAATACAAGAATCTAATCACATCCTATCTGCCAAGTGGGCAACTTGCCTAAAGTAGACAAAACATCTAATTTAAGATACACTAGCATACCCTATTTCTGCTACTTTTCCTACACATCACTGTGCCTAGTGAAAAATATGTCTGGCTCAGGTAAGCTGCCAAAGTGGAAGTGCTTACGAGGTCATGCCTTTTGCTTGGTAAGAAACTTAACATTTGACATTTTAAAAATGCTAATTGCTAAATGATGACGAGTGTAATCATCACACTTGAAGTGTTGCCTTAAGTGTCTGGCAATGGGATGTACACTCCCAAGTCACTCCAGTGCTTTTGTAAATTCCATATTTAATTGCTACGCAGATGGCAGAGACTAAATCCAAATACACAGATAGTTCCCCTCCTACTCATTTGAGGGAATTTTTTAAAATGTGAAGTTAATTCTGTCCAAATCCCCAAGTTTCATTTAGCTGCGGAGTTTCAGAGTACCCATTAAGAAATCTTTCATTTTGTTTTAAAGGATACTCTTGTTGAATGTTTTAAGCAGGCAAAAACAAAAAATTGCTCTTCAAAATGAACCTACATTTCACATTTCAAGATCACAACCCAGTTTTGCTAAAAGCTTCTCTTTAGGCTGTGTGCATCTGTATGTCCAATAAATGGATCTAAAGTCCATTATCACTATATTTGAGGAGGGAAGGCTAAGGGTTGAAAACCAAATATAATACTTTAAAACTAATTAGAGAAGAATATGCCAGATGCCTACAATAAGCACCAAGCGGATTTCAACACATAAATTGTAAAATCAGTAATACCATCCATTTCTTGGTAGATGTCATTTGTATTATGTCCATTACTTTTTACACAATTGATATTTAATTGGGGCATAGGATTTTAGCTGCAACAAACACAAGTATAAAA
The DNA here is from genome assembly GCA_023653725.1 of Bungarus multicinctus. Classification (NCBI taxonomy): domain Eukaryota; kingdom Metazoa; phylum Chordata; class Lepidosauria; order Squamata; family Elapidae; genus Bungarus; species Bungarus multicinctus. Next base: position 49,412,410 of record CM042849.1, on the reverse strand, counting down.
GTATGAATAGTTGCTATACCAATAGTATCGTGGTTATGAACTTCAATTCTTCTGACTGAAGCACTTTGTTCTTTTTTACTGAACTCTGCAGTCTCTTTGTAGGGACCACATGATTTTGAAGCATCTGGTGTAACATTCTGTAATCAAAGTTTTATTCACATTAAAATCTTTAATGAACAGGTATTTCAAAGAAACCTATGGCATTTTTTCCTAGACTTTGAAAAAGAGAAAAGAACTAAATTACCTTGCTAAAAGAAAAATATAGGCTTGCATATGCCAAGGACAAAGAACTTTCATCTAAAGCAAATTATTGCAGTTCAGAGGCATTAAACAAAGAACAGATAAAGCATATATCTCCATTGGAGCAACTCAGTACTAAAAACACTTCAGTTACAAAAATGTTCAGATCTCATGTTGCTTTGTGATTTGCAAATATGTCCTAAGACGAATACCCAGAAGAGAAATGAAATATATCAAGATTCTATGTGCAAAAAAACCTCCGCATAATATGTCTTGCTCCAACAACTATAATTTAAGATGAGCTCCTCCCAGACCTTATGAGCATCCCCACTGATTGTGATGAGACAACTTCATATATAACTACAGTGCTAGTTTCTGTAAGATTTAAACCTCATAATTCAGCATATTTTATTCCCACTTTACATGCATTTCAGGTACTAAATACAAAATACAATACCCCACTTTCCTGCTTTCATAAGGAAGATAATGAAGAGGTTAGCTTAATCACAACGTTCTCCTGCAACATTTATAAGCTCTTGTGTCTTGACTTCCTTAGTATATGACCTAGATTTCCACTATACAGCACTGCTTTCTGCTTTCTGAAGGGTAACTTACAGAACATAGCCTCAATGTGACATTTGTTACACTCAACAATATTGGCCAAGACTACCGATGGAGCTGATTCGATGCAAGACATCTAATTCAAGATCATAAAAGGCCCTCGGGTATTGACTATCCTAATAATATCTAGGTATCAAAATTCATCCACTAAACATAGTTATAATGTATACATGTATAGCATAGCATATACTGGTACTACCCAGTCTGAGTTCGCATTACAGGGCCTAATGAAGCTGGCCCTGCTGCAACAGCCATTCAGAACAAAAGACATGGGTTGGGGTAGAGATATAAAAAGTCAGAAATGCTCACTTTTTAAAACTGATTTCATATACATGTTCATGTTATTTTCTAGGTAGCAGTACAAGTGAATTTCCTTGATTTGTTCAGGGTTTTTTAAAACCCTCTAGCTGCGTCTTGGTTTCTCATTCAAATATTAAAAGCAGCTAGCCCTCCTTTTTGAGTAAACAAAAAGTCAATTAAGTGCTGCCTTACTTGGAAATGATTGGTCATTTTAGTCATTTTAGCAAAGTAATATATGTGGCTATCTAAAGCTCCTCCACTCATTCCCACATGATCATAAAATCCAGGATCTAAAGCAGGATGTCAAACCGGCAGCCTGCGGGCCAGATGCATCATGTCCAGGCCACGCCCACACCAGCTCCGCAAAAAGAAAAACATTGTGAAACATCACATGACAGCAACATGATGCCATGACTTTGACACCCGTGATCTAAAGTAACCCCAGGGAATATTTAAAATAGATTAAAATACCAATCAGAAGAGAAGCTTCCAGTAAACTAAAACCAAGATACTGTTGCTTTAACTCTACATGTTTCTATGTTAAAGTGTTAATAAAGTGTTTGCTCATTCTTGAACACAGACAGACTTGCCATATTTTTATCCAGTGATTATACTGTTTACTGCTGCCAAAGAAAACAGAATTTCTGTAAGCAACCTTACTTTGGCAGCTGAAATGGTCTGATGCTATTGTATTTTTATAACCCTGCTGTTCTGCTCATTGGAGATGGAGCAGGTACAGAAACATTCCTAAACTTAAGTTACTGTTTGTATCTCATTCATTAAGTTAAAGTATTGGCTTCACTTTGTATGATCCTAGTCAAGAAATTAAAACTCTGCCTTTAATATCAAAGGTAAAAGAACCCTGAATGCCAATTGCAGGAAAGAAAAACTGGGTTCTATCTTAATTTTTCTTGTGTTTTACCTATTAGTGAGAAAGATAATAACTGGACAGACTCAGCTCTTATCTCTAGCATATTCTGTTGAATTACAATGATCAAAATCATCAGCAAGCATGACAGCTCAAAAGTATGAGAATGTAGTGCAAGGATAAGAGAATATCAAGGTAGTGCCTTTGTTTGATCCAGTAGGAATCTTCTACACATTGTCTTTAAAATTTTCCAATATACTCTGGAACTACTCTTATGATAAAAAGTCTACTTTTAATTTCTCTCTTTTCTTTCTTGTTATTAAAGAAAACAAAGCAGGAACCAGATAATCTGTTTCCTTTGGGCCCCTCTAGAGCCAAACCACTTTTTTGGTTCATACCAAGCACAACAAACCATTGAAAACATTTAATAGTCATATACACAATTATTTGAATGAATAAACCTTCTGTCCCTGCCCTCTTCTCTTCTCATCTTCTACCTTTGAAAAATACAAAACAGATTTTGTGATATGATACAACATGGCTGTTGAGAAATATTAAATGCACTGGCTTCACTTTTACATAGACTTCTTATTTCCAATATGCAGTGTTAGAAATTTTAAAAACTACTACAAAATATTAAATTATATCATCAACATGGCTTTTTCTGGTGACTCAGAAATATATTCAGCAAAGTGCATTATAGTTAGTCATCTTGTCTCTAAGTGATGATCATAAAGTTTGAAATATGAAGAATTTTTTTATGACAAACAAGTCGTTAAGACTTATTTTTAGGCCAAGAAAATTGTGAAAGGTCCTATGCTAGCCTGGAAAAAAACTTTGGCTATATCAATTTGGATGTCTGGGAAGAAATCTGGCAGACAAATCTGACATTAACCAAATCAGTAGCACATAAAGAGAACCTATACAAAATGATGTATAGATGGCATCTGGCACCCTCAAGACTGGCCAAAATATTTCCGACAGCAAACCCTTGCTGTTGGAAATGTAAAGAGAAATTTGGTACATACTTCCACCTGTGGTGGACGTGTCCCAAGGTAAAGAAATATTGGTTAAAAATAAAAGTCTGGATAGAAGAAGTTATAGAGTGGAAACCGGAACTATTTTTGTTGGGAGTGATTAAAGGGGATTACCCCTCCAAAGTAAAATACTTGATCATCCATCTATTAACTGCAGCATGTATTTCACTAGCACAATATTGGAAGAATCCAAATATACCGATACATATTACTGTTCAGAAAACTTATGTGTTCAAATGGAAAGACTTACGCTTAAGATTAATGGGAAGGAGGACATAGAGTATTACCTAATATGGGATAAATGGTATAAGTGGGCAGCTAATAAAAGAGAAAACAAGTAAATGAATCTAAGAAACAATTTATATCCAGCAATTTATACTAATGTGCAAAATAATCAAAGATGGTAAATCTTAGCCTTTCACTAGTACTATTATTATTAATACTAGTTATTTATTACATTTCTTTGTTTAATAGTTAAATAATATGAATATATTATAATATATAATATGAATATATTTACAATAGAAGAGTAGTTATAAACTAATGTGTAAATAAGGACTAGGACTTACCAAGTTCGATAACAATTGTAAAGAATTATGGGTCATTCATATACCAATGTTTCTATGTCTTTGAATTTGTATGTTTTTTTTATTTTATGAATAAAATTGTTTTTAAAACTTAAAAAAAAAAGACTTATTTTTAAATATTTTACCTTCCAAAAGTTTGGCTGGCAGTTTTGATCAAGCCACTTTATATACATTGAAACAGAGTTCTGTGTAGTTAAATCTTCACTTGGAAATCCCATGCTTTCTGCAAAGAGTGAAGCTTTATAGGGAAAAAAACACAAGTGTAAGTATTCTGGTAGTTAACATTTGACTACAATCATAATGTACAGCATATGAGCCCATAGTATAGAACAGGGACCACCAAACTCATAATTTTAAATCCTGCGGACCAGAGACCCTGGGAAAATCCCCAAAAAAGTCTGCAGGAAAATTCCCCACCCCGTTTTCCTACAGATCAATCATTTTTTATTTGGGATAGCAGGATACAGTCTCCAGCTCCGTTCTTGCGGGGGGGGGGGGGATTTTTGGCTTCATGTAAGGAAAGCAGCAGAAGTCTTTCTTCCTCTCCCCCAAACGCCACCAAAAATTAGTCTTTGTCGGCACAGCCTCTTGGATCAGGATGCAGGGTCCCAAAGACTCATTTCTGGCAGAGTTTGGGGGAAACAAAGAAAGACTTTTGCTGCTTTTCTTGTGTGCAGCCAAAAGCAGAAGAAGAAAGAAATGGAAAGAAGCAGCCCGGTGGCCAGATGGGGCAAGTTCCCTCCTTCTGCCCTTTCGCCCCTCCCCTCACTACCTCATGTTGTTCACAATGCAAGTGACACAAGCCTTGTGTTCCTACAGGCCATGTGGGCGTTGCAGCCTTGTGTTTCCGTGCAGCCTGGATTAATTGCTTTGGGGGGTGCTTTGGAGGTGACATTTCTGAGGACCACCAAAATTTTCTCGCGGACCACTAGTGGTCCCCGGCCTACTGGTTGGTGACTACTAGTATAGAAGTTTTAAATTGTTATACTGTTGCACATTTTCTTCTCATTTATTGGTCACAAACTAATGGATGCTGAGACACTATATGTTCTATCTCCCAGAAAAGACACAACAAAAGGTAATGTGCTATTACAGACCCAGACCATGCAAGTTCCTGCCTGAGGTTTCATGGCTGCCAATTTAAACCCATTAATTGCTCAGGAGGACTGCATAGTAGATCCATGGTTATTGCCCCCAGTTCCTTCTGGAACCCATCCTTGACCATTAGTTCACTGGGGGCAGACCAATCTGCCTCCCTGTAGGGGGAGGTACAGCTCTTGAGAAGCTCATTGCCACCAGACTATGATCTGACCATGACAGGGGGAATCAAATACAGGTCCACCAATTCCAGGTCACATAGGCACTGCTCCAACAAGAACACCAAATTGGGTGTGTGACCGCACTTCCTAGTTGAGCCCTGAATAATCTGGGACAGGCCCATGGAAATCATGGTTTCCATGAAATCCTGGGCTACTTCTGACTTCACTCCCAGGAATGGCGGTATAAGTCCCCCAGAACTATAAGCTTGGGGAAGTCTACCGCCAGCCCTATGATAAGGTCCAGGAACTCAGGGAGGGAAGCTGTGATGCAGCAGCAATGCCACCTGTCCCTTGAGCCCAACCTAAGAAAACAGCTGGGCACTTGTGGAACCATGTCTCTAGAGGTTGCCAGAGAATCTCGGATAACTAAGCCACACCCCCTCCCTGGCCCTGAGGCTGGTGCCATACTTGATATCCCACTGGGCACATTTTTGAGAGGGGAACACCTCCCTCTGGACCCAGCCAGGTCTCAATGATACAAGCTAGACCAGACTTTTCTTCAAGAATCAAATCAGCAATAGGGAAGCCTTCTTATGAGCTGATCTGATATTTAAAAGCAGCAGCCTGAAGTCAGGGCCCCCACAGATCTACTGGCCAGGTAAATGAAGTGACTGCAAGTGGTCAGAACATGAAACCGGTATTAAATACCAAGATTGTGAGTGGCCTCCTGACTACCCTGAAATAAATCGCTCTCCCCTGCCTTCCCTACAAACCATTCTATCTTCTACACTCTTTCTTGATATAAAAAGGGAATCTCCTCCAACTGAGTCAGGACTAGATGAGCTCAACAAGCATTATAGCACTTGTTCTCAGCACTCTCAAACACACATCACCCCTTACTGCAGCAACACTCACAATAACTACTCAGTACACAAACAGCACACTGCCCAGTTGCTCTCACCCCTCCCTAGCAGGGACTCCCCCACTATTTTCACTCAGAGAAAAGGAACTAACACACTTACCTGACTCTCACCCAACTTTATCCCCACAGCCCCAAAGTGCCCCAAGCAGCCTCCCAAGGTCAGATAATAAAACATTCCAAAGATTTCAAGGAATAGGCACAGGAGCAGCCTAAAGGCATGCTATGCTGCGCTGAGTATTCTTACAGCTGTCCAGTCCTACAATATCTCTTGAAGTGCCAGCACATAGAGACCAATAGCAGTTCAAACAGTTCAAAGCTTCCATAAATCAGCTAATCTCCTGAAAATCCCAGCAGAAGCCTGCTACACTCCACAGATCCAGCTGCCGACAAAGACCAGGAAAGTTTGCCTCTTCTGTTAACTCTACCTCCAAGTTATATAATAATATAATTTAATAATATCATTATTCAAACAGAAATGTTAACAAGGTACTAGTAGCCTAAACTGAGCTACATGTAGCTTGTGGCCTCTTTTTCATTATTTTGCTTTCACTAGAAGAACAAATATTTTACTGTTGGTTATTACTTTATGTGTGTCATCTGGCCAGAAAACTGGAACAAAAATGAAAGAATCATCATCATTATGTTCAATTCATTTGTCCACTGGGGTTCTGAGGCCTTCTTGGCTCCAGTTCTGAGCTTCTATCATGGTAACTAATATTTACAAATAGGATAACAAAACAAAACAAAAATAATTACCTGACTCGCCAACTAGAAAAGTGTGCTTAGTATGTTCTATCACTTTCCGTGCGACACCAATAGCATTTTTAATGCGTCTGAGATCTGCTACTGCTCCAACCTGCATTGTGTTACTAAATCACATACATACACACACACAAAAGAAGGAACAAATAAGTAAGTCTTTATTGATTAGCCCTTGGGCCATGTCAAAGTGCAAAGTTCCAGCAACTATTTATTACTAAAATTTAATAAAAGCAATTCAAAATGAAATTTAATAAAATACTATTTAAAATGGAATTTGATAAAATACAATTTAAAATGGAATCTAGACAAAATACGATTTAAAATGAAATAGTAATAAAATACAATCTAAAATAAAATTGTAATAATGTGCAATAATTTAAGATATAGATAAAATATAATAATGTTATATTTCGGAGACTTCCTTGCAGTCTACCCCAATCAATCCCACATATGCAGATCTCAACCGAATCATTTTATTTAAATACTATGCTACTTTAAATGTTATTTTCAAGTTCTGGCCGGACATAAGGTAAGTTATTTTGATGTGGGTATCCCAATGGTCTGATATAAAGACCAAGATACCTGTCTCTCATCCTCTTATACAGGCAACAGTCAAATAGGATGTGAGCCAGGTCCTCTACCTCTGCCGTTCCACAAATGCAGAGGCGCTCATTATATTGCATGAAATCTCCCATATCTAACCATTGTATCAAGCTGTTCAAATCTCGCTTTCGTGAATATCTCCCTAAGATGTTTTGGGAGTTGTGACTTCAAGTAGCTATCTACTTGGAAAGTACATTTGTATTTACTCAACCATTTCAAGTTACCTACCTTATTAAGGATAGCTATATCAGTCTGTGCATCTATATCCTTAATTCTTTGGGCAACTCTTTTTTTTTTATTGTTTTCCTGTTACACAAGAGATAGGAAGACCACAGCTTCTTACAAAATGTGTTAATTTAATGATCCAGGAGATTTGTGATTGTAGTTTTATTTGCTCTAGTAGGCATAATTTGGGTAGTTATCAGTCTCCATTTCATTAACTTTGCATCAGTAGTTATAAGCTCTAATTTTAGATAATGCCTGGATTGTATAAATTCCCAATTCAGCTCTAACTGCTGCAGCAGATGTTCTTGGGTCTACACCCAAAATACATCTCAAATGCTGGGACTGTGTTTGTTCTAGGACTGTGGTTGAGTAAAGACCCCAAATTTCTGATCCATACAAGAGCATTGTGGTAACCTTAGCCTTATAAACCTTAATTAATGGGACTAGGGACCCTGGATAACTATGGTTTTTTAGTTTGAGCAATAAATTCAAATGGGCTTTTGCTCTAAATGTACTCCATTGATGATGGCAGGCCCAAGATCCAGTCTTGGAAAAAGTTATGCCCAAATATACAAAGGAATTAACCTGTTCAATTGGTTCACCATCCAATTACCATCGATGTCTCTGATGGTTTCTTCCAAACACCATTATTTTTGATTTAGATTTACTAATGATTAGAGAGTTATCCTGGCAATAAGAGCTAAATCTTCTTAATAGCCTATGTAATCTTACTTGTGTGTATGATAATAAAATCATATCGTCAGCATAAAGCAAGCTGTTACAGTAAGTATTTAAGATCGGCATATGTACCATGGTATCCTTCATTAACCCTGGCAAGTCACTGATGTATAAATTAAATAATAATGGGGCCAGGATACACCCTTGCCTTACCCCTTTATTTGTGCAGATCCTGTTAGTCAGGGCCCGTTAACCGCATACCGCACCCTTAAACAGGTACTTGTGTAAAGGGCTTTAATCAAAACCAGGAGTCTGGTTCTATTTTAAGAGATATCAGTTTATTCCATAGTCTCTATTTACCATATCAAATGCTGCTGTAAGATCTATGAAAGCATCAAACAGGGATCTTCTCTTATAGGCATATTTGGCAATTAGATGATTCAAGACAAAGCAGTTATAAATAGTAGATCTGCCTTGTCTAAAACCTGCTTGTTCTTCTGTGAGGATGTTGTTTTCCTCTACCCAGATTTCAATTCTGTTCAAAAGGTACCTAGCATATATTTTTGCTACAATGTCAATCAGACTGATGGGCCTATAATTACTAGGATCCTTTTTTATTCCCTTTTTTATATATGGGGACAACTATTGCCATCTTCCACCCATCTGGTATATGGCAGGTGTTATTTATGTGTGTAAAAAGGCCTGCTAATACAGGGCCCCACCACTTTCTGTGCGACACCAATAGCATTTTTAATGTGTCTGAGATCTGCTATTGCTCCAACCTGTATTGTGTTACTAGATCAAATACACACACAAAAAAAGAAGGAACAAATATTTAAAGTGCTACCCACAAAATACAGAAAACAAAATCAGCTATGTCAAACTGTAGGTATTAATGCAAAATGTATATAGATACATTGATATTCAATAATCATTTTCAGGCTACTAGTCTGCTAACTAATAAATAGCTTATGCTTGTAGGCTGCAATCTGCATAACTGCATGCTACAGACATTTGCTACAAGTAAAAAACACATTTAGGAGCTCTAACCATACGGCAGCATTTGGATAAACCAAAACAGTTTTAATAGCAGAGTGTACAAAGCCCACATTGGATTGGAAACTTTAAATTAAAAAGTATTTTGCTAATATCAGTAGCAGATTTCTTTGATCTTTTCAAAATTTCAAGGCTGCCATCCATGAAACAAGTTTATCTTTCTCCTCTCTAAAATACTTTATAGAAACTCACCAGTACATATATCAGAGGAAGAAATATTTGCTATGCACCACATGTATTCTCACATATAAATTTACCACCCAAGATGTAATATCCATTTCAAAGCACTCTAAACTAGATACTCTTATTGGCTGATTATCTCCTTAAGATACTTAAGATTTTTGCCCTGTGGGGTATTATTCGGATTTCTTAAAATACTTACAGAGAATTTAAGTATGTTTGGGTCAAAAAACAAGAATTCAGATTATTATACTACCTGTACCTATGTAATGTGGTACTTGGGAGGAAACATTTTGTAATGAAAAACCATCTTGTTCCAACATGGATGGTAATGGAACACAGTACATAATATAATCACAATCTAAAACCACATTTAATGAAAATTGCATTGGCATCAATTCACATTGTTTGGAAACAGTCAAGGATAAATCAGTCTTATATTTTTACCAAGAAAACTTTGCCAATCTGGAGGCCATGTTTCACCATGGTCTGCCCATAATGGGTCTTCCTGACCTGTAGATAGGTTTTGCATTACAATGATATGTTCTGGAAAAGAAGTCCTGGATATATATACTCCTTTACTTATTCAACCTATGTACTGAACATACATTATGTATGTGTCTGAAAAAGGAGCCTGAAAAACATTTATTTATTCAACTATGTACTGAACATATACATTAAGTAGGATTGGGAAAAAATGAACATAAAGTTGCAGAAAGAAACTTTGCTGATCACATTGTTCCAAAAGCCAAAAATACAAATAATCTTCAGCTCTGTAGATAATCAGCATCATCATAAAAGTGAAGCAGGACAGTGAATAAATGAAACTACAATATAAAGACCAAACAGGTAAAATAACCAGAATTGTCAAATATACTGAGCAGGTACGAAATCTCTGAGTTTTTGGAAGAACTATTGACAGTAAAGGAACAAGCAGTCCAGAAATATTCTGCAAACTAGCACTTGGTATAATAGTCATGAAGGCCTTGAAAAAATATATAGATACTGTGATGTGTTTATGTCTACAAAGATCATAATATTACGGGCAATGATATTCCTTGTAACACTATGGAAATGAAAGTTGGATTTTGAAGAAACAGGACAATGCTTTTAAAATCTGGGGGTTGGGGAAAATTCATTATAACACCATGGATAGTTAAAGGAAAAATAGAATCATCAAGCAAACAACCTGGCTCAAGTTATACTACTTTGGATATTCCTACTTTGGAAAAGGCTATAATGCTGGGAAAGGTAGAAGGACAAAGATGATGGCCAGCAGCAAAGACCAAGTCAGTTATAGTGATGGGCACAGTTGGAAAGACAAGGTTAGGGACAGATTATCATGGGAAAAAAATCTATGTGGTTATTAAGGCTCTACATTGAACTTGATGGCACATAATCAAAGTTTAGGTAAAGAGTAGGGATTTACTATATAAATAAAATCTAAATACTCACTTGGCATATTCGCATAAATAGAACACCATGACCTATGTCAATAAATAACAGCAAGTCTCAGTCATCTATTGTCCTCTATTTTTTTTAATTTTATAATACCAAGCACAATATCCTGATTCTTAGATGCACACTAGAATGTCTGATCTCAGTAGCTTTTGCTACCATACTGTTTAATGGAGTTGGCCATTAATATAGAATTGGTTGCTGTACTATATCTACAGTTCAGTTTTAAAACTGTGAAACAGGAATGGGAAACCTATTGGTAAATAAGCAAGACATTTGCTTAATATTTACAGAAGAAGTAGGTAGGACCATATCACTCTTCTTGATAATGGGCATGGAGGATTTCATTTTTTTAAATTGAGATATGCTTCTCTTAGGGTCTAAATTCGTCTTCCAGGGTTTCCATATTAATATGGCAAGAAATTGCTTCATCATGCAGAAGAGTCTGAAGCCCTCAGGCTCTCCTTTCCTCTTTTCAGAAATTACTGGATTCGGAAAAAATCTCTACTGTTTGTAGGATGTCTTACCCATCCATAATCATGGCATCCAAAGTTGTTTCTCCGTGTTCATCTGGACTTCCTCCATATCCTACACTTCCATCACACTGTTCTATTTCGCACTGCCCACAACCTTTCTCTACTGCATCAAGTTCAGAACCTCCTGCTTGTAAGGTATTCCAAGCTGCAATCAAAAGCAGGTAAACACTTATTACAGCTGGTTGGTTGCACATCATTTCTCCAACAAGAAAAGTACATGCAAATTTCACACCCATTCTTACAACATTCAACTGGCTCAATATAAATATGTGCACATGTCAAACATCATATGAATTCATCAAAAGTTGTTAATAGAAATGCGCAGGATTTTTCTTATAAGTACTATTCCAAGGTAAGTAGGCACAAATTTATACTCTGATTCTAAGGAATAACCATTTCAAAGCACTTCAGTCTCGTGTCATAAAAAAGTAATCTAATTGAAGAAAGTTTTAATAACTTGTTGGTTACTTATACTCTTTAAAATCTGGCATTAGTAAAATAGAACTAAAAAAGGCTATTTGGTTTTATGTAATCACTTTATTTCTCTTTCAGCTTTGTTACAGAACACATGCTAAGCTAAATTTAGATTCAGGAACATCCCAACATTACTCATATTAACAACAGCACAATCCTTGAGATATTCACCCCAAAGTAGGTCTCATTATATTCATTAAGGTTTACAGTTATGCTTTTCTTGCTAATTACTATTAGCAACAACTGCAAATCAAAATGCTCAATTCATCAAAATGTAAAATCTTATTTAAGAAGTTTTCTTGAAGTTCAATTCCTGACAACTTTATTCCTTGGCAACAATATATGGAATGACTTGCCGTTATCATCTCCTGAGATGTGTTTTAAAATCTTCCAATGATCAGATTTTCCTTTAAATATTAAGCAGATTCTTTGCTGCTGCTTATCTTTTTTTAGAATAACCAAGATCAATTTTATTTCACCAAAAGATCTACACATGAAATGTACAAGTTAGTGTATTCATCACTAGTTGTGTTAGCAACTGCCAGGGAACGGGCGCATTATCTCTAAGAGTTGTTGATACATATTACATTGATGGTCTTTAAACCTCCCCTTTCAATTGTGTCCAATTCTCAGAAACTGTCTGGAAAGTTCCTTCATTTTTCTTGGCAAGGCTATTGAGCAGTGATTTACCATTGCTGCCTTCTTAGGGCTAAGAGAAAATGACTGGCCAAAGGTCACTCAATAGCTTTGTGCCTAAGGTAGCATTAAAACTGGCAGCCTCCTAATTTCTAGCCAGGTATCTTAACCACTAATCAAACGGGCTCTAAAGAGAGCAATAATCAGTAGCATTTTGCTCAGCATATAAAGATGCAGGTGCTTAAGCATGAAATCTATTTTCAGTGCAAATCAAACACATGCCAAGTAATACGAAAAAAAATATTTCTCCCTGAAGTATAGGGTAATCACTTATAAGGCAGCTTGATTACATTATATTATACTATTAACTGCATCAGCCCAGAGGGAACCTAAATGCAATAGGAAGGAGCAAGCAGACAAACGAGGATACAAAACTTTCGGAAAGTCCAGATTATGATGACAAATAGACCCACGTTGATACCCCAGCAACCAAGGACAGAAGAAAAAGAAGTAGCACCTATTTCGTTAGCATTCTTAAATGCCCAGGTGTTGATGACCAAAGGCAGCTGAAGCGCCCCAGTGCTTGCTGCCGACAGGCCCTCCACCCCGTGCAGCAACACTAAGATCCAGCAACATTCCCGACATCGGCTGTCGCGTCCCATGGCAAGAACTAACTCGAGGATTGAACCGACAATCGGCCGCGCAGCGACAAACGGATTCCTATCGCCTTTCTGTTTCTCCCGCTTCTCGTGACCAGGGGCAAGAGGGACGCATGCGCAGGGAATAGACCAGGAAGAGTTCGGTGTTAGAGCTGCGCTTTCGGATGTCAACGTCGGCAGCCGCTTCGAGCCTGAGACGGGCGGAGGGCGGAAGCGCTTCTGGTTTCCCTCTGATGTTTCTCAGGCTGAGGTTGTGCGAAGCCTAGTTCGGAAGTGGGTCGTGGGAGCGAGCAAGCAAGCAAGCAAGCAAGCTTTCAGAAAGGAAGAAGCTGATTGGGGATTAGGAAATTGAGAGAATGTGGCTCTAAACTATTTGCAAAGCTCATGTAAATTAAAAAAAAAAAAATTGGCTGTGTTTGCAGGCCCATCTCGTGTTTAATATAATCGTGGTTTGTTTAACCCGGTGCTCTGGGTTCCAAAGAGTGATTGAACCAGTCAATACCGTAGCAGTTTCTGGTGTGAATGATAACTTAAGACAAAATGAATCAGAGTGCGGAAGATTAGAGTACAATCTACTCTTAAAAGTCAAGTACACTAGTATTCTATCAGTAGGATGAATTACATTTCTCATCTTTGAAGTTTGTATTAGAATTTCAATTTCTTATAAGGAAATAACAGAACAACAAAATTGGAAGGGATCTTGGAGGTCTTTTAGTCCAACTCCCTGTTCAAGCAGGAGACCCTGTACCATTCCAGACAAAAGCCTCCAGTGACGGAGCACCCACACTTCTGAAGGCAAGTCGTTCCACTGGTTAATGAACCCCTGTGGCATTCACACAAGGGAGGCCCCCAGTGCCCGCGATGCTCATGTGAGTGGGGCCGTGAGCGCCTGCAATGCTTGCACAAGTGGGGCTATGCCTGCACACTCATGCACACATGTCAGGCAGGCTCTCATGCAGCCTGCTTGCAAATAGGCCACGGTCTGGTACTGGGCTATGGTCCACAGGTTGGGGACCCCTGATATATACAATATACTAGGCAAAGAAAAGGTACAACCATTCTCAGTGATGGAGACATCCAAGGATATCTCTGGTTCCCTGGGAGCCTCAGGCCTAATGACATAGCCAGATCTTGACTTCTTTCAGGACTATCAAAAGGAATGGAGCTAATCTAATAGTGAGTGCCACAGCAGAGAAGGCAGTCTCCTGGGATCACCAAATGTAGATCCCCAGCTGCTAGTACTTATAGTATGCCTTCTCTGCTCAATCTAATAAAGTGGCCTGAAATAAATGGAGAGAAGCAGTGTCTCGGATAGCCCAGTGAAGGATTTTAAACATTAAAATCAACATCTTGAATTGGACCTGAAAACAGATGGACAACCATTGCAGATTGGAGGAAAGATTGGATTGTAATTGAATTGATGCACTACTAATTAAGCCATAATGGCTTAACTATGCCTTATATAAGCACCTTTGAATAACTAAAACATCAATTCTGACTGAATCCACACAGCATGCTAAGCCAATATCAACCAAAATAAATTACTGTTTAGTTGATCTGTGAACCAAATAGTGTTCTTCAAACTGTAAAGCTGCATACCTACTGAGAAAATTGTGTTGTGCATATGAATGCATTTGGCACATAGAGTAACAGGATGGTCATTTATTTAGTTGGTCATCTGAAGACCTAAGCAATAGCAGTAGGACTATAATTGAACTGGTCTAGAGAGGAAAATTCAAAAGATAACACTGCAGTTGCAAGAGTCAGCTTCCAATTACCACAGCTAAAGCAGAACTGATGAAAGAATTTCAATCCATATCGAGAAAAGCATACGGAAAAATGGCTTTGGTTTATTTCGAAGCCACCTGCAATCAATCACTTACGGATGGATTCTACATGTCTGTTATTGTAATAAATTATATATAATTATATTGATTATTAATGATTATTGATTACCTTGTTTAGTGACTATCTCAGGCAGCAACCATTTGAAGTTACAATAGTAATGAAAAAATAATTCTATGACCAATGTCTACATTTACGACCATCAGTGTCTCTTTTCTGATCGCTTTCTCTTAATGAATATAAATACAAGCATTATTTCTCTTTTTGTGAATTATCCCAGCACCTGAGTGAGTAAAATCCTAAGCACAGTTGCTGACATCTGATTTTTCCACTTAACAGTGTGTCTTGAAGAACAAGTTGTGGGTTCCAATTGTGGTTGCTAGATGAGGATTATCTGCATATTAGTTGTATTTTATAGTCAGTTTATGTGTAGAATTATCTTAATGTGAGTCTGGAGTAGTTTGCTATCCCTTTGGGTAAATATACTGGTTGTACTGAGTTGCACCTAATCCATTGTATTCTAGTCTTGGTCTTTAAAAAGGACTTACAATATGCTGTGATTTCTGTCAAACATAAAAAGATATATTGTTTGTTATATTCAAACATTACTTTAGCTAAAGATACCATTTACCAAATAAAATTATCTACCTTTTTCAACAGAAACCATTATTGAGAAGACACCAAAAGTCTATGTGATGTAATAGTTAGATACCTTTTACAGAAATCAATCTGAACCAACTCTAAAATAAATTTCATAGCTGATTAACTGGCACCTAAAAATACAGCAAAACTTTGTTTATATTTCCTGTTTGAACATGGTACAGATAAAGAATATGCTATTTAAGAAGACGCCCCATCTTTCCAAGATTTCCTGAAAGTACATATATATAAATATAATGGATTCTGTGGTCTTTGGTGGATAGCATACAAGTAGTTCCAGGCTTAGAACAGTTCATTTAGTGACCATTCGAAGTTACAGCAGTACTGAAAAAAGTGACTTATGACCATATTTCACACTTTCTACAATTGCAGCATCACATGATCCAAATTCAGATACTTGGCAACTGACTCATAGCCTGGAGGCTGTGCAGGGTTGGATGGGGCGAATCAGGCTTCAGCTCAACCTGGCCAAAACTGAGTGGCTGTGCTTTCCGGCACCCCGATACAGCCAGTTAGTTCCCATCACTGGCTGTGGGAGGGGAAATTCTTGCCTCCACAGAGAGGGCGCGCAATCTGGATGTCCTCCTGGACGTACGGCTGTCGTTAGAAGATCATATAGCGGCCGTCGCCATGGGGGGCTTCCTGTCAGGTCTGTAGGATCTACCAGTTGCGGCCCTTTCTGGAGCAGGATGCACTTCGCACAGTCACATCCGCCCTCATCATCTCCCGCCTAGACTATGCCAACACTATGTGGGGCTCCCCTTGAAGAGCACCCGGAAGCTGCAGTTGGTGCAAAATGCAGCCGCAAGGGTGGTTTTGGGGGTTTCTCGGAGCTCCCATGTTACGCCACTCCTGCGCTAGCTGCATTGGTTCCCGGTGGCCTTCTGGGTGTGATTCAAGGTGTTAGTGACCATCTTTAAAGCGCTCCATGGCTTGGGACCTGGGTACGTACGGGACCGCCTACTGCCGACATCGATCTCCCATTGCCCAGTGTGCTCCCATAGGGTGGACCTCCTTGGGGTGCCGCCGGCTGGAAGGCTGGTGACCCCGAGGGTGCGGACCTTCTCCTTGGGGGGAACTTCCCTCTGGAACGAATTGCTCCCGGAGATGAGGACCATCCCTGACCTTTTGGCCTTCCGGCGCGCGTTGAAAATATATCTATTTCATCAAGCTGGTCCAGCATAGGGTTTTATAGGGTTTTTAAATTGGTTTTAATTGGTTTTAGTCTTTTATATTCTCGATTGAGTTTTTATCTTTTAGCCACCCTATTTAATCTTTTTAAATTTTTTTTAAATATTGTATTGGCACTATGTTTTAACTTCGGCTGTACACCACCACGAGTCCCTACAGGGAGAGCGGCGGTATAGAAAATTAATAAATAAATAAATAAATAAATAAATAAATAACGCTTGCAGTGTCCCAAGATCCTGGGATCTCTTTCTGCGATCTTCATAGAAGCAAAGTCAATGGGGAAGCCAAATTCACTTGATAACCATGTTACTAGCTTAACTGCAGTGATTCACTTAACAACTGTGGCCAGAAAGATTGTAAAATGGGGCAAAAATCATTTAACAAATGTCTTACTTAGCAACAGAAATGTTAGGCTAATACTGGGTATAATTTGAGGGCTATGTGTATATAATGTCTGACCTTTGAATCATTCCTATTTTCTCAGTTAAGTCTACTGAATAGATAGTACAATGTTTATTTACAACCTTTTTACTTAGGAAGGAAGCCTGTAGTTCATTCTAGTCTGAAGAACCTGAAAAGTCATCTGCAAATATAGCTGTAGATGCCTTTTCTAAAAGCAGGGAACCTAAGCCAATTGAAAACACTGGGTTTTTCATATGTTATTTCATGAGCACAAGCTTGTTCAAATTTAATATATTTGATACTGCTGGATTCATATTTTGCTATGAATTATTTACAGTTGTTTTGTTAGCATTTGTGCAACAATAGCAGAATGAGTGGGGATTTTGTTTGCTAATCTCTGATACAGCCCACTACAGTCCAGGTTATGGAGATAGCACTACAATAGCACTTAGACTTACCACATGTTTTACTAATTTTAAAAAATACTCCCCCCTTCCCATTCTTTCTTTTAAGAAACTATTTCAAGATATTATATCTATTTATTTTATATGGTTTTATGTGTTTTAATTTATTACAGGATTTCCAAAATGTGGAACATTAATGGATAATAGGAGCTGTAAACAATACTTTTTAAATATTAAATGTAAGGTTTGACTTTTTAAGCAATAAGCAGTTATTCAAATCTGCAACTTAATCCAATTTATATTTGAGAATTATTGTCATACTGGCTCTATTTTGATATTAGCTTATTCTTTTGTGATAGATATTGGGTATAATTTATTCCAAAGAAATAAAATTGCATTAGGGTCTTCAGTGAAAAGTTCACTGTTTTAAACTAAAAGTGGGGATTTTTTTTTTTATTTAAAAAAATCCACAAGTTAACTAGTGTCACAGAAAATGGGGGAGGTGAAGCAAATTTAATATTTAGGCTAGTCTCTCCTGTCTGCTCATTAACCAGTGGACCTTAGCTCTCATTCTATATAAGAATATGTGCAGGTATGATAATTTGTGAAAACAAGACTGATCTTCATTAGGATAAGAGGTTTTCAGCAATAATATGCTATATTAACACTTTCCTTGAGAAATATCAGGGACATTGATTTCTACCTTGCTGGTAATTAGAAGACTACATGATTTAAATTCATTCAGCTATTTATTCTGAAAGTGCTGCCACATGATTTATTTTATAACTGGAATATTTATTACTATAAAATTTGTAATGTTCACTAAATCATAAGTTCAACATAATTTTGTTTCAGGGAAATGAATATAAGATTGTAGCCAAAAGCCTTGAACTGCAATAAAGAATAATACTTTGTATCTGTTATTGTATACTGGTGTTTTTCATATAGAGAATTATTCTGTGTAATTTTTTACATATTCAGAAAAATATGTCTTTATCACAGTACTTTAATGTGTCTTGCTTTTGTTTGCTTCAAGGGTGTTTAATATATTTCTCTTTAATAATTGTCAGAATAGCCCACTCCAAAGTTTTCGTACCCAGCTTTTAACAAGCACTTTATACTGCTGCAATTGATTTTTTTTTTTGTCATCCATTATAATAATAAGAATTTTGGAGAGCTGCTGGAACTTGTTTTGTAACATCCTATGTGATTTCAAAATTATTTTTCAAGTTGAAGAAGATTTTTCCAGTTAAATCACCCAACTTATACATTCATATTTGTAAGACATTTTGAATATTTAGTGAAAGTTTAAAGTTTATTTTATACCAGTTAGTAGAAGCTGAGTTTTCCTTTTGACCCTTGGGCATTTGCCATTAAGATCTTCTGGTTTGTTAAGCTATTTTCCTATAGTGTTTGAATAAAGAAAGTAGTTTTAAGTATTGCCAGAAATCTGATTGAAATACAAACTTGCTTAAATCAGGTAGTTAAGCTTTATAACAGTCTCTTCTATGACTAACCTGCAATGTAATCAGAGACTTCTATAAAGCTCTATCCATGAAAGTAACTGTGACCCAGCAAACCATTGTCCCAATATAAAATTATGTACAGTGGAACCTCGGGTCATGAACCACTTCTGTCTGCGACCAAATTGGGTGACAACCAGAATTTTCAGAAAAGTTTTGTTTCTAGTTGTGAACACATCTTCAGGTGACCACTGATTTTTCCTGCCACAGCAATTTCCCCTTTGGCACCATTTTTGTTTGTCCAGGCATGCGCACAGTCATGCTTCCGGTCACCAAATTGGGTTGTGACTGTAGTCCTGGGACAGATTATGGTCGCTACCCATGGTTCCACTGTTTTATATATATTCTCCAAATCATACTTAAGTCTCTTGTGCATACAATTGCCATAGCCTTTCTCTAGACCGGGAAAATGATTTTATGGCCACAAAAACCACACATTCTTTTCAATAGTCTCCAAGGACTAAATAAATTGTGATTCAGTGTTTCCCCAAAAATACAACCTACCTCAAAAGTAAGTCCTAGCTTGATTTTTACATATACATCCAATATAATTCTTACTTTCAAAATAAGCCCTAATTTAGACCCCACCCACTCCAGGGTGCATGGGTAAAAATTAAACTAGGGTGCGGATGGGGTGTGTGGAGCTGCCCTACAACTTACCTTTGGACAGTTGCCACCAGGCCTCATATATCCCAACACCTGCCTTGCTGGCCCATGTCTTCTGCAGCAGGCAAGGCTTTCCTGAAGGCATCTGCAGCTGATAACAGAGCTCCAGATTGATCTAGTGCTCTGTTATTGCTAGAGGCCTTCAGGAAAGCTTTGCTGGTCACAGAAGAAATTCCTGAAGGCCTCTGACACCAAAAAGAAGGCCGGGAGCAACGTGCACAAGTGAGGTGAGTCAGTGGAAGATATCTCCCCCTGAAAATAAGACCTGGTGCCTTTTTTGGTGGCAAAAAAAAAGGCAGTCTTATTTTTGGGAAAACACGGATAATTGCAGTAGATTGTAAACTTACCAGATAATACTTTGGGTATTTCTTTTACTCTTGATTCTGGTGGACGTGTGTTTTTAATTTATCATTTTTTAATACTTAGGGGAATACATTTAAGCTTCTACTAGTCAACCCATTAATTTCTTTTTTTCTGCCAAATGAAGGATTCAACTGAGTTTGGGTGTACAATTGCGCAGTCAGTTGGGCGGTCCACTCCACCGCTTCACCCTTGTTCATCCCATCACCAATTGCTGAGATAGGTCATGGTCAGACTAGTATTGGTCCCCATGCCGGTTGATGTATGTCATGTACGCGATGTACTGCCAAATGATTATCCTTATGGCATAATCTGAGTAAGATTCTGAATCAAATAAAAGGAATTTGCAGCTGTATCCATCTTATGACTGAGTATCTCTGCTTTACTGAAATATGAGTAATAGGAAATTCCTAGTGGAAATGATGAATGCATTTACATTTTAAATAAAGCGGGATGGATTGTTTCTTTGGCAATGCTGCATAAACTTATCAAAAGAACAGAACTTGGGAATTGCCATAGCTGTGCAAAGGGATGCTATCAGTCTCAAGTTTCTTTATAATTTGTTTAGCATCAAAAACCTGGGAAGTGGTGCCATGAAGTGGCAGAGATAAACGTGGTTCCTTATCAACTCAGACCTCTGCTGAACTTCCACTGTCTACAGCAGAACCACTCTGGAAGAGACCAGAAAGGAGAAAGTGTATATCTACCTATACCAGCCTAAAATGGCTAATTGATGCTGGGTTGAGTCCCAATGGGTTCTTTTGCCCCAACCCAAAATGGCTGGTGAAATAGATCTGATTGAATCCAGAGTAAGAAAAGTAGCAATTGTAAGAGGGATCTTGGGAGTCTTAATGGACAGTCACTTAAATATGAGCCAGCTGTGTGCTGCAACTGCCAAAAAAGCCAATGCAATGCTAGACTGCATTAGCAGATAGAATCAAGATTGTGTTAATACCATTTTATAATGCCTTGGTAAGACCACACTTGGAATACTGCATCCAGTTTTGGTCACCAGACTCACCACAATGTAAAAAAAGATGTTGAGACTCTTAGAGTACAGAAAAAAGTAGCAAAGATGATTAGGGGACTGGAGGCTAAAACATATAAAAAATGGTTGCCAGAATTGAGTGTGTTTAATGAAAAGAAGGGCTAGGACTAGCATTATAGCAGTGTTCCAATATCTCAGGGGTTGCCACAAAGAAGAATCAACCTATTCTCCAAAGCACCTGAAGGCAAGGCAAGAAGCAATGGTTGGAAACAAGAAGAGAAGCAACCTAGAACTAAGGAGAAATTTTCTGACAGAACAATATATCAGTGGAATGACTTGCCTCCAGAAGTTATGGTGCTCCAACACTGGAAGTTTTTAAGAAGAGATTGGATAACTATTTCTCTAAAATGGCATAGGGTTTCCTGCCCAATCAGGGGTTTGGACTAGAAGATCTCCATGGTCCTTTCCAGCTCTGTTATTCTGCTATTCTGCTTGTTTCATGATAAAAGGGGGAAAAGTTTCATGAGCAGGTCATCTGAAGATGATTTGGCTGGAATATGAGACAGTGATAAGATGAGGCACATGTCATGAAGAAACAGAAGGTAAAATGGAAAAGGACTTGTTTGTTTTGTGGTTAGAAGTTTATGTAAATATTTACTTAGGACTTATTTCAAGTTCTAAGAATGATATCTTCTATTTTCCATTGCCCAGGCAATTCTACAGATAAATCTCATTGTACAGCAAATTGCTATATATAGAGGTTATAATGGCCACAGTCTGTTTTCTTCTGAGGCTGTACTATTGGTAATAATGTGGGTGTAATAAAACTTGCAATGTGTCACAATAAACAGTTGGACTGATCCAGCCAGTTTTTATTTGAACTGGTGAGACAAACTTTCATCTCATTAATTTCTTCTGAAAACAGAAACTTGTTCTTTTATAGTAGCATAATAGTAGGCAAAAAGGACAGCTTCCCTTTATAAAATTGGAGCCTGTTAAATATTTAATGAAATTCTCAGAGACTTCAACCAAGATCTATTATTGGAGAAAATCAGGGATATAACTTGTAGGGAAACAATGGCAGAGCAAATAAATAATTACAATGCATAACAAAAGCATACAATTGAAATCGTTTCCATAAAATAAAAATCCCCATTCCCCAAATGTATTGCACATCTACTCTACTATTCCCTAGTTGCTATATTTTTAACAGATCTCCATGCCCCGATTCCAGGGGACTAGGACACTGCTTTTTCTGCGTGTAAGTTGGGAAGGGAAAAATGTGCTAAGTCCCTCTCATGAGAGAAAAGGAAAAAAGAGGCCAAATGGAGAAGCCCCTGCTTTTTAAAAATTCTGCTTAGAGAAGATCTTCCTATCTCTAGTTGGATATTTAATATTTAGTTTCATAGGGCTTGACTGTTTCTGCCCTCTCAAAAATCAAAAGGCTAAATCTGATTGACATATAGGAGTATTTTAAATTGATACTGATAAGTTGGTTTGGCACCTGTTTTTCTTGCTTATAGATTGTAAAGAAAACGCTTTAAGACTGGAAAAAATATTTTCTATAATGATACAATTTAGTTCTTGGCATATTTTTTTAAGTGTCTCTGAGTTCAGTAGGAATATTCATAAATAACTATACTTTGAATTGCAGCCTTAGGCTTAAACACATCAGTTTGCTATGCACCATGTTTCTGAAGCATCTTCTAGAAAGATCCATTCTCTGTAGAAGAGTTTGTGTGCGTACATAGAGAGACAGAGAATACATACAGTACTTATTTACTATTATGCCAGTTATAGTGCTGTATAGAACATACTTTGTCATCTGAGTATGCTTTCTTCTGAATACAGAGTGTCTTGGATGTGTCTAAAGGAAACCACACAGAATTTGTTTCTATTTAGAAATGGATTTTGATATCTGTAACTACTTCCTTATGCAACTAAGGTCAAGAAAATCTATTGATTAAAAATGGTTAAATATAATGCTATACATATTTGGTATTCAGCGTGAGGATTCAGAAAAAGCCCATAGGCTTGTCAGAATCATTGAAGGTAGCCTATATGTTGCTTTTGAAAAATCCCCTCATTTCTTGCAGCTCAGCTTTGAAATCTATTAGGATTCATTTTCAAAAGACTCAGGCTTTAAAATAGAAGCAGCACTCTTCTCATTCATCTGTGGGGAAAACCATAGCATAATGATTACCCAGAGGGACCATTGCAAATGGAAGCTGTAGTATATTACTGAGATTTAGTATACTCTATGATGGGAAAAAGCCTTGTAGACAGGACCAGTAGGTATATTATTATTGAGGATTTGAAGACAGCCACTAGTCTGTCTCTTTAGTTACCTTTTTAATATTCTATATTTGTGCTTTTTAAATATTCCTTTCAAATTTCAAGAACAGCTGTGTAACCAGGAACACATATGTCAGGATATTACACAGATAACCATCTGGTGCCTGGTTCTGCTTGACTGAATCTCAGCTGGAGAGTTTGAATTCATATCTACCCATGACAACTAAAATAGAGGGGTGCATATTATTCCACTCAAATCACCCCACTGGGATTTCTCATTGAGTGGCATTTTAATATGAACAGAAAGTGCATCTCTGCTTGGCTGAATATTTCCATTCATTGTTCATAAAAAACTTGGTAATCAACTCTGCTCCAGAAATTTTACTTATGTGGAAGGAGGGAAATTCACTTTTTTTATAGAATAACTTCTGTGAATTGGAACTGGTTCTTAGATTATTTAAATATGAGGATAATAGATGTGGTAAAACTTGCTGAAGTAAAAATCATTTTAGTTTACATTAATGAAAATAATAAAGCCTATATATGCACAAGTTATTTGGATATCAAACTGATTTGCATTCAAATCCATATAACCATAATGCTATGTTGAATGGCATACATATATGTAGGGCAGTAGAAGGCTGTATCATATAATTAAGGTCATTACACTTCTATGCAGTTTTTTCAGTCAATTTCTGCTGCATTTGTTATCAAATAGCATATTACTCTTTTTTCTAGAAAATTTTTCCTAGTTTGGTTGGTTCAAAAAGCATTTGAAATAAAAATATTCTGCTATAATTCCAGAATTTCCTCTATCATTGAGATGGATAATCCACAGACCATATAAGACTTGTGTTGTTGGTACTTCTAGATATGTTCTACCAAATCCATTATTTGAGCCACCATAATGCTCCAGACTGATGAGGCCTGGGCACGAGTCCTTTGAGGGCTTTGATTATCCCTGGATTATGCAATTATGTTTCACCTTTTATACTGCCTTATCATTTAGCTACATTTAAATGTAGCTGAGAAGAACCAAAGGAACTGAAATCCTTGGTGCTCTTTAAGCTTGGTTGTTTGTTTGCAGACATTTCACTACCTGACCAGGTAACATTAACAGTGTGTGAGAGTTTACTCCTTTCAATGAATCAATTCTCTATTCAGTGAACAGGGCGTCAACACTTTAATCAAGAAGCTACCAAGGAATAAACCACATCACCACCAACACTGGTAGGGTAAGTAATTCTATAAAAACAAAGTGTAAACTCTATATACACTCACATTGATGATGTTACCTGCAAACAAATAACCAAACTCAGAAGAGCACCAGGAGCTACATAATTCAACCCTGAGCAACCCTATCCCTTTCGAAGCTAAAGAACTGCAATTTAGACAAAAACTTCCTGGGAGGCAAGAGAGAAATATGTAATATTTAAGGAACAGCCTCGAGCTAAAGAAATAACCTGTTGAAGGCTGCACATGGTTGGTAGCCACCATGTATAGTATCTGTTAGGAAGAAAAATGATAAACTGTGGGTAGAGTGAAAGGAACATCCTGAAAAAGAAATACAGCAGGCTAAAATGTAATTCAATGAGTGTGTTTCCATCCCATAATTATAATGTGCTCATGTGGAAATCAACTTCAGTTAATTATATTGAATTCTTCTGACTGCAATGATTCAACATCCTGAGCTTTTCCATAGCAACCCAAATCATTACACTGTCACATTAAAGTGCAGATTTATTTTCCAAGATTCCTTTTTGATATTACATATAATATAAAATGTTGCAGGAGCAACAGATGTAAAAATTGTTTGCAGGTTGTTTTTGTTTTAAATTTAGATTTGTAGGAAAATAAATGATTGGCTATGCTTCTGTAACTATTTTTCTGTTTTTTGAAATATGTGATTTTGCTGGTTAAAGGGTTGTTTTAAATTACACATTTCTGATTCTAAGACAACACAAACATAGTGTTTATGTTTTAGAAGCTATTTTGGGACTTTACAACATTGGTTTTCCATTCTGCTTGTCCCAGTGTTAGTTTGAAATTAATGCTTTGTCAAATTGTTTCATTAGGCCTATATTACATTGGTGAATTGAGCCCCTATTGCAATTGTCAAATGAAGCTTTAATTCCTCAGTGGCCTTGATGTGTCTGGCCCGTTAATTACTGTTAGACTAGGCTTGTGGTACATGATCAAGTTTCCAGTGCTTATTGATCAGTTCTTTTAGAAATATAATGGTTTAAAGCTATTTGTACTTAACCTTTTTTAAAAGTTGTGCAGTTGCTGAGTATTCTGGATTTTAATTCCCCTAACATTTTTGCCAGTAATATCCAATATCATGAAAAGTAGCTTAAAAAGGTTTGTTAGGACTTCACAAACATATTTCCACTTTGTGTGAACTATAGAATCTGCAGGATTGATGGATGAGGTGTAGGACAAAGAGACTAGTCATTCTTTTGTGTATGTGCACAATAGCATCTGCCTTATTTTGTGCGTGACTAAAATGATACCTAGCATTTTCCCTCTCTACTCTGGAAACTCTTCCTCTCCAAAAGTGAGTACCTTACCTTTGGGTTCAGGAAACTCAGGATTAGTCTTTTTCAATAGTCCAATGATATCAGTAACAAAAATCAGTCCTAGTATTTGTCTTGATCCTTTTTCATACTGTTGCAAGAAGGAGGTCCCACTCTGTCTGGAATTGACCCTCCATTCTTCTGTTTCCTCATTCAGTCAGGGTGAGACTGAATGGAGAAAATCATCCATTGGGATGCTATGCTCCTTGACTTTTTTCTTTCAGGAGCTCTTTATCACTATGTGGAAAATGTCTTTTGCTCAATGATTACTGCTGAGGAGCTGCTGAGGAGCTGGAGCCTCTATTCCTATGCTTATAGGTGGGCATTTGTACTATTTAATGTTTTTTAATAATGACTTGGATCACTTGGTAGATGGAAAGCTGAGCAGATGTGCAGATGACCCACGAGGGAAGTAACCAGTTAAGCAATTCAATTTCTCTATTATAGGTTAGAGACCCAACATGCATATCAAAACAATCAGATTAAATACAATAAGACAGGTAAAAGAATAAATAAAAAAATTATGAGAAAATAGCATAAAGATGTAACAGTGCTTTGTGGAGAACTCTGTTCTCCACAGTACAGTCAAAAGGATGAATGTACCATTGATGGTGATGATGATAATGACAATTTGTCCTCTGATATTTGGCAGAATCTCATCCTACCTGCCATTATCAGCTGAGCCCAGGCTACACAAGCAGCTTTTCCTTTTTGACGGCGATCTTATATTTAAAGTGCTTCTTCTGAAACATAACTCTTCAATATGGATTCTGTTTGTAAGCCCTAAATACAGCAGTTGGTATAGGTAGTCGTCTCTCAATGTCCATTTATTCAGCAACAATTTCAAGTGTCACTACAGATCTTTCTTTCATACACCAACCTCTTTCACATGTCACCAGAGTCTTCACATGCTGGGTAGAGCCTCCTTTTGCAAAAGAAAGAAGCAACCAGTACATGAAATAAGGCTTAGCTATGAAACAAAGCCCTGGCTATGCAAGTATGAAAGAAGGACTCAACCAGTGCACAAACAGAGGCTGGCTGGGACAAAAAAAAAAGGCAGCTGAAAAGGATTGTCTGATGCATACAATGCATCAGGCCTGGTTGGTGTAGTGGCAAGCAGAATTGAATAGTGAGGTCAGATGGTAGCAGTGTGAAAGTGGATGGCAAAAGGACAGAAATGAAGGAGAGGGAGGTTTTCCAAGAACCACTTTGATTTGGGTAGATCCTCACTTAATGACTGCATGAGATTCTCTCAATGACAGCAACTGGGATTGCCATAATTGCTGTTGCTAAGGAACATTTTGCTTAATGACCATGTCATTTAGTGACAGTGAATTAAATGAGGATTGCTTGTATTTTTAAAAAAACATAAGCTCAAGAAAAGAGGATTTAAACTTTATGAGGACTGCTAATGTTGTCTTAAATAAAACCAGAATGCTATGATATACCTTCTATTTAGTGAATATGGCCATATTTCCACTTGGCTGCCTTCCTGACAAAATATGGGCGTTTTAAAACTTGATCATAATTCTAATAATCTTAATAACAGATTTAAACTAAATTTAATCTGGATAGATTAGGAAATGAACAGAAACCAGTAGAACAAGATTTAAGAGAAACAATTTATAATTTCTTCAGTTAGGAAACCAAACTCTCAAGTACAAGTGTATGTTGGAGGATTCCTAGCTTGGTAAATGGCATCTGGGGAAAATACTTTTACATTTTTTATATTCTTGATGGCTTGGAGTGTAAGTATGTTGGACTAAGTTCAATTCCATACTCAACTTTAGAAACTCCCTGGCTCATTGGGCCAGTTTCAGAATAATTAACCATGCATGACTGATGTTGTGAAGATTTAATTGAAAAAAGGAATACAATGAATGTTGCCTTCAAGTCTTGGAGAAAAGACAAGATAAACATCATAAAAATCAATTAAGATCTTAAGCAGAACTTTATAGGTTTAGGTTTAGTTATATAATGCCTTCTCTTATAGCATGAGCAGCCAAATGAAAACTCACATCTGGCTCATTATCTATATTAGGTAGGACTGGTTTTGTGATAGCTATCCCCATGTATACTTAAATTGCATATTACATTACTCTAGACAGAAAGATGAGATAATATTATAATATTTGTCTATCTATCCAGTTGAGGGAGAGATTCTTGCAGCTTTTTCCATTTTCCCCTATTCCTAAAAATATCATCTTTAAACCTGAAATCTTTTTTAATTAGGTAAAAAGCCCCAGCCCTAATAGAGATCTTGGTTTTTTTTGGATTGGTAATAAAGGAAGCAGAAGAGGTCTTGCTGCACAGCCCAGCGTGTTCAAAAAATTTAGCTACAGGTTCTCTGCCTGGTTGCTGGGGTGGGTGGGTGGGGTGGGGAATGGGTGGGGCCAGCCAAGAATGGGATTGGGGTATTCTCTGAACTGCACAGAATCTTAGCTAGAGGCTCTCCCAAACCCCTGAGAACCCCAAGCAGCCCACTCCTGGTAAATGCCTAACTGTTGTCTCAAAAACCTAGGTTCGTACCTGGTATGCCATGCTCAATGAAACAGACACCGAGGTGGAAACTGCAAAAAAAAAAAAAACCAACAACAACTACAAGGGGATCTCCCCTACTAGGCCTGTGCAAAGGGCACTCCTTCAATAGTACCATTATCAAGGCTTATAACAACAACAACAACAATAATGGTAATGAGATAAAATTCAAGTGCAGACTCATTCTTCCCACAAAGCAAATTTGTTATATAGAGACAGCAGGTGGATAGTGTGATGGTTAAAACATCATCGTTGACATGATAGACACCAGGGTTTGAATCACAAATTGTGCAAATTGGGGACAAATAAATGTGACTAGATAATTTTTTTTTGCAAATAGTTACTGCCATAAATTATTGTATAAGAGAATTTAGGTGAAAAATTCCCTTACCTAATGAAATCTTCCCATCCCTGCAAAGGTATATGCATTTTAGTAAGTTTGTGTATGTGATTGAGAAAGTGAGGAAACACAGATTTGCTTAGGAAATATTATTAACTGATCACTTCAGTAGTTGTTCTTCTGATGACATTATTGTCTAGACTTCAGTGAATAATTCAATTGCTGCTATAGTGAATAATGAAACC
Source organism: Bungarus multicinctus (assembly GCA_023653725.1). Classification (NCBI taxonomy): domain Eukaryota; kingdom Metazoa; phylum Chordata; class Lepidosauria; order Squamata; family Elapidae; genus Bungarus; species Bungarus multicinctus. The sequence goes on along the minus strand of CM042849.1, from coordinate 49,383,276 downwards.
TTCATTGGATGTTTTTTATAATTTTGGATTACTGTATTTTTGTCTCGTATTGTAGACAAGATAGATGAGAAGGAAAAGATATAGGCAGTCCAATGGAAAAGTGGGCATTGGTACTAGAAATAATGGTTAAAATTATTTTGCTACAGAAGCAGTAGTGGCATCTGGTTCCCCTTATCTTGTACAGACTGGTTACTTTCAAGCTCTTTGTACCTGAAAATAGCCTCAGGAAAGGAAAAGATGAGCCTTAATAGCTTTTTAAAATTGTAATTATGCTGTTAGATATCTTGATACATCATATTGTTTCAATACAGTGACATTTATATAATATGATTAAATATTACTAACATTCTGTTATGCAGATAGCTCAGAGTACTGAGAATAGGGAAGAGGAAGAAAAATATTCTGTCAATCTAAATTACAATTTAGGATGTCATTGTTACAAAAATAAAATTATTTGGCTTCATCATCAGAAGTTGAGTGTAACACTGAAAAAAAATCAGTATGAAGTATGAATCACTTTGAAGTATGTGTTGTATAATAGAGGTTCCAATCTTAAACATTACTTAATATTAAATTTTTAATTATATTTTTATATATGGACACACACACATTAAATGGAAGAAAAGAAATACATAAACTAAAAAAAATTAACAATAATTAAATACCAAAAAATTAGAAAAAAGAGCGAAAAAATCTGATTGGTCTTCTGAGTCCCCTTTAGAAATAATTATATTTGTCATACAGTGTGATGTGTTGTATAAAATGGGAATTATTCTTGCTTAAATTTAATTAAACTTGTATTTCTCTCTTCTCTCTCTCTCCCTCCCTCCCGCAACCTATACCATACCAACCTATACATACAAATATGAACAAACACAGTTCCATTTCTGCATATTTTCCAGGTTTAAATTGCTAATTATACTGTATATTGTTGCAATTGGATCTTCCTTCCCATATTGAGCAAAATTAATTTTTACTGCTTTAAGCATGTATGTCATTAAATGTTTATTGTTATTTTTTTCTGAAATTGTAACTAATCAGAAAAGCTGTGGTTTCATTTCAAATTTAAATTCAGTCATTATCTGTATTATGCTATTCCTGTTTTTTCAGTACTTTTGGGTTTTATACATGTTCATCACATGTGATAAAACATTCCTTCTGTTTCATGACATTTCTGACATTTATTACTTTACCATCTGGCTATCTTAAATATTATTTTGAATTTATATTAAATATTTTTATAGAATAAAAGGCAAATTTGAAAGCAAAGAAAGGAATAAAGTGCAAGAAAAAAAGCGAAAGAGGATGAAGAAAAACAAGTAGAGTTAAACAACGCATTAATGATTTCAAATCTTTTTTTCAACAGATTTTTACAATCTTATGTAAGTCCCTCCTTTTCTTAGATGCTAGTATATTAAATATTGATAGAGTTGTATACCATCTGTAAAATATTTTGTACCAATTTTCCTTTCAATTATAACCTGAAGTAAATTTAATATTGAGTCCATAATTTTTCCATTGGTATGTTGTGACTTTTAGTTTGAAGTTTTGCATCCATTTTATCATGCAGTTTTTTGTTTGTCCTCTGTGTCATTTCTAATATATGTACTCTAATAGCTAATGTTAGTTTTGTCTGTGTTTCAAATTCTGATTTATTTTTTTCCTATGTCCTACTTATGTTTTTGACATGTAATTTCATTCTTCTGGCCGTTTGTAAATATATCAACCGTGATATATTCCAACTAATTCTCATAGTTACGGTAATAGTACTGTTGACCTGGTGTCTGATAGTCCCCATCTTTCTATTTATTTATTTTTTTGTTGTACTCTGGATCTGTTCTGGAATAAGCTTTAACTGAGGGCTTTTCTTTAGAGATCACATGGATCCTAGGAGAAGAAAAGTCCTATTATTAGCTTAGAAGTGTGGCAAGTTTGAGACTTTTGTCTTGCAGAGATACTAGAATGTTAATTCGTGCTTTTGTGACAGTCTGTTTGAATGACTGTAATTCACAGCTTGCAGGTATCAGTTGGTCCACTCTCCTGAGGGCTATGGCATTGAGAGTAATTTCACTACTGTAATTTTAAGTATGCACAGTAGCTGGTCATCGCATGTTTCAGCATGGAGATCTCTGTACTGCCTACCAATTAGATACCACATTGATTTTAAGATCTAGGGGATGTGTTTTTGAACTCCACATGTATCCAAATGAGTTTTTGCTTCCCTATTGTCCCAGCCCAATTTTTACTCAAGTGTAAAAGTGGTGGGCTTTCATTTGTTCAGAACTATGATTATAAATCACTGTGCCACATTGCTTTTCCCTGTAGTTTTAGAATGCACTTTACCAGCAGAGAAGCAGAATGTCAGGTCGGTCATTGATCTGAGGTCAGGACTAAAGTGGGTTGTTGTTTAAATTTGTTTTTGCTTACCTGCTGATCAAGCTGTGTCAGGACACATTTAATGAAATATATGATTCCTCTTTGAGTGGGTTGGGAGGAAAAGTATCTTTGGATGTCATGGCATATTGCACCTAGAAACACAATTTGCAAACCCTTTTCTGCATTTCATGGGAGCAGTATAGCCCAGTATGCAAACAAATCTATTTAGGATGTCATGCATCTCTAACAAGAGCAGCTACTAAAATGTCAGGCACGTAAGCGGAAGATGTAGAATTGGTGAGAAAAAACAGCCTCACATTAGATCAATAGTTTTCAAAATATAAGGGAAGGAAAGCTTATACTAACTATGTGCTTTTCCTTGATTCCTGTCAGAACAAGTCTTACTTGGACTAGAATGAGATTCCCACATTGCTCAAAGTGAATCAAAGTGTAAAAGAGACAGCCACCATTTGTCAAACTCACTTTGGTTCAATTCCAGGACAAGATCAAATCTAAGGCATCATTGATACATATGTTTATATTATTGTTTATTCATTTGATTTATATTCTGCCTTTCTTCCAGGAGCTTAGCAAAAGGTACATAACATCCCTCCTACAGTTTTTCTTCCTAAATCTTGAGACAATTAAACTGACAAGGAATGACTCAGCCTCAGTGAGCTTCTATGACCAAAAATGATATGAACTTAAGCCTTCCTGCTTCCGATCCCAAAAACTTAATCATTACATCTTACTTCTCTCTTTTCTTGTTCTTCTTTCTTAATAAGTGATTGCTATCAGCCAATCTCATGTCTTCTGGAAAATAAGTTTAGGGAGATTCAAGATCAATAAAAAGAAGTGCTTCTTTATCCAATATTGAGTTAAATAATGAAAAGTGGGAATCAGAAATGGTAATCCCCACTGATTCTAATGGCTTCAAAAGGAAAACAGACAAGGCATATTCTATACAAGGACAGAATCAAACAGGGTGATCTATTTTACAATACCAATCAAGGAATACAACATACCCAAATTATTTAAATACATTTTATAAAATTTAGACTAGATCTATTGTTCTTAGGAAGAGTTACAAGGGCAAAAATTGAGAATAGGATCTACTATAGTTGTGTGAAAAAGTCCTGCATGCTTTAGTTTTAAGCTGTATTTATATGTTTAATCAGCTTTTCACTCATAGAAACCATGCAAAATTAGTACTTTGATGAAAATTTCTATAATTGGATTGAGATGCATAATTTTTATTAATATAACCAAAGTCTTTTTAAGGTTTTGAGTGAGTTTATGTACTAAGACAAGCACAACTTGCATTTTTGAGAATGTTAGGATCGAAAGTAGCCAATCAGCAGCGAACTTTGGCTGACCAATCAAAATGCACAGAGGCTAAATATATGAGCCAATCAATGTTGTCATACTCTCTGATTATAAATAGGCATGAAAAGTATCAAGAAATTTAATTTAGCTCTGGCTGCGGGCAAGGATGAAGGCTTTTGTTTTCACTAGTACTGAGCAGCGGCATCGCATCATTGTGCTTCATGAAGAGGGTTGTACAGACATAGCCAAGACAGTGAAATGCCATCACACCACAGTGAGCAAAGCGGTTGAAAAATACCAAATAACTGGTTCAGTTGATGATAGGGTCCACTCTGGAAGACCCAAAAAGTCAACAAAATGGCAAGATCGGGCTCTTCAATGCATTTCGATGGCTGATACGAAGCTCACTTCAATTCAGATTACAAGAATTTGGGGTGAAACATGTGAGGTAAAAGTGTGCACAAGCACAGTGCATCGCAGACTGCTTGCCAGAGGGCTCAAAGGCTGCAGTGCTCGAAATAAACCTTTACTCACAGATGCTCACCGCTCTCATTGATGTGTCTGGGCCAAGAAGTATGCCAAGTGGACCAACAAACAGTGGGCCAAAGTCATCTTCAGTGATGAGAGCAATTTCTACTTGATTGGGAATCAGTGCAATAAGTATGTCAGAAGATTTCCAGCTGAAGAATTTAGGCCATACTGCCTGAATCTATCTATGAAGCATCCACTACATGTGAAGATCTGGGACTGTATCGCTGTTTCTGGTATTGGTCGGATACAAATCGTTCAGGGAATCATGAATTTCAAGCAGTATGTTGAAGTCCTGGAAAAGAGCATGCTCCCTTCAGCTCAGCAACTTGTAGGGAAGAACTTTTACTTTCAGGATGACAACGCTTCTTATCATCAAGCCAAGTCTGTCCAGCGGTGGATGAAGAAGTGTGGTGTTCGACTCCTGGATTGGCCAGCTCAAAGCCCAGATTTGAACCCAATTGAGAACTTGTGGGCCAAGATTGGTTACAAAATAAGCAAGAAGCAGCCGAAGACCAAGCAGGAGCTGACTGAATCTATTATTGCAGCCTGGCACCATATTGTCACCAAAGATCACATGCAGAGGCTTATACAGTTTATACCGAAGTGATGCTGCCTAGTGATAAGCAATAAGGGCTGGCCAATTTCATATTAGTAACCATGTTTAGTTACCTAAACGGTCTTTTTAAGGACCACAAACAATAAGAATGTTAATAAAACACTAGCATCGTCCTTAGTAATTGCAACACGTATGCCACTGGGTATGCATCATTTAATCTGTTTTCATAGTCATTGTAAGCACGCACTGTAAGCATGCAAGATAATTCACAATCCCCATCCAAACAGCACCAAATTGCAAAAAGCTTACGCTTTTCACTTAAAAACCACCAGTATTTATTTAAATATAACAATATTTGCATAGCAGTTAGCATAAAATATCATAATATCAATGGCCTATCCAAAAATGTCATAAACCGTAAACCGTGCAGGACTTTTTTACGCAGCTGTATATGATCTACTTTGGAGGTCACTTTTCAAGAAAGAGTTGGACCAGGACAAAATAAATTAATATTAAATGAATTAAGAATTACTGATTAACTGGATATAAAATAAGATATTGTGTTTATAAAATTAACTGATTCAACCGTTTATGCATAGATTCACAAACTATTATTTTTTTCCAGATGTAACCATTTTTAGACACATGCACACACCACTCTTCCAGAATAAATAGCAGAAGCCAAGAAAAGTAGAGAACATAAATAGATCTCAATAAGGATTTCCTTCCAAACGTTTGGTCTTCCAATGGGACATCTGTTGCCGTTCACATTTCTGTTTGTTATCCTCTTTCTTTATTTCTACTTTTCCCATCCTTTTGGGCTTTTCCAGAGAGCTTAGTTTTTGCATGATGTGTCTGAAATAGAATAATTTGAACCTAATCATGTGTTCCTTGAGTGAGAATTTTGGATTGATTTGTTTAATGATCCATTTTATTTATCTATGTTTCCTTAGGTATCGATTGTATTCTTGTAAGTTTGAAAGCATCAGTACTCTTTCAATCCTGCTTCTTCAAACTCCAGCTTTCATTTTCATAAATTACCACAAGGAAAACCATTGTATGCACAATTCAGATCTTTTAGTTCTGTTTAGTCATTATGAAATACTTTAAAATCTCTTTGCCTTTAGGCTGGAGAAAATAATAAATGGAGAAGCCTTTCCCAGCTGTATCCTAGCCACAGTATTTGCCACCAGATGATTCTGTCTCCTATTCCTTCTTTCCAATACTGACAGCATACATTTGACAAATTAAGATTGTCCAGCATTAATTCTTATTTGTGTGTCTATTGGGGAGGATTTTTTCCCTTTTGGAATAAATAAGATAGATCTGAACATTAAAAGAAATAAGACAATGCTTAATGAATCAATTAGCATATAATTTACTTCTTCCTACATAGCTATTTAGTAGAAGATTTCAGAAACTGAAAAATATTACTTTATTCTGGTAACTTGGAATTGTGGAACAGAAGTCTAAAGCAAGATTTTATATATTTTTAGACATTTCAAATCTTTGGGCATCATAGATACATCTTGAACTTTTAGAAAATCTCATGAACATCTGTGAAAGAAACCAATTGCAAGTAAATCTCATGTATTTTTTTAAATATAATAAATATGATCATGTCCATAAAATCATCAGAGGTTCGAGCCAAGGAAGCTTTTACCTTTCACCACAGCTTTAACAACATGTTTTTTTTTAAATTTTGGGCAAGTCATAAAATACAGAAAAAAACATGAAGCTACTTAATTAATTTACTTGAGAATATTAAGGAAATAAAGAGGTAAGATGTGACCCTCAAATCACAGTTCCTGGGACCTTTGGTGACCTTGAATTTTGAGAAGTCTTCAAATATCTGTATTAATTCGTAAGAGTATCTCTGGGTTCATGGCAGACTTATTGGCATTTTTAGAAATCACTTAGGAGAATTAACTAGAATTTTACCTTCAAGTATTTTGGACTATCTGAAAAATAAAATTAAGAAATAAAAAAAAAATACAGGTATTGACATGTCCCTTCATAGTTTAGATAGACATAGCCTAACTGCTGCTGTAATTAAACTGGATTGCTTTCCAATAATTACATATATTATACTTTTTCATTGTTCTTTTTAAAAAATTTTCATGTAAGTTAAATGCTTTGTTTTAGTCTTATACCTAATTACTTTCCTACTTTTCATACAATAATGAGTTAGATATATTGGAAACGAAGGTTATAAGAAACATCAACCTTTTTAAAAACAAAAATATAATTTTAGCTGATTCAACCAAACAAAAAGTATTTTCTGATGACATTGGTAAGCAATGCATGAGAAGAATAAACAGTTATTTGTTACATTTCCCTTTTCTCGTGTACTATTAAGGCTGATATCATTTTTATGTACAATCATTTTTATGTTCGAAGAGCTAGCTTAGTAGGAAAGATGATCATAAAATTCCAAAACAAATTGGCAAAAGAGAATAGCATTTAAATTTAGGAACTTTTCAGTTTAGTGTTCATAAGTGAGCAGAAGCAAATGGCTGGATTATTGAATAGCACATAGATTAGTTAGACCCAATTTTCTCCATTTGTACCCCATCTTTTGAAATACACAATTTGCAATAGCTACAATAATATCCATATATATGTATGTTCTACTATGTGTCCTCAGCATCTTCTGTTGCATATAGATTGTGTAGGCAACTATAATTATAATTACAATTCTAAATTAAAATCATCCATCACAAATTATCCAAATACCTGGGGAGAATACAGTTTTATGCAATGATGAGTAAAGCATAATATTTATGCCCCATCATATTTGAAACAGCTGCTCAGTTTTATTTTAATCCCATTTGATTATTTCCAGCTTTTGAAGAGGAATTCCAGTTCCTTTCTTTACCCTACTAGGAACAGCGTAAAACAAAATTCCTTTGCTGTGTTTTTTCTATCATTTCATTCTGCACATAAGGTATGCAGAAACATTATGAATCCATTTATGTAATACAGTATTCTTCTCCAGATATAGATGATTCTATGAATCATGGTTATTTATCTCATTTTTGGGTTATTCAGGGCAACTGCAGTGGTGTTGCATTATTATTGGAATAATAATCACAGAAGTTATTATTGTCTATCATTTCATATCAGCAGCTATATTTAATGTACTGTATGTATGTAAGGAGAAAATTGCTAGTGTATATACAGGTAGAAGCTTAAATGTTATTAGTAGAACGCTTACAATGTATTTTTTGGGGGTGGGGGAAATGCCAAGCTTTGCTAGTGCTGCCCTTTGATTGGAACAGTCTTAAAGTGGCCAACAATTCCCAAGGCTTTAAAAAATCTGCTCAAGGCAGCCTGGGTTAGCATGGTTCTCATAAAAAGCATTGACCTTTTTTGATTGTTTTGTTGACCTTCCAGTTTGAAAAGCAGCCATGTTCTACAAGCTTTGCTTGTTAGCAGCTTGGGCAAAAGTTCCTAGCAGTTCAGAAAAGGAAACACAAAACTTAACTGATACCATTTTTAAAAGAAATGTTGCTATGCCTCTACCCCTTGCTCTCTTAAAAGTCCATAACATTAGCAACTTTTTTTTTTGGGGGGGGGGGGGGAGTTTCTGTAGAAGGTCATTTCAATGCTCATTGAACTCCTGAACTTAAAATAAAAAATTGACAATTAAGTAAAACAATTCTTTATCAGAAAAAGGCTGAAGATTATAGTGCAGCCGCATCAATAAACATGAGCTTGTAAATCTGTGTTTGATGAGTAAGATGGATCCATGAGGACAATGAGGAGACAATTAAGACAGAAAATATTGATAAGCTAACTGATGCAGATGGCATGCTGAATCTTTTCCCTACAATTATAGGTAATCCTCATTTAGTAATTGCTTCAGATAGTGACTGTTCACAAATGTATGGTAATCTATATTAAAAATAATTTTCTGTTCAATGCATACCTTTATGTCCTGATAGCTAACTCTGACAATAATACCCACTGGAGAGTAATCCTGCCTTGCTACATAAAGTAATTTTATTAATGAGATCGCAACAACCAATGATCTTGATAGCATCTCCCTCTTCCTTTGCTTCCTGTGGTTTACGTAGTGATCATTTCATTGAAATCTTTAGGCAAAAAAACAATTTAGTTCAAAAATGTGATGTGAGGAGCTCCAATTGCTCTGCAGGATGAGACAAAACTGAATTGAACTTTTATTGCTGCAGCAAGAAAACTGTTTCACAAGGAATGTGCTCACAACTTGCTACATAATCTTTTTATATAACTTCAAGAATTTTCAAGATATGTATATTACTTCAACATATGTAATTTCATAACTTCTTTCTGCCCAACAGCAGCCAACATGGCTCATTATTATTTGGTTTATCACAGTTGGTCACACTAGATTTAGCATTTTTATCCACCTATCACGTCCTTCCCAAGGACCTGGAACACACAGATATAATGTTTGATGATGTTTGATGTACTGTCACAGAACATAAGCTATTCCAAGGAAAGCTGCATTTTGCAATTGACTGATGGTGAATTTGCCAGTGTTGATGGTATTCATGTGATGTTCCAGTTGTTTTGGGATTACTATAGCTACTATCTTTGCTTTCTTTTGCTACAGTCTTCTACTTCTGTTTTCAGATCTTTGTAATTTGTTATCTTTTCTAGTTCCTTCTCTTCTGCTGTTTCCAGTATTGCCACATCCACTATCCAGATTTTTTTGTCTTATCAACAATTGTTAAGTCTGACAGGTTTTGCAACAGGTGCATGTCTGCTTCAATTCTGAAGACCCAGAGCATTTTACCTTCCTCATTTTCTATTACTTCCTCTACTTTATGTCTCACCAGTTCTTGCATGCAGATAAATGGTAATCTTGCAGATTTTCTGATTCATTATTGTTGCTACTTTGTCATGCTGTTGTTTGTAGTCAGTCTGTGCAATCTTTTTGCAGCAGCTAACCAGGTGGTCCACTATTTCTTTAGTTTCTTTGCAGAGGCAGCACTTCCTGTCTATTTACTTATTTACCAGTAATTAAAAGATATATATGGCTTCCCACTCACTCTAGTGACTCTGGGCAGTTTACAAAGAATAAAAACCCAATATAAAATAATAAAAAACAATAACCCCCCCTCCCTGGTGACAACATACAAACAGACTACTTGATAGAATCTATCCCACTCTGGTTTCCCGAGGTTTATTAGTAAAACCAGGTCTTCAGGCCTTATGAAAAAGTGTCAAAGTGGGACCAGTCAAATCTCTGTGGAATAATATTCCAAAGAGAGGAGCCACCATGGAGAAGGCCCTTCTTCTGGGTCTATCATATGTAACTCCTTAGGAGATAGGTCCTGCAACATTCTTTGCTTACCTGCTTTAGTGGGTCAGTTGAATATAACCAGGAAGAAACATATGTCCCCTTGATGGGCAAGGGGAAATTCAAAATTGTTCAGTCAATCATCTGAGATACAGAAGTTACTTCAGTCTATAATCAAATCAGGGCATCTGCAGTCATATTGGCCTAAATAACTAAAGTTTCCAAAATGTGAAGCTTTTCACAATTTTTAAAAAAGTAATAGTATTGGATCTTCATGACACCCCTTTCTCCTCATATTTCCTAGAGCATAAACAGATCCTTCATTGCAAGGAATAGTATTTGTCAGCAATATAGGAAAAGAAACAGAAAAACAAATTTCCCACAAACAAATATCAGAAAACAATTGTTTTACCAAGGCTTTCTATTATTAACACAAGTCTGTTTCTATAACAATTCTTATTTTGTCTTTTTAAAGGGTCAGCCAGTCCTACTGTCCATTTAGCCCCCTTAGATCAATGTTGCCCCCTTTTTCAGGGAGTGGATTGGATCTTTTCACTTGAATGTGGTGGATCCAGGTTTGATTTCCCCTACCTGTACTGATGTGTAAGTAGTCAATAGCATATGGAAAGAACCATTCTACTTAAGCTGTAAACTATCATCTGACTGACTCCACAATTTTACTAAAACCTATTCTCCAGCCTTTTTTAGATGCACTGGATAGTTTAATATGGCTGGTTGGTTTAACTGTAAATAAATAGAAAGGGAAGATAGGGTAGCAGACAGCCTACTAAACAGGCTTTAACTATTCTTACCCTATTTGATGGATATTCTGGTTTCAAGAGGCTTGAATTCCTAGGTATGGCCCACTATATAGAATTTCAAAAGGACTCACAGCCAGTCTCCTTTTTGATGTAATGCACAATCTTAATAACATGATGAGGAGAGCCTGGGGCCATAGCAATTGGATTTCCTGAGTTATTTTAGCCAGATTTCTTTTCAAGAGACCATTAGCTTGTTCAAACTTCTCTGAGGGCGTCCCTGAAACTACAGGCCTTTTCTTGCCTCCAATTTAATGAAATATAGTTTGAGGCAAGGAATTGAAATGTTATCCTTTAATTGTACTATTATTTCCTCCTGCTAGGTTATCCAGTGGTCCACTCCCAGGGCACTGCTGCATTTTTTGTAATTGATTCTTTGCTGTTGGATTATGATTCACTTGGTATTAAAGGAAAAAATGTTCTCCATGCCATGTTTAGGAATTTTCATGATTATGATCTTTGAGACAGAAAAAAATGCAAATAGAACATGTAATTTGCCAGGAAGGAAGGAATATAAATTTTTATATGCAAATTCAGCCATCACCATCATGTCTGATCAGCTATCCTGCTATAAGATCATGAAACACTTGAGGCATTGTTCCAAGTGGCATTCATATTTTCCATGTCTCCACCTGTCTCTGGATAATGGGCAGAGGACAAGCACAGCTGGACAGTCTCCTTCTGAAGAAGCATCTGCTAGGACCAGGCTGTGAACTGAACCCCATGATTTGTCATGAATCTCTTGGGTAATTCATGCAAACAGAATATATGTTGTATGAACTGTTGTGTGGTTTCCTGTGCTATCAGAACCCTGGTAAAGGGAATGAAATGAGCTATGTTGGTCAGCATATGCATTACCAACCAATATGATTGTACCTTCCTTGAAATCTGGCAAATCTGTGAGGAAAATCAACAGCACACTGGGGACTTTGAGGGGTGAGCTGAAACAGTCTGGGAGGGGCACCTGTGGCCTTCTTGGCTTGCTGACACTTTGCACAAGAGGCTACATGCCCTACTACATCATGAAGCATTCAAGACCTCGAAAATGTCCATGAAACCAAGTGGAGTTTTTTAAAGAATTCAAAATGGCCAGCTGCTGGGTTGTCATCATATTGCCATAGGATGAGCCCCTGTAATGGGCTGACAGTGACATAATAGTACTCTCAGAAATAGAGTAGACTGTCCTCCCAGGACCAAGAACTGGGTGGTCCTCTGGTGCCTTGGTTTAATTTGCCATGCCATGTCACCATCAATGAGTCACATTGTTGCTTTTCCCAGATGTGTGTTCTGAAGTCCACAGGCTCTTGAATAGCTGCAAATTTTTCAGGTGGCATCACCAACCAAGGTAAGAGTTTGTCTTCCACATGAGTATATTCCTGCTTACAGAACATTGTGTCTGCTTGCTGGTTGCACCCACTCAGAATAGTCACTTTAAGATTTCCAGCTGATGTTACAGCACTGTCAGATGTGAGGAGAGGGTCTCTGCACTCCCATGCCAAGTTCTGTCTTTTGGAGGGCTCTAAAGCCACCCTGTAGGGGTGGTTAAGAAAAGAGGGTCACCCTGCAGTTCATGGAAAACAGCAACTATCCTGCTGGACCCAGGGCTGCTTCCTTCTCCCTTGATGAGAAGAAGAGGCAGCCATCATGGCTGCCATGAAACTGGGACAGCCGAGGCACAAAGAACTGTGCAGGAGTGGTGCAGATGAACAGTGACTAGAGCTGGGTGAGAAGATTCTTTTTATTTAGACCCTAATCTTAAAGAAAAAAAGAAAGAGGAAAATCCAGAAAAAGAAACTCTTAGAACTAATTTTTTAAAGTGACTAACAATCATAGAGAGAAAAATCCTAGACCCAAAAGACGAACTGGGGGGGGGGGGGGGGGGGCTAAAGACCTTTCAAAACATAGAAAATTGGACTCTTAAATTGGGTAGGCATTGTTTTGGTAAAGCATTATAAAATGCTGACTATCCACTTGAATTTATTTGAATAGCTGACTTTGCTTCCATAAATTGAACTAAATTTGGACTAATTAAATTATTAAGATTTGAAACAATGCTGAAACCTAAGCTGAGGGCACCATCTACTGGTGAATGGAATATACCAGACCCCTACAAGTTTAGAAAAAAAAATTGATGAGAAAAATAAACATTCATCTGGAGGATTGTGGTGACATTGAATGTTGTATAACTAGTTACTTTATAATCACTGGAGACACTATTATGAGATAAGGAAGACTTTTAAGTAAAGCAAAGTGATTTTTGATTTGTGGAAGCTTCCTGGACTATTTAAATGGAATTGATGAAATGTAAAGAACTATGATAATTGAACTTTCTGAGGACTAACATTGGACTGTAATATATTGTTTTTGGACTTGAGTAAGAATGGGATTTATTAAATTAAGACAAGATGCTCCAACAAGGGGAAAGGAGTGAGATTTCAAGAGAAATAGCATTGATGTTCCAAAGCATTAGGGGTACAATGGAAAAGAATCACAGATAAAGTACCTAGTGCAAAACATATATGTTTTGATGATGATTCATTGATGATGAATGAAGATCAAAGAGTATAGGAAAGAGAGCAGATAGCAGAAAGAACAGAAAAAAGACTGAACAGATAAACCAGCAAATAAAGTAGAAAGATAGGAAGGAGAAGACGATAAAGGCTATAATGGCTGATGAAATAAACTAAGGGAAAAGCACCTTAAGAGATTTAAAAAGGGAATCGGATAACTTGGAAGATACTTTTGAAAGAGATACTGGGTTTTGGGTGGATACTCTGGAGACTTGGCAGCTTAGGAGGATAGAGATGGGAGAAATATTCAGTCTCAATGGTGAAGATACAGATGTTGATAGAGATAAAGTTCCAAAAGAGGAATATGGGAGGCAAGCCAAAGGTTTGATTAGAAATTGGAATAGAGGTAGAGATAAGAATACACACCTTTATCAGTGGTGGGATTCAATTTTTTTTACTACCGGTTCTGTGGGTGTGGCTTGGTGAGTGTGGCAGGGAAAGGATACTGTAAAATCTCCAATCAGAGGTGGTATTTACCGGTTCTCTGAACTACTCAACATTTCTGCTACCGATTCTCCAGAACTGGTGAGAACCTGCTGAATATCACTTCTGACCCTAGCAAAAGTTAGATGGAAAGATTGGAGGTTGAAGGAGGGTATTATAAGGTATGTTTAAATAATAGGAAGACTGGTACTTGAATGGCATATTGTGACTTTGAACATTCAAACAATCAAGAGCTATGCCTTATATAAACATATGTATTAATATTAGGATTAGCAAGGATAACCTGACTAGAAGTTAGAAAAGAGCTAGAAATAAGAAATAGGGGGAATATTAGCAGATACAATCTTTATACAAAAGAGTATACATAATAATTTGATGGAAAAGATTTGAAGTTGAAAGATGGTATTATCATGTATGCTTATAATATTAAAATGGAATATAATATTGAATAACTACTTTTAATGTTTTTTAAAAAAACATATATATTAATACTAGGATTATATGTTTGCTTAATATAACAACCATTATGAATATCATTATTGATGTTTGTATCAAAATGAATTATACCCAGAGGCCACACTGCTCATGTAGTGATATTGATGTTTATTTAAAAATAAAAGTCTAATAAAACTTGAAAAATAAAAGAATAGTCACTTTAAAATTGAAACAGACAAAAAACAGAGACTATTGGATGTTCTGTTGATTAAGTTTTCTAGCTGTCTTTAAATGCTACAGGTTTCTATGATCTGTTAAGACTTCAATTTGATGCTGAGCCTCTTCAAGGAAATGTTTCCACACCTTGAAAGCCACTTTCACCACCAGGAACTCTTTATCCCAGATCGTTAAGGGCTTCTCCACTGGATTCAATTTTCAAGAATAATTGGCACATGGGAATAAATTTCTGAACAATGCAGCAGTTTGCAACAAGATTCTGTGACATCTGATGATGTGTCAGTCTTGATGGTGGTCGTGTCAGGTCAGTGTGTTTGACGATAGCTTCCAAAGCAAACATGACTTTTATGGTGTCAAAAGCACTCTGTTCCACCTTACACCCCACAATTTTACTCTCTTTCCTTATGAGGTTGGCTAGAGGTGCAGTGAGCATGGCAAATTGAGGAATAAAGACTGTAGTAATTGGCAAAGCCCAAAAGGCATTGGATATCCTTGTCTCAGTGCAGGAATTGGCAGGCATGTTGACTTTGCCTAATACTTTCAGCAATGCTTCTTGGCCCAATGAATGTTACATATGCAGTTCTGCATGTAAAACTTCACCAATGATTATATTTGGGTTTGTTTTATCTACAGTCTGTAACAAAATTTGTGGCAAAATAGGAATTAGCCCCTGGAGTAGATTCTCCTGGGAACTAGTAGCGAAAATTCTCCTGGGAACTAGTAGCGAAAATTTTGAGTAGCTTGGAAAACCAGCAAATACCACCTCTGACTGGAGATTTAACAGTATCCTTCCTCTACCACACCCACCAAGCCACACCCACAGAACCGATAGTAAAAATTTTTGAATCCCACCACTGGGATAAAGGTACTAGTTTTGGAAGACTTAACAGCAAGCATAAACAGTCACCTGGTAAATCTGAAGGTTGTGCCAGAATCAACACTTTAGCTGATACTTACGTCAGTGATTGTTGGTCTACCTCAGAGGATCTTAATTGAAATTAGGCTGCTCTCACAGATTAATTTGAGATTTCTAACGTATTATTGGATATACAGATTAGTATGAGATAACTTGGAATATTGCAGGATCTAATCAAATTATTCCATAGGACCTTACCATTGAGACCCAGAAAAACTATAAGCATTTTAGTTATTTTTGAGGAGCGCCCACCCTCCCTTATATAAAATGTAGTGTAACTCAGATCCAGTCAATGACTTCTTCAGAGGAACTAATATAATTTGCAGTTAGGTATAAACTATGGTTCTTGTTATACTTTCTTTACTGATCTCACAACCAATCCAACTCAAATGTCTAATTGCTTTGATGCTTTTAGATATATATGAAGGTAAAGTTTGTACAGCATTATCATAGGGAGTTTCTCTGATTTGGGCATGGTGGGGACCATAAAGGAGAAATCTTTCTAATTACATTACTATTTCCATTTATTTTTAATGCATTTCTACATTATTGATCTAAAATGGCCTTCCTTGTGGCAATACAAGCAGCAAAATAGCATTCTTTCTCCACTCTTATTGCATCCTCAGACTGTTGCCCAGTGGCTCTGTTTCGAGTCACTTGATCCCTGCTGGATCAAAAAGGCTCAGGTGATCATCTGCAGGGCCATGCAGAGGAATTTGTTCAACACCTAATGGACAAAGTTTCTCAGATTCATGTCAAGTTGGATCCCACATACAGAGACAATCCATGTGAGATGCCTGTGGGGAAGTCTTTCCCAATTATCTGGGAATGGTTTGACCCTGTTGGCCCTTATCTGGGAATGGTTTGACCCTGTTGACAGGGTCCACTTCATGTTGTTAGCACCACCACCTCTCACTTAGTTCATTGTCCATCCTGGATGGTGAAAACTTCCAGGATGGTGACTAGAGGAGAGGACCTTTCCGGGGGCTTTTAAGGATGTTCTGGTTTGTTCCTGCCTTAAAAAACCATTACTGGATCCTACCTGCTTGAACAACTTTTGTCTTTTTAGGGAAGGTTCTGGAAAAGGTGGTCATCTGGCAGCTTCGGAGGGTCCTGAAATGAAACAGATTATCTGGATCCTTTTCAGTCAGGAGTCAGGCCTGGTTATGGGATGGAACAGCATTGGTCATACTTGTCAAGGGTCTTTAGTGAGAGTAGAATGGGGGTAGTACAACCATCCCCACTCTCCTTGACCTCTCAGTAGCTTTAAATACCATCAGTCATGGTATCTTTTTGGGTTGGTTACAGAGGCTGGGATTGGTTGACACACTTTTGAGCTGGTTTGGCTCCTTTCTCCAAGGCCATCCCCAATCAGTATTGATATAGAAAAGAGGCCCAGTCCTTGGCTGCTTCCTTGTGGTGTGTGGCAGGTTTTGGTACCCTCTCCACTTCTTTCAAAATCTACATGAACTGCTAGGTGAAGTCATCCATCACCATGGGTTGAGATGCCTGCAGTATGTTAACTATACCCAACTCTATGTTTCTGCTCCTCATGACCCAAGTGATGCCACTGGGGGGGGGGGGGGGGTTGTGGAGGCCTAGATGGGGCACAATAGGTTTTGACTGAACCCTGGCAAAGCCAAAGGACTTTGGGTACATTGACCTGAGAACTGGGACTTTGTCATCTTTGACTCTGAATGGTGTGGCACTATCCCCAGACAGATCTGGTCCACAATCGGGTTCTCCTAGACTCATGACTCATGATCAAAGAGTAGATGGCAGTCCTGGCTAGGAAAGACTTTGCACAACTTTGGGTTATGCATCAGGTATGGCTTTTCATGGATCAGGAATCCGTTGTAATGTGGTCTACATGGGACTACCCTTGAAAAGCATTCAGAAGCTACAGCTTGTGCAGAGTGTAGTAGCATGGGCAATTCTTGGGGCCAGAAGAATGGCCAATGTAGCACTACTGCTCTGTGAGCTGCATTGGTTGCTAATCTTTTTCCAGGTGCAATTCATGGTGTTGAAAATTATCTTTAAATCCCTTCGTGGCATGGGTCCAGGCTACATTGGGGACTGTCTCATCCCATTGGAGTTGGCCCATCCCATCTATGCCGGCAAAGAATTCAGCTTGATTATTCTGGCTGAAGGGGTCCAGGAGAAGAGACTTCTTTGCTGTTGCCTCTGCTCTCTAGAACATCTTGCTCCCTCAACTACCAACCCCAACCCTGCTATCCATTCAGAAGAGCCTAAAGACCTGGCTCTACCAATTAGCTTGGGGCCCCAATTGGGGACCATCATCATAGTGGAGGTAGTTGATTGAGTAACAACATAAATAAAATAATTATTGATAATGTAAAACTGATTCAATTTATAAAGTAACAGATTATACATTTGGAGATTCCCCCAGGCCTTTTGACTAGGTTTCTGAGTCTATTTTCTCATTTCCAATCAGGATCTATATTAAACCATTGATTCATAAGTTCACTTCTTTGCTCTATCCTTATTTCAGTTCTTTTCCTGCCTTACTTCATACATGTATATTTTGTCCTATATTTTAGCTGCTTGCATCATTTTTATATTTTTCTTTTATTTCAAGTGATTTATGACTCATCCTTGCAGTACACAAGCACCTGCTGGCTTGTGGTCGTGCATCAGGCATCTGTATCCCTGCTGCATACATTTCTTGTCCTTTCTTTGCTGACATTTGCTATTTTGAGATGCTGCCACTAAATACCATAAATCTTTCTGCCACCTCTACAGAACAGGGTACTAGGATGAGACTAATCTTATTCAAGGGGGTATAAAACTAAACCTCACATTTTACGCAGGATATATCTCTTCTGATTTCAAAACCCTGTCTGGAACAATCATTCCAGATAAACATTGCCTGTGTGTATCTTTGATTTGTGACAAGGGAACTTAAGTGCTCTCTTACTCTAAGGGCAAGATTATGTAGTACTATACATTTTGTTTGTTAATCAATGAACAGTATACATAAAAATGATTTGTATCACATGTAATTACGTCTATTTTCATTCTTGGGAACACTTGAAATAAGATGAATGCATGTAATGCTCATATTTGCATTGTGAAATTTAAACTTTTTTAAACCAAAGGGCATAGTGATTGAACAACCACCAGGAGCTCAATAATTCTAGTTTTTCTTTCTGTCCATATCATATATACCCCCATGATAATGTACTCAAAAGGACCAAACTTATCTTCTGCCAAAAATTGCTGTGGGGAGCAGTTCTTTTAAAAATAGCTTCTACAATATTAGGAAACTGAAATGCAGTAGTCAGTTAAATATTAGGATTTCTGGGATGTGATCAACCTAACAATAAAACAACAATAAAATCCACACAAACCAACTGCCATTCCATCATCCTTAGGATTGATTTAGTGTTTATGGCATGGGTTCCAGTTGGATATCTTTGTATGAATAAGAGCTGTAAGACTTAAGAAATTTTCTGAGGAAAAAAAATATACAATAGGACTTGTCAGACATTCCACATTAATCATTGATGACCTCATTTTCTTTGTAAAAAAGAAATCAGACAAATGCCAGTTGATTAACAATTCCATGAATGTAACAAGAAGGAAAAATTGACTTTCCCTGCTGGTGATTTCAAATTTGATGGAGTATTTCTCTGATACCATAATGTACATTAAATTAGATGTATATATGTTTTTATTTATTTATTTATTTTCTTCCTTCCTTCCTTATATTTCTATGCTGTTCCATGCCTGCAGGCAAGCTGACCTTGATGCAAATCATAATACCAATTTTGATGCAAACTTTAAGTGCCTAATGTTTCTATCAAGGAGACAAAGGGAAAATTATGTTCCATACTTCGATTCAACCATTTCAAATGTATGGCCATGCTGTTAGGTTTGCACAATGCTGTAAAAGTGGCCCAGCATTTTCAGAAATCTGTTGAACTGTTTTATGATCATATATTCAGACAATTTATTTTACTCAGTCATCATCAACACCACAGGAATATGAAATTCATGTAAAAGTGGCATGTTTATAGGACCTCCACTATTAAATTAGAGAATTGTGCCTTTGATTTGAATGAAAGGAAATCCCTGTTTAACATCATGGTTAAGACTGAGCCATGAAAATTTGATGCAGTGTTATCTTGGCAGTCACCACAGGCAGTAAACAAGACACAATACTTTGGGGTGACACAAATTGTTACAACTGCTTTATTGCTTGTTTGCCCAGATAATAGTCCATTTATGTGGTTTATTGAAGACCACATTTCTTTACTGATAGAATGAGCAGATTCAGCAAGGTTCAGATTGATGCAAGTATAAATTCATCCTAAATCAATATTGAAACATCCGGACATTTATACTCTGTTATTGTTAAGATCTTTAACTCTGAAGTAGACATTGGAACAATGTTTTTACAATTTTTTAAAGGATAAGCAGTTACACATTTCCACATTTCACTGAAGGTTTAATTCAACAAAATATACTGACTTGAATTAGGTGTTATTGGCAATAGAACAGTCATTTGAAAGCTAGGAGTATCATTTAAAGGAAATTAGACAATGTCTCATTTATATTAGCCATCAGAATTAAAATACAATATTTATAAAAACTAAACAATTCATCTATTTTCAATTTATTTTTGTATAGCATATATATGTAATTTAATCAATGAAAACAAGATATTAAGGATAAATATCATTTGGATATTGTTTTTGTGTCAGATAATTATAAACATCACAGCAGCAGAATCTGATCACTGGAAAAATTCAATGGGATAATGAATACCTACAGTCACTCCTACTTTATTAAATGAAGTTTTCCTACACTGTGGGTTCAATTTTCAATCCT
Source organism: Bungarus multicinctus (assembly GCA_023653725.1). Taxonomy (NCBI): domain Eukaryota; kingdom Metazoa; phylum Chordata; class Lepidosauria; order Squamata; family Elapidae; genus Bungarus; species Bungarus multicinctus. The sequence goes on along the minus strand of CM042849.1, from coordinate 49,362,923 downwards.
ATTCTGGAAAAATTTAACTCTTAAGAGTTAAATCACCATCATCACTATTAGTGATGAATTAGATAGAGTGCACTAATGTCAGCTTTGACACTATTTAAGGATTATATAAATTATTATTCTTTCCCAGTTTAATTCTCGGTCAGTAAAAATAAAATGATAGCAAATAAAAACAACCCCATTAAAAATAAAGGGTGATAGGTAGGCAGCTCATTACATAGGCAGGGATAAGAAAGAGTTACAACAATGTTTGAATCTTCTTAAAATACAGTGGAAGCTGAGATAGTCTAGTTATGGCTCCCTAGCTTTTCTTCAATAAAGTTCTTGCCTAATTAATTCCAGTCCTGTCCAAAAGTCTAAGAATCAGAAACAGTAGGAAAGGCTACATATCACAGCAGGGGACAAAGTGTGGCTCTCAATAAAAAACATTTATATATTTGAGGCCAGACTAGAAAGCTAAATCCTTGATTCATCAGACATTCCTGATTTCCTGTCAAATATTAATTGTGGCTTGTTCCATCACTGAATATTCTCCTGGTAATCTACTTCCCTCCTATCCCAATTATGTAACATACTCTTGTGTAATTGCTAAGAAATATTTATTTATTAAATTTTTATACCGCCCCTCTCCCAAAATGGGACTCGGGGCAGTGCACAGCCAAGATAAAATAACACAATTAATAAAAAATTTAAAAGAGATTTAAAAAGAGGTTAAACAGTGGCTGGAATAACACTATAAAAACAAGATAAAAAGTTAAAAATACCAGAAATTAAAACCCTAGTAATTGATACTAGGCCATACCGGCCTGTTGGAAAAGGTGGGTCTTTAGTGCGTGCCAGAAGGTCTGCAGGTCAGTAATGGCCTGCATCTACGGGGGTAATTCATTCCAGAGGGAGGGTGCCCCCGCAGAGAAGACCCGCACCCTCAGGGCCGCCAGCCGGCATTGTCCAGCTGCCGGCACCCCAAGGAGGCCCACCCTGTGGGAGCGCACTGGCCGGCAAGAGGCCGATGATGGCAGCAGGCGGTCCCGTAAGTACCCAGGTCCCAAGCCATGGAGCGCTTTAAAGGTGACCACCAACACCTTGAATCGCACCCGGAAGGCCACTGGAAGCCAATGCAACTCGCACAGGAGCAGTGTAACATGGGAGCTTCGAGGAGCCCCCAAAGTCACTCGCGCAGCCGCATTCTGGTCGGGTTGAGACGAAGCCTGTTAAGACCCATCCAACTCCGCATGGCCTCCATGCACTGGGTCATCACTTCAACGGCTTTGTTGGGGTGACCTGGGGTAGAACTGTATAGCTGAGTATCATCAGCATACTGATGGAACTCTACCCCAAAACCATGGATGATCTCACCCAGTGGCTTCACATAAATGTTGAACAGCAGGGGCGAGAGCACCGACCCCTGAGGCACCCCACAAAACAAAGGCCTCGGGGTCGACCTCTGCCCCCCTGCCAACACAAATAGAGAGGAAGGAGGAGAACCATGGTGCCTCCCACTCCCACTCCCAACCCCTCCAACAGCCGCAATAAGATACTGTGGTCTACAGTATCAAAAGCCGCTGAGAGATCTAACAGACCAGGACAGAAGAACAACCCCTGTCCCAGGCCTTTCAGAGATCATCCACTAACGTGACCAACGCCATCTCTGTGCTGTGCCCGGGCCTGAAACCCGATTGGAGAGGATCTAGATTTACTGCTTTATCCAGGTGCTGAGGGAGCTGTTGTGCCACTACACTCTCAACAATCTTCGCCACAAAGCGAAGGTTGGAGACTGGACGATAATTCGACAGTAATGTTGGATCCAGGGATGGTTTCTTGAGGAGGCGCCTCACCACCGCCTCTTTCAAGGTGGCAAGTAAAAGCCCCTCTCTCAAGGAAGCATTAATAATCCCCTGGACCCAACCTTGTGTCACCTCCCGAGTGGCCAAAACCAGCTAGGAGGGACACGGATCCAATTAACATGTGGTGGCATTAAACCCACCCAGTAACCTGTCCATGTCTTCCAGGGTCACAGTATCGAACTCAACCCAAGTGACCTCACCGAAATCCACCCCCGCCCTCCCGCCCAGAGATGCCCAGTCAGAGTCCAGCCTGTCCTGGATCTGAGTGATTTTGTCTTGCAGATATCTAGAAAAGTCCTCGGCCCATCCTTGCAAGGGATCCTCCCATGCTCCCACATCCAAAAGTGAGCGGGTCACCCTAAAAAGGGTGGCTGGGCGATTTTCTGTGGATGCAATAAGGGCAGAAAAGTAAGATTGCTTTGCCACCCTTATCGCCACTAAATATGCCCTAATATGGGACCGCAAAAATGTTCGATCAGATCCAGAGTGGCTGGTCCTCCAACCACTCTCTAGGCATCTTTTCCGGCGCTTCATCTCCCTCAGCTCCTCGGAAAACCAAGGAGCCAAATGGGATCGGCATTGGGTCAGAGGCCGCAAAGGCATGACCCGGTAAAGGGCCTCGGCAGCCATCTTATCCCAGGTGGCCACCAAGTCCCCAACCGAGTCGTGTATGCGAGTCTTGGGAAATGGCCCAAGCTCCATCAGGAACCTATCTGGGTCCATCAGACACCTTGGGTGGAACCATTTTGTTGGTCCCGGCTCCCTGGGACAAGGAGCTGTGGAATGGAAGTTCAGCCTAAGGAGTGAATGATCTAACCATGACAGAGGCTCAATAGAAACATCCCCTAAACCTAGATCATCCTGCCACTGACCAGAGACAAAAACCAGATCCAAGATGTGACCCCCAGTGTGTGTGGGGTCCCAAATTAATTGGGTCAGGCCCAAGGCTGTAATGAAAGCCATGAACTCCTGAGCAATCCCCGAGGTCCTGCCGGCAGAAGGCAAGTTGAAATCCCCCATGACCAACCTCCAACCACCGAACCAACAATCAACCGCAAGCTGGCTATAACCTCAAGGAGCTCAGGCAGGGCCGATGTCACATAACAGGGAGCCAGGTATGTGATCAATAGGCCCATCTGAACCCCGGAGCCACACTTCACAAAGAGTGATTCACATCTGGTTGTCTGAGGAACAGTGGATTCCCTAGGATACAGATCTTCCTTAATAACCACCGCAACCCCCTCACCCCTCCCCTGAGCCCTTGGCCAATGAAAAACCCGAAACCCGGGTATGCACATCTCCACCAGGGCAACACCCCTCTCTTGGCCCAACCAGGTTTCAGTAATACCCGCCAGGTCCACTCCCCCACCAAATCAAATCATAAATGAGGGGGACCTTATTAACTACGGACCTGGCATTACACAACATCAGCCAAAGGCCCAGGGCCTGATGACTCGGACAGCCCGGGGAATGAGAAATAACTAGGGGGTCGGAGCGTGCCACCTCACGCAAATAGCGGGGGCGCGCTCCCAATACCTGATATGGCCCCTTATGACCACCAAATCTGCCTCTCCCACTTACCGTGCAGATGGACTGCATCTTTCCCTCCCGGAAATAACCCCCCATTCTCAATCTGTACCCCACCGACCCCAAAACTTCCCGGACACACTCAACCCCCGGTCTGGCCCCTGTCTCAGGCAGGTTGTCCCCCAACCCCCACCTGGTTACCCTCCCTAACCCCGATAAAAATTTAAATAAAAAATGATACAACTGGGTACCACCCCCAAAGCGTTTCCTATGGCCATGGCATCTCTCGGGATCCCAGGATCCATCCTTAAGGGTAGACCATTGGTAGTCCGGAGGGCCACTCCAGGGAAAGGGGGACATTTCCCAAGGCCCACAGGTCCGCCGATGAGTATCTAATCAGCCCAGCTGACCGTGCTTCCAATGTCCGGCGCTGGCGACGTAAAGGCTGGGCAGGTTGGGCCCGGTTCATCTGATCACCGCATCCCATCAGCCACGACCTCCGCCAACCCTGCTGCCAAAACCGTCATCGCCGAGGCCAGAGCCAAGGTTGGGCCCGGGGACTCCCGGCTGCCATCTCCACCACACCAGGCTGCCGTCACCGTTGCCGCCATCGCCAGCGAGGCAACCATGCCACCGCCGCCACCGAGGCCTCCGAGGCCAGGACAACCACCACCAAGACCGCCACCATCGACAAACCAGCCGACACCACCGAGCCCTGGTGGCATCGTCGCCGACATCGTTGCCCTCGAGGCTGCCAAGCTGCCATCGTCACCGTTGCCAACGGGGCCGCCGAAACCAAGGCCACTGCCACCGGGACCACCGCCATCACCAAACCAAGCGACGCCATCCAGACCAGGCAACTGTTGCCGCTGCCGTCGTTGCCATCGAGGCCTCCGAGCTGTTGCCACCACCGTCGCCGCCGAGGGGGCCACCATAGCTGGGGCCAATGTTGCCAGGGCCACCGCCATCAGGGCCATCATTACCAAGGCCATCGCCACCAATGGGGCCGCCAAGGCCAAGGCCACGGATGTTCCCGCCACAGGGGGCGCCATAGAGGGAACCACAGCCAGGGCTGCCGCCGCCTCCTGGGCATGACTTCGATGTTGCCACTGTCCACCTCGCCGTCCACTCTGCCTCCGCCGCCGAGGTGGCAGCTGCCTCCCTGCTACATCACCAGGGCCAGCTGCCACCATAGCCGATGGAACCGAGCCCCCGACCACGGCCAAGACCAAGGCCGAGGCTGGAGACAGGGCCGTGACCTCCGCGGCACCATCTGCGGCAGCTGCGGCAAGGTCATCTTCCACCGCGGCAGCCACGGTGCCATTTGTGGTCCCATCTGCAGCGGCCGGGGCAAGGCCCCCCCACCCGCGGCAGCCACGATGCCACCCGCGGCAGCCGCGGCAGTCAAGGCAAGGCTGCGGCGGTCGAGCAGGGCTGCCGCTGCCCGCAACAGCTCGGGCAGCCCGGGCAGCCATTCAAATGGCCTCTCCGTCGCCCCCGTTGCCTCCCCTGCACCGCCAGATCCCCCCCGGTCCCTCAGTTACCTCTGCCACCGGTGAGGACCAAGGGAAGAGGGAGGCTCAGCCGAAGGCCCTGGACCTGCGATGGAACTCTTCACGGACCCAGCTTCTGGCCTCCATCTTGACAAGGCAAGAGAATTATGAGCTAGCTCAAAATTTTAGTTTCACATTTCTAATTATAATTTGTGTTTAGTAAAGTCTGGAAGATGTTCATGTGAAGGTTGGTCTGATTTATAATCTCTTAAATTACTTTAAAGGTTCCTTTCACAATATACCAAAAATGACTGCTTCTATAGTCAAATTGAAAACATTTTGAAAGAATGTAATATGATGATTCTTCCATTCTGAACATTTCTGAGGAAGAAGAGCTGGATGAGAACTTATCAGAGATAAATGTTTTGTCTAAGGTAGTGATCTCTAAATTTGGCAAGTCCACAAGTCTTAAAGTTGTCAAATTTGGAGACCCCTGGTCTAAGGCCTCAGATTTGGCTTGGGATTCAGGCAGTCTCAGGGTCATTCCATTCTTCTGAGTTAGTGATCCAGATAACTGACTTGGAGATTCTTTTTGATCATCAAACCTGCTGGAGGGATATGAATACTTAACGGTATAGAAATGTACTAAACAGCCTCTGTAAGAAAGACAATTCACCCCATTTTGACTGGAGTTCTGTATTTCAGCCTGCAGCAAAATAAAGCCAGTTACTGAGGAAAAAAAACTTATTAAAGGCTTTTCATGTGTGGCTGCAGTTTACTTTTTTGAATGTGTGACCCTTGGATTGATTGAATTTCTCTTCACACCTGTTTCTTTGTAGCTTCAATAATATCTCCTTTATTTTGACCCTTGGACTAGACTTTTGACTATTCTTCATTGTATTTTCTGGGTAGCTCACTCACTTATCTAAATCTAATTTTGTGTGCACCTTTGGAATAGAAAAGCATTATGTCAAATAAATATGAAGAAGCAGTGATGTCAAAGGAAAAGTATTATTGATCAGTCATAGAGATTTGTGCTATAGTTACTTCTTTCAATTGTAGCTAATACATTCATTCTAAAATGGCTAAGAAAATATTTTTTTCTGAAATGTCTTAAGGCAATTCCCACCCTTTCCAATTATTTTGGTAATTGGCCATGTTGCTGAGGAACTATGGGAGTTTCAATCTTATTATGGAGATCCCAGGTTTGAGAAAAGTACTGTGTGGCAAGCTATGATTTTACACTGTTAAGAAAAAATAATTGATTGGAGTTTAGAGGTTATAATTATCAACTGTTTATTTATTAATAATATGGATAGTCTTGGTTTGGTTGTTAACTATAATTAATAACCACTTTAAATTAACTATAGGCAGACTCTTGGAATGAATTCTTTTTAAAAAATGTACCTTAACATAAATGTTGCTATATTGTAACTTACTAAGATAAACATCTGATTCATAAAATTGAATAAGTACTAAAATGATGTAAATGGAAAATAAAATAGACACATTTCATTTCTTGCAAACTTCTGAACTTTCTAAATTGCAACTGATTTCAATAAAATTTAAAAGATACTGTTTACATTCCAAGTAGGTAGTTTGCAAAGGAGAAAAAACTTTTTGTTGCTTCTAAATTAGCTAAAGAGAAAGGGATGGGTATATCATGCAGTTAAGTTGGTACTGCTATGAGAATAAAAATCCACAGGACTAATAAAAATCAAGCAAATACAATAAAAGCTTTAGCTTCTACTGCAGGCTTTCAAAGCTAGTATCAAATCATCCATTAAGCTTACAGAAAAAAATGCAAAACTTAACACTTTAAAACAACTCTGTTAATTTTTAAAAGAAGCTTAATTAATAGAACTGTACCTAAGATGTTGATAAGCAACTAAATATTGATTGGAGAAGTAGATGAATTTTTAGAGCTAAACCTCTTAAAGAACTTTTAGATTTTGAGATCATTGAATTTTTAAAAAGTTAATCTCTGTTATCTCAAAATACATGAGGTTTACCATAACAATAGTGTTCAAAGCCTGCCAGGTAAGAATAATTGCTTTTCTAGAAATGCATTAAATAAAACTTTAGAGATAACTAGGACTTTAATACATATTTAACTGGGGTGAAATGCCATTGAACTCAATGAAATTTTACTGATGAGTCACAGATAAGCTATGATGTCTACTTATATCAGAGTATACAATAAGGGATCAGAGGGATTTATAGCTAGTTGAATGACTGTATTCAACATGTGGTAGTTACTGTGTCAATATGAGAGTGACATCCAGTGAGATGCCTCTGTATTCTAGGTCTGGTTTCCTTCAACATTTTAATAAATGTCTTAAATGAGGAAAAACAAAGGTCTTCTATTTGCAAACTGACCTCAAAATGAGGGGCATTGCTAACTTAAGGTTCAAAAGGATATTTATAGACCTGAAGTCTGAACTACATCCAACAAAATATAGTCCAATGGCAAGAAAAATGTATAGTTTTATACTTATTTGTAAAAAAAAACAGCTGCACAAGTACATGATAAAGGAACATATTAGTACAATAAGGATCTAGGGACCGTGTTAAATAACAGATTGAGTTTCAGTTACCAAGTTTCAATGCAACCTTGCAATAAAAAAATATAGTATTGAGATCACAGGAAATTATCTTAATGTGTCCAGTTCTGGCCATCATGATATAAGAATGATGCTGAGTAATTAGGAAAATTTTGGTAAAGTTCAGAAAGTGACAAACATGGGGAATGACAAAGATGGGGAGAGGCTTGGACAAAATAGTCATTATGAAGAATTTTTAAAGGAAGTGAAATGTTTAGCTTAAAAGATGAACAGGTAAGAAGAGACATGATCAACAACTGGATATCTGAAGGGCTGCCATTGGGAAAAAGGAGTGGATCAGAAGTGGTATTCAGCAGGTTTTAACCAGTTCTGGAGAACCGGTAGTGGAAATTTTGAATAGTTCGGAGAACCAGCAAATACCACCTCTGACTGGAGATTTTACAGTATCCTTTCCCCGCCACGCCCACCAGGCCATGCCCACAGAACTGGTAGTAAAAAAATTTGAATCCCACCACTGGAGTGTTTATATTCTACATGGCACCCAAAGGTAGGATACAAAAAAGAAGATCCAAGCTTGAAATACGCAGGAATTTTGTGGAGTCAAGGGTGCTCTATCATTGAAGATTTCAAGCAAAAATTGGGCAGCCATTTGTTGAGGATGGTATGAGGATTCCTGCACTGGATGGGTGGTGGTGGTTGGAACTAGTAGACATTGATGTTTATTTCCAACTCTATGATTCTGCAGTATATGTATATTTTACTTAGATATATGCATTTATCTCATGCAAGATAATGTTCAAGATCTTGCAATCTAGAATTCAAGATTATATAATATACAAGAAGAGTTCAGAACTAATAGTAGAACACAGGATCTTTCTGTCATTATCTAGTAAACAAACTAAAGGAGTTTCAAAAAATGTGTCTATTTTTGCTTTATTGATTATGCAAAAGATTTATAGGTGTAGAACAAATTTTGGATAGCTCTTTAAAACAGATGTACTGTGTCACCTCATCTGCTTATTGAACACTTTTTCATGGTTATTAGTCACAGTTACAGTATAATGGAACATGGAGCAACAAAACTATTCAAAGTTGAGAAAAGATTGCACTAAATTCAGTCATTTATTTAACTTTATAAGTATACATCATGAGAAATATTGGACTAGAAGAAAATGAAATGGAAATTGAAAATAAAATTGCTGATAGAATGATCAACAACTTTAAATATGCTGATAATATAATCTTGATGGTTGGAATTAAAGAAAGCTTAAAAATCTCTTATTGAAGGTGAAAGAAGAAAGTGCAAATGCTAGTCAATTATTCAATATTTAAAACTAAGATTTGTCAACCTAATAGAAAGAAGCAGAACAAAACTAAAGTAATAACAGATTTATCTGGGTTTAGAAATTTGTGGAAAAACCTCCCACAACAACAGAACAATGGAACAAAGGTATGGATAGTCACAGATGTTAATATTGGCTATGAAATCTGGATCATCAGAAAGGCTGATGGACTATAATTTTCATGCAAGATAAAATTGAGGCCAACACTTTGTGGTGCAAGAAGTACAACAAATTAAATATTAGATGAGATAGGAAGTACTAAAATTTAAATATTTTGGATACAGTCACTGGATAAGACCATAATGTTTGGAAATATACTGTAGAAGAAAATAAATAGTTAAATGATGACACAACCTTAACATTAGAAGAGATCAAAGAAGAACATATTGGCAGACAATTCAAGCAAAATTATTTCTATTTAGTTTAGTTTATTAGATTTTTATATTGCCCCCTCTCCCAAAAATGGGACTCGGGGCGGTGTACAGCCAGCTAAAACAGAAAAAATATAAAGTTATAGAGTTAAAAACAATTTAAAATGATTAAATTAGTGGCCGAATATAAAATTAACAAGTATAAAAACTGATAAAAAATTTAAAAATACCAAATTTAAAACCCCACAAATCGTTACTAGGTCAGGCCGGCCTGTTGAAAAAACAGGGTCTTTACTGCACACCGGAAAGTCTGAATGTCGGTGATGGCCCGTATCTCTGGGGGCAAGTCGTTCCAAAGGGAGGGAGCCCCCGCAGAGAAGACCCGCACCCTTGGTGCCGCCAACCAGCACCGCCCAGCTGGCGGAACCCCGAGGAGGCCGGCCCTGTGGGAGCACACTGGGCAGCGGGAGGCTGTTGGTGGCAGCAGGTGGTCCCGTAAGTACCCAGGTCCCGAGCCATGGAGCGCTTTAAAGATGATCACTACCACCCTGAATCGGATCCGGAAGGCCACAGGAAGCCAATGCAGCACGCGCAGGAGCGGTGTAACATGGGAGCTCCTCAGATCCACATGATCACCCGCGCAGCCGCATTCTGAACCAACTGCAGCCTCCGGATACTCTTCAAGGGAGCCCCATGTAGAGAGCATTGCAGTAGTCCAAGTGGGAGATGACAAGGACGGAAGTGACCATGTGAAGTGCGCCCAGATCCAGAAAGGGCCACAACTGGTAGATCAGACAAATCTGTCAAAAGGCCCCCCTGGCAACGACCATAATGTGATCTTCTAAAGACAGCTGTACATCCAGGAGGACACCCAGATTGCGAGCCCTTTCCATGGGGGGCAAAATTTCTCCCCCCACGGCCAGCGATGGAATAAGCTGGCTGTATCTGGGCGCAGGAAACCACAGCCACTCGGTTTTGGTCGGGTTGAGACAAAGCCTGTTAAGACCCATCCAACTCCGCAAGGCCTCCAGGCACTGGGTCATCATTTCGACAGCTTCATTGGGGTGGCCCGGGATAGAAATGTACAGCTAAGTATCATCAGCATACTGTTGGAACTCTACCCAGAACCCACGGATGATCTCACCCAGCGGCTTCACATAAATGTTGAACAGGAGGGGCGAGAGCACAAACCCCTGAGGTACCCCACACAATAGGGGCCTCGGGGTCGACCTCTGCCCCCCTGTCAACACAAATTGTGAGTGGTCGGAGAGGAAGGAGGAGAAACACTGTAAAACGGTGCCTCCCATTCCCAACCCTCCCAACCGCTGCAATAAGATACTGTGGTCGACAGTATCAAAAGCCGCTGAGAGATCTAACAGGACAAAGACAGAGGAACAACCCCTGTCTCGGGCCTTCCAGAGATCATCCACCAATGTAACCAACGCCGTCTCCGTGCTGTGCCCGGGTCTGAAACCCGATTGGAGGGGATCTAGATATATTGCTTCATCCAGGTACTGAGGGAGCTGATGTGCCACCACACTCTCAACAACCTTCGCCACAAAGCGGAGGTTGGAGACCGGACGATAATTCAACAATAATGCTGGATCCAGGGATGGTTTCTTGAGGAGGGGCCGCACCACCGCCTCTTTCAAGGCGGCGGGTAAAAGCCCCTCTCTCAAGGAAGCGTTAATGATCCCTTGGAACCAGCCTCGTGTCACCTTCCAAGTGGCCAAGACCAGCCAGGAGGGGCACGGGTCCAATAAACAGGTGATGGCATTAAGTCCCCCCAGTATCCTGTCCACGTCCTCCAGGGTAACAGGATCAAACTCATCCCAAATGACCTTACCAAAGTCCACCTCCACCCCCCCCCGCCTGGAGATGCCCAGTCCCAGATCTGAGTGATTTTGTCCTGCAGAAATCTAGCAAAGTCCTCGGCTGGTCCCTGCAAGGGATCCTCCCGCGCTTCCACTTCCAAAAGGGAGAGGGTCACCTAAACAGGACGGCCGGGTGATTTTCCACAGATGCAATAAGGGCGGAGAGGTAAGATTGCCTCGCCGCCCTTATCGCCACTAAATACGCCCTAATATGGGATCGTAATAGTGTTCGGTCAGATCCGGAGCGGCTGGCCCTCCAACCACTCTCTAGGTGTCTTTTCCGGCGCTTCATCTCCCTCAGCTCCTCGGAAAACCAAGGGGCCGCTCAGGATTAGCACTGGGTCAGAGGCCGCAAGAGCACGACCCGGTCAAGGGCCTCAGCCGCCACCCTATCCCAGGCAGCCACTAAGCCCTCGACCGAGTCGTGTGTGTGAGTCTCGGGAAACGGTCCAAGCTCCATCAGGAACCTATCTGGGTCCATCAGGTGCCTGGGGCGGTACCATTTTATTGGCCCTGCCTCCCTATGGCGGGGGGGGTGCGGAATGGAAGTCGAGTCTAAGGAGCAAATTATCAGTCCATGACAGGGGTTCTACCACAACATCCCCTATACCTAGATCATCCTTCCACTGATCAGAGACAAAAACCAAATCCAGGATGTGACCCCCCAAGTGAGTGGGGTCCCGAATTAATTGGGTCAGGCCCATGGCTGTCATGGAAGCCATGAACTCCTGAGCAATCCCCGAGGTCCCGCCGACAGAAGGCAGATTGAAATCCCCCATGACCATAAGCCTGGGGGTCCCAACCGCCAAGCTGGCTATAACCTCAAGGAGCTCAGGCAGGGCTCATGTCATGTAGCACGGAGCCAGATATAATAATAATAATAATAACAACAACAACAACAACAACAACAATAATAATAAATATTTATTTATATACCGCTGCCGCTGACCCTATGGCCTCGACAGTCCTCCGACCGGCTCCTGCTAGAACTTGCCGGTCTCCCCTGGTCCTCCCCCACCTCTGCCACCGGTGGGGGGACCCAGGGGAAATGGAGGCTCACGCCGAAGATCATCCAGGCCGGAGAAGCCTCCACCGAAAGCATCCGGTCGCCATCTTGAAACGCCCCTGAAGTCATTAACTACCTTAGCCTTAACTACCTTAGGTATGCGATCAACAGGCCCACCTGAACCCTGGAATCAAACTTCACAAAAAGGGACTCACATCCGGTCGTCTGAGAAACATGGATTCCCTAGGACACAAAGAATAAAAACTGGTTGAATAGCTGAACAAGTCATATACACATGTACATCGTTTTTAAGATTTTTATCAGAAGCATCCAAGTGGTAAATATTATGCAATGATGCTGAAACCAAATGGCAGTGTAGCTGCTGTCCTTGGAGATCTTCAGATTCTGTAAGTAGTGATCAATTTGCACAAAACATACTTTATATATTTATGAATTTGAAAATATATTAACTAAAAAACAAAATAAATACAAATGTATGGATTCTAAATTCATTTTTGGACTAAATTACTTCCATAATGCAATTAATACATTTTGGGGGAAGATTTTTGGTTGTTTTTCAAAATATTACATGGACTGTTATTAAAAACTTTTGTAAAAGATGTTTACGCAAAATATTTACAATAATGTTTTATGCATGCATTATATCAATGCGTCCACATGAAAGCAAAAACAACCAGAAATTAACTAAAATTGGCGACAATTCTTAGATTTTTTAAAATATTTTTGATGTTTTTATAGTTTGATATTTTTTACAGTAATAAAAGAAAACATAGGCTTTGGTGAATGAGTGCATAAAAGGAATTAATTTAGTGAAATAAAAGAGTAACAGCTAGTATTGGTTCAGATCTGTTTGTTCCATAATTTAATGCTGCTTTGCAATTTAATCCTCAATTTAAAATTCAGAAATAGTCATACATTTCATTCAAATGATCATTTTATAGATTAACTGCTAATCTTTCATTCCTTGGCTTCATTTAAGTTCAAAATTAAACTTCAAAATAAGTGAAATTTGATTTTTTTTCTTAATTAGCATTCATAGACCTGTATTCTCACTCTCTGTGTGTATGTGTATTTTGAGTATGTCTATTTAAAGTTTTTCTATTCTTGTCTAGCTTTTAGTTTAATTTTAAAATCAGTGCTAAATATAATAAACCAACTAAACATTTCCAGTACCATAAAAGCTAAAAGAATAAATATAAATTCCTATATATGTTCACACGTTTGATCTTTCTAAAATAGCTGATGACTCAAATAGGTAGTAATTTTATTTTACCTCCGAACATGTGTGTGTGTAGCTATGTGTATGTGAGTTATATTACAGCATCAATCTACATGACTAAGCATATATGCTGTAATAATAATGTATCAAAATTTTGTTGAACATTGTCAATGATAATTTTTTTTTAAAAAAAGCTACACAATTAACTGGGCTAAGCCAATGTACACAATCAGTACAGGAATGATTCCTTTACACAAAAAGAATAAAATGTTAATAAGCCTATTCTCATGACAGAAATGAACAGGTATTCCCTTTGAGTTAATAACTTCACCCTTATGTGCCAGCAACTCAGGATCTCGGCTTATTCATTAGAGAAATGTAATGAGTGGGTTAAAGGCAGTCCTATTCTCTAGGGGCTTTCTTTTCCCTGATCATCTTCTCCCCTAAATCAAGTGCAGCTCCAGGAACTAGGAAAAGAATGGCTATTCTGTAGGGTTTTAGAACTTAAGTATTGCAGAGTTTCCAGTGCCAGAAATAGTTGATTATTACTATGGCTAGTTGTAGACCTTAATTGCAATTTTTTTTTATTTTTCTTATATGTATCCATGTATTCATAACTATGTTTTTACTTATACCTATTATCTTGTAAGCAGTTGACAAACCAAATAAATAAAATAAATAAAAATATATTTGTAGTAGTTTTAGTATGTATTATTAAATGTTTTACTGTTCATCTGTTGCTCTTGTATACTGCTTAAAGTTATTTGACTGAAACTATTTAGAAATTCATAAATAAATAAATAAAACAGATGGTCCTGTTGTTAAGCCTAGCAGCTACTTAACAGAAGACTATCAATTCCTGATTTTTGTTCCTCCAAAGGGAAGGATATGATGTGGTGTGAAATTAAGGTCAGGGTCTCTGACATTACTTGCTTGTTTTTTAACCTCCTGGTGTCATGGGAGGGAACTGTGGAAGCTAAATTACCATAGAGTTGAAATACCTTGAAAAACTGTTTTGATAAAATTTATCTAGAACTTAGTTTTGTTTCTATAGTATTCAATCAAGATTAAAAGGTTCACATGACACAAGGTTGCTTGTCTAGAATCTTTAGGTTACACTTTTCAGACTGAAATTAAGTAGCCAACTAAGCTGGTGTGCCCTATTACAGGGATGTCAAACTGGATTTCTTTGAAGGCCGGATAGCATTGTACTTCTCCATGGGCAGACTGTGAGGGATGGGGGAGACAGCACCCTGCCTGCCAAAACGGGGCACTGGGAGGGAGGCTTCACATCCCCCATATCCCATTTTCAGCCTGGACAGCCTCCTGCAGCACCCTGCTGACCAAAACAGCCCCCACACCTCATTTTGGCTGGCAGATTGCTGCAAGAGGCCATCTAGGCTGAAAATGGGCTCATCTTACTTGGATGGACTTTGTCTCTGAGTGCTGAATGGAGTTGGAGAGTTTCTTTGGAATGCTGACAGGGGCTGTGCCTTGGTTTGGCTGCCAGAGGCACCGCAGGCTAGTCCTTTGCTATATGGGCCCATGGGCCAGATTTAAACACCCCATGGGTGGGTCCTGGCCCATGGGCCTTGAGTTCAACACCCCTGCCCTATTGCCTCCCTGTTCCACAAAGACCCTGTGGGTTGAGGTGGGGGGAAGGGCCGTATGGACAATTGTTGGATCTGGGAGAGTGAGACCTGTGGAGGGATTTTGGTGTGTCCCTGCATAATAGATATAGTATCCATGCTGAGCTTAATAGGGATACTAAGGTGAAGGTTCAGCTGTTTGTGATGACAGTGATGATTCAATTGAGTAGGCGATTGTGGTCTGTGAGGAAGAAGTTGTCTTTGATAAGGGAGGAAGGTGTAAACCAGGCATTACAAATCAGCCATGTGAGGTGAGTAAGGTATCTAAAAATAGAAGCCACATACTGGTTGGTGATTCAATTGTAAGAAGTGTCAATTTAGAAAAGGATGTGGTATTTTTGAAAGAGGTGAGGTGCCTGCCTAGTGCCACTGTCAGCAGAGAAAAGAGGCACATTGTTAAGATAATCAAGAAAGCTAGTAAGAATTGTGATGTTGTGCATCTTGGCTTTAATGATCTGTCCAAAAAAAATGTACTTTCTGTGCAGAAAAATTTCCAGAGCTTGGGGCAGGAACTTTTCAGAGGTTTTATCTGTGTATAAGAAGCCAAAAGTAAAAGGTCAGCACATAGCAGAGTTCTATATGTGGCTAAGAAAGTGGCATAAAGCAGAAAGTTTTGGTTATGTTAGTCATGATTTTTGCAGTTGGTCTGATGAAAAGCTAAGTAAAGGAGATAGTTTGCATCCATCACAGAAAGGGGACTAAGCTACTTAGTATTAATTCAGGGGGTTGCTGGAGAAACATTTAAACTGAATAATGGGAACAGAAAGTTATTGTATAGAATTTCTTTCCCAGGAATCTAAAGTTAATAGGATTGTCACTGTTTTTAACATAGATACTTATGTGGTTAGGAAAAATCAAACTCTTGATAGTGTGCGCCATTCCTTGTGCATTATTCAAACAAGTAGTAACGAAGAAGGGAAACTTAGAAACAAAATTGGTTATATTGAAGACAAACACAGGATTTAAAAAAAGTCTATATACTTATGCAAAAAGTATGAGGAATAACATAACTTTTTATTATCATTTTTTTATGTGAACACACTTGCACACATTAAAAAATGAAATTCTGATGCCTGCTGTCAAAAGAAAATGACCCGATATTTTGAAACTCTATCCAAGTTAGAGTGTCATAAACAGGGTGAATTAGAAATTCAAGTATGTGAGGGCAAATCTGATATTGTTGCCATTACCAAAACTTGGTGGGATGAAACCCATGAATGGAATATACAGCTAGAGGGGTTTATATTGTTTAAAAGAAACACACTTAATAAAAAAGAAGGTGAAATTGTGCTATATATTAGAAGTAACTACACCTCTACAAAAATACACCAAAATAATGATGAGAACTGTTTCAAATGCATTTGGGTCAATACAAAATCAAAAAGGAATGATAGAAATGTATGTATGTATGTATATATGTATACTTTCCAAAAGCCACATTTCAAAAACAGGAAAGATAAAAATCAGAACAAATAATGAATATGTTATCCAAATGGATACAACTTAATAAAATTAATTGTTTATAAAATAGGATGACATTATTTATAAAATCAATCTTCTGTCTTCTGTAACGCCTACTCTTTCTCACACTTATTGCATGCCGTTTTCCTTCTCCAGAAGTATTATCTAAAAAAAAATACAAAAAAATAGTTAGAGATGTAGTAAGAGGAAAAAGTACAATGGAAGGAAAGGAAAAGAAGAAACAATAATGAATGGAGGAGAGAATAAGACAAGAACAAGACAGGAAAGAAAACAGATGAAAACCATGTTCGACATTAGTAAAAAATATGTAATGAATTGTGATTTTAAAGTTACAAAGCACATAGCTCTTCCTAAGCAACAATGTCCAGAAAATCTTCCAATGAATCAATATCTTGTTCAGCAGCAGTGTCTGTAGTCATCTGCACCTGGCTTCCCCACATAGCATCTTCTTGGCAAATCTAAGATGATTCCTTATTCCCACCCCACATAATTCACAGGTAATTGGAAGAAACACATATCTTCTTATTTGTAAAATATGAGAAGTATATGTTATAAGTGTTACATATATTTCTAATGCAAAGGCAACATGGTGTGAAATAGCATTGTATTCCCAAAACAGATTAGCTGGGCAGGAAGGATGATGGAATGCAGAACTTGCTATCCAAGCAAAAACACAAGGCACACGTTTCTCTTCACATTGGCTTCTTTGTCTTAGTAGCACCTGCCTTTCACTCTCTGTCAGTTCTTAAGACACCTCCTGAGAGATGCATCAAGAGATCTGGGTCCCAGCTAAAAATTTCTTAAGATCAGACAATTTATTGACCAAACAACCTGTTTTCTTACAGTTATGGAAATAAATTTGCTTTGCATTCAAGAGAGCAAGCTATTTTTAATTCATTATTCTGTCACCTGCCCTGAATTTGTATGAACTCAATGATATCTTAGTTTAATTACAAGTTTCTGGTAAAGATCTATTCTAAAAACTTTTTCCTTTTGTCACTTTAGACTAATATACATATTTTATCCTCTTGTATTATTCTAGTTTAATTAATGTGACAGGATGAGATTTCTTTCTACCACATTATATTGTTTGTGTGTGTATGTCTCCATTGTTCACACCCAACCCATAGAGGTTCAAGTTCTACCAGTTCCAAAACATTTTATATTTCCCGAGGTCAAGCAAGTCCATTTAAAAAACACTGTGACACAGTTTTACATTTCTGCTTCCCCCAGGCATTCAAGCACAGGTGAATGTCTTTCCCTGTCAAGGTAGCAGTGGGAGGTGAAAATGAAAATTCTTTTCTTTTTCTCAGGGAAATTGGACTGTAAAAAGCTGTCAATTTAAAAATGATAGAGTGGCACAGTATTTCTTTAAGATGGCTAGTTTCATTTAAAAAAAAAAAACACCTCCCGCTGTCTCTGTGACAGTCAAAGTGGCATCAGGAACTGAGATAAGAAATGAGTACTTTTGGCACCTGCCCTCAGGCACAAAATTAATAATGGAAGGAAATAGGCCACCCTATCAAATCCCAGGTGTCCAGGACTTGCCAATTGGGATTGCCTGTCTCTTTAATAAGGCAACAAGCATATTGTCTATGAATCAAATGTTAAGATTATTCACTACAGTTAAGCTTTTTCCAAGAATTCTTTTCTGTTTTGACTTTTGCTTGATATGCTGTCATAATTGAATTGGGTGTATGTTCATATGACCTGTATGAAATTCAGATTAAATTTTTTAAAAAGTCTTTTACACATCACTTTAGTTCAGCCAGAGGATATATAAATGAAACTTAAGTGTAAAGCAGTGATATTAGAGGAATGTCTACATCATCAGTCTTAGTCTGTAGTTTTTGTTTCTTTTTAGTTTCTTTTGCTGTTTCACATTTTGCTGGCTGCTTTTAAAGCAAAAAAGAAAAAATAAAGAGAAAGAAGGAAATAAAATATATGTAACACAATATGAACATGCATAGGGAAATGTGAAAATATAATAGTATACTGTATGTATTTTAAAGGAATAATTTAGCATTGTGCAAAAGTAACAGATCCAGACTGATTACAGATAAGATTTTCAGATAAGTAATTTTCTTCCTTCCCAAATAGACTTTTCAGGAAACAGACCAAATGACACAGAATTCTACCAGTACTGTACTGTTGTGTCTACTGTCTGTTTTTTACCAATGTTTTCTTGACACGAGTAGTCACTTAAGGAGGGAATGGAAAAATAGCTCTGCAATAATTTTTATTGGTAGTACTAGGAACTCTTCAGCCAAAAGACCCCCACTCTTGCTTAGATGAAAACTCTACGAGCATCAATAATGTCTGTTGAACAGTCAGCTGCACTGGATCAAAATGAGTATGAAATCAATATTTTATACTGGAAGAACAGCAAGAGAAAGTAAAGAATAAGTTTTCCAGTCTAAGATATATTGTCAAAACTGCAAAACAGAATGTTGATAGAAGCTTAGTGGCTCTCTGTAAATAGCTCTTCAGTTGGTCTCAGTGTGGAGAAGTGCTGTGCTTTCATGGAAGAAACCAGTAAATGGAACTAATAGTTTGCCTGATTTTGGAGAATGTGTGGTTGATAATAGTAATACTAGGAGGGTGTATGCAGGGCCAGAAAGTAAAAAGTTAATTGAGGCAGAACCTAAAATCAGTCTTGGTTTGTGCTACTTGAGGTATATATGATGTGAAAAAAGTGCTATTTCAGACCCAGAGTGGTTTTGGCAATGTGCATCTTCAACTTATACAATTTCAAGTCAAGAGATTGTCCAGATAGTGTCATTTTCTGTTCGTAACCATGTTATGTTTTTTTTTTCCTTTCATTTTTTTTCTTATAGCAGGAAATTGATTGGGAGGGGGATAGTATAAAGAATGGCTTTTGTTGGGAAGTGCAGGGAACTGTCTGCCTTGCCAATCTTCCAGAGTTATCAAAAGTTAAATTGTTAGGAACTTTTGGAGTGACTCAAAGGGAGTTTATTCCCATTCCTTTAGCATCTTATCTCAATTTATTTTGAATGGCGAAAGTGCTTTGCCGTACTTAAAGGCACAAAGCTAAGCAATCTGAAAGAAGAATCAAAAGGTATTGGTCCTTTCAATCAGTTGGATAGAATGTGCATGTTCATTTTGCACTGAGAGTTTATCAACATTTCAGTAGCATTAAACTTCCACCTTACCCTTCTAGGCACCATGGCTAGTAAATTAATGGAATTAGACATTTTACCCTGGGCTGATATCACTGCATGCTCTCCTTTGGTTCAGCTCAGAGGTTAACTTATGTTTACCTTGTGCCTAATTTTCTTCAACAAATCTCATTTAAGTCTTCTTGCAAACATATAATTTTCCTGCCATTGTGCTGCTGCTTCTGCTGCTTCTGTTACTGTTCTTAGTAATAAATACCTTTTTGTAGAACCTAAATGATTTATCACCCAAGTAATGTAATAGCCTTCTAAGGTCACGGCCTGTCAAATAAACCAAATAAGCATGGTGGAGAGAAGATAGCAGATTGTGTTGATTTGTTGAAAGTTCCTTTTCTTTCCTAGCTTCCAGCTGAACTTATTAAAACAGCATTTCAATTACTTCTGATTGTCTATCTCCTAACCATTTAACTCATCCTGATGTTCTGGTACATTTATTTAATTAAACTATCAACATTCATTAAACTATTTTTGTACTTTTGTCACTATATGTCATCCTTCAATTTTTTTTATCTAAGTTTTAAATTCTACTTTTGATGGTTCTGTTTATTGATTTTTTAATTTTCAAAGTGTAACTTAAATGAAATAAATGAAATATTAATTAAATATAAATTAAATATTAAAAAGTACTCTTTTTTGCTTCTTCTGTATCTTCTCACTGCATTATGTCATGTGTGATAAAAATAATTGCTTGTCCATAATAAGAACAAAACTTTCTAACCTGGAAAAATCAAGTAATGGTTCAGTCCACAGAGTTCAATGTAATAGCCCATATAATTTTCCCTGAAGATTGATAGTGATTAGTATGTTTAAAGTCTTTCCCTTTATTTTAAGGATATTTGCTCAATTGGTCACTCGCTTGCTATCTTTTGGCTTGATAGAATTTGTTCCACCTGTCACTATAAAATCAATGAACTGAGAACCAATTGAGACATTACAAGATACATGGGGTTATTCCATTCTAAATCCATTCATAACACGGCATGAAACAAAATGATTCTCCAAATGAACCAGTCCACGAAGAAACCTAGACACAGAGATACTGATAATACTGTGATGCTAGGATGCACATTGTATCATTCAAGATGAAGAGAAGAAAGAGTTCTGGTTTTCTTCATTTGTTTAGGTCTATCATTTTAGGTTTTTCATTTAAGACCAGATATTTCAAAATTTCCTTTTCACTGTTTGAATTTCTATTGACAAGTTATTTAAAATTATGGAATTTCTTTGATGTGCTCGTAAGCCACAGGAAACTAAAAGTTACAATCATGGAGAGTTTTATTAGGCACTGATATTCTTGCCTGTATAATAATAGATTCCATCATATATTTTTACATTCATAAGGTGAGATAAGAAATATCATACAACTTGATATGAATCTTTGCATATTATAGCTTTACATAGATTACTATCATTTTATAACAATTGGAACAGAAAACACAGAATATGACCATACTGTTTAGGTTTTGTTTTTGTTTCTGCATGTCTGCTTCTCTTTTTATTGAATTTTCCATGAATTGTTCCTTTAACAATCTATGAACCCTCCATTGTCTGAAAGTACTATGAACTGAAGTTTTATGGCTAGGTAAATATGGCTAGGTAAAAGGAGAAAGAAGAAAACGCATCCAGTAAAACATAAATACTGAACTGGCCTTATTCAAATGGATTTATATTTTGTTCTACCTTCTGACATCTATTCTCTTTTTATTACCTTTAAAAGCCTATAATTGGTAAGTAGCCTTAGAACAAATGATACACTTGTTTATATTCTTGATTTTCTACTGCTTTGAATTAAATGCCAGTTTATTCTTTGGTTTCATAAAATATTTTGAAAAAGTTGATTCCTAACATTTTATAACACAGACTATTAGAAGAAAAGAGATCTCATTAGTTTAGTTGCCAATTGATTTTAGCCATTTTACTTAAATCATTCCAGTTATGAAACATTAAATAATTTACTTGCACATCTATATTTTAAGCTTCTTTTATTATAAAAAAATAAATATCACATTAGAACAGTCTTTTGCAAGAGAAAATGTGCATATGTGTAATAAAAGGAGAATGATAGTTTGATAGTCTTTCCTTCTGAATGCCTTGGCTGGAAAAATAAAGAGGATTATCTACTAAAAATGATATGTTAGTCAAATAACACAAGTAGACCTGCTTTTTCAACATTTCCCCAAGCCACCTTTACAAAATTGTTTTACATCAAAGTTGTTTTCATATGAGATTATGATTATTCTTTCCTTATAATGTGTTATTTCTCAAAGGGATGTGATGCAATTAAGAGCAGTTTAACATCATTTGTAGTTGTGTCCTATTAGAATACTGAAGGGAAACTAAGTGTTGTATTTTTCAACAGGGATTTTTAAAGGTTAAAAGTTCTGTATAAATTTCCAGTGAAGGAAATAGTAAGCTATTCTTGAAAGCTTACTGGATATAAAATATTCAGACTTCTTAACAATTATACTTCTACTAGGAACTATTTGATCATGTCTTTAATGAAGTAGAAGAGTTCTAAGCTAGCATGAATGGGCTGCATTTCTTTTAAAATTGTTAACTTGAAATATTTTGGCATTCCCAGGTTTAATTTTAGATGTAGTGTATTAGATGTAGTGTATACCAGGTAAGAACCTATTTCATATTCACAGAGAAAAAGTCTGGCTAAAGCAATATTTAATACAGCTCATCAGACTGGAACCCACATTACATATCTGATATTAGCACAGTTGAGAAAGTCCAGAAATATTTCACAAGAAAAGTTCTCCACTCCTCTACTCGTTGCAGAATACCTTATGCCACTAGACTTGAAATTCTAGACCTAGAAAACCTAGAATTACGCCGCCTTCGGTCCGATCTAAGTATAGTATATAAAATCATACATTGCAATGTCCTACCTGTCAATGAGTACTTCAGCTTCAACCATAGCAACACTAGAGCAAACAATAGATACAATTAAAGTTTAACCACACCAAACTTGATTGCAGGAAATACAACTTCAGCAACAGAGTGGTCAATGTCTGGAGTACTCTACCTGACTCTGTGGTTTCTTCCCCAAACCCAAAAACTTTAACCTTAGACTGTCTACTATTGACCTCACCACTTTCCTAAGAGGTCTGTAGGGGGCGTGCATAGGCGCACCAATGTGCCTACCATCCCTGTCCTATTGTTTCTTTTATTTTTCTTATATGTACCCATTTCATATGTTCATAACTATGTATATAGTTATACCTATTATCTTGTAAGCGATTGACAAATCAGATAAATAAATGAATAAATATTTTTTCAGTATATCTGCTATTTAAAATGGAGTTTAAGTAATTTAAACACACACAATTTAATTCTTTTTTCTTATTCCCCACCACTTTTTATTATGTTTTCATTTACTATTTCTTTTCTTTCTGTGTATTCTAATAAATAACATTTTTAAAAGACTGTTCATTTATTCCTTCCTTAAATATTATGAGCGGTCACATAATGAAACCTGTTTAGATTTCTTTGGGTAATTTGATGCACATTCACAGAAACTCCATGATAGATGCTGTGTCCCTTTGCTTACAAAACTTTATGGCCAGTGTTAACATAGGACAATATGAAAAACACAGCACCACCAATCAATTTATTATGTAAAAACATAAGAATACAACAAGCATGTGAATGAAGTAAGTTTTGTTATTAATCTTATGAAGAACAAATAAGTTGTCTTGATTGATAGAAATATATTTGCACAGTGATATATTGATTCTTAAAAGAAAATTATATATGGCATTCCACATTGTGTCAATGTAAAATGAACATTACACTAAAACATGTTTGGCATTTCCTATGACTTCTTCACTACAAGGGTAAAGTCTGAATTTAAATGGGATGCCTTTGTATTTCTTAAGACTGCTGATGAAAGCACATTGAACTATGCTAAGGTTAACTTCTTAATTTGGGGATAATATTTGATTAAGATACCTGGCTGGTCTATAAAGGGTACAAGATCTACCTGTCTGGGCAGGTACATCAGGCTTATTTGAATATTAATTTACTTAAGACATTGCTTCATTGCTTCTGCTATATATTCTTGCCTAGCATGCACACCGGAGTTAAACCCACCCCCCAAGTTCCAGTTATTTATATATCATTTTGGCCCAAGTGTGAGCCACTTTTTTTTTTCCAGAAAAGACCCAGGAATTAGACCTGCAGGGGAAACAAGTAACACAGCCTCATGATAGGACAACATTTTAAATGCAACATGGGACCTGAAATAAGTCCTGAGGAGTTTAGTTTCTGCTCTTCCAAAGGGGCAAAAGAATTGTATGCACCTATCTGAGCCCACACAAGAATTGTAAGGGCTCAATACACCAGGGGTGAGCTTCAAAAAATTTAGCAAAGGGTTCTCTGCCTGGTTGCAGAGACTGGCCATGACCATGGTGGCCATGCACCATGGACTCAGGAGGCTTTCCTTGAGCCTCCAGGAGGGCAAAAACGGCCTCCCCAGGCTCTCTGGAAGCCAGAAACTGGACCATTTCCAACCTTCCTGAACTTCCAGATGGCCCATTTTTCATCTTCCTTGAGCCTCTGTGTGCATCCTGCACTTACCTGCTTCCAAAATGGGCCATGTGGGTACTCCTGGAAGGGAGGAGCGGGGTAGGCAGAGCCAGCCAGGATTGGGATTTGGGGGGTTCTCCAAACTGCACAGAATCTTATCTAGGGGCTCTCCCGAACCCCTATGAACCCCCAGCAGCCCACCCCTGGAATACACTCCAAGTACAGGAAAAATATATGATGCCTCTTTAGTATAAAAAAGATTTTCAGGCATTTTACATTACATATATCATACATAGCCTACACATAGTTGTGGCATGAAATACAATGCCAAGATGACCTGCACTGCTCAATTGGATTATTATTTAATTTCCAGGTGTGTGATGTGGAACATTTCATGAACACAAACACCCTGCTTTTGTTATAGTTCATTTCTTAAGCATTCAGCCAGGCTTGTAATGCTTGCAATACTCTTTTTTAAAAAGTCAATATGGGCCTGAGAGAGCAATGCTACATTGTTTGCATATAAAAGAATTGCTATATGTTTTTTGCCAGTTTCAGGGATAATATGAAAGGTTATTTATCTTGGCTATTATAGGATTAATATAATAATTGAACAATGAAAGTGCCAGAATGCATCCCTGCTAAATTCCTTTGATAACAGGGATTTCCTTAGTACAATGATCCTTGGAGCTACATCTTGTCATATAATTGGTAGGGAAGCAGAACAGTTCTTCCGTCTGTGGTGAAATTTTGGAGTTTGCACGAAAGATTAGAGTGGGAGATTGAGAAAAAAGCTGCTCCCAATCTATGGAGGTTGTATATAGCTTCATTTTTTAAGTTTATTCCTCTGTCAAGTGTTGCATACTCAGAACATGACCAAAAATAGTGACCACTTCTAAATACAGCTTATTTCCTGTTTAACTTATTCTGTTGGTATATAAGCAGTACTGACATGTTTGAAACAAGTGTGGCATATACAATATTTTCCTGCTAATGCTAGTAAACTGATAAGGTATTAGTTAGCTGGAAGAGTCCAATTATCTTTCTTCTAAATAGCAATTATTAGGTCATGGTTGCAATCTTTGGAAATCATTGCTGTGTAGTCAGCATATGTAAACAGAGAGGCAAATACCAAAGTCCATCAGTCCAAATTATTTTGAATAACCTCAGCTATAATAAAATATATTTCTTGTGCCTTCCCTGTGCTGTGCTGTTTGATTTTATCTGAATGTTCAGCTCATGTTTTGTGTGTGTGTGTGTGTGTGTGTGTGTGTGTGGAGTTACTAAGCATATGAATTGTCAGTTATATTGAATTTGACGTCAAACATATCACCTGTCACATATAGGGTTCAAAATTGTCTTCCCATTTGACAATTGATATTAAGTACAGAGCTCAAGGTGGTTTAGTGGAAATATGGTTGAAATTATGATGCCAAAAAGGGACATGGGACATGCTGTGCCTGTCATGCTGCCAGAGGCCCTTAGGTATCTGCTTTGTCTTTATTGAATTAGCCTTTTGTATATCCTTTTCATGTTTCATCTTGGGAGATGTATGAAGTAGGGTCTTTTCTGTTTTTCTCTTAAAGCAGGTAAACAATTCTCTACTGGCATCTAGGCAGTCAGGGTCATACCATGATTGGTTTGGAAGTAGAACAATACTGATATTTGCAACCTGGATTTACCTTGCTATAGCAAGGACTAGTTGTAATAACTGCATCAGATAGCCATAGGCTTCAAAATCTGCAGATCTATTAATATTTTCTATAAGGACAATTCTTTTGCCACTTTCTCTTCTAGCTGTGACAAAGATCGATCCTAATTCTAATTTGTTTCTCGGAGCAGATTCATCTCTTGGTGAAAAATGCCAAAGGTCTTAGCATATTAAGGAAATTGTGATCACACTCAAGGGGAAAGTAAATTTTGAAGTATGGTAAAAATGGATACAAAACAGAAATTTCTTCCAACTATCACAAAAACAAAAATTTGTCAAACTTTCAGAAATATGATTTTATTTTTTTACTCTTTCTTCAGATAAGAAAATTGCAAGCATCTTTTTATAAATGAATTATTTCATATAACCACTAGACGGCAGCATAATCAAGTCATTCAGCTAGGTAAAGCACTTCACGCCTTGAGAAATGGAAAATCAAAATTAATGTGAGGAATATAGGTATCCATGAAACAGTTAATAAAATAAATAAGAAAAATGAAATGTGGTGTTTTGGCTACTTAATTTAACAAACTTAACATCTTTACAAATGGCATGTAATTTTTGTACCTATATAGTGCATATAAAAACCTGGAATATTAAAAGAACATTTTATAAAGTTTTTTAAAAAACAATAGAAGCATAGAAGAAATAGAAAAAAGATTATAAAATGATAAAAGAAAGCAGTGAAGAATAACAAAAAAGCAAGAAAGTTATCTAAAGAAGCAGCTTCTGATCTGCTTATAGCAGTTACAAAGAGTAATTACCATATGTACCCTCTCAAAATAAATATTATTATTCCATTCTTTCCATAAAGAAGCTTTTTAAATCAATAGATCCCGAGGAATCTGATTTTATATATTTGAACAAGAGTTAATTGTTATATTAGCCAGACCGAGTTTATGTTTATAATTTTGGATGTTAAACTGCATCCCTTATCAAAAACTCCATATAGCAGCCTTTAATTATAATTTGAGAGTCAGTTTGGTACAATGGTTGAAGTATCAGGCTAGAATTGAAGAGTCTATAATAGTGATGGCTAACCTTTTTGGCACCAAGTGCTCGAAGCATGCATCCCCAAAATGCAATATGTGTGTTTCCCCCCATGCATGCACCCTGTCCCCCGTGAATGTGTCCCACCCCATGCATGCATGCATGTGTGTTTCCCATGCACGCACTCCGTACATGTGTGAGCATCTACATGCATCTATCGCACCCCGCTGCATGCAACCCTGTGCATGCACAGCAGAGACTTGAAGACAAGCTGGTTGGTGGGAAGGGCACATGCACATGCGCAGCAGAGCAACAGCTTGCATGCCCACAGAGAGAGCTCTGCGTGCCAGAAGTTCACATGTGCCAGAGGTTCACCATCACAGGTCTATAAGTTCTGGTCCCACCTTAGGCATAAAGCCAGCTGTGTGACCTTTGACTAGTCACTTTCTATCAGCCCTAAAAAGAAGATAATGGCAAACTACTTCTGAAAAACTTGCCAAGAAAATGTCAGAGTCTCATCCAGGCAGTTTCTGAAAACCAGACACCAACTGATGGAAGAAAAAAAAAATCTGGCTAGTTCTTTTTTATGATTCAAACATTATTCAAGTTCAGTACTCTTATTATAGATAGATAGACTGGCTAAAGTGATTTGAAATTTTGGACAGGGACCTGAAATCTAAAACCTTTGCTTATTCTTTATATTTATAGAAAAGAAATAAAATTACACAGGCTATCTAGACAAAAGAAAGTTAAGGTTTTTCAAAAGAACAGCAGAAATAGGAAGAAGCCAACATCTCCCAGCAGCTGATCTTCTAATGTGCCACTCTTTAGTGCATCGATGCCTACCATTTTATAAATTGGGTCACATCAGTAGAGCACAAAAGGGAATTTTGAGCAGCTATTATGTACAGTAGCCACTTCTATGATTGCAATCAATGTTTCAAATTAGAGTGCTCTTCTGACTTGAGTTCCGTTACGGAAAAAAAAAGTATTGTCGAGTTGAGTTAAAGATGGCCACTCACAGTTCAGCCAGATTCTCAGATTCATTTCCAGGTTTCTTTGGTTTGACTCAGTTTGGAATCCCACAACAGTTTGAAGTCCCAAATTACTAGAAATTAATTTTAATTAAAGAACTGTGGGCTGTAATGTGTGCATTGCTAACGGTGACAGTCAGGAGAAAGAGGCCAGCTTATATTCTGTTCCCTCTAGAAAATGCATGAATAGGCTACAGGTGAAAACCTTATTAGCGATATGCAGCAAGAGTGCAGAGAGATTTATCCCCATGTGGTACCACACAAAGTCTAGGAAAGCTTTTTTTTAAACTTATCCTTTTGACATGAAATTTATAAATGAACAAGGCTGTATTAAGTGTTGGGCCTAATAGTTGGGCTGAAGTCCCAAGAGGCTTAATTTAGTTCATTACAACTTCTAATGTGAAGTTAGATAATCTATTGGTTTCTCCTTTCTAAGATTATGATTCTTCTGGGTGCTTATTCCATTAAATTTCACCTAGTAAACAGAATGTGCTGTTTGTCATATCTGATTCTTACATTGTATTATAGTTTGCTTTCTTTTTTGCCCTACTATTTTTGCTATGCTTAACAATGCAACTAAAGTATATGAGATTGCAACTATGTTGGTGATTTTTAGTGGTTTGTTGCTGATTTTTAGCATTGTAAATTTGTAAAGCCATATTTAAATCTTTCGGCTTGGACATTTGAATAACTTTACATGTAAAACTATTTTCATCTCAGCATCCTTTTGGCATTATAATTGCAATGTTATATTGTATATATTTAGGAGGAGATGGAAGCAACACAAGATTCAAAACATATTAGGGTAAGATGTAATAGAATCATGATGCAATTCTACATTTGGATGTTGAATGGAATAGCAGCATATGAAGGACCAGAGTGAGAAAGAAGGAATAAGGAAGAATCAATGTCCTAGTGTGACTGATGGCACGGTGTGAGTGAGACTTTAAATGGAACAATTACTTCACAAACAGAGACCATGGATAGTTTTTTTTTTGTTTCTTCTGTATGTACAAGTACTGTCTATAGAAATTTAGGGAAAAACTAAACTGTACACAGCGATATGTCCAATTCTCTCTGTAGAAGGTATTTCTCGTCTCCTATTACTTGAAAGGCTTGACCTTTTACTCTCTCTCTCCCAGAGCTATTTGCCAGCAGCCACCCATTCCATTGCTTAGTTACAATTTCCCCTCTTTCTTCTTTTCCTTTTGTGTTTCTTTCAGTTTTTTCAGTGAGAGATAAGGAATTGGTTGATTTATGTTGGTTCATTTCTTAAAATCTGTGCTCTTTTTTTTTTTTTTTGGTTCTTGATAGTCTCCCCTCTGCAATGATTTTGCAGGATGCAAGTTCCTCTGGATCTTTTTCTCACCCCTTCCCAGAATAGGGTTTCCTTGAGGTTTCCAAGCATCCTTTTGCAAGCAGCCATTTTCCTTGGTCATAATTTGCCTCGGTATTAGGGTGAAACATGTCCTTCCATCTGGTTCTTCACTTCTCTAGACTCCAAAATCTTTATTCCCATCCTCTCTTTTGGCCAGGAAAAACTACTTAATCCAATCCAAAAGCCCAGTATACAAACAGTGAAGTCTCTCTTAGCTACCAACTTCCTGTGCAGTGATCCAAAACACTCACTGCTCCAGAAGCAATGACATAGTGGCAATATTTCTCTATCTTCTTCATCTCTCTTTTTATGGCTCAACCCAGCATTTTACCTCAGCAACTGAGGAAGTGAATTCCTTTCCCAGGGCCAATCTATAAATTAGTTTAGCCTATTGGAATGCTGTTTCCATTTTTCCCACAATGGTCCTGGCTAGCAGGCTAGGCAGTTTGTCTGCCCTCATGACAGCACAACTAGCTTCACAGTCATGCATGAGTTTCTTTTCTTCACTTGTTTTCATTTCTTTGCTGACTCCTCAAAGAACCAGCAGCAACTAGCCTGGCCACAAAACCCAAATGGCACAATAAAGGAATTTTGTGAGGGTTTGTGGAAAACCTGGGAAGAGACTGGAAGGGAAAACAAATACAAACTATCAATACATAATGGGTGAATCATTTGCCAGTTTATCTCATAAATGGCAACTTAACCCAGGTGAAAATAATCCTAGGATGAAGCATTTGAAATCATTCAAAGAGATCGCACCTTAATTATTTCCCTGTAAATAAGAAAATTCCCTTTCACTTCCAGGTTCTGTATTTACTTCAGTCTACCATTTAAAAAACATTATTAAAACATTATTAATATTCAAATGCTTCTTTAAACTTGCTCAAGTACAAAGGGCTTAATACAATGAAGGAAGAAGACAAAGACACTGAAGTAGGAGTACACTATGGAGTTGTGCATCTCATGCTGATATCCAGGGTGGTCCTTAGAGTGGTGGGATTCAAATTTTTTACTACCGGTTCTGTGGGCGTGGCTTGGTGGGTGTGGCAGGGGAAGGATACTGTAAAAGCTCCAGTAAGAGGTAGTATTTGCTGGTTCTTTGAACTACTCAAAATTTCCGCTACCAGTTTTCCAGAACTGGCCAGAACCTGCTAAATACCACCTCTGAGTCCTTGTCATTTAAACTTGTCTGCTGTAAATGGTTTTTTACCACTTTCTTTACCATTTTCTTGCTTATTTGACTTGCATTCCTAATCTGCATTTTAGAGTATTTCTTCGATAGGTTGGACTGGTTTTTTTTCTTTTGTGTAAAAACAGATGTACAAAATGAGTTAAGCAGTTCTTCTTTCTCCCTGCTAGTCACCTTCTTGCTATTTTATCCCATGAATGGACCAATCATTTCTTTGACTTTTGTTTTTTTTACATGTTGAAATAAGTTTTTTTTTCTTTTTGGTTATTTCTGATATTTGTCACAAGCATTAGTTCATTTTGAGCCTTATCTTTCTTGACTTTATCTTTGCAGGTATGGGCTATTTATTGATATTCTATTTTATGTGGCCCTGTTTCCACTTTTTATACTTGTCCTTATTATCTTTCAACCTATCAGAAACTTATTTGTTCCTGCAACTTCAATGCCTTCTATCATTTCATCTCTGTTGGTAAGAATTAAGCTGACCCTCTAGTTCCTTTCTCTACCATTTAGGAGTCAAGAGGTATGCTAAGTTTGTCAAAAATCCATTAGGTGCAGAGTTTGTCTCTCAGTTGATGTCAGGTAGTTAAAGTCCCTCATTACTCTTGTAGTAAGCTATATACCTTAGTTAACTGATTAGTACCGCAAATGAGCTAACTTACAGAATGTGTCCAAAATTCAGGATCTGTGACTCCCCTGAAATTGAAATTTGGCAAATTTTATAAAATATTTTATAACATAAACATAATATGCCATCATAAAGCATTTTATGAGATAACAGAAAATATCCTAAAACATTTCCTGTGATCAACTCATGATATTTGACTGCGGTATACAATTAAATATGGATTATTTTCAAGGCAAATAGATCTCTGAATATCTTCCTCAATTTTAAGAACTTTTTCAGTGAAGGCAATACATTAGAAACTCTGTCATTGTTGAAGGCATTAAGGAATCTGGTAAGAAACTATCCATGGATCAATGATCCAACATTCACAGGTTGGCTAGTCATTAATAATTGCATGCTAACTTGATTCTCAGTCAGTTTGGTGTCATGTTTAATGCATCACAGTGATGGGATTCAAATTGTTTTACCACTGGTTTGGTGCTGTGGCTTGGTGGGCATGCTTTGCTTAATGTGCACACAGCTTTCCCCATACTAGCTGAGGCCTGCAGTGCCAATCAGCTGAGAGGATAAAGAAGAGAAAAGCGCAGGGGCAGGTGAGGGCCAATCCTGTGCTTTTCTCTTCTTTCTCCTCTCAGCTGATTGTAGGAGGCTTCCCCCCCTCTTTTCAGCTAATAGGAGGCTTTTTTTACTACCAGTTTGACTGAACCGGTCTGAACCAGTAGCATACCACCACTGAGGTATCAAGCTAGAAACTGGGAGAACCTGAATTCTAGTCCTACTTTGGCTAGCTGAGTGGTTTTAGACCAGTCGCTTTCTCTCAGTCTTAGGAAGAGGCAAAGCAAATAACTTCTGAAAAGACTTGCCAAGAAAGCTACAGGAACTTATGCAAGCAGTCTCCAAGAGTCAAAGACTGATTCAGAGAAACCAGCAAGAACAAGGAAATCCCAAACCACACTACATGATTCTAATCATGATTTGAAGATTTAAAATGGTATCTGTATGTTTCTTCCACCTGAAGTGGGTGATTTGATCTGCTAAAGATAGACCAACCATAATTTCAAGTGTGCCTTGGCCATCAGAGAATGTCTCTGATTCTATATTAGTTGCAAATGTGCTTCTAGGCACAAAGCCAAAGCTATTGAAGGAACACCTATATTCATCAGAGCCTGCCAGTGCAGAGACTTTGTTTACAAATAGCCTCACTAGTGGCAGTGATTCAGTAGTGGATGAAAGAAAGAATCTTTTCCTCTAAACCTTTCACAGATAATGATACCTTCAGAGTGAGCTATGTTTCATCCAACTCATACATCTTTTAAAAGGCTTATTTTGGATATCCTATTTTTAGGCTAGTTTTTGCACTGTATGGACTTATTCTTTTTTTATTCCATTTTTATTTATTATTTGATCTTTAAGCATATTTTAGTAGTATCATTAGTAATAGCATTTAAAAAACTATGTGATGTTTTATGTTTTCAAAAGCAGCAATCTGTAGAAACAAATACATTAAATAGGATTTTTTTTCTTTGTAACATGTGCTTACATGTATGTATCTAACATGAGTCCACTCTTACACAGAAGCAAATACCAGCTCATTAGCTCCATCACAGGTCATACCTTAGGCGGGTTTATCCTTTTGGGAGTCTTCTAATGCTCTGGAAGATCCTATCATCTTCCTCAAGAGCCACATGCTTGCTCCATATAATCCTACATATCTGATTCCAGTATGTACTGTAGGGCTAACAATGACTTTATGATTGCAGAATCTGAAAAAGCTCAAAAATATAATACATATGTTTAATAATAACAGTGTTGTGAATTAGTGAAGGTCTTCATGTCCCAGTACCATAAAATATAATTATAGTGAAAAATTTTACAAACACATAATTTTTGTTTAGACTGAAACTTTTGCTGCATCCCTGTGCCAAGCTGGTGATTTAGCTGTGAAATGACCTTATTTAAAGGACCATAATCACCATGAAACTGACATTAAATTCTGAAAATTAATTATAAAAGCATTATAATGATAAAATATTATTTAAAAATTAAACATCTGATTATTATGTGCAGGTGAAACTTATTTAAAACTTATAATGAGGCTTTGGAAGACTTCTTAAAGGTGTGTATCATTTTACCAAACCTCTAATGAATAATGTATTAAAAAAATAGGGATGAAAGCATTTTTGTTCAAGTCAGATTAAAACTACAAGCTTTCCTAATATAATTTACAAAGTATGTTGTCAGATGAGTAACATTTCAAAGAAGAATGAGCAAGATACTTAAAACTAACAATATAATTTTTAATTTTTTGCTTTGTTTTTATGAAAAGGCATATTCTAGAATTCATTTGAAATGTTTTCATATTTGTTTTAATACAGATTACAAACAGATTACTTGAACTCCTTTGGTCAAAATCAATCTAAAAAGAGTTAAAAATCCCCTTTCCAGCATTCTCTTTTTCTTTCATGTAATCTTCTCATCCCACCTGTTCTAGCTCTTGTTCTGCCAACCAGTAATTGGTATGCTTCAAACACTCCTAAGCATTAGATGGACATCAATATTAAAGGGAAGCATTCAAGCAGGTAATTGAATGGTTTCACCATCCCTAAATTCTGAAAATTGTAATGATACTATTTTGAAGGTGTTACAACTGGAGCACTATATAATTTAAAGAGAATTCTAGTTCCATATTGTGCAAATAAGCAGCAGATTAGTCTGCTTATATTTCCTTCCTACAAGAATCTTACAGAAGATGCCATTTTTCACTCTCTTTTGCTTCGCTGAAACTAGTGATCCCATGTTGAGTTAAATAGTTTATACTCCATGACCCATTAGCCATTCAATCTTGTTAACTTGGCTTCTAAACCCCTAAATGTAACTCCCAGTCTTCTAGATCTTCCCAGAAATACTACTTAATAACCCTTTTCGCTTCTTAACTCATTGCCACCTGTACAGAGAAAGAGCTCCCCAATAGCTTATTGACTATTTAGTTAAAGTAATGGAATCCTTTTGTATTGTTATTTACAGTTGAATTTTGGTAAAGAAACTGACTCTGAATGAATAGGGCATGGGAATGATTTCATACACAGATTTAAAATCCTGAGCAACTTTTTTCATTATGTTTAGTAAAACATTTTTATAAAACTATATGTTTTTAACAGTACTGTATATTTTCATATGCCTGTTTTACTTATAAGTGAGAATTTTTTTAAAAAGGAACTAAAGGAAGACATATTGAGCCCCCTATAAGCCTGGGTAAATATTCTGCCAGCCTGGCCACAGCATCAAGCAGCTTGGGTAGAAGAGCCACCATGAAATAGGATATCAGTCACAGTAGAACTACTGCCATCTATTCTCTATTGCCCAACCCAATCTCCAGGGTTTCACATCTATTCATATGTGGAGCAGCACCTATAAAAACAATATCTGATATAATCATTCCATTGTCTCTACCCTGGAGTTGCAACTGATGCCACACTCAAAATTCAAGTACGCACATTTCTGAGAGAGAGACACCCACCTCCATAAGATCTCAGTAAGGTATCCCAGGACAGCCCTCTTATCCACTATTCAGCCATGGATTTTGGAGGACTTGTTTCAAGTTGATATGATACTCAGGAACAGCAGCATCAGTTAAAAGCTTGTACCACTGAGGGTCTGTTGACTGAGCTTTAGGTCAGGCTCAGCAGACTAGAATACAGAATCAGTATTAAACACAAGATCATCTTCCTAAGCATAACCTGTGACCTATTTCCCACCAAAATGTCTTTTCCCTAGTTCATAACCACTTTGATGTTGTTGCCTGCATCTTATCTCCAGGCTTCAGCCCTTTCAATGTCTAACATTACATCTCCCATCAAAGGGCTTCATCACACAATCCAACAACATAATTTAACCAAAACAACTGATTTATATTGTTTTGTATAAAAGTAACATGAGGTTCATAAAATGGAAATTAAGTTTCCTAATTTTACTAAACTTTTTAATCAGTCTAGCTTCACTGGCACTTTTCAAAATAGGCACTTTCTCACATGTATATAATTTTCAGCTGCATATTTTAAAATACTGTAAATGTATTACTAAATTATTAATATTTTCTGAAAAAAATACAAGTATCTATGAAATACTTCAATGACAACTATCTCTATAGAACTGTCAGATATTATATCATCTCATATGGCAGGATCACACTAAATTTTTACTAATCTAATTTCATATATCGTAGCTTAAAAAGCTTTATCGTGAGCACTTGAGGTGCAGAAATTTTATCTGAGAAAGATTTCAGAACAAATAGGTGAGGATTTAGGAAAAGGTCCTTCCTCAAGGTTAAGACAGTTTCCAAAAGACAAAAAAGTATGCTGTGTGTAATATGAATAAGACCAAAATGATTTTGCTGAAGAGAAAACAATCTTTATCATACTTTCAATGCTTAACTAAATTAGTGATATCCTTAATGGAAATTTATACAGGATTGCATTCATCATGTCAATTTAATCCTGGACAAAAATGTAATCAGTTAAACATATTTGGATAGAGCAATTGTATAACTACATATTTGTAAACAAATATACCGGAGACTACATGAAAATTACTCACAATGGAGGAATAGTTGGCAAAAATGGTGGAACTTCCTGAGATGGTTAAAATGTCTTTTTATGAAAGACAATGTTTATATTGTTGACTGGAAACCCCTTATGGATTTTTGTGTAAAACAGAAAAAGCCTTACAATTTATGTTTTTGAGATTAGACGGGATAGATTATAAAAAAGAAAATTATGTTGTAACCATAGAGAAGAACAAATGATAACTCCTATAAAGAAGTCTGTAAGCTACTTCTATCTTTTTCTTTCTTTTTTCTTTTGTTTTTTCCCTTTTCTTGCATTTCCCTTTGATTTTTTTTCTTTTTCTTGCTTTATATTTTTGTACTTTTATCATATACATAGAAAATGGTTTGTGAGAAACACACATTAAATTTTGATGAGCATCCATTCCCAGCAACTTCTGTAAGAAACAAAGAGTATTTCAAATTAAGATACTAAACATGGCTGAGATGAGAAAGAAAAAGAATTATATTCCTGCTTGTTGCCCAAATTCTTGAACCATGTTCTTAGTACAGAAAGAAAATTTAAGGGAACAATTCCACACTCAAAAGTTATGCATGAGAAAAGTTCCCTTGAGTAATTCTGCTTTTTAAAATTGCAGAATGAACTGCAATTACTTTCGCAGGATGTTCAGACAAGGTCTTTTCAAAGCAGCAATTTATTGAATGTGATAAGTTGAGGCAAACGCATAATTGGCAGATCATGAAATAAGCACAACATTTAATAGCACCTGAATTTATTCAGACAATTATCAGAAATTACATTTGCCAGAGACCTTGCAATTAAAAGTGGAAATGTATAAATCTTTCCTTGGGTTTTATTTTTGTGCTTCGTATTCAGTGCATTCAGCGAGAGGAAAACAATCAGAATAAATGTAGTTTATGAAATATCTGCGTTTTTACGACATTGAAAACAAAATTGTAATAACACTATTGTGATGAAAATAATTTACATTGATGTATATGAAGGAAACTATGAATTTACTTTGGTTTTTTTTGCATTCAACAACTATTAATATAAACATTCTCTCAAGCCAAATGAGGTTATCCAGAACCTGCAACCTATGTGATCTGCTGTGTTTATCAACTGATCAGAAAGTTGCATGAAGTTACGAGTAGAATTGGAGAAACCATAAAACTTCCATTTTCCTTCCTGCAAATGAATTTAACATTACTGTATTTCTCCTGATACTGGTAATGTGAATACAAAAATCTTTCCTTCTTTTATAGGAAAAGTTTCTCTTTCCTCACAGTGAAGAAATTTAAAATTACTATATTTAATTACCAATAAAGAATACATATAGTTGTTTTTTTCTGAATAAGAACACAGACTGAACAGTCTTCTCCTCCCTTCTTGTCTTCCAAACTCCCAGATATGTACACATGAAAAGAAAGTTAGAAATACTACTTTGTCAGAGTATATTTATGAACTGGAATAGAGCTTAGTAACAAGGTCGGCCAATGAGAGCTGAATTGAGAGCTGAAACTTAAAGAGAAAATCTGGGCGTGGTTTGTCTCTGTTCTGTGCCCGGCTCTAAAGTGAAAGAGAAACTAACTTGCTTGCTGAAAACTAGAGCTATGCTCTGAATCTGTAACATGTCTGCTTCTGTTTGAGTTTGCTCCATGTTGGAGAAATCTACAACTGGTATTATAAAATTTATGTGTTTATAAAGAAGTTAAATGAAGCCTCAGCCATCTGTGGCACTGAATTTATGCTGCAGTACTCTGAAATACTTTGTATTTAGGGCAGTTATAGAGTTTTCTATTCTGCTTCTATTATCATCCTAAGTAAGTATAAATAAATATATTATTGGGTTTGAACTCTCAGTGAAAATTGTTTTGCATCCATAGTTTTATGTATCTCAATAAATATGGAATTTTCCTACACAACTATTTCTTGTTTAGCGTCTACCTAGGTTAGAGACTATTTACAAGTATGATGGTAATAAACAAAAATTCTGACCAATGTGCATATTTACAACCAAATTCCATGTGCCTGATAACAAAAACCTTCTGTGTGAAATAGATTAAGTTTCAAAAAGCAGCACCATTTAGCCAGAGGGACCTAATTAACTAATTAAGGTCACAGAACTGAGCTTGTTAATTTCTGGTTACCATTTTTAGGTAAGCATTGCCTGCAGAGAAAAGCAGCTCAGGAAGAGAGCATGTGTTTAAACAATCTTTCCACCTTACAAGAAAAAAGGGAAAAAAGGGAGTTAACGCACAGGATCTGTATGTACTTCTCATGGGACCTCAATTTAAGATTAAATGCAAATTCAGATAGCTGTTAGTTTTTATTTTAAAAAAGAGAAATCAGATATTATTTTCTTGGTACAGTTCTAGATAGCACTGCTAAATGACTATGTTGGATTGCATATGTAAACTTTTTGGGATATCTCTTCTATTTATATTTTAATTATAAGAAGCCCCAAATGATTTTTTAAATTTAGCATTAATTAAATGCTCAATAGTTGACGCATAAAAATAATCCTAATAAAGCTGCCTGAAATTTTTGTATGTACTTCTTATACCTATGTAAGGATTATGTGAATCTTGATTTTCTGAGCTTCACATTCAATGGACAACATTCTATTGCAGTGTACATAATAATGTTATTACACAAATGATGAATACTTCATCATTTGCATAAATTTACATCATTGCATAATAATGCCACAACACAATCTGCATCATTTACTTAATGGTGCCATAATACAATCCACATCATTTGTGTAAAGTTATCATGCAAATATTTGCTACAATGATATATTCTGATATGCAATGATATACTCAGCAGACTTGTGGAATAATAGACATTCCTCACCTAATTAATCTGTTCAAATGTAGTTTCATTTTATTTTAGCCCATTTGTTATAAGAGTACAAAATTTATGGGAAGCAAAAAAAAATATATAGAAAAGTTCCTTATTATCTATAACTTATTCTTGTTCCAAGAAAGAGGTGAACTGCTATTGTAAGACCTTAAATTGTAGTAAATTCTAAAGAGCTTAAATACTAGAATTTATTGATCTAGTTCTAGAATCTAGCTCATTTAATGATGTAGAACACAGAATAACAAGCTTGAAAAGGACTTTGGAGGTCTTGAGCAGGAAACCTTATATTCATTCTGGACATATGGTTTTTCAATCTTTTTTTAAAAACCTCCAGCGAGAATTGGAACCACATTAGCTCTTTTCCAGTTTCCTGGTGCCCCGGGAGCTCTAAAATTTTTGGTTCAGTGGTTCTGAGATCATATCTACCATCTCCTTCAAAAGCCTGAGATGTAATGCATGTGATCCTGGTGATTTTTACTTGCCTAGATTGGATAAGTGTTTTATTACCATATTCTCATCTATTTTGACTTACTTTCTGAGTTTGTCTTCTCTGATGCTACTTTTGATAGGTTGGTTTATTTTTTCTTTTTTGCATGAAGACAGAGGCAAAGAATGATTTAAGCCAGGGATGTCAAACTCAACTTCATTGAGGGCTGCATCAGGTTTGTATTTGACTTGGGGGCCAGGTGGGCATGGCTGGATTATGTAGGGCCAGGGAGGGATGGCCAAGGAGGGAGTGGCCAGCTTAACATCACTCATGTCCGGGGCACCTGTGATGGCCCGAATGGGGCTGGGGGATCCATTGTCTCCAGTGGAGGAAGGCAAGACCAGGGAGAGTACCAAATCATTGTCCTCCAGAGGAGCCTTGCCATCCCACTCAGGCCACATGGAGGAAGTCCAGATAGTGGCGCAGGCTGTCCAGAGCCCTAAGCAGCAAAGAGCAAGTACCCAGCCTGACCCTTGAGCTCCCAGGGCACCAGAACCCCACAGCCCAATCCAGCCCAGCCCGCTTCCCTTAGGGGTGCCTGGCTTCACTAACCTCTTGCTCAAAGCTGCTGCTGCTGTTCTCGCTCTCCTTGGCCATGGTGTGTGCAGCAGTGGGCACACATCCCCCCCAATCTTCGTTTTTGCTAATAGATGCACTGCAGGATGGTTCTTTGCTGTTTCCAGGGAGTCCCATGGGCCAGATCTAAGCACTCCATGGGCTTTGAGTTTGACAACCCTGATTTAAGTAATTCCACTTTCTCCCTGTTACCCATCACTCCTTGCCATCTTCCAATTGTTTTTTTTTTTTTACTTTTTTCTTGTTTCTTACATGTTGAAAGAAACTTTTAAAAATTATTTTTGGGCATTTGTTGCAAGTTTTAGTTCATTCTCAGCCTGAGCTTTCCTGACTCCATCATTGCAGTTTGAGATATTCTGCTTTG